>LR990103.1:2570500-3822000 GCA_905147225.2 Euproctis similis
CTAAAAATAAATAAAATAGTACGTTACATTTGTATAGGTTCAAGAGTAAATTTATTTGTTAAGCATTAATGTTAATGTGCCATTGCAAAATAAAGTCTGATTATTTGTACTGAGTTATTTTATTTATAAAGTATGTAATAAATGATACATACCTTCAAATATGTTTTCAGTGCAGAGTAGATTGCGTCACATGTCTCAGGTATTATGTACCCCAATGACTGTCTTGATATCGCTGACGAATACATTACATCTTTATATGTTCCACCAGTTATCAAAAATCGTAATGTTGTACTTAAACGTTCATGCGGTGAAATAGCTTCTCTCATGCAAGTATCCTGTTTAGCTATAATTGGTGTAACTAAACACAAAAGTTCTTCATACACAGGCTCAGGCATTCTGAAATAATTCTGGAAATCTTCCTTCTCTTCACGTAACTCTCTTACTAAATTCACATGTGATAAACGCTCTCTTTTTGTAAGCCAGTTCTTAACCCACACTTTTCGCCTTTGTCTATTGTTTTTAGTTTTTGAAATGTAATAAGATATAATTCCTAAATAACACAAAGCTTCTTCTGTCGAAGACATCGCAATACATAGTGAGTAAGTTTCACGTGTGTCACTAACGTCGAGCCGAGTAAGTTGGCGATCTTAAAAACCGCGTACTTCAAGTTCGTACGTCTATCACCCACTTTATACAGCCGCATTTCAAATACTAGCTAGGCAGCGCGCTTGAGAGTTAGCCTCATACACAGTCCTTAAGTACGCTTGGCCTAGGAGTACAATAGCCATATAACAACTATATTCCAAAGCGCGTGTTAGGAGAGCTAGGGCTCTAAACGTGGTCACTCTGAGCGAAGTATTATTGTTATTAATGATCATCTAGTTACATACATGTAAATGAAGTGCATGCATTATTCTTCATTTGATTTAGTAATTGTAAGTTTGTGAACTGGATATGTTATTGTTTTTGAACGCACATCTAGATGTCATTAGTGTTAGATATTACTGTCAATACTAGGTTTTTCTTTCTAAGGACACGCTGTGTTTTAATTGTGTCGCTTTTATATAGACCAATTAATAAGAGTAGAAATAAATAGCTTTAAATGTTGTTTCTTTTCACAGGTTTGTGACAATGTAATGATTGCTTTGATAAAACTACAGTGTCATGTAATTTATGGTTGTTATAATAAACATTTCTTTTCACAGAGAAACGCAATTAAGTTTTTGTTTCAATCATCGGTAGTGTTATTACACATTATAAAACAACATTTGCATAGCTATTGAAGGGACTATGGAGAAATTAAAGTTCGAATTTAAGGTAAAGGCTGCTGAAGATACAAAGAGCAATATAATTTGTATAACCTCAATCACAAAGGATGACAAACACATTTTTAAAATTCCGGAGAAATTTCAACCGGTAAATTTGCACGAGACAATATATAAATCTCAGGTATATCAGACAATAAAGACAACATTACAAAAGAGACATGAAAAAAGGCAAATATACATTTCTATGTCACCGGAGATGAAGGATACATATATGGATCAGGATGGCAATATGCAGTTCAGAGGATATTTATTGGAAGAATTTATAGTAGAAGACCATAAACCAGGACCTTCTTATGGAATCACTGAAGAGGCCTTGTCAAAAATATTGGATAGTTTTGCTGAAAAGAAGATAGGAGTATCTAAAACTCAAAACCTAACAAACTTGTCAGAAAAATTTGTGATAGATAAATTCAGTGCTAAAACATCTAATACATTACAGTGGTTGAATAATTTTGAAGCAGAATGTATGCGTTTTGAAATTACAGAGGATGTAAAGAAAATAGAAATTTTTAAACTTTTCTTGAATGATTCATGCAAAGATTGGTATAGTTCCATGTTAATAAAACATACCTTAAACTCAGAATGGAACACATGGAGAAAACTATTTTGTGAGACTTATGCAGATAAAGGTTGGACTCCGGTCAGGTATGCAATGTTATTTAAGGGCACTTTACTGGACTATGCGTTAAGAAAAGAAAGATTATTGCTTGAAATAAATAAATTTATAGATAAAACTACATTGATTGGTCTACCAAATTTTATAGCCGATAAAATTGATAGACATTGTTTAAAGGAAACTGAAGATTTGTTTAATAGTCTTAGAGGTTTAGAACATTTGATAAAAACAAACAAAAAGATTCCAGATAAGAAAATAGAAAATAGTGAAAATAAGTTTAAAGGAAAATATGAAAAAAATGGGTTACAACCTTGTCCGATTTGTGAGAAAGAAAACAGGGGATCCCGCTATCATCTGGAATCTTTATGTTGGTTTAAAAATAAAAATATTGAAAATCAAAAAAAAAACCACATAAGAAGTGTGAATAATTTTGAGTTAGAAGCTGAATTAAATGAAACTGAACCAAAAAACTAATAGTTCCACCATTAATTAAAATCAAATTACTAATTAATGATACTCTAGAAACATCAGGAATTTATGATTCAGGTTCTAATGTATCTTTAATCAACTCTAAGTTACTCTCTTTAAGAAGAAGCTTAAATTTTAAGAATGATAATAATCTAGGCTTAAAAACAATTAATGGTGTTAAAAAATCAATAGGAACAGTTACATTAAAAATAAAAATTTTTGATATTGAACAAAGTATGACTGTTTTTGTTATAGATAAAGAAAATTTTAGTTATGATTTCTTAATCGGTTTAGACTGTATAAAAGCATTTCACTTAACACAAAATGAAGGTCTAAACATTACTCAAAACTTAATAATTGAAAATCATAATAAAGAAACAAACAATTACAAACAAATTCCTGGCTTAGCAGGTAACAATCAAAATAATTATAATATAAAAAATACTAAAACAATTCCTGAATTTACAGGTGAAATAAATAGTAAAAATAAAAATTTCATTGACCAAACTAAAATAAAAAATAATAGTCCATTTAAAATAAATTTCAATGAGAATATAGTGGTAAAAAACTTTGACATATCTATAAATCACTTAAATGTAGAAAAACAATCACAGATACAAAATTTGATAAGTACTTATAACTCTCTGTTTGCTAAAGATAAATTTGATATAGGCACAGTACATGGATATGAGGCACATATAGATTTATTAATAGATAAATATTGTAGTAAAAGACCATATAGATGCAGTATTGAAGATATGAAAGAAATAGAACAACAAATAGCTAAATTATTAGAAAACAATATAATAGAGGAGTCATATAGTCCTTTTGCCGCCCCAGTAACACTAGCATTTAAAAAAGATGAAGGTAAGAAATCAAGACTCTGTATAGATTTTCGAGACTTAAATAAAATAGTGGTACCACAATCTCAGCCTTTTCCACTCATTGAAGATTTAATGGTAAAAACCAGAAACTGCAGGTATTACACAACGCTAGATATAAATTCAGCGTTCTGGTCCATTCCATTAAAAATAGAAGATAGAAAAAAACAGCATTTGTTACCCAACAAGGACATTATCAGTGGACATGTCTACCTTTTGGATTGAAAACCTCCCCTGCTATATTTCAGAGGATATTGAGTAGTATCATACGAAAACATAAACTTACTGACTTCACCGTAAATTACATAGATGATATACTGGTTTTCTCACAGACATTTGCAGATCATATTCAGCATTTGAAGTTGTTGTTGGAAGCAATATCATTAGAAAGACTCAAATTAAAATTTTCCAAATGTAATTTTGCACAAGACTCCGTTAAATATTTAGGTCATATAATAAAAAACAATACTATAACCCCTTTAAAGGATAATTTAATTGCAATAAAAGAGTTTCCTATCCCTAAGACACAAAAAAATGTAAGACAATTTCTTGGTAAAATTAATTTTTATGGTAAATATGTGCCAAATATTTCAATTACATTAGATCCATTACACAATTTATTAAGAAAAGATCAAAGTTTTAATTGGTCAGATAGCTGTCAAAAATCATTTGAAGCAATAAAAGAACTACTTTGCAAGAAACCGATCTTGACAATATTTGATCCAGACCTCCCAATCAGAATTTATACAGATGCCAGTATACAAGGTATAGGAGCAGTATTAAAACAGTTACAACAGAATGGTGATGAAAAGCCATGTGCTTATTTTTCAAAAAAATTGAATGATTCACAAAAACGGAAAAAGGCTATTTATCTGGAGTGCCTAGCAATAAAAGAGGCAGTCAAATATTGGCAACATTGGCCTATAGGGAAAAAGTTTACGGTATTCTCAGACCATAAACCGTTAGAAAAAATGAACATAAAAGCTAGGACTGATGAAGAGTTAGGAGATCTTGCATATTATTTGTCTCAATTCAATTTTGATGTGATATACTCCCCAGGAAAAAATAATTTAGAAGCAGATAGTTTGAGCAGAAATCCTGTATTGCAACCGGCTGATAATCAAGAAGATATTTTGAAAATTGTGAATTTTATTAAACTTAAAGAAATAAAAACTGATCAAGAAAACAACCAAGATTTAAAACAAAACAAAAATAGTCTCATATATATAAAAATACAATATACTATAAAAAAATTGGAATAAAGAATAAAATTTTTCTATCTGAAGATTTTAGCAAAAAGTTTATAGAAAAAATACATAACGGTTATTGTCATTTAGGAATACAACAAATGAAAAAAAAAATTATACCTTTTTATTATGCAAAAAATTTAAATAACAATATTAAAAAAATCTGTAACAACTGCGAAACTTGTATAAAAAACAAATCAAGAGTCAAATTTCAATTTGGTTTAATGTCTCACTTAGGACCAGCCACTTACCCATTTGAAATAGCATCAATAGACACTATAGGAGGATTTGGTGGTTCACGTTCCACTAAAACATATTTAAATCTTTTAGTGGACCATTTCACAAGATTTGCCTACATTTTGACATCGAAAACTCAAAGTACACCCGATTTTATAAAGTTAGTTAATAAAGCACTACTGAACAATAATAAGATTGGCATGATTTTATCGGATCAATACCCAGGAATAAATTCTCAGGATTTTAAAAAATTTTTAGCCCACAATAATATCCCTATTATATTCACTGCGGTAAATGCGCCCTTTTCTAATGGTTTGAATGAGAGATTAAACCAAACACTAGATAATAAGATTCGATGCAAATTAAATGAAAAACAAAATAAAAAATTGAGCTGGACAACTATTGCTCATGAATGTACTGAAAAATACAATGAAACTGAACATACAGTAACAGGATATTCTCCAAAATATTTATTAGAAGGAAAAAACGTTGATATTTTGCCAAGTGAATTAAAACAATGTAAACATGCAAATAATTTAGTAAAAGATAGAAATATAGCATTGGAAAATAGTATAAAATCACATAATTATAATAAACGACAATTTGATAAGAATAGAAAACAATTTGAATTCAAAGTTGGAGATTTGGTATATGTTGAAAATGGGAACCGATTAAATAGAAAAAAACTTGATGAATTGAAAATAGGTCCTTTTGAAATCATAGAAAAGTTATCAAATTCAATATATAAAATAAATACAGGATATAAAAAGTCAGAGTCCAATCTTTTCCACATTACAAAGCTTGTTCCATGTCACAACCTGATTCAATGAGTACTGTACGGGCTGTTGGTGCTTGCGGTTTTGTACTCCTTGGTGGGGAGATGTAAATGAAGTGCATGCATTATTCTTCATTTGATTTAGTAATTGTAAGTTTGTGAACTGGATATGTTATTGTTTTTGAACGCACATCTAGATGTCATTAGTGTTAGATATTACTGTCAATACTAGGTTTTTCTTTCTAAGGACACGCTGTGTTTTAATTGTGTCGCTTTTATATAGACCAATTAATAAGAGTAGAAATAAATAGCTTTAAATGTTGTTTCTTTTCACAGGTTTGTGACAATGTAATGATTGCTTTGATAAAACTACAGTGTCATGTAATTTATGGTTGTTATAATAAACATTTCTTTTCACAGAGAAACGCAATTAAGTTTTTGTTTCAATCATCGGTAGTGTTATTACACATTATATACATACATACATAACTTCACGCCAAATCCCTTGCGGGGTAGGCAGAGAGAACAGAGCGCCATAGGGCACGATTCTTACACACCTCACTCGCTTCGTTGACTTTCATAACTCTTTTCATGCACGCGCGTCGGTTTTTGAGACTCTTAACATCACCTTCGTCCAGAACACGTTCAATTTGGTCTTGGAATGTGTGTCTTGGCCGTCCTCGACTCCTACATCCGTCCGCTTTTGCATTATATATCTGCTTAGTCAGTCTTGCGTCAACCATTCTTTCTACATGTCCGAACCATCGGAGGATGCCCTTTCTTACTTTTACACCGACACTCTCTTTCAAACCAACTTCCTTCCTTACAATCTTGTTTTCTACGCGGTCAGCGAGAGTCACTCCGCAGATTTTGCGTAGAGCCCTCATTTATATTTATTTATTTATTTCATCACCTAGTTAATATATATAATTTAACGAATGCTTTGTAAAAACCCCATTAATATAATATATGATATCAAAATCACTCCTTTAAATCGGCCAACTTCACTATTAGATTCCTTTAGCCAGGGTATACTTGTCTTCCGAATGACTCGGAATCTGAAGACGAAAAACATTTTGAAATCACAAATACGTTTATAGTGCAGTTACGTTAAATATACTGCAGAAGATTATTATGTTAAGTAGAATTGCCGCCGCTAAAACCAGTTTCTAGTCAAAAGGGCAGGAAAATGATGAGTCACTAAGATTCAAAAAGATGATTTATCTTTACAAAATATTATTACAAATCGAAAATGTGATGAAAAAAAATAAAAGATATCTTGGCTTGCAACTTTTAAAATAGAACTAAGCCGTGAAGAACCATTAAAAAAACGTTTTTATGCATGACCCACAATTGCCGAGGGTTGGAGAAACCGCACGTGCATAGTCACGAAAAGCTCTCTCAATGTAGTTGCTGACCGGCACAACAGACGTCCTCCATCATTGCGTCCCAGTGGCCATCGTTTTCAGGCAACCCCTTCGTCTCACATAACATAACATAACTTCACGCCTTTTTTACCCGAAGGTGTAGGCAGCGGCTTTTAAGCCTTGTCTCGCCGTTTTGTTTACGTCCCAAATGGAATAGGTGGCGAACCACCCTATCACCTAGGTGCCATACCGAGATAATCTTACCTGGCGATATGGTTTCGTGGCCATTGAGGAGGAACAACTATTATAGGAGGAGGAACAACTATATAACAAATATTTGTTATAATAAATCAATTCGCTCAGAAAGGTTGTTTCTATTACTAAATTCCTAGTTCAATAGTGCATCCTAGATCAAACATTGGTCCTACGAGCTGGATTAAGTTCGCATCTCTTTGGAACCTACTTGAGGGCGCCACCGTTTTCCGGTCGACCTCCCGTGATACTCGCAGTGGATCGCTGCGCAACAAGGGTACACGGCACAAGCAGCTACGCTAGCATCATCTTGCTGGTAGCATCACCCCGCATATCTTTAGTGGGCGTGGCAGAAGTAGTACAAATATACTGAGGCATCAAGGAGGAGTGCAGTACCTACGTCACGGGACGAAGACAACCGGACTGAGGAATTCAGAGGACACAGAGGACATCTTACGACAATTCGGATGTCCATATAGGTCAACGTAGTGGCCATTGAAGGAGTTCTAAATGTAATTAAAGACCTTCAAGGTATAACCCACAGAGGCTTAACAAATTTTACGAAAAGTCCTAAAGACAGACTGAGTATTGAATACATAGAAACTAGGCTAGAACTGTTAGAAAAGGATTGGAGTTTATTTAAAGATTATTTATATGAAATTTCAAGAACTATATAAACCTCAGCATGATTTAAAATTAGTTGGTATTTGTGATAGTACAGAGGACACATACATAACTTTCAAATGTTTATTGAAGTCCGCATTTAATAAATATTATAGTTCTAAGGATAGCAATATTGACAAGTCTAGTGTCGAGTCCATTAACAATTCAATTAAATTACTTAAAATTGTTATCCCTAAGTTTAGGGGCAAATACAACACAACATTTCGTAATTTATTTGTATCCCTAATACATAATAATAATAGCTTAGACAATGTGCAAAAAATGCATTATTTAAAGGGCCATCTCAGCGGTGAGGCTGAGCAGCTAGTTAGGCACACTCCAATTACTGAGACAAACTACACAAAGTGCTGGTCTCAATTGGAGAAAAGATATAGTAATAAGAAGTACTTGGTTAACTGTATTTTGAATCGTCTCTTTGGGCAGAAACGTATGCTCTACGAGTCAGCAAATGGCTTAACGGAGTTGCTTGATATGACTAGTGATTGCCTTATTGCACTAGGCAATTTTGACGTTAGTGTGGCCACATGGCATGTCATTATTATACATATTGTAACATTGAAGCTTGACCCCGAAACCCGAAAGCAGTGGGAACTTAATGTCTGTAGCCATGACATCGACGAATTGCCTACCTTTGAACAGTTTTCCACCTTCATAGAAAATCGTTTCCGTGCCTTAGAATGTATGGAAACAAAAAAGGCTTTCAGTGATCAGAACAGCAACGCACATTATTCAAAATCATTTAGAGCCCTTAGTTCCAGTATAATGCGATGCGAATACTGCTTTGAAGGACACAAGTTATGCTTTTGCAAACAATTCGCAAAACAATCCATTACCAATAGACGAAACTTTGTAGTAGAACATAACATTTGTTATATTTGCATGGGTCGTAATCATCGCGTTAAAAACTGCAACAAACCAACTTCGTGTAAAATGTGCAACAAACGACATCATTCGCTGTTACATCTCAGTGGGTCTACTGGTAACGAGATTGGTGACGACACTCAGGTCAATTCTAATCGTATAACTGTGATGCATGCACGATTTAAAGAAATTAAAGAACAAACCAGTACAACAAGGACAAAAGGGACAAACAGGACAAAACTTAGAAACGGGACAACAAGGAAACACAGGACTAGAGGACCACCAGGACAACAATCACTACGAGGATGATCAGAACAAACATGACAAACAGGACAACAACAAGAACAAACAGAACTAAAAGGAATACAAAGAAAAACACTACTACAGGACAATCAGGACAACAGTAGAAATTTAAATAAGAACACAAAATGAAATATTTATATTCGAAGTACTAGAATACAGAACAAAGGGTCAGGTTTACCACCAAGTCGTTGGTGTTTAGGACGAATTATATTGAAACATCCCGGTATCGATGGTATGATACCACATTGCGCATAAAAACCACATGTTTCAAAAGGTCAATTAATAACTTATAATACTTGTATTTTGGTAAAAAATGGTTTATAAGGAAATTCTACATTTGTTATTTTTATGTTTTTGTGTTAACCGTTAAATTGAGGTCAAAATATATTAAGCACTTAAAAATAATTGTACATCACATAGGCATTTAAGTCGATTCATCTATACCCTGTTAATTTAAGTTAGAAGTTGTATGCAGATCAAAAATTGTAAATTGTAAACAAAATTGTAACCTTATAAAATATATATACGTGTTATGAAAGTCAAGTGTTAACAGTTCAAAAATTGTAAATATAGATCATAAGGAAGGATATTCCCCCACTAAATGTCCTTGGACATATATTGATCTTGAACATACCGCCCATGTTCAAGATCAATATATGTATTATCGTCGATAGATGGCGCTGTGCCATAATCTTACCTCGCGATATGGTTTCGTGGCCGTTGAGGAGGTATAACATTATATTTGTTATAATAAATCAATTCGCTCAGAAAGGTTGTTTCTATTACTAAACTCCTAGTTCAATAGTGCATCCTAGATCAAACAATGCCTAATGGCTCAGTTAAAGATCTAACTTATAATATTAGCAGTAAACTTTTTAGTTTGAGT
Source organism: Euproctis similis (assembly GCA_905147225.2). Taxonomy (NCBI): domain Eukaryota; kingdom Metazoa; phylum Arthropoda; class Insecta; order Lepidoptera; family Erebidae; genus Euproctis; species Euproctis similis. The sequence continues at coordinate 2,580,406 of LR990103.1, forward strand.
TGAGATTGATTACACTTTGAATGATTATTGTTTATTATTTATTGGGCCAAAAGATATAAGTGATGAGGGTAGTCATATAAAAACTATACATACGATAAAGGAATCGCTAGAAAAAATTACCCACACAAATGTAGTTATTTGTTTGCCTACTTATATAGCAGGATCAATAATATATAATTTCAAAGTAGAGATGTTTAAAAAACTACTTTATCTTGACTTGCAAAATATTAAGTATGCTTACCTTATTGACAGTAATAATGACTTAACACTTGACATGTTCTCGAACAAAACTGGAAAATTAACAAAATACGGATTGACAAATATTTATTAACATATATTAATAAAAATACTAATTGACTACACACAATTTGACCCAAATAATATCGTTGAAGATTCTACCACTGCAACTCTGCCACAAGATATGTCTAACCGCTGCATATAAAGTGACAACCAAAACAGCTCAACAGATTTTTTTCGATAACCATAGTACTTATATACTGCATCAAAATGTTGCTGGGCTACTTAGTAAATCTGACGCGTTAACAATTTGTTTGGAAGAGCTTATAGATAGAAACATAGATGTTCAGGTAATTTGTATAACCGAACACTTCATAATGGCCGGCAATGAAACCAACCTAGTAATACCAAATTACTCATTGGCTGCATGCATTAGCAGAAATCATAGTAAAAGAGGTGGTGTTTGTGTCTTAGTGAAAAATGGTAGTGGAAAGAAATACTTGATGTAAGAAAACTTACAATTTTAGGTGTTTTTGAGTGTTGTGCGATAGAACTCATTGCTGAACGCAATACTGCTGTTGTTTGTGTATACAGGGTTCCTAAGTTTGAAAACTTAAATATTTTTTTTATTAAGTTAGAAACAATGCTGAAACTTTGCGGGAGATTTTAATATTGATTTATTGAACCAAAATAATGTAACTTTAGACTTTGCCAATCTACTACTCAACTATAATAAGAGGTTGGCCTTGAAAGAACCTACTAGATTAATTAGTAAAACTTGTGTCGATAATTTTGCCCATAATTTATCAAAATCATTTAAGACGGAAGTATAAGAATTAGGGTTGTCTGACCATACTGCACAACGTATACAATGCCGCTTTAAAATTCCTCGTATTAACGAACTCGTAATTTTAGCAAGGAAAATGTTGAGAAATTGATGGACTGCCTCAATCAGTTTTCATTTTGTGATGTTTTTTTTTATGGGATAGGAGGGCAAACGAGCATGCGTGTCACCTGATGGTAAGCAACCAACGCCGCCCATGGACACCAGCAACACATATAGTGTTACTGATGCGTTGCCGACCTTTAAGGGATAGGGGATAGATAGGAAAGGACGGGGAAGGTGGATGGGCCTCCGGGTACCTCTCTCACCGAACGAAACGCGGCATGAGCCACTTTACGTCGGTCTTCTGAGAGGTTCTACTTCTGGTATTATAATTTGATTACAAATAAAACGACTTACAAATTGTATTCGTATAGTATTCGTATAATACGTTTAAAAAAATTATAAAACTCACGCAACGTGCACAAAATAATTATAAAATTAATAATTCTACAAATAAGTCCAAAACAACACGGAACATGATAAATAATTTAAGATTAAACATTCCCCGTGAGAATATTTTTAGTATAAAATAAAAGGATAACATAATTTTTGTGCCCAGTAAAATAGCTAATGTATTTAATAATCATTTTGTTGATAAAAATAGAGACGTTTTACCTGAAATAAAACGATTATTATATACTTATCTTAGTAGAAGCTTATATATATTGAGATGGCAACCCTATTTCCCGTGTTGTACAACTCTCTTTCTACCCTAATACATCTGTCTCTTTCGCACACCCCTCCATTATCACCAGGCGCCTTGCTTGCCTTTGAACTTTGCTGCAAGGATCTTACTCATATGTCGAAATAGCACCAGGCAGAGGTAAAAGTAAGCTTCTACTAAGGTAAGTATATAATAATCGTTTTATTTCAGGTAAAACGTCTCTATTATATACTTGACCGTTAGTAGAAGCTTATATATATTGAGACCTGTTTGTTATCGCCTGGTGAGATGGAACAACGCCAATGTGATATTGAGTAACTCTTCAAAAATAATAATATTAATAATTGTAAAAATGTGTGCGAAATGGAAAAAATTATTCAACATAAAAATACTCCAAATACATGATTAAATGTAACTTATTCGTATATGTAAATTGTAATGTATTATAACAATAATCAACTTAACTAAATGACATTAAACAGCAATACATTATCAGCATTAAATTATTTTACAGCAAATTACTATAGAATATTAAATTGTAACAATAATTAAGAAATTGGATCAAAAAGTGTGGATAAAGATATTGAATCACGATTGACGGGCAAATCACGAACTTCACGGCAGTAAAATTTCTGAAATGTCTTCACTGATTTCCAGTTTCCTTTAGATAAAATATCTTCCAAGGGAACATTATCAATCCAACTTTTAGAGGCTACTGCAGAACGCACACTACCCGGAGTGGCCATAATGCCAGCAGCTTTCAGAAGAGATTTGAACCATCCTGCCAAGACTGTTCTAAAGGCCGGGGATGGTGCTCCGCGTAAAGTAATAAATAAATTTGATACACCCGAACTGATTCGTCTTTCATTAAGAACAGATATAGTTCTGTTGATCCAGTAGACGGGATTTAGATTCTGATTTTGAGTGTTAGCTAAAAGTTTCCACCCAGATTGTCTATAATCTCTGCAATCCGTCTTTGACCCGAATTGAGGCCAAAATATAACGTAATCATCGTTGATTAGACAATGCTCACGGTCAATACATAGCAAGGTCAAATCATGAATTCTGCGACCTGAACAAAGGCTCAAAAGTGCAACTGTATGTCTGACGGTTTGAAAAACGTTTGTACTATCCACTGAATATGTGGTCATAAAAGTTGTAAGTATGTTAACGTCCCAAACGGGTGTTTTAGTAGATTTAGGATTCTTTAAGGATATAGCTTTTAAGACATGTTTCACTATAATATCTTCACTGAGTTTACTATTCCACTCTGCATTACATAACGTGGAAATGACCGATTTGTGGAGAATTATTGCATTGTATGAGAAATTATGTTTCAAATGTAAATCAGCGAGGAAACGTGCTAATTCAGCGCCGTCAGGTTGCATCGGGCTTATCTTATATTGTTTCGCCCAGCAGACCCATCGATTCCAGGGTGCTTTATAAGTCTTCCAAGTAGACAGTCGCCACGAAGACTTAAGTGGAGTTATTTGATCGGAATCCCAGGCCTTTAATTCCTCTTCCCACCCCCACATTTCCAAACTTCCAGAATCATATCCTGTACCTTCGGGGGTGGCAGCCCGGTCACGGTGTCTATTAAAAAGCGTTTCACGTTTTTGAGGGTTAATGGGGGTGCGATCGCACGGGATTTCAAATCTGCCCTCCAAAAAACTTTCTCCCACCGCGGCACTACGATCAGGTAAATCCCTGTTGCCTGATTGAGGTGCATCAGCACTCGGGGAACCAAAAACGGGGGCGGAAAGATCCATGCCAGTTGACAACACCATGTTATGCTGAACGCATCGTGGAAAATCGCTTCGTGGTCGTTGAGGTCTAGACTCGCATAATTCGACACTACCCGCGCCGTTTTCGATGCGAACAGGTCTATCACAGGTGTCCCCATTTTTGCAAATATCATTTCCGTGCAACTTTGAATCAAATGCCATTCTGGGGCTCGATGGTGCCGAGACAAGGAATCCGCATGATTGTTGAATCTCCCGGGTATATGGTAAATTTTGAAGTGAAGTTGGTGCCTGTCTAGAATTTGTAAAATTTTTGTTGTTACATTCATTAGCAGTTGGGACTTGGTTCCCCCTTCGTTGCGGAGATAGGCTCTCGCGGATCGATTGTCTGACTGCATGAGAATTGATCCCTTTGACATGCTTGTGGCGTGTAATTTCAGTACCTTCAGAATTACTAATAACTCTTTTACATTGCCATGTAGATTCTGCTCGCCTTCCTCCCAGACACCTGATATGAGCTGGCCGTTTAGTAATGCTCCCCATGCTGTATCTGAGGCATCCGTCGTCAAGAAATGTGTCGTTTGCGGTATTTGCATCAGTGATCCTAGATGACAATTTTGAAGCCACCAATGCAACTCCGACTTGACAAGGAGGGGAAGGTTGAAATTGGTTTGAGTTGGAGATTCCAACAGCGTATTCAAAAACTTCAGAATTTTTCGGTGATTTAGTCTGCCTCGAGGGACAGCAAAACTGGCGAAGTTTAACAAACCTACCAGGCTTTGGAGTTCTTTGAGTGTTGTGTTGCCTGTTTTTAAGATCTGAGATACTTTTTTGAATAGAATAACTGACTTTTCTGCCGGCAGTTTTTTGCAATTGAGCCACGGGAGCCAGACTATTCCGAGGTATGTGATTTGTTTTTGTGGAATAATTATCGACTTTCCGTAGTTTGGAGACCTAGAAATTCTAGTGTCTCTATCAACAGGCATATATGTTGTACTAGAACATCTGAACTTTGATGTACAATGAGAAAATCGTCTAGGTACACGATTATGCTCAGACCTTTTTCTCGAAGAATTTGTGCAATCCAATTCGTAAGGCACGCGAACACCTTGGGAGCTGTGCTGAGTCCGAATGGAAGGCAAGTCATTTCGAGTATTTCGTTTTTGTAAAGAAGACGTAGAAATCGTCTGTGTGACTGAGCTATTGCTAGATTGAAATACGCTTGCGACAGATCGACTTTGCACATCCAATCTCGACTTTGTAGAAAATCTGGTACCCGGTACATATTTATTAGGCGAAACCGATCTGTCGATATGTAAAAATTTAGCGCCTTTAGATTGACTATTGGTCGGTATGAGCCGTCGCTCTTCTGTATTAAAAACAGGGTGGACAAGAAACTGCAAGTCATTGTTTTTGTTTTTATTGATCTTATAGCCAGAGGGGGAAAACCGACGTTTTTGACCCCTTTGAGGTTGCCTTGATCCGCGGGATCGAAAGGAATTCCTGTTATTATAATTATTGTATCGTGGCTCTGATGTCACAAAGCTTTGCGTTTTCCAATTATACGCCTGTGGATTACCCTGCGAGGGCTGAGTGTGATAGTGGCGTATGATATTCTGTGCGTCATAGTGACGACTTGAATGACCATGCGATGGTACTTGATGTGCAGACCCCTGCGAGGGGTGCTGTACTGCGGTAGTAAGCTTTGCTCGCGAAGCATTAGCTCTATTATTTTGATTTATCGGCCAAAAAGCCTTTCTAACACCACCGGCTTTTTCTAAAGTAGACGTGAGCGTCTCAGAATCAAATATATGCGTATTTGATGGAGAGATTCTGTTTACAGCTGCTTTTACTAATCGATTTCATAATACTATATCTTCTCATTTCTATGGTTTCAGCTCTATGGCCGCAAGTTATTTGCAACAGATCTCGGGAATTTTTTTTTGAAAATCTCCTTTTAAAAATAATTCATCTATTTTCTCATCAAGATTAGCCAGAAGGGCTTCGGGAGATCTCGACCAAGTCATTAATTTACGTAAACTACATAAAAAAGCCTCTTTCTGTTTTAAAATGCAAAATGTAATAGCTGCATAAACTTTATCCGAGTAAGCTAGATGTCTAATATTATCGTAACCCTTAACCTCTTCATTAATTTCTAACTCGGTAAATCCCGGCTTATAATTATACATTTTTTGAGTATCGGCGTATCTAATGTCTACCCACGACGTTTTTCCAAAATGTTGAACTTCATCTAACATTCTTAAATATTCCGGTGGAGTATGAGGAACAGCGGGTTCCTTAAGTTTTGTTTCGTAATCAAAAGACAACTCCAGACAAGCGTCCGAAGTTAGATCGTTTGATGTGGGTAGATTTAATGTCTCACGTGTGGTGCTAAGTTCATTATATAAATCGGGACCTACATCGCGACTCACACCACTTAAACAAGATTGATTATCATCATCCTGATACGTACAGGTATTCCCGTAGTTCATAACGGTTTGTTGTAACACACTAATGTCATTTGCCAGTTTTTTTATCAAACGGCGGTCGCGCTGTTTTTGATGAGATCGATGACGGCGACGTCGCCGTGATTTTTTGTTTTTTCTTTTTGAATTATGATCACCAGAGCTAGACGAGGATGACGACGATGACGAACTATCACTTTTATTACTTGATGAAGATACCGATCGCTGCTCACAAGAGCTTCGTCTATTAGTTTGAGTTTTGTTAGTCGGTGCTATTGCGGCAGAAATCTGCTGTTCGTTTGGGTTCATATTTATGCTCAATACACCTCCTTAAATTCTAAAAACGAAAAACAAAAAAATTACTTTCACCTTCAGACAATTAAGGGGTGTAAGAAAATTAAGGGGTAAATAATCTGAAGGTAGAAAATTATTTATAATTACATCGAATTAGATTTAGCATAGATAAAAAAGAAAATATGAATTGCAATCATGAAATGATTAAAGAAAAATAATATGAGGGTAGAAATAATTCTAGTTTCAAATTAATAGTGAACGGAAGCACCGTTGCTTAGTGATATAAAAAGAACTAGTGCACTTACATAAGGTTTCTGGAAACACACTTTATACTTAGAGATATGCACTTTTTAGAGCACTTGTAAACTAGCTGGGAAATAAAACGCCAATGAGTAAGATTCTTGCAACAAAGTTCAAAGGCAAGCAAGGCGCCTGGTGATAATGGAGGGGTGTGCGAAAGAGACAGATGTATTAGGGTAGAAAGAGAGAGTTGTACAACACGGGAAATAGGGTTGCCATCTCAATATATACATATAAGCTTCTACTAACGGTCAAGTATATAATGCCCCTTATCTATAGCCGGCAATAATGTAACATCCAAAATTAAGCATATTACGAATTCGATAATTATGACTGCAAGCGTACTGTTATACGGGAACTTGAAAATTGGTTTTTAAAAAAGAAAATTAAATTTATTTAATGAATTTGTATATTAATTGAAATAGTAATTAAAATATAATTAGGAATTTGAAAGGGCGAGTGGTCTTCCCGGAGGTTCTGACTGGACTGACTGGCTTAGGTTCTATTACTAGTGGTGAATAGCTGAGATTGCTGACTAGGCAATGTGTTGGCCTTTTCATATACAGTTGAGGGATGTAACAACCCCCCGTTTAAGAGGAAACTTAGGGAAAACGTAAGTTTCCGGAAAACTATTCAACGCGTAATCGAGGTTGATTTGTGATAGGTCCGAGTTCAACTTGAGGATTAATATCTTGTTCATCATCATTAAAGTTTATTTTACTGGTTTTAGAACACTTGCCCTTTTTACAAACATATGCTATCATTAAACTAAAACATAAAATTATAGATAAAACACTTAAAATAGGGAAACTAATATGGTGGTTAATGTTATCATAATTTGTATCTATGTTGTCCATCTCGTTTAGAAGTTGGTTAGATACAGTCTTAAGATCTTTAAGATTATCTAATCTTACATTATTGATTTTTGACATAGGAATGTTTAAATTCTTAAAACGGCTAAAATTACAACAGTTATCATTAATGATATTGAAATTCGAAGTTATAATTGGTATGTCAATGTGAGGAAAAGTTTCTCTTACAAATCTAACATTTCTATTGTAAGCTATACAATTGGATGGTAAATTAAGGATTCCAGTACCTAATATTACAGTTTCGAATAATGATTCCTTTTCACATTCGATGGTTAGCTTTGTTGGGTTAGATTGTACAAATACCCATTTATTATTTATTAACTTATGCCAAATATTAATGTTGCCATGAATAAACTTGTTTTGACAACTTTCAGGTAAAGTATCAATAGCTTTAGTTATTAGCTCTATTTCACAGAATAGATTTCCAGTTGTTATGTACACATCAGTTGATTCACATAGGTACATTCTGTTTAATATGTTTTTACAATTACTTAAATCTTTTAGATATGTAAATGAGGATTTATCTTTACTTAAGGCTACATATTTCTCAGTAGGTAAAATCATACTGTATGAATTAGGTGTTTTATTGTTAAGTGGAGTAGGTAATGGTATATTGTTGTACAAATGATATTCTAATATATTAACTAAAGGTATAATAAAATTGTAGAAAAGTCAAAACTGTACATTGAATATTTTTTAAAAAGAATACTTGGTGTGTGATCTGCAATCGATACCGAAGCCAAAAATATACTTTTTAGAATTTTTGTCTGTTTGTCTGTTTGTCTGTATGTATGTCCGGGATAAACTCAAAAAGTACTGCATGGATTTACTTCAAATTTGGCACGAAAATTATTAAGAAGTCGGGTCAACATATAGGCTACATATTATCACGCTATCACCTACGAGGAACGAGCAGTGAACCTTTATTTCTTCAATGTATTCTGTAGCAACGTGTAATCTAACGACGCATATTTGTATGTTGTTATGGTGTTATTATGTTAATAACCATGCTTTAATCTATACATATAATAATAATAATAATATAATATAAGTTAGCTTCACATTTTAATTAACTTATGCCGTTAAACATAACAGACAATTTTAAAACAGTGCCATCTATGAGATTTACAAAACAGAAAACATTAAGTTGAATTACACGTGTAAGCACTTTTTGGTTTTAGATATAAATAAATCTTTGAGATTTTAAAAACATCAAGTCGAATTACATGTTTAAACACTTTTTGAATATAAATAATTGAAATTTCATCATGCGCTTGCGGTCAATAGATGTTTTTAAGAGTCATAGATGGAGTTGTGCATTTTCTTCTTTAAAATTGTATCGTTAATTCTTTTCAGAGATGAGCAAGACAATTAAAAAAATGTATTTGTATATGCTAAAAACTGTTAATATTTTTGTTCGGTATTTATTGGTGTAATGATTGCTTCGTAATTTTATAATTTTACACCATTAAAAAAAAATGTTTCCTATTCGCTAACTAGATGGCGTTGGCGTCGAATTAGATCGCGTATAAAGTGATGTTATGAGTACGGATGTCGCCGCGACAACTCATAGAAACTGGGGTTACCTGCGTTGCTATAAGTTATCGTGTGCTTAGTCGAATTTAACGTGAAAACTGAAAATACTTTCCTGAAATATAATTAAAAAAAAAAATATTTACTTAAATAAACTTCATTCGGAATCGACTACTGCTTACTGCTTAGCTATCATTATCTGTGTGTAAATTCTCAGCGTGTAAATTATTTTCTGTTATTTTTCAAACTTAAAATAATCAAAATGCCTAGAAAACGGTCTAATCTATCCCTCTCGCTCGATCTCTTGAAACCACCATTGAGCGTGAGGCAAGGATAGCTACTCTTCGAGAACACAATGCGGAAATTCGAGATGGAGAAAGTAGTACGTCGCGCCAGTCCCGATTAGATACTATGCGCACTCAAAATGCATCGTTGCGGTCTCTGGAAAGTATAGAAGCATACGAAATGCGGCTATTAAATCATCGGAAGCGCCATGCTGAGTCTCGCGCGTCAGAGACATACACGCAACAAGAGACAAGACTGAGTTTGCAGCGCAGCCGCACTTATGCCGCTCGATCGTGCGAGAGTGCTGAAATTCGAGAAGCTCGATTGGAAAGCGACCGGGAGCGTCACGCTGAGTCTCGCGCGTCAGAGACGTACACGCAGCTAGAGACGAGGTTGAGTTCCCAGCGCTCTCGCACAGATGCAGCTCGATTTTGTGAGAGTGTCGAAGCGCGAGAAGCTCGACTGGAAAGCGACCGGGAGCGCCACGCTGAGTCTCGCGCGTCAGAGACGTACACGCAGCTAGAGACGAGGTTGAGTTCCCAGCGCTCTCGCACAGATGCAGCTCGATTTTGTGAGAGTGTCGAAGCGCGAAAAGCTCGACTGGAAAGCGACCGGGAGCGCCACGCTGAGTCTCGCGCGTCAGAGACGTACACGCAGCAAGAGACGAGGTTGAGTTCCCAGCGCTCTCGCACAGATGCAGCTCGATTTTGTGAGAGTGTCGAAGCGCGAGAAGCTCGACTGGAAAGCGACCGGGAGCGCCACGCTGAGTCTCGCGCGTCAGAGACGTACACGCAGCAAGAGACGAGGTTGAGTTCCCAGCGCTCTCGCTCAGATGCCGCTCGATTTTATGAGAGTGTCGAAGCGCGAGAAGCGCGACTGGAAAGCGACCGGGAGCGCCACGCCGAGTCTCGCGCGTCAGAGACATACACGCAGCGAGAGACGAGGTTGAATTCGCAGCGGAGTCGCACTTCTCTTTCTCGGTCGATCGAAGATCATGAAGAGCGGATGACCCGGTTAAGAAGAGATCGTTCTCAGCATGCCCTTTCACGGTCGTTAGAGAACGATGAGCAGCGTGAAGAACGTCGTGCAGCTGCTCGGCAGCGGTACCACGACGTGTGTGGCGATACGTCTGCTCATCTATCGCTAGAACGGGATAGAATTCAAGAGTTTCGAGGATCTTGGTCGGGTGAACAGCGTGCGGCACAACTAGAACTAGATCGTCTGCGGCGTAGCATGAATCAACTTTCAACATCTGACGATGAATCCATGGTTTACGATATCGAAGAGCAATCGTGGCTAAATAAAGAGGGAAGTGGATTTATGTACAATGTTGCGATTAACTACGCCGCACACGGAGATATTGGTGTCTTAGAAGAAGTGTGTGCCCACTGTCAAGCCCGCAAATGGAAAGGAGAGCCCAATGGGATGTGTTGTGCATCTGGTAAGGTACGCTTGGAGTCTATGCAAGACCCACCAGATCTGTTAAGAATCTTACTAAATGGCGAACATCCGAAGTCCAGCCATTTTTTGAAAAACATCCGAGCTTATAACAGCGCCTTCCAGATGACTTCGTTTGGTGCAAATCAAATCGTTGAAGCAGGTTTCATGCCGACATTCAAGGTCCAGGGGCAAGTTTACCATCAAATCGGTTCGCTGCTACCTACAGACATTCCAAAATTTTTGCAAATTTATTTTGTAAGTGATTTTGAAGAACAAGCAAACCTACGAAGTAGACACATCCCCAATTTGGACCCTGTTCTGGTCAGAGGATTGCAAAGTATGTTGCATAACGTTAATCCGCACATTGGCAACTTCAAAGCCGCTCTGGCGTCGGTGCCTGAGAACGAGCGCAACCGCTTTAAGTTTGTCATCAGTGCAGATAGAAAGCCGATTGCAGCCCATCCGGGACGATATAATGCGCCAACGACGAATGAGGTCGCCGTTCTCTTAGTCGATCAGGAGTGTGATAAAAGAGATATCGTCTTACGCACGCACGATGACCGGCTTCAAAGGATCAGCGAAACTCACCGCGCGTACGATTCTCTTCAATATCCGCTCATGTTTTGTCGCGGAGAGGATGGCTACCATTTCGCCCACTATAATGTAGACCCCCAGACAGGCTCCCCAAATTATAACAAAAAAACGTCCGCCATGCAGTTCTACAGCTTCTTGATCCAGCTGAGGGTGAACAATGGCTCTTATCTCCACCATCATCGTACACTCTTTAGTCAGTTTCTGGTGGACATGTATGCCAAAATTGAGACAGAGCGTTTGGTATTTATAAGGTCCAATCAAAGAAAGCTGAGAGCTGAGAACTACGTCCATCTCAGAGATGCCATGCAGAATGATGCCAATGCTCAAGATGTAGGAAGGATGGTCATTCTCCCCTCCACCTTCACAGGAGGTCCGCGGTACATGCACGAGAGGACCCAAGATGCATTTTGCTATGTGCGAAAGTTTGGTCGCCCGGACCTCTTTATTACTATCACTACCAACCCAAAGTGGCCTGAAATAACAGCTCAACTCCTTGCAGGACAGGTTTCGTACGACAGGCACGACTTGATCTCTCGCGTATTCCACCTGAAGTTGAAATGCCTTATGGATCTTCTAACAAAGGCAAAAGTGTTTGGTACAGTCCGATGTCATATGTACTCCGTGGAATGGCAAAAACGCGGCTTGCCACACGCGCATCTGCTTTTGTGGTTGGAAGAAAAGTTCAGGCCTATCCAGATTGATCAAGTCATAAGTGCAGAGCTTCCGGACCCTGACGTTGATCCTGTTCTGCATCAAATTGTTAAAAGTCACATGGTGCATGGCCCCTGTGGCACGTTAAATCCAAGTTCCCCTTGTATGAAAGACGGACGTTGTACAAAAAGATTCCCAAAAAAATTTACCAACGAAACCATTACTGGTGAGGATGGATATCCCTCATACCGGCGCCGATCACCAGCAGAGGGCGGGCATTCCACTGAGCTGAGCGTGCGTGGCCAGGCGCGACCGGTCGATAACCGATGGATTGTTCCTTACTCACCAGTACTGTCCAGGACCTTCCAGACGCACATCAACGTCGAGTCGTGCACCAGCGTCGGGTCGATCAAATATATCTGCAAATACGTGAACAAAGGTAGCGATCAGGCGACGTTTGCTTTACAGAACACTGACAGAGACGAGGTGACCAAGTATCAGTCCGGTCGCTACATCAGCACGTCTGAAGCAGTTTGGCGGATACTGGCGTTCTCTATACATGACAGGCATCCTGCCGTCATGCATTTAGACGTCCACCTAGAAAACGGTCAGCGCATATATTTTGATCCCAACAACGTTGCTGAGCGCTTAGAAAATCCGCGCCAAACAACTCTCTTGGCATTTTTCAGGCTCTGCGAAATCGACCAGTTTGCGAGGTTCCTTACGTATGACGAGGTGCCTTCATATTACACGTACGACAAGCAAAGGGGAATATTTAACCGACGTCGAAGAGGAGGTGCTGTCGAAGGTTTTCCGGGAATTTTCAAGGACACCGTATTGGGTAGAGTTTATACCGTGCACCCGAATAATGGCGAATGCTATTTTCTGCGGTTATTACTTCACACGATCCGAGGCCCAACGTCTTTTGCCTTTCTGAGAACATTTGATGGCGTGGAGTATCCCACTTACCGCGCAGCCTGTGTAGCACGTCACCTTCTCGACGGTGACCAAAACTGGGATGACACCCTCGCGGAGGCGAGCGTCAGTAACAGCCCCAGCCGTATGCGTCATCTGTTTGCCGTCATCTTGGTGTTTTGTGGAGTCACGAACCCGGTAGCTTTGTGGGAAAAATATCGACATCATCTATCTGAAGATTTTCTACGAGCTTTGAGGCGTGCTACTGGAGACGAAGTCGAAGTAACTGATGAACGCGTGCTGAACACCTGTCTTAGTTCACTTCAAGACGTGGTCATTTCCATCGGCGGCAATCCATTGGTCGAATATGGGTTACCAGCTCCCCAATCATCACCGCATCAAGACCGTGGAAATCGAGAGTATAACGCTGAGACAATTTACGATCCGAGCGAAATGACCACCATACGAAATCACCATGTCGCTTTGTTCTCTTCAGAGCAAAAACAAATTTATGACACTGTTCTTAAAAGCGTTGGGCAAAACCAGGGTAAAATGTTTTTCTTGGATGCTCCTGGTGGAACAGGAAAAACATTTGTTACCACTGGCATACTTGCAGAGGTCAGGAGGCAAGGCAAAATTGCCATTGCTGTAGCGTCGTCGGGAATCGCTGCCACACTGCTTCCGGGTGGCAAGACAGCACATGCCATGTTTAAAATTCCCATCGATTTAGAGAGCACCGAAACGCCTGTTTGTGGTGTGTCACGCAATAGTGATAAGGGACACGTGCTGAAGGATTGCTCTCTGATCGTATGGGATGAGTGTACGATGGCCAATAGAAAAGCAGTTGAGGCCGTGGACAGAACCCTGCAGGACATCCGCAAGAACGAACACTTGATGGGTGGTGTCACAGTTCTATTCAGTGGCGATTTCCGACAAACGCTTCCCGTGGTGACGCGGGGATCGAGGGCTGACGAGGTGAATGCTTCGTTGAAACGATCTTCGCTGTGGTCACGAGTTCGTACGCTGCGCTTGACCATTAATATGAGAGCTCGGCTCGGCGGCAATGCACGTGCTCAAGAATTCTCCGATGTTCTTCTAAGTCTTGGCGAAGGCACTCTACCAGAGGAGAGAGGTGGGCAGGTGGTGCTTCCAGAGTCTCTCGGTAGAGTCGTATCCAGCTTAGAAGAACTCATTCGCTGTGTGTACGGGGACATCAGTCATATACCGCACCAGCAGAATTCTTGGGTATGTGAGCGGGCAATTTTGACGCCCAAAAATGGTCAGGCTGAAGCAATCAACGAATGCATTCTCTCGAAAATTGAGGGGAATGAAGTGGTTTACACCTCTATAAACACTGTCATCGAGCAAGATGATGCCACACATTATCCCGTGGAATTTCTGAACTCTCTGTCAGCAAGTGGACTTCCAGCGCATACTATCAAGCTGAAAGTCGGTGTCCCGATTATGCTTCTTCGGAACCTATCTCCTCCGAAGTTGTGTAACGGGACCCGCCTTAAAGTCATCTCGCTCCACAGACACAGCATTGAGGCGGAAATTCTTACGGGTTGTGGCGTAGGCGAGGCAGTATTTGTACCACGCATTCCCCTCATACCTCATAACTTCCCGTTCCAGTTCAAGCGCGTACAGTTCCCCGTGAGTGTTTGCTTCGCGATGACCATCAATAAGTCGCAGGGGCAGACACTGAGAGCAGCGGGTGTCGACCTCAGGACGAGCTGCTTCTCACACGGGCAGCTGTACGTCGCTTGCTCCCGCGTCACCAGTCCTGACTCTCTTTACATTTTGGCTGCGGAGAGCCAAACCAGCAATGTTGTTTATAGAGAAGTTTTATAAGTATATATTTTTATCCTTTTCTATATTTATATTTTCTTATTCATTATTTTCTACATTTGCTTCAGTCGCAACTTATTACTTAATTCAGCAGAATCACCATAAAGTCATTTATTCAAAGCAGACTGAAAATCAGCACTTTTGAAGTTCAACAATTTTACAAAAGACAGTCTCCCTCTGTTACTGTACTTTCTGTATTTATGAAATGTAAAGAAGTAACGGGTAAATAAATGTTATTTTAAAAGGTATAATCGTAGGTATTTTTGGTGCTGTATAGCGTTCAGGCAGATGACGTCGCGGGCTACAGCTATACTACAAAAATTCCTGTTAAAATGAAAATAAACAATGCGGGCAACAACCATTGCTACCGCAATCTGTACTTATCCTACCAGTTACAATTTCATTTTAGAGGTAATTACTTCTCAACTGTCTATGTAAAAATATAGCTATCTGATCACAAATTCCACGCGTACGAAGTCGCGGGCACAGCTAGTATATTAACTAAAGGTATTTTGATTACAAATACTAACTTTCCGTCAGTATAATAGCATATTAAATTAGCAATGTTCATTAAGGTATGAATGTTACTTAATTCTAAACTAATGGGAAATTCTCTGTATTTCGGTAATAACTTTAAATTATTTACTATATCTCTGTATAGTTGCTTAGGTGTGATTATGGATGGGTGAATGGTATTACTTTTAACAAACAGGATGGAGTTCAGTATATCTTCAATTTTAAATGAAGTTGTAAGTAAATGAGACTGTAAAACATTCAGAACTGCATCTAATTTAACCTTAAAACTATTAGAAATAACCATTTGAGAAATATTGTTAGATGACATAATCACTTGATCAATGGCGTCGTTCAACTTCGCTTGGTTAACGTAAAGTTCATGCAAAGTGTTATTAATATTACTGATAGCAGATTGGGAAACCATAATACTTTTCTTAAACGAATCTACAAGCTTTTCTTCGTTTTTATACAGTTTTTGAATAGCGTCGTTATATGTTGCTGCGTCGTTCTCATCTAATGTGCCAAATATGTGTTTAAAAACTACACCAACACCAGAAAACCAGGCTGATCTTTTCGAAATATCGTTGTGTACTATGTGAGACAGTGAGTCATAGTTGCGTTGGGCATCTGCATATAAGGATTCTAAAGGTTGTAGTAAATTCTTACATTGTTTTTCGTCTATTTCTTCATTTTCTCTGCATTGGAATCTAATGATATTGAATGTTTGGTGAATGTTTGTGATATGTTCTCTAAATGTAGATACGTCTATAGGTATAACTATATGGAATTGGTCATTAATTAATTTGAGGGTACCGACCGGATCGAAGAGCAAACCGGGGCCTTGTGTAATGTATTCTAGATATTGATTGTTTCTAGTTGCCAGAATGTGGACGGCGCCCATCCTGCAATTAATTCGAACTAAATTAATCATGTGCTGGTTTTATTTCATCAAAATGGTGTTTTACATGACGTCTGTTAATTAATAGAGAAAGAGTGTTGTTGCCGTGGATTTTCACAACTTTGTATGGTCCTTTCCAAACAGGTGAAAGAGCCTTACGCAGTCTGAGGTGATTTTTTAAATAGACGTAATCACCTACCTTATATTGGACGGGACGACTGTGTCTGTCGTAATAGGTCTTTGATCTTTCTTTGGAATTTTGTATATTTTGCTGTGCTTTTTCTCGGGAAATTTTTAAACGATGTTGGAGCATTTTAGTATATTCAGGATAAGTTATATTAGTGGAAGAATCGAAGACAGAGTCAGGAATGTATGGCTTATGACCAAAGATTAGTTCGTAAGGAGTAAACCTTGTTGTTGTGTGGACACTACTGTTATAGGATAGCATAGCGGTGTAAACAAACTTGTGCCAATCGGTTTGGTTTTCATTCACAAATGATTTCAAATATTCTTTTAAGGTAGAGTGGCTTCGTTCAAGTGCACCCTGTGTTTGCGGATGGTAGGGTGAAGCCCAGATGTGTTTTATTTTCAGGAATTCGCGTGTTCTTTTAAATAGTTCGGCGGTAAAATTAGTTCCTTGATCGGTGAGTATATACTTAGGGATACCAAATAGTGAAATAAAGTGTACTAAACATTCGCAAGATTCCTCTGCAGTAGCGTTGGGGATCGGATAGGCTATGGAGAATTTCGTTAAGTCGTCTTGAAGGGTAAGTATATATTTTAATTTTATAAGGCCAGCTTCAGGTAAGGGTCCGACGATATCGAGGCCTATTTTTTCGAATGGACGAGTAGAAGCAGTAGTAATTTGCATAGGTGATCTATTTATTTTACGAAGTGGCTTATTTGATTGACACAATTTACAATTTTTTGCATAACTTTCAATTTCTGATTTCATATTTTTCCAATAATAACGTTCTCTTATACGGTCGTACATTCTATTAGACCCCAAGTGTCCAGCTATCGGAATGTCATGGTTTTCTCTAAGTATTTTATTTATTTCCGAGGGTACAGGGTAAATTATGCTATTATGGTATACATTGGGTGCAATATTAGTATTATTAAACAAAAACATTAGCATACCATATATCTTGACAAAAGAATTTTGTTCGAATGGATTTTTGAAATCTGAAATAGCAAATTCATTTATAGTACCGGTAAGAATAATCTCATCTCTTACTGTTTTTAGTGTTTTAAATATATCGGGATAAGTACACGTATCGAAATAATAAACCTTTGTAAACATGATATAGTAAGTAATATCTCTAGAGGTTATTTTCTTAAAGGAATGAAGCTCTCTTTCCCCATTTGTCAAATTGGATTCATCATCTAAGGAAGAAAGGATTTCTTGTATATAAGGGTTAGATTCATCGAGGTCGATAGAGGTAGGGACAAGGATTGTTTTGATGTTACTTTTTAAAAGGCTTTCATTATGTTCTCGTATTTGAGTGTTATAGGATTCATTCTTATCAGCAAAAGATTTAAGGAAATCTGAATATTCGTCGTTAGGAATAAGAGTTGTTTCAGAAATAGCAGGAGAGTTTGGAGTGGGGAGGCTTAAGGCATCAATGTCTATATTTGGCGTGTTTGATGGGCTTGGATCGAGGACGCCTAAATCAATAAGTTCATCAAGGACGTTTTGAGGGATTTCAGATTCAGGGCTGGCATCACCATCATTGTTTGTATGAGATGTCGATGGTTGGCTTTCAGTGATCGGATTAACGGGATAACGGGATAATGCGTCTGCGTTACTGTTAACTTTGCCTTTCTTGTATTCTATTTCGTAGTCAAATTCTTCAAGTCTTAGCCTCCACCTCACTAATTTGGAACTAGGGTCTTTACAGTTAAATAGCCATTTGAGAGGCCGATGATCCGTTACAATTTTGAATTGACGCCCGTAAAGATATGGTCTGAATGTTTGGGTACCGAAAAGAATTGCCAGACACTCCTTTTCGGTTACGCTGTAATTACATTCGGCTTTATTGAGTGTCCTTGATGCATAGGCAATAGGACGGTCATTTCCTATTTCACCTTGGGATAGTATAGCGGAAATTGCAAAATTAGATGCATCGCAGGTCAAAACAAATGGTTTATTAAAATCTGGGTAGGCTAGAATAGGAGCTGTAATTAGGGCGTTTTTTAAGCTTTCAAAGGCTAGTTGCTGTTCGTTCTGCCAATCAAAGGGGATATTCTTTTTCAGGAGGTTTGTAAGTGGTTTTGCTTTTTTGGATAGATCTGGTATGAATCGGCGGTAATAGGAGACTAATCCTAAGAATGATTTGATGTCTTTAGGACATTTTGGTACAGGGAATTCTGCGACAGCCTTTATTTTATCTGGGTTTGGCTTGACTCCTTTATCTGTAATTGTGTGACCAAGATAAGAGACTTCCTTACGTAGGAATTCACACTTATCTGGCTGCAGTTTGAGGTTAAAGGAGCGGAGTTTACTAAAGACGTTAGAAAGGATTTTAATATGCTCGTCCAGGTCAAAACTGTGGATAATAATATCATCCAAATATATGAAGCATTGTATTCCTTGGAGGCCAGATAAGGCAGAGTTCATCAATCTTTGAAAAGTAGCGGGAGCGTTTTTCAGGCCAAAAGGCATCCGAGTAAACTCAAAATGGCCTTGTGGAACTGAGAAAGCGGTTTTAGGAGCGTCGTTTTCTGCCATTTTTATCTGATGAAATCCGGAAGCAAGGTCGAGCGTGCTGAAATATTTACTTTTACCTAATTGGTCTAAAATTTCGGTTATGTTTGGTATGGGGTATGAATCACCGATTGTGATGTCATTTAATTTACGGTAGTCTATAACTACACGCCATTTTTGTTTTCCTGAGGCATCAGCCTTCTTGGGAACTATCCAGATTGGAGAAGACCATGGGGAATTTGAAGGTTTGATGATATTCTGATCGAGCATTTTAGTGATTTGGGATTCTATTTCTTGTTAATGGATTTCAGGCAATCTATAGGATTTTGTATTGATTGGAACAGAGGATGAAGTTGGAATTTCATGTTGTAGGATGTCAGTAGTTATCAGTCGATCATTAGGAAGGTGGAAGATATCGGAGTAAGAGGAACAGAGTTCATATAATGCATTAGACTCTTCCGTATTCAGATGGGGTACTCTTAATAGATTTAGAACTTCTTCAGTACGATTCAGGGTATCGAATTGGCTTGGGTCGTTATGGTGAATGTGGTAAATTTCTTTTGAATTACTTTCTAGTGGTAATAGTTTTATTTTATTGTCTGGTGTTACGTGTATTGGTTTTTCCGAAATATTTACTACTGAAATGTTGACTTTAGAATTTGATTTCACTTTCACGATACAATTAGCTATTAATAAGGATTCAATTATGTTTTGGTCTAGAACTAAGCCTTCATTTAATTCGGGGTTTAGTACCGAACATTCGATTATGGTTTCGCTGCGAGGAGGTATAGTATAAACTGGTTTAGTAAATTTTAAATGAATTTTTATGGTATCGACAATGAGTTTATTTTCTACAAAGTCGATTTTACAATTTGTTTTGGAAAAGAAATCGTTACCGACTATTCCGTCATAGGGGAATTCAATGTTTGGAATTATATGAAAATAATGGCCTAATGAATTAAAATTGATTAATATATGACCGAGAGTGCGTGTGACGTCATTTGTATTACCTACGCCATGGAAAGCAACATAATGATCTATTATTTCAGGCATTTTCTCTATTTTGTTTATTTTTATCAAACTGATAGAAGCGCCACTGTCAATGAGCAATTTCAAGGGTTTCGAGGATACAGAGGTGTGGACTTCTATGAAAGGTAAGCATTTTTTTGTTGGATTTGTAGTAATGTTATACACTGACGTATCTTCATTTTCTTTTACAGGTGCAGTGTCAGGACAGGATTTGGAAGGGTATTGGTATGAATGATCGAGAGAGTCAATATTTGTTACAGTTGGACCACTATGAGTTTGGGGCTGGTTACCCTGTTCGTTAGTGGATGTATAGGAAACAGCGATTGGGCCACTATGAGTTTGGGGCTGGTTACCCTGTTCGTTAGTGGATGTATAGGAAACAGCGATTGGGCCACTATGAGTTTGGGGCTGGTTACCCTGTTTGTTAGTGGATGTATTGGAAACAGTGATTGGGCCACTATGAGTTTGGGGCTGGTTACCCTGTTTGTTAGTGGATGTATTGGAAACAGTGATTGGGCCACTATGAGTTTGGGGCTGGTTACCCTGTTTGTTAGTGGATGTATTGGAAACAGTGATTGGGCCACTATGAGTTTGGGGCTGGTTACCCTGTTTGTTAGTGGATGTATTAGAAACAGTGATTGGAATAGAAGGGGTGTCGTTATTGTAATTTATTTGAATTGGTTGTAGCTTGGGTCTCACGAGACACCGACGTGAGCCCGTTATTCGTTTAAATCGTCGCCGACGGCTGTCTCTTTGGTCACATCAATAGCATGGATGTGTTTATTATTATTCCGAAAGTTTGTCGGCGCTTGATTATGTTGATTTGGCATGTTACTAAATTTTCTATTGTTATACTCTCGTTTACGACACATATCAATGGTGTGTCCAATGGCTTTACAATAACGACACACCGGAGGAACAGAGGTAGAGGGAAATACCTGATTATTAGGTTTACTTGGTAAAGTGATTCCGTGTTGAACAAAACTCCTATTAAATTGAGGTTGTCGTTGTGGTGCACGGTTTGTGTTTAACGAAGATAGATTTCGTTTAAGAGAGGCCTGCAATAATTTTTCTTCGGAAACAGCGAAGTTGATTGCGTCATTAAGAGTTTCAGGATCACGGCATCTAACCACCGTGGACAAACGGGCATTTAATCCGCTAATAAATGTGTGTAAAGCTAGATCTTGCATAGCAGCGACGCGGCCAGTCAGTTCACCTTTCTTTTTTGTAGGAATTGAAACATTAATTTCTGTTAGTAATTTTGATAAACACGACTCGACACGTAATGCGAACTGATTGACTGATTCGCTACTAGATTGGTGACAATCTTGAAGGTCGGATAGTAATGCTGCGTAATGCTTTCTTTCCCCGAATTGTGATTTAAGAAAATCTTCTAATTGTTCCCAAGTCTCGAATTCTTTAATCGAACATGCACTTTCTGCACGACCTTCAAGTTGGCTAAGAATATATGTTAATAGTATATGTTTTTGAGATGCGCAAGCTAGATTAATTGCATTTCTACAATTATTTAAATATGCATTTAACTTTTCTCGGTTGCCGTCAAATCTATTTATAAACTTAATTAAAACATTTAATTCGATTTCTTTCGTCACTGTTAGGCATTCTTCTTTAGGCATGTTGAATTCCTTGGTGAGTTGTAGTCTAAACAATGATAAGACGCGAGGTCTGGACCGGACGCGATAACGAAACTATGTATGTTCACGCGTCGGGCAACAGGAATGTATGTAGAATTAATTTTAAGTACACGATATTATTCACTGACACTTTCACTGCACAATATGATGAGATTTAGTAGTAATATGTTATTATGATAGCACTTACAGGAACACGGCGATTACGGAGAGAGCGGGTCTCATCTCTCTCTGGTGAATTACCTCGTTTCAAAGGTAGATTTAGGGCACACAGCGACAGGAAACAGCAACCAGCACGGCAGTAGAATTCTTCTTGCGGATTTGATACACGAAACAGTGATATTATTTAATTTAAAATGACACAATCACAAATTAAAACTTCACGTTATTGCACCACTTAACTGTTCGTTTACGCGATAGAGGCGAACCAGGATTTTATTATCCCACCGCTGCCACCAATGTTATACGGGAACTTGAAAATTGGTTTTTAAAAAAGAAAATTAAATTTATTTAATGAATTTGTATATTAATTGAAATAGTAATTAAAATATAATTAGGAATTTGAAAGGGCGAGTGGTCTTCCCGGAGGTTCTGACTGGACTGACTGGCTTAGGTTCTATTACTAGTGGTGAATAGCTGAGATTGCTGACTAGGCAATGTGTTGGCCTTTTCATATACAGTTGAGGGATGTAACAGTACCAAACGACGAGGAAAAATAAATAAACGGACTAAATAATACCAATAGTGTAGGAATTGATTGCATATCAACTAAAATTATAATATCAGTAAACTTTAACTAGTAAATCGTTTAACTGTCATAAGTATAGCACATATTACGATCGCGCATATAAAAATAAAACTACCGACAAGAAATTAATTACAAAAACCATACCAGGAGTTGAATGCTGTAAATGTGAGGGCATTATTCACCTCTCCACTAAGTGTACGTGGCTTACCAATAAGCAACTAGCTGCTCTGAAGGCTGCTCCTAGTCTGGAGTGGACATATTTAGTATTGTAATTGCAAAATATAGAACAACTAGCGCCACCTATGTTGAAGTTTGTACATGTGCTTTTTATAGAAGTAAAATCCGTTGCTAATCGCTCTCAAAGAAATCGTGTCAGCATCTAATTTGCATTATTCGCGTTATAGTCGGATTATTAATGTGTGAGGAACATTATATTAACTGTTTAACGACAAGTGAAGTGTAATTAGACTGTGCGTGGTTGTAAAATTTTTTTCTTGTTCTAACTGTCATGGCATCAAGTTCAAATTACTTAGTTAGCGTACCCAAGTTAAAGGGCCGTGAGTGGTGCTTCGCAGCGGAGAATTATCTGATATTAGAAGGAATGGTTAAATGCATTAAACCAGAATCAGGCGTAATACCAGATGCCGCAGATGACGCTAGAACAAAGGCCAAATTGATTTTAACAATCGATCCATCTATCTATGAACATATTAAGAATGTCAGTACGTCGAAGGAGCTGTGGGATAAACTAAGAACGCTTTTCGATGACACTGGATTTACTAGACGAATTAGTCTACTAAGAAATTTTATTTCTGTGCGACTCGAAAATTGCTCATCGATGACATCTTATGTTACTCAAATAGTTGAGGCAGGTCAAAGATTATCCGGAACGGATTTTAACATCAGCGACGAATGGATTGGTTCAATTATGCTGGCAGGATTAAGTGAAAAATATATGCCGATGATAATGGCGATCGAGCATGCGGGCATGAATACCCCAACGGACGCCATTAAAGCAAAATCGATGGATATGGAGCCGGAAGATGGTTTCGTAAATAATGCATTAGCGAACTTCCGTAATCATGGCCAACATTCAAAAAATAATAAGTCTATAGCTAAAAAAGATGGCGCAAATGCGCAGAAAGCGACATCTGCCAAAGCAAAACCAAACGTCAAATCCTATAACTGTAAACAGCTCGGCCATTACCGGAATCAATGCGAAAATAAAGATAATTCTATCAACAAACCTAGTGAAAATAATATTAAACACAGTAACGCATTTAGCGCCGTGTTTTTCAACGGAAATTTTCATAAAAGTGAGTGGTACATCGACTCTGGAGCAAGTTCACATTTGACGGCAAATAAACATTGGATGATTGACGAGTATTATTCTAGTTTTACAAAAGAAATACTTGTTGCCAATCAGAATTCAGCGTCCGTCTTATGTTGCGGCAATGTAAAAATCCAGACATCAACTCAAGAATGCAATTATGATATAATGGTTGAAAATGTATTATGTGTTCCCAGCCTGAGAATTATAACATGAATAAAATGCAGACTGCTGTAGAAGTAATGATGTTCAAGGACAAGGCCAAAATTAGCAAGATAAATTGTATTGTGTGCTGCGAGGGTAGACAAAGTCGATTGCCTTTTGCTCATGAAGGCAACAGAAGTACTGAGCTATTTAATGTAGTACACTGTGACATCTGCGGGCCTATGGTAATCAGTTCTCTTGGAGGTTCCAGGTATTTCATTATTTTTGTTGATGATTACAGCCGCATGACATATCTTTATTTTTTAAAAAACAAAAGTGAAGCTTTTGATAAGTTTAAAGATTTTAAAGCGAAGGTTGAGAATTTTACATTCAAAAGGTTAAAGATTCTGCGTAGTGATAATGGAAAGGAGTTTTGTAATAAAATATTTGATGATTATCTAATCAAAATGGGTATAGTTCACCAAAAAACTAATAATCCCTACACACCAGAACAAAATGGGCTTTGTGAGCGTATGAATCGAACAATCGTAGAAAAAGCCAGATGTCTTTTGTTCGATGCTAAACTAGGCAGAGAGTTTTGGGCAGAAGCCGTTAATACAGCTGTCTATTTACAGAACCGAATTGTAAAAACTGGACTCGATAATCGTACACCATATGAGCTGTGGACTAACGTAAAACCAAATCTCAATCATATCAGGATATTAGGAAGCTCTGTCATGATGCATGTACCCAAAGAAAAACGACATAAATGGGACAGAAATCACAACAATGCATTTTGATAGGATTTCCTGAAGATGTAAAGGGTTATAGAGTGTATAATCCTGCAACACAAATGATCACAATGAGCCGTGATGTAGTTGTTATGGAAGATAATCTTAAGAAGAACAGTATTATTGAAGTGGATGAAGGAAATATCAATCCAGTCTGTCAAGATCCAGTGGAAGACAACAGAGAGTTGCCACACACAGACAATCAACTGGATGACTCATTTGCTTCAGCCGACACCAGCAATAAAGGTGATGAAACATTTGTACCAAGTGAGGGTTCGTTATCTTCTGATGAAGACACACATATAGGCGTCAGTAAAGGGGCATTTTCAACACTGGAAAGGCGACAGCCTGATAGATATGGATTCATATGTGCAATGCAGTGTGAACCTGAGAATGATGAGCTAACACTCGAAGAGGCACTACAGGGAGCAGACAAAGAGCTTTGGGAGCAGGCAGTAAAAGAAGAATTGAAAAGCTTCGAGGACAGCAATGCTTGGGAATTGGTAGACACTCCTAGTGGTAGCACAGTTGTAAAGTGCATGTGGGTGCTTAAAAAGAAGTGTACAAGTGATAATAAAGTGAGGTATCGTGCTCGATTGGTAGCCAAAGGCTGTTCACAAAAATATGGTATTGATTATATAGAGACACAAGACAAATGTATAAAGTCAATTTATATAATGACAGTCAAAGTGCTCAAAAATTGTTATTAAATCCTGTATTTCACAACAGAACAAAACATATAGATGTGAGGTATCACTTCTGCAGGGACATGGTAAATAAAAACATTGTTGAGGTTTATTATTTATGTTCATCAGACATGCCGGCGGACATATTGATCAAAAGTTTAAACATTACAAAACATTATAAATTTATGCATGCTTTAGGCATTGTTATGGTGTAATTAAAATGTATTTTTTTTTGTTTGTCAAGTTATATTTTGAGTGGGAATATTGTAATTGCAAAATATAGAACAACTAGCGCCACCTATGCTGAAGTTTGTACATGTGCTTTTTATAGAAGTAAAGTCCGTTGCTAATCGCTCTCAAAGAAATCGTGTTGTTTTATTTTAATTATCATAATTTAGAATGTCCGAATGATTCGCCCAAACATACTTCTTTCATAATAATACCGGAGGATAATGAATCTGAGGACGAATATGAAGCTGCTAGTGTTCAAATAAATGCAAAAAAAACTATTGAGCAACATATCTAAAGAAGTAGAAAAAGCTATCAAAAAAGAAATGAGAAAACTAAATGATTATCTGCAATTCCACAGCGCTAAGTTAGATGAAGTGGTGGAATGCATAGAGACATTTAAAAAGACTATAAAATTACTTGAACGCAAAAACATAGAGATCACTAACAAAAATACAAATTTAGAAATTAGGATATGTGCAATTGAACAGCGCTTGCATAAAGTTGAACAGAAGGAACTAACAACATTTATTGAAATCTCTAATTTGGCAACTGAAAACGATAAAGATGTTAATAAGGTGGTTAGGATTCGGACCGTGTCTTGGCGGATCCCACCATAAAGGAATTTTGAGTAAAATAAAAGGTTCGAAATAATTGACTACTTGTATTGACCATAGAAAGAATTGCAATGCAAAGAAATGGCCGGCTTATCTTGAGAGAAAAAGTTGTGTATTTGCATGTTCATCTTGGACCGGCCGCGTCTCTGTCAATCGCCCCCGCTACGAACTTTCGTACGTTCGCTAATCGATTTTACTCCTTTTTTCCTTGCCCATCAATTTGCGGCGTTAACATAAGGTAATTGAAAACCTTGCGACGAAACTGCATCAACCTAAAGAAACAATCAAATATGCTAAACGATTGCATGAAAGAAATGGTCAGCCACCAAAAATATTATTAGAGCTAAAAGATAATGAATTACGTGAAAAATGGTTAGATGCTGCGAAGAAAACTAAAATTACAGTAGCGGATATAAATCACCAGCAAAAATAAAATACTCACATCGTGTACATAAGGGAGGCAATGACTACATCTAATAAACGTTTATTTTGGAATGCCAAGAAGGAGTTAAAAACCAAACTTCATTTTAAATATATCTGGTTCAAGAGAGGTATGGTTCGAGCTCGGATGGATGACAACGCAAAGGTTTATTCAATAAGAAATATTAAAGATTTGAAACATATCGTAGAAAATAACTCGTCAACATCCATTAATCAAATTTAAGTAATAACCCTACATATCACATCCCTAATAACTTTTACTGTGTTTTAAAATGAATACTAATAATTTAATAGTAAATGATATTAATAAAATATGAAATTGTATAAACACTAATGATTTCTTATCCCAAATACCTACATGTAACACCAATCTCTTATGCA
Organism: Euproctis similis; assembly: GCA_905147225.2. NCBI lineage: Eukaryota > Metazoa > Arthropoda > Insecta > Lepidoptera > Erebidae > Euproctis > Euproctis similis. The sequence goes on from LR990103.1 coordinate 2,607,300, forward strand.
TGCATATTAATATGAAATCAATAATTTTTTTTTTCAGATTTTGAGCAGTGTATAAATACGTCTGATAAGCGTAAAGATGTTTGTATTTTAACAGAGGTGAATATCTCTGACATCGTGAGCTGTTTGCTTAATCTACATGGCTATCAAATGTTTTCTGCTATACGAAAATCCCGTAGGGGTGGAGATATCATTAGGTATCATTGTATACGTGAGTAATAACCACAAATGTACTATAAAAAATATTTGCAATCAATACTTTGAGGGCATCTTATAATAATAATAGTAATAAAGATTTATTTTAGATTGTCACATCCATAAACAACAAAATTAAAATTAAATTAAAGTAGAGTTAATCAATCATCATCATTTAAATTTGGTACAAATGATACTTACATTTAAAAAAAACAGAATCAAACAGAAATTATCAAACCTCATAGACTTCAATCCACACAGGCAAATTAAAAAAAAACAATAATTAAAAAGAATATTAACAACAGACTATATAAAATCATACACTAATTAACATCAATAATAATATGTGACGGGCCTCGTGGCGCATTGGTAAAACTACCGGCTGCAGCACTGAGGTCGGGGGTTCGATTCCCACCCGAGCACAAATATTTGTGACAAACATGAATATTTGTGCGGCGTCTGGGTGTTCTTCTATGTATTGTAAGTATGTATATACAAAAGAAAAGTATATATGTATTAGTATCCGTTATCTAGTATCCATAGCACAAGCATTTAGTTGCTTAGTTTGGAACTGGAGGGCGCTGTGTGATTTGTGTCCAAGATATTATTATTATTAATACAGTCAAAAATTACATAAAACTAATAGAATTAAAATAATAAATAAATAAATAAATATTACAGTCAATAAATAGTCTTCACGATTACATTAAAAAGTAGCATTAAAAAAACAATAATTCTGAATAAAAATGTCATCAAAATTACATAAAAAATAAAACAATAAAAATTCATAGAGTAATCACAAAGAATAAAGTGTGTCTACAAAATACCGAGCCCAACAGCTACGCTGCTATCTCTATCCATCGCTTAAATATCATTATGGTCTCTACTCGCCAACTCCTGAATGATGGAATTCTTACACGTAGTTACTCTGGACAAGAATGACGCAATCCTACTTCTCTGTATGGCATTAAAGGCATTCAATCTTGCCTGATTAAACATTTCAGAAGCACTGCAAAATCGCTTTAAGGTGTCTTAAAATGTTGTTATATTGAATACGGATGCCATCCCATGCTTTTTTTGTATAATCGACCCAAAGTTGACACGTGTAAAAATTCTGACAGTACGTCCTGAATAGGTGAACCTTAGTCTGTACGCTCGCTTTGAAAAAACGTCTAGCTAGCATGTTACCCACAACAGACAATGCACGACGTTGACGATGGATGTCAGCGTCATCCCTCATATCAGACGTCAGCACATGCCCGAGATATTTGAACCTCTCAACAATTTTCACAGCTTGTCCCCCTATACTCTCTGGTGGAACATTATCAGGCCCTTTTCCATATCTAAATATCATCAGCTCTGTCTTCTTGGCATTATATATAAGATCATGTTTACTAGCATATAGTTCACAGATACGCAGCAGTGTCCTTAACCCCTTCGGTCCCAGCGTCCATTTCAATGTACACTATTTATTATTGCATGTAATATGTAACAGGATGATAAAAATGCTAGTAACAATGTTTGATAGTACCGGTGACTTACCTAGAAACGTTACAATAAACAAAACACAATCGGATCTTATGTGGGTACTATGAAATAATCAGTCAAGTGTTGACGTCCGCCATGGCTAGCCACAAAGCAAGTAAGTCTTTAGTTTTATTTTATTTACTCCTTAATGACTTATTCAATAGTTGTGGTATTTTTTATTCTGAATAGTAATCATATTTGCTAAGGTGTTCATTTACAAAAAAAATATAAATTATGAATATTGCCATAAAATATTGTAGATGAAGATGATGTCCATTTCAGTGGACATAGGGTCACAATCGTTGTAGAACATTCGTATTCCAAATAAGATATTGTACTATATTATATATGTTTTTTCTAGGTTTTGATTTATCCAAAGGCCGAGATGTAAATGATTTACTCAATTTACTAGAAAACGGAACAATATCGGATCTCGACGAAGAAAGTGACGATGAAATAGTACAGGAAATACCAGAAAACAAAGTGCGTGAAGGTAGTAATATAACGTTGTCCGGAAGAATGATAGATGATCATTCTGAAGAGGAGGAGGATGTAGTAGAGGAAGAAAACTTACAGGAGGTAGAACCAGGACCCGGTTCAACTAGTAAGCCCAAAAATGAAATAATTTGGAGAAAACATTTACAACTAGACACACCACAATTCATTTGGTCAGCTGCCCCACCTTCTGAAATAGATGCACCTCACGCTCCCATTGATTATTTTTCTAAATATATATCAGAGTCCCTAATTGACGATTTTACATTCAATACAAATTTGTATGCGGTGAGAAACGAAGTCCGTAATTTCAAGCCATGTAATTCAACAGAAATGAAAATATTTTTGGGTCTACATATCATAATGGGCAACCTAAAGTTTCCTCGTATTCGTTTGTATTGGGATGCCAGTTTAGATATGAAAATATTTTTAGAGAATATGGCCAGAGATAGATTCCTTCAATTGAGAAACAATTTGCATGTAATTGATAACAATTCAATTACACAAAATAACACTGATCGTCTTATCAAAGTTCGACCTTTATATGATTCTATAAGAAAACGATGTTTAGAACTAAAATTAGAACAAATATTGAGTGTTGATGAACAGATTGTACCTTTTCGAGGTAAACTTGAGGTCACAATATGTCAAAGGCAAACCACAGCCTTGGGGTGTAAAAATATTTATGATTTGCGGTAAGAGTGGATTAGTTTATGATTTTATTATTTATCAAGGCGCAACTACTAATCTAGACCGAAATGACGTTTTGAAATATGGCACATCTGCTGCTTATGTAAATGCCTTGTCAAAAAGAATACGTGGGCCTGGTCATTATCTCTTTTTTGACAATTATTTTTCCAATTACGTTTTGCTGAAGGATCTTCGTGAGAGGGAAATATATGCCGGCGGAACAATTAGAATAAATCGTTTTGGAAAACCTCCACTCATATCCGACAAGGAAGGATCAAAAAAAGATAGGGGATATACTGACCAAGTTACAAATAATACCAAAGATGTGGTTGTTATCAAGTGGATGGATAACAAAGGTGTAGTACTTGCTTCAAATTTTGTTGGAATAGGAAACGAAGATGAAGTTCGAAGATGGCATAAAATCTCAAAAAAATACGTCACTATACCGCGGCCTGAACTTGTTCAGTTATATAATAATGGAATGGGTGGTGTAGATAAAACTGATCATCTGATTAGCTTGTATCGTATTTTTATTAGATCCAAAAAATGGACATTGCGTATGATATTTCACGCCATTGACCTAGCACTTACCAACAGCTGGCTAGAATACCAAGACGATTGTAAAACCTGTAATGTACCAAGCACAGACGTTTTGGATCTGTTGCACTTTCGGCAGCGTGTTGCAGAAGCTCTAATAAAAATGGGACATCCAATTCCTAGCAAAAAAAGAGGACGGCCGGCATCTGGTGGTAGCAGTCCGGTAAATTCACCAGTTATACCAAAGCGACACTGTTTCAGAACTGAAATAAGACCAGCGAGCGAAATTCAGTATGATACTGTTGATCATTTGCCAGAATATGATCAAAAGAAAGAAGCCACAAGATGCAAAAATCCAGGATGTAAAGGAAAGACGCATGTTTTCTGTCTGAAATGTGAAATACATCTTTGTTTCACTAGCGAGCGAAATTGTTTTCGAAAATTTCATCAAAAATAAGTATAATACTGGCAGTGTAAAATATGAAATAATAAATAAACCATTGTAATACTATTATATGATTTTGCTTACTTACTTCAAATTAGTACTACAAATAATTTATTTATGAAATATATAATATTGCAACATTCTAAACCTGATGTCCACTCAAGTGGACATTAAAATTTCCAAAAAACTAAAAACTATAAATCGTTTTTTTATACTGAAACCCCTTAACTGTACTTCTAACATGCAGGAAAAACTTAAAAATAATTTTATTTATGCTTATTATTAATTCAGGTCCGAAGGGGTTAAACCCTTGATTGACGGACTGATCAGAACCATATCGTCGGCATAACTTAAATTGTTGACATAACGACAACTGCAGCCCCACTGGCGTCTTATTCAACTCCTCGATCAAATCATTTATGTATAGATTAAACAAGTCGGGAGAGGTCAGTCCACCCTGTCGAACACCACAGGACAACTTATAATCATCAGAGAAAGAACCACACCATGTGACATTATTACACTGATTACGATACCACTATCGAACCAGTCTAACAATACCAGACGGAACATTATTGTTCAAATCAAATCAAAATCTCATTTATTCAATTCAGGTCATTAAAGACACTTATGAAGGTCAATATTTTCAATCCGCCAATTCGATTACTCACGTCCTGAGAAGAATTGGCAAGAAACTCAAGGGGGAAATAAGCTTGTCCCATAATAGGTTATGATTTATGGAATCAAACGCGCGACTTAGGTACAGAAAGCAGGCATAAACACTGGTCTTGTTCTCAGTATAATATTTTACAACCTGCTTGAGGGAGAATATAGCCATATCCGTAGAAACGCCAGGCCGGAACCCAAACTGACCATCATTAATACTCAATGACGGACCCAACTGTTTATGTATCAGACGTTCAAGTACCTTCGCCACTACTGTTGCGAGCGAGATAGGTCTGTAATTGGACATGCATCTGTAATTGACATATCACCAGTCTTGTTTTTCGGTACAGGAACAACTACTGTTCTCATGAGACTTGCAGGCAAATAACAGTGTTGGGCACAGATATTAAAAAACTTCGCTAAAATATCACAAATGTACTGCATGAATTAGGTGCTCTAAACTGAGCCCGTCATGTCCCGGGGACTTACCCCTCCCCATGCTTTGAAGTACAGAAGAAACATCCTCCGCTGTCACGTGAAAGACCCTCGCACCGACTGAACTTTGTCCCCTTACACTATCTGTATAAATGCACTTATCAATTGTAGGCATGGACGGACGAACATTAAAATGTTCTCGAAATTTATTGGCAATCCTTTTCTTATGCGATTCTCCGTCCATGCTCAAGGGAGCACCAATCTTAAGACTTAGCTTTTTAACCTTTTTTTTTTTTTTTTTTTTTTTTTACGCGAGGAAATGCTTTATGCACACCCCCCGCCTGGGGACAGCAGGGGATAGTGTGGGACTCCCAAAACAGTAAACTGAAATCCGATCCTAGGGTTACCCACTAAAACCTCGCGGCGGCCTTCCTCCGGCGTTGGGGTGGCCCAGGACAGTGCATCGGCCCTCTGGTCCAACCCGCCGTCGCCCCCCCTCTGTTACGAGGGGTTGCTCATCCTCGGGGAGCCTCGGTGAAGCTCCCCCGGGCGGGGCGGCTCCGACCACGCGCTGTAAAGAGGCGCGCGGCCGGCGGCGCCCCGGACGACCTTCCCCGGCCGCACCGGGGGGTCATCCTTCCCGGGCCGCGACCCGGGCGCACCCGCGGGGTGTGCGCCCTCGCGGCCCGTCGGCGGCGGCGATCACTGAGCTCGCCGCCGCCGCCTTCGAGCGGGATCGGCTCTCTCCCGACCCCGCTCGGCGGCCTCCTTCTGGAGCATGACTGCTTCGCAGAAGGAGACTACAGCCCTCCACTCCTCCTCGCCCGCCAGCATTGCCGCGACCAACGCCGGCGGGGACAAGTCTCGCCCGATCCCGTCGACCAGGACTCGGCGCTCGGCCGCCCAGGCCGGGCAGACCTCCAGCGTGTGCTGGGCCGAGTCCAGGTCGGATGCGCAATGGTGGCATCTCGCCGTCTCTTCACGTTTTATTCGACTCAGATACTCACCGAAGCACCCGTGCCCGGTGAGTATCTGAGTCAACCTGTAGGTGACAGTGCCCCATTTACGGAGCACCCAGGCCTCGAGGTGGGGCAGGACGGCCCCGACGGCGCGCGAACGCGTACCGCCCTGGAGGACCAGCGCGTCGCGCCAGTCCCCCAGGACCCGCCGGAAGGCCTCCCGCCTCCGCACTTCGTGTCCCCGCGCGTCCCCCCCTCCCCGGCCGAGATCGTACGCGGCTGCGTACATCTCGGCCAGGATTATGAAGGGGGGATAACTCGCGAGGACCGTCGCCGCCTCGTATGAGATAGTACGGTAGCCCCGTACGATCCGTATGGCCATGATCCGCTCCAGGCTCCTCAGGAGAGCCCTGGAGCGGGAGGCCCCCGCGACGTCTCGCGACCAAACGGGGGCCCCGTACAGGGCCACGAACCGCACGACGCCACCGTAGAGGCGGCGAACTCCCTCCCCCGGTCCCCCGAGGTTGGGCAGCAGGCGGTGTAAAGCGCCCGCCACCCGTCGCGCTCGGGGGACCATCCGTACGAAGTGCTCCTCGAAGCTCCAGCGGCTGTCCAGGGTGAGGCCGAGGTACTTCATGTACCGCCCCACCGCGACAGCCGTGTCACCCACCTGGATCCGCGAGGCCGGGGGCTCCCTGCCTCTAGTGAGGCGGTGGAACCATAGCGCCTCACTTTTGTGAGGCGCCACCTCCAGGCCCAGCCCGCGGATCCGTCTGACGACGATTGCCACCCCCAGCTCGGCGAACCTGAGCGTCCGCTCGAAGTCGGGCCCCGTGGCGACCACCAGAGTGTCGTCTGCGTAGCAAACGACTAGCTTTTTAACCTGCTTCCAAAATTGTACAAAATTCTTAGATGATTCGTGACAAGCCAGTACCTCCAATTTGATTTTGTCTTGATTATTTTTTACTGTTTAAACTGTTTACGCGTATTAGACATGTGTTTATAATAGTATCCCGAGCAAGGTCTACCACACGCAACCCATTTCAAAAAGGCCTCCCTGGCCCGCATGTGATGCTCTTTCACGTGATAGTTTCAACCAACAAGGACGCACTTTCTTGTGGTCCTGCTAGCTAAAGCACACTCAGCGGACTGCCGTAATGTTTTCATTATGTCAAAATAAAAAACATCAATGAGATCCTCAGTATCGCTACTCGTATTAAATTTATAATTCGTGGGCAATTTAAAATAATTATTGTTGTATAATATTCTAAGATTAACATTACATAATTCATAATACTTATTTATTTCTTTGTAATCCCTATTACCCCATATACTTTAAATTATTGTCAATAGAACTATCTACAACTTTGCAACTAATATTGTTAAAAAATATCTGTACTACAAGTGGGAAGTGATCGGACACGAACGCGTCGTACAATACGCTGACATCACTGACAATCGCTTCGGCGGCCGCCGTAACAACACCGTGGTCCAGCCAGCGGAGCGACCCACTTGCCTCACTCATATAAGTATGTGTGTTAGTATCGAGCCGTTTCAGATCAACACAAGATAACGATTCGTCGCTAAACGTCGAAACAATGTAGCTGGGTGCGCGTTAAAGTCTCCTAAAACAAATACAATTTCAGTGTCCACACTCTCGATTATAGCACTTAAATTTGCCAAACATTGTGAGAATACAGGTAGGTTATCTTGACATTTAGTAGGCATGTACACACTAAACACAAGTAAACTACGATCGCCGCGGCCGAGTTTCACTGCGACCATACGGTCATTGTTACACTGCACTATCTCAGCCGTTGTAAACAATGTCGTGTCCCATAGTAGGGCTACGCCCCCGTACGGTCTTCCACACACCATACCTTGCTCCACATCTATCGATGATATGCCGTGGCAGTCAAACCTCGGACTAATTGAACCCAATATTCCTAAATCGTGAGGGAACAACCATGTTTCCTGCAAAGCAATTATATGGTGCTCTTCAGAAAGGTGTGCTATTTCTTCCATAGAAGTTTTAAGCGATTGACAATTATATGATATGAGTTTAATTTTATTATCCATAATATATTTAAAGATTATATTTTATTTATAGACGTTCTTTGGACTGTCGTGCGGCTACGCTCCAAGAATTTCCTAAAAACTATATCTGCAGGCCAAATTTGGTCACCCTTATCGTTTAAAAATATATCTATCTTATTTAATGGTACTATAACTTCGAAAGCGTTAAATTCGTTATATACCGTGTTGATTTTAGTTGCTTGTACAGTTAGATCCGTTTTGAACTTAATGAAGCTTTCAATATCAACAGAAGTAGTATCTTTGTGTACTCGTGACACATACAGAGAGACAGTCCTTTCCGCTGCTCTGAAATTGAATTGCTCTAGTGGTGGTGCAACACCATGCCTGTTTTGTATTTTATGGCGCTTGTACTGGACTTTCGTCCAACCTTCCTGATTCTTATCCAGACTTCCATCGGGCATTCTGGAAGCATTCTTAACTACATCAGCCATGGTAGGTCTAATCTTATTCCGGTTATTGTGATATACGACATCATCGGTCCCGTTCAAAGTACGTTGGCTATTAGAAACCCTCACCGAGGCGGCACTTCGTATCTCCGACCGTTTGCGTTCAAATTCCGTAATCGCTACCTCCAGGCCGATTACAATATCTGCGTCTACCCTCCGCGTGTTTTTATTATTTTCACTATGCTCAAACGAGACAGATGGTGGATTAGAGTCAAGTAATGGTTTCTGCGGTGACACAGCATTACTTTTTAGCGTACTGTTATATCTTCCCTTTTGTATGACAGTGTTGCAATATAGACACAGTAAGTCATGCAGTCAGCATTTCATGTAGAAAGCTTTTAATAATATTAGACATTAAAATTCAGTTCTATCTCAGCCCTCATTTGAGGTACTCGTTTTTTTCGTCTCGTTCTAGTTTTATAATAATTACCAAATCTTTATATTAAATCTTAAAATATATTATCTTATACTAAATCTTTAAATATATTATCTAGCAATTAAAATCTTTTTTTAAAAACGTCAACTCCCGGACTCCGTATAACATTGGTGGCAGCGTAAAGGGATTTAATAAATTAAAGTGCCGAAATTAAACATATAAATAAATAATAAAATAGATAAATATATCAAAGAAAAATCGTGAAGCGCTGATCTTGCTATCACCACATCCTGCGAGTCCTGGAAAGGACTAGCCTTTGTCTCCACGCTGTACTAGGAGATAGGACCTCGTAATCACCATCCGTCTCCAGCTTCAACTGGTCATCACATCCTGCAAGGTGAAAACAGCACTATGTTCCTGCTAACCCTGTGAGTCAATTTATTCCTGTGATCTTCAATTTTCTGTGCTAAATAAGTGTGTGTACAGAACATTGACATTTTCATATAATAGCCGCATCCAAACTTTGATACTCCTTGTACTTTGTAAATCATAATAAGTTGTCGATCTACCAAGCGTCTTATCTTGTGGCGAATTTCTTAGAAGAGATAACGTCGCGTCTCAACTGTGTCACTGTGCCTCTTTTAGTTAAGTTATAATAATAGCGTTATAAGTTTGATTCATATTTCTAATTCTACTATTGTAATTAATTAAGTACACGTATATGTCGAAAGTACGAGACATAAAAGAAGAAGGTGTTTGTACAAAAATGACGGAAATCGATTTAAATGTTTTGATAAAATTTATTGGAACTTTCGACAGTTCCAGAGATAAACTGATACCATTTTTAAATAATTGCCGCAATACCATTCAACTTGCTTCTGTCTTTGAAGCAGATATTCTCCTAAAATATATATTAAGCCGCCTTGAAGGTAAAGCTGAAACCGCGTGTGCTATCAAAGAATTCACAAAATAGACACAACTAGAAGAGTTTTTGAAAACACAATTTGGCGACACGAAACATTATGCTTATCTTTTATCAGATCTTCAAGAATGCAAGCAGGGTCGTAATGAATCTGTTAGCCAATATTCTCTTATAGCGCATCCAAACTCACGCCGAGAACCCCCGAGAACACCAGAGAAGCGTGAATGTGATTGCATTCTCGGCTTCTCGTTCTCGCGCTCGCCTGTTCTCCGAACGGCGTCGGTATTTTTGCCCGCTTCAAAGGGTTTCTCGGGCGAGAAAAGAGAACGGTATTACATTCTTGTTCGTTCTCAGTCTTAGCTCAGTGCTCTCAGACTGTGGTCGCCAGGATATCACAAGTTGGGTGGTTTTTGCTACGTCAGTGCTTTAATAAATATAAAATGTGGAATAACGATTTAGAACTAAAGTTCATAGAATATTTCCATTCAGAGCCTATTTTATGGGATGCAAAACATAAACACTACAAAGACAAAAGTCTAAATCATGACGCATGGAATCGACTTGGAGAGCTAATGGAAATACCAGTACCAGAACTGAAAAAAAAAAGGAATCTCTTTTTGCTAGCTACCGTAAATATAGAAAGATGGTTAAAGATTCATGTAAATCAGGTGCTGGTGAAAATGAGGTTTACAAACCAATATGGTTTGCTTATGATGCTCTTGATTTGTTTTTGGGTGATGGCCTCACTCCGAGGACAACAATAAATACGACCTCAAATGTAAGTAAGAAGTTTTTATTTTAGATAAATCTTTTTACATTTCTTTAGATCATAGGTACTTAATAATACAAAAACTCTAAATTAACCCCATATTGGAAAAGTAGGTTTTGAATTCTTCACGCACTTGGTTAGCACTAGCAGCTGCTCTGCGTGCTATTGGTGGAAATTTTTGAATAGCATTAGTACTTGTAATTTGTGCACGCCATGAACCAGATCGAATTAGGTTATCATTATTGTCGTAAACGTCAACTGTGCCTTGTGGAAAATATATTTGTGAAGAAGTATTGCTGTTTATTAAATAATTATGTAATAATATACAAGTCATGGTAATAACAGAAGCTTTTTCAGGGTACAGCTCGATTGGTCTTTTAAATATTTGGAATCTTGATGCCAAAATCCCAAATGTGTTTTCCACAATCACGCGTGATACAGATAGTTTTTTATTAAATATACGTTCAGGGCTGTTCCTCTCATGATTTCCAGGATAAGGTTTCATGATGTTCATGTGCAGTGCAAATGCACCGTCTCCCAAAAATACATATGGTATATCAATATTTGAACCTGGTAGTGGATGCGGTGCTGGTAAATTTAGAGCATTGCTACAAATCATGTCCCATAACACAGTATTTCGAAAAATTCCACCATCACTTATTTTACCCTGACCACCGATATCGGCAAAAATAAATCTATATTTGCTATCGACTACTGCCATGAGCACAATGCTGAAATTTTTTTTATAGTTAAAATATTCTGAGCCCGAATTAGGTGGACATATCAGAACAATACGTTTGCCATCTATTGCACCGATAGCCCTAGGAAATTTAGAGCTGAATCCTTTTTCAATTTCCAACCATTCTTCTGGAGATGATGGAATCTGAAAAAAAAATCTCGGTAATTATATTGAAATGATTGTTTTTTTTTCAGACTGAACAACCAGGAACGAGTGGCAATGAAGAGGGAACCGGAAATGAAACAAGATCATTACAGACTGGTCGTCCTAGGACGCAACTGCAGTGTGAAGTGAAAGAGGCTGGAAAGCAAATGAAGGAAGCAATAAATCTTTTTCAGGAAAGCATTAGAAAAAGGGAGTCTCAAGCCCAAGCAGATGACTGTGAAATATATTAATATAATAGAAATATATTAATGAAATATATTAATATATAGACTGGAAATTATGTATCATATCGATGGCTTCATTATTGATCGCCGCCGCGCCAAGAACCCAGAAAGATTTTCAACCACTCCACCATTATTTACTCCACCTTCTCGACCTCCATCTAACATGTCTTCCCATTCCGAACCGCTGTTACGCAACGTAGGTCAACGACAGAATACCCGGATAATATATTCTGAACCACCGCAAATTCATATTCCGGAACAACAGGATCAATACCACATGTATCCTGAATTACCTCAAATTCAGATAACACAAAATACATACATACATAACTTCACGCCAAATCCCTTGCGGGGTAGGCAGAGAGAACAGAGCGCCATAGGGCACGATTCTTACACACCTCACTCGCTTCGTTGACTTTCATAACTCTTGTCATGCACGCGCGTCGGTTTTTGAGGCTCTTAACATCACAAAATACAGATGCGCAAACTGAATCAAATGTGCATATAATTTCAGACAAGCTGTTAGATGATAGTCAGCTGTCCACCATTATTTCTAAAGCCTACAAGTATGCTTAATTTCTGCTTGTGATACTGATTTCATACTGATTGATAACATTTTTGTTGTGATACTGATTAAGCTAAGATATAAATTCAGTACCTACCTACCTAATAAATATTTTGATTACAACTTACCTGTATTTGTTTTTCCAATACTTTATTTAGTGCTACACATACTTCAGGAATAATTGTTGAAATCAATTGAAGCGACACTTTAAATAAAAAATGAAGGCTTTGAAAGCTATCTCCAGTGGCCAAGTATCTTAATGTTATTGCAAGACGCATTCGGGCTGGTATTGCCATTCGTAGTTGTGTATCTTGTTTGGTAATTAATGGAGAAATCTTGTTTAGCAAAATTTCAAAATCATTATTTGACATTCGTGTAAACTTTTTAAATTCTCCACTTTCTTCAGCAACTAGTTCACCCAATTGAGTATGCATGCTTAAACTGAAACAGAAGATAACAAGTAAGTAGACGATTATAAAATAAAACACATTCTTTCATATTATATAAAAAAATAAGATAAATTTACTAACTTCGATCTATTCCTATGAATTTGCGTCATCCACCATCGCCTTTGTCTTCTTTTTTTCCTAATTTGATTTTTAATTTTAGTATGTACAAGATTATTATATGCTAATGCACACAAAACCAAAGCCGCTGCACTGTCGTCGTCCATTCCGGATAACGATCGAGAATGCGAATGAAAAGGTTGCATGAGTGTAGATGCTTTCTCGGTTCTCGCGCAATTTCTCGCCAAGACTTCTCGGCGAGACTTCTCGCGTGAGTCTGTAGCCGCTATTAGTATTACCTGTTTTTATAGAGAACTTTTACACTTACGATTTTGTGAACTTTGTTGTTATAACTTACTTTGTTAATAATGGTAAACAATAATATTAAGAACCTTAATATATACTACCAGAATGTGCGCGGACTTCGTACAAAAAACGATACCTTTTATCGTCAACTTTGTTTCAATATGTATGATGTTGTCGTTTTGACTGAAACTTGGCTTGTAGATAGTATAAATGACTCTGAGTTATTTGGGAACGAATACATTGTATGGCGCCGTGACCGTGACTACCATCTTACCAGCCAGACCCGAGGTGGTGGCGTGTTGATAGCTATTCGGAAGCATATCTCAGCTAATCCGCAGCCGTCATTTCACTCCTCGGCTGAGGACATATGGGTAACAGTCCGTCTGCGTTATCCAGGAACCAGAACTTGCTTTCAATTACACATAGGAGTTATTTATTTATGCAGAGAAAATCTTGGTAATTCGTTCTCAAATCAGTTATTAAACTTCATACAACAGTTAAGTATAACAATGTTGAATAACTCGCTTGACAAATTTATTATTGTCGGTGATTTTAATTTAAGTGGTATTGCATGGCGACTGGTGGGTAACTCGTTAATGCCGAGTAATGTGAGTAGTAGTGATGAGATATTGCTCACTGATGAACTGTACTCACTTGGTCTCAGCCAATTCAATGGAATACGAAATTGTAATAACGGAACTTTAGATCTGGTGTTGTGTAATGACTCAATAACTGTGAGTGAGTGTAAGGTACCCATAGTGCCTATTGACAAATATCACCCTGCGCTTCTAATAGATGTTAATTTTGCCGAATATACTCATATAATACCCGCACCACACGTTCGTTATAATTATGATAAGGGTGACTTCAGTAGTATTAATAACGAAATTTCAGCTATCGACTGAAATAACTTGTTTTTTAATTTATCACTGGAGGAAAGTGTTCGGTATTTTTATGATACCGTAACTAATTTGCGTAACAAACATATTCCTTGTAAAAATAAAAAAAATCTGGTTGCCTGTAAAGTCGGTTTTACGGGCGAAGATTTTACGTGACAACGTCTTTTTCTCGGTAGAATATTTATTGATATGAATATAATTAAGTTGAAGGCATTTGCTCGTCCGTTTCCATTGTTTTGAGAGTGGTGATTCCTGTTGAACATTTGAAATTGAATGGATGAATTTTTAATTTTAAAGAATCAATTTGAAAATCAAAACACTTATTCAGATCGAAGGTTCAAATTTTTGCTAAATAAATTTGAAATTAATTAAAATTTGTAATTGTAAATGATGAAGTTGAAAATTAAAACATTTACTTAAATTAGATGTTAAAATTCTTGCTCAACACAGTTTAAATCAAGTTTTCTTATATCTGCCACTTTTTCTTAATATTTGTAATTTTAAAGAATCAATTCGAAAATCAAAACATTTATTCAGATCGAAGGTTCAAATTTTTGCTAAATAAATTTGAAATTAATGAAAATTTGTAAAATAATAATTAATTAATTAATTAATTTTAAACTAATAATTTACTTAACACTATCAACATTTATCAATAGTATGACATAACCTATAAACTCAGTTTCTCAACTTTTGTGTCAATCTAACAATTAATCAATCAATCATAGTTTACGATAATGAAATATCAGTGTACAATTATTTACCTTTATTGTTGTAGTTGTTGTAAATGACGAATCTAAGCACTCCACATTTTCACTACAGACACAGCTGACGATACTTTAACCACACGTGTGAACTTGTATTATGACGCTTTCTTGTTTTTCCAACGCCAAGAACGTTCGAGAAAGACAAAGACAGAGACACAAGCATGCGCCGATTCAATGCGCCTAATTCTCTAGTGCTGCGCGCGCGGCAGACCGATCATAGTTGAGTGGGAGAGAGACGCAAGGCATTCGGCGGGCCTCTCTCTCGTTCGGTGACTCATCGTAACGTTACCGAGCGTTACACTTTTTCATAAGTGACTCCCAGCCGCAACCTAATTTAAGACGTTGTCACGTCAATAAATCAAGTTCTTTTCCGGTGTGGTACTCTGCGGCACTTAAACGGTTGATAAAAGAGAAATCAAAGTATTTACGCAAATTTAAAGTTTATGGGAGACTCTCTGATCGGAGCACGTTCAAATTGCTACGTGACAGAGTTAAAAGAGTTGAAGCGGATTGCTATGCTAACTATCTGGAATCCACTGAGACATCTATTGCAAGGAATCCGAAGTGTTTTTGGAGCTTTGTTAAACACCGCTACAAGTCCAACTCGATGCCTAATTATTTTAAATATGGGGATGTGACGCTTTGCTCTGCCCATGAAATATGTGATGCATTTTCATCACACTTTCAGTCTAATTTTCTTGATTCGGCCGTACATTCTGCACTTGCTCCGATTAATTATCCTTCTCAATCTCCGATAGTTTTGACCTCTAATGAAATTAACTCCATTGAACTTGATATTGTGTGCATTAGGGAGCTACTTACTAAACTTGATCCGTACAAATCCCCAGGTCCAGATCAATTGTCACTTAAATTTATTATAGCGACTGCGCATACTATAGCATTACCAATATATCTTCTATTTAAAAAATCACTTTCTACTTGTACCTTTCCTCAAGTATGTAAATCGGCTTATATAACTCCTGTTCACAAAAAAGGCTCTAAGAACGATATACTTAACTATAGACCAATCTCTAAATTATGTGTTATAGCGAAGGTTTTTGAAAGAATAGTCTATAATCAAATCTATGCTACACTTCGAAACTCCTTTAGCACCGCACAACATGGTTTTTTGAAGGGTCGGTCTACGACATCAAAGCTGATCTTATTGAACGACTATATTACAGAAGAGCTGGACCGGGGGGCGCAGGTTGATGTTATTTACACTGACTATATAAGGCTTTTGACCGAATAGATCATAATATCCTAAAAAATAAGTTGTCTGATGTTGGCATTAAAGGTGACTTACTTCGATGGTTCTCTGCTTACTTAGAGAATAGGTCCCAAGCAGTTGTGATTGATAATTATATATCTAGCTGGGTTTCTATCCCTAGTGGTGTTCCTCAAGGTTCCTTAATGGGCCCGTTGCTGTTTATTATCTATGTGAATGACATCGACTCATGCTTTCTTAACTCAAACCTTTTGTGTTTCGCTGATGATATGAAAATTTACTCTAGAATATCATCAATTCAGGACACCAGGAGTCTCCAATCGGACCTGTCACGGCTTGCTGACTACTGCATGAGAAATAAGCTGGAGCTCAATCCTGTTAAATGCTCAGTAGTTTCATTTTCTCGAAAGCGACCAGCGTTACTAGGTTCTTACATAATTGAGGGACAAGTGCTACCAAGAAGTGATGGAGTTCGAGATCTTGGTGTTTACCATGATTCCAAACTAATATTTGATAAACACATCGAACAGGTGGCCGCTAAAGCCTCAAAAGCGCTTGGGTTTGTAATGAGAATATCGAGAAGCTTTAAGAGAGCTAAAACGTTCAAAATTCTCTATTGTTCCCTTGTTAGAAGTCACCTGGAATATGCCT
Source organism: Euproctis similis (assembly GCA_905147225.2). Lineage (NCBI taxonomy): Eukaryota > Metazoa > Arthropoda > Insecta > Lepidoptera > Erebidae > Euproctis > Euproctis similis. The sequence continues at coordinate 2,623,906 of LR990103.1, forward strand.
CACAAATTTGGAATCCACTTTATAATATATATATAGATCGCTTGGAAAAAATTCAGAGGCGTTTCATTAGGTTTTTATGTTTTCGTTTGAAAATTCATTACAGCTCTGAAAATTATATTAATTTATGTAAGAAATTCCACATTCAACCTCTTGTACATCGTTGTCGATTAGCAGACTGCGCGTTCCTGCTGAAAATTTTATCCAATGAGATCGACTGTCCGAATCTGTTACAGAAGATATATTTTAAGATTCCTCATAGAATCACCAGATTTAATCCGCCCTTATCGGTCCCGTTCTCGTCAAGTAACTTTAGGCAAAATTCTTTCATTGTGCGAGCGAGTCGAGATTTTAATAGTCTTTGTAACGTTTTTTCATTTGATCCTTTTATCACGAAATGCTCCGAGGTACGCAGCAAGTTAAACAATTCATTTTTCGATTCATAATCAGTATTCTGCTTTATTTTTGAATCATAATGTTACTTTTGAAATGGTTTAAGGGTTGTTTAGTTCAAAATTTTATTCGTGAAAACCTGTAATTGGCTGACTGCTTCATATACCATTGTTATTCATACTATTCGTAGCTGTTGGTTTTCCTACTGTAATAAATAAATAAATAATAACAACAAAAGGTCTAATTTTGCCCAAAACCAGCAAAATACTAACCGGCAACCTTGAAATGCCTCCAACGACCAAATCAATCCATACTCTGTGTCAACTCCGCTAACGTAGAAAGCTTAGCTCTGAATGATCTTAATTTAAACGACCAAGCTTTCCCGACCGGTATCGTGCGGGAAAACTAAAAAGGAAAATCCATACGAGTCCCTCCATCTATAACACAAATACCTACAAATCCTTTGCAATTTGCACCTTCGGTGCCAATTAATACAAAATCGTATAGATTTCCCGAGATACATAAACAGCAACTTATTAGTGGGATATTGTGATGCAAATTGGGGAGGAGACTTGAAGGATAGAAGGTCGACAACTGGTTACTGTTTTAAGTTTGCAGATTGCTTGATTTCATGGTCTTCTAAAAAACAGGCCAGCGTCAGTCTATCTTCTACAGAGTCAGAGTATATAGCTATAGGTATGGCTACTAGTGAAGCATGTTGGTTGATCAATTTACTTAGAGATTTTAATATTGTAAATGTGTGTCCTGTCACAATGTTTTGTGACCATTCATCATCAGAGTGCCATAATGGTAGCGAATACTGAAAGTGTCAAAAGATTAAAACATATTGACATAAGATATCATTTCATTAAGGAGTTGATTAAACGTGGAAAATTAATGTTAAAATATATTAAAACTGAGGATCAAACCGCAGATATGTTCACAAAAGCATTAAATAAATATGTATTGTTAAGATTTATTAAGAACTGTGGTTTGCATGAATAAATTAAATAAATATGTGATTCTAAGGGAATATTACATTGAAAGGGGGTGTTGGTAGCAATGTAATATTTGTCTATTTTGTTATGATGGTAATTTCTCTCTCTCACTGTAATGGCCGATATTGTGTGCTGTGTTATAAAAGTCTAATAATAAATAAAAGTCTACTTTAAGTTTTATAGATTGTTTTAATTACATCTCAACAGATGCCCTTTGAGATTGCCGCAAGGTGCTGAGAAACTTATATTGAAAAGTGTAAGCTGCTCTTGTGAAGAAGATTGTCTCTCAATTACATACTTTCCAACCCATATGTAACTATTGGCGAGATACATGCGGACTTGGCTTGAGGGGCTTGGGGTCCTCAAGCTACCCCTTAGCCCATGAAACCTTGCCAAAAATCTTGGCAGAACTAAATTTTGGAAATTTCTCGCGTTTTCATATTAAATATGACAACTGAGTTGAGAAAAGAAGAAATAGAGAGAGAAAGTTATGTTATTTGAAGAAAATTATTGCATTTGGAGATACCTACGCCGCCAAAAAAGGGAACGTGGATGATGTTTGTTTGACACACATAAAACTGGAGAATTTGGCGGAACATACTTCTTTATTTTTCGAAAATGGGTACGAAAATCTTCTGCTGACTTGGGAAACTTAACGAATAAAATATTAAGTGATAACGAAAAATTACACATTCTTGATATTGGGCCGTGACAGCCTTTTTTAACGACAAACGACCTAGTGGGTCACCTGATGATAAGCAACTACTGATCGCCCATGAACACCATGATGCGTTGCCTTCGATAAAGGGAGTAGGAGGGGAAAGGAAGGCGAAAGGGATCGCGTCTCTGTATACCTCTGTCACCGCCGAAACGCGGCACGAGCCACGCCGATACTCCGAGAGGTCGTTGTATTTCACCGGTCAAGCCGGCCCATTCATGCAGCGAACTGCAAGACCGAAAAGGTCCTGAAGGTAGAAGTTCTTTTAACAGTGGTTGCACTGTTAAAAGAACTTCTGCCTTCAGGACCTTTTCCAACAGAAATCTACCAGAACAATATTGGTTTTTATTATTTATTCTAAATATCGTCTTGGGTCTTGAGTCAATCGTTTTGGGTTGTGTTATTCCAAAATACTAGACGCCGCCCATTGTCAACCCTGCTTGTTATTTTCATAATATCAAAACATTATCAGAAAAGTCAATTAAGAGCCCTAATAAAGATGAGGGTAGTGAACCAGAAACTATTAAAAAGATAATGCAAAATTTCGATATCGAATTTATGTCAGACTGCACTCATACCAATAAAACACCAAAATTTTTATTGAGGAGTGTCGCGTCATATTTTTCTCATGTGTTTTTCATGTCTTCGTCATGTGTTTCTGTATTTTTTTACTAGTGTGTTTCCGTAATAGTTGTATTTGGGGTTGGGTAAGTTTGTTGGGGTTTTTGTGTTTTACAGTAATTTAATTAATTAATAAAAAACTAAACCGCCGCGTCTAAACCACCTGATCCACCTCATAAAATGGATGGTGATGTGGGCCCAGTTAAAACAGCTATTAAAAATTGTATAGTGTCTGACACGGATTTCCAAGCCAAAAAAACAATCACTTTCCCCGATTTGGCTTTCATCCAAACTGTTTAAACTCACTTCGTATATTTCACGGGCTATAAACAAATATGAGAATGAAGAAAAATGTCATTTTATAGTAAACGTCTACCGCTCCACCCTTGATCTTGCAGCTGGCACTATTATCCGGGTAAAATAAATTCCGCTAATTCCTAGCAACTTACAAAATTAAAAATTTCTGTTCGGACGGAATTAAAAAACTCGGTCGAAATAAGGTTTCTGCAGTTCCTTTCCGCAAATGATGCTATAACGTGTCCAGGCGGTGGTTATGCCAGCTTCCAACAAATCTATGAATGTGGCTGAATGTGGAACAGATGGATGAATTTGTTTAGGACCTTATTCTTTCCTCTGGATCTGTCATAGTTGTTAAAGACTTAACAGGAAGTTTCCGTTTCCCGTTGAGCTCTATTTATTTCTTACTATCCAAGAAACAAACAGCTCTCGCTAGAGTAGTCGCTCTCCATCCTCCGTTGCGAAGACTCATTTCTATATCTAATCCTAAAAGTAGTGTGTAATTTCTATGTCTATATGTGTAACACTTTATTAATATAAGTTAAATAAGTTTCATTTTATCTTAAATAAACTCAGTGTAAACCAATTGGTGGCAGCGCAAAAGGATCTATAAAATCCAGGAATCGCCTCCGTGAACTATTTCGAGTTTCGAATCTGTGTCGAGTTCACCATTGAAGTGCTACAAGTGCTACATATTTCAAGGCCGTTGAGCTATTCTCACGGCCCGTACAGACGACATCGTACCGGCACCGCCGTCGCGCATCATCCAGTCTACTATGCAAGGGTTAGGGTTCCCAACCATACTGTTAAAAACAATATTATACTTTTTTTCGCTCATTAATACTTTTTACTGTCCAATAAAAAGAAAGTATACAAAATACTGTTTTTCTGTCCACTGATATCCGGAGCCCTAAAGTCTGTATAAAAAGTAAACGTCCATATACAAAGTTCATTTCAGAACAAAACCGTCGAGTAAATGATACGCATGCGTAGCGCAGAACACAGGCCTTAAACAGAGAAAACATAACCTTTTTGTTGTCATTATTTTAGTCATTTCGTGTAGTTTTAGTTTTGTTGATTCGAGTTTATTGAAGTGTTTTTAATGGACAAAATATGAAAAGTGAAAACGAGTCACGTTCAGATTCGTCTGATTCACCATCTACTACAACACCAAGGAGAAAACCAAAGTAAGGTTAAACAAAAATACAAGCAACAATGGGAATGTCAATTTGATTGGTTAACATGTTATCCTGATAGTGTTTATTCTGCTAAATGTAAAATATGTGCTGTAAGCTTTGCTATTTCTTACGCAGGTGTTGGTCAGGTTGGTTGTTTTGGTGCTTGGTGGGTTCTTGCTTGTGGGATTATTATGGGTGTTTTTTTGCTATCAGCTAATTTGAAGATGCACCTTAGCTATTTTTAACCCTAGAAAGATAACGTGCGCCTCTGAGGCGCCCGCAAAATAAATATATCGCTGTCTCTTTTTAACCGACGTGTATACAAGCTTGTGTTTCCGAGCCAACTCAGTCGTCGCTCAACAGTACCGAAAGACGACCGCTTCTGTTCGGTGAGTACCATAGTTTTGCTGTAATGATACATTGCGCTCGGGAGGCGCATCTTCTGTGTAACTTTTTTTTTATAATTGTTATTTTTTATTTAATTCTGCTTTTATATGGTAATTATAAATTGTTAGTAATAATTATTAATAATGTTAATCATTTTTAGGAACTTTTTAACATCATGGCGAGCAGATGGGTATTGAAAGAAGGAGAAATAGTTTCTTTTTTTAATCAAGAAGACGAAAGTTAAGATGATGGCAGTGACAGCGAAACTGAAGACCATGTAAGTGAAGACGATATTCAAAGCGATATTGATGACGAATATATGGATAAAGTATCGACGAATACTTGAATGACTCCTCAACACCTCCTGTAAATCTCGGACATGACCGCCGCATAGTTATTCCGCCTCATAGAGTAATCAGAGGTAAAAATAGACACGTTTGGGCTACTTCTAAACGTCAAAGTAATTGAAGAACATCTGCGATCAATATAGTTCGCTCTAATAGAGGTCCTAGTCGCATGTGTCGAAATATTATTGAACCACTTCTATGTTTTGAATTATTTGCAGGAACGAAATTATTCAAGAGCTCTTTCAGTAGACAAATGCGGAGATGTCCAAAATACGTATTGATAGTACGACTTCTTCGACATTTAGACATACGAATCCTACTAAAATCAGAGCCTTTATTGCAATACTTACTGTCAGTGCTGCAATGAAAGACAATCATTTATATTAAATTGTTTGACAGTTCATTTACGGGCACGACATATGTGGCAGTAATGAGCAGAGATCGATTTGATTTTATTACCAGGTGCCTAAGAATGGATGACAAGACTCTACGTCCTGCTCATCGTCAGATAGATCCGTTTATTCCAGTTCGAAAGGTTTGGGATCTGTTTATAACTCAATGCAAAATTAATTAATCGTCAGGAAGCAATGTCAACATTGACGAACAATTACTTGGGTTCCGAGGTAGATGTCCCTTTCGGATGTACATATCGAACAAATCGAATAAGTACGGTATAAAAATTCCAATGATGTGCGATAGTGGAACCAATTATATGATGAATACTATAATACCATAGATTGCTACAAATACGAATGGGTTACCGCAAGGAGAATACTACTTGAAAGAGCTCTCATGACCAATTCATGACACCAACCGCAATATAACGTGTGATAATTGGTTCACGTCCAATCCTGTCGCAAAGTCATTGCTTCTTGAACCATACAAATTGACAGTTGTGGGCACGGAAAGATCAAATAAACGGGAAATTCCTGAAGAGTTGTAAAACACGCGTTCTCGCAAAGTAGGTACGTCAATGTTCTGTTTCGATGGAAGTTTAAACCTAGTATCATACAAGCCGAAGCCGCCAAAGATGGTGTATATGTTGTCCTATGGCAAACCCAAAATAATTATGTAGATGGGAAATCTTGAAAAGATTTGTAGCGCTGGCTGAAGGAGAGTTTCACGAAATTGAGACACATAGGAACACGTCGGCTATCTCTTCTACCAGCAATAGATACAATTTTAATTAACTGGAGACCAATTTGTGATTACTTTGTCAGTTTGGATGTAGACTGTCCAATGGTTACTCAAAATTTATTAATGTTGGATAGAGAACTTGATAATAATCTACTGCGATGATAATCGACTTAAATAGTTTATTCAAATTTATAAAACCATATAGCGGCGAAAAGCAGACGCTAAACGCGTTTATTTCAAATTGTAACAATGCCTATAAACTTGCGAGCGCCGAACAAAAGCCAGTTTTATTTCGGTATATGGTCAGCCAACTACAGAGTAAAGCTGAAATTGCCAGCTCCATAAAAAAATTCACAAATTGGGACCAATTAAAAAACGTACTGAAATCCAAATTATTATCCCATTTATTAGGCGAATTACAAGACATCAAACAAAACCCGAATGAGTTAGTAGCCAATTCGGCCTTCGAATCGAAGACATAATATCCTAATCACTTGCCAAAATAGTACCTACCAAGGCCAAGGAAGCCCCAGGCCGCACCGCAGCGATGGAACACCTGGCCCTCCACCATTTCCTAATAGGGTTGACCCCACGAATTTCAAACATGGTTAGATGCAAATTACCCAAAAATTTAAACGAAGCTATCAACTTTGTCGCGTCCGAAGAAAAAATTCAGAAACTCATGTACAAAAGACACATACCTAGTGCCAATCCGCCAAATCTACAGCGCCCGAATAGCGAATATCCTAGATTCATTAATATAAATAACATTAGAACCTAAGGGTAATCCGACTAAACATGCAGATATTGCAAAAACGCAGGTTCTTATATATTCTTGTCATTATTGTGTTTTGTTTTTTGTAATTTATAAGGTGTAAATAAAGAATTATCTATCTATCCTTCAAATACACTAAATTTATAGCAATCCCAAAATCATATACATCAGCTGTGTGTCAATTTACACGACAAGGTAACCAGCCCCAAACAGGAACGAGGAACTTGTCGACACTGAATCCTGCGTTAGTCTAATAAAAAAAGCCGCAAATAAGTTCACACCCGTCCTGGAATAAGAAATTGTACATTTAAAAGGTATAAATACTAGCGAAGAAACTATAGGGGGAAGTCCCGTAACGCCGGACGGCACCTAACCTCGGACACTCGACTATCCCGACAAGACGCAAGGCGTTTGTTTAAAAAGCGGGTGATAGGGGCGCGGGGGAACGTAATAGCGCATCCAAACTCACGCCGAGAACCCCCGAGAACACCAGAGAAGCGTGAATGTGATTGCATTCTCGGCTTCTCGTTCTCGCGCTCGCCTGTTCTCCAAACGGTGTCGGTATTTTTGCCCGCTTCAAAGGGTTTCTCGGGCGAGAAAAGAGAACGGTATTACATTCTTGTTCGTTGTCAGTCTTAGCTCAGTGCTCTCAGACTGTGGTCGCCAGGATATCACAAGTTGGGTGGTTTTTGCTACGTCAGTGCTTTAATAAATATAAAATGTGGAATAACGATTTAGAACTAAAGTTCATAGAATATTTCCATTCAGAGCCTATTTTATGGGATGCAAAACATAAACACTACAAAGACAAAAGTCTAAATCATGACGCATGGAATCGACTTGGAGAGCTAATGGAAATACCAGTACCAGAACTGAAAAAAAAAAGGAATCTCTTTTTGCTAGCTACCGTAAATATAGAAAGATGGTTAAAGATTCATGTAAATCAGGTGCTGGTGAAAATGAGGTTTACAAACCAATATGGTTTGCTTATGATGCTCTTGATTTGTTTTTGGGTGATGGCCTCACTCCGAGGACAACAATAAATACGACCTCAAATGTAAGTAAGAAGTTTTTATTTTAGATAAATCTTTTTACATTTCTTTAGATCATAGGTACTTAATAATACAAAAACTCTAAATTAACCCCATATTGGAAAAGTAGGTTTTGAATTCTTCACGCACTTGGTTAGCACTAGCAGCTGCTCTGCGTGCTATTGGTGGAAAATTTTGAATAGCATTAGTACTTGTAATTTGTGCACGCCATGAACCAGATCGAATTAGGTTATCATTATTGTCGTAAACGTCAACTGTGCCTTGTGGAAAATATATTTGTGAAGAAGTATTGCTGTTTATTAAATAATTATGTAATAATATACAAGTCATGGTAATAACAGAAGCTTTTTCAGGGTACAGCTCGATCGGTCTTTTAAATATTTGGAATCTTGATGCCAAAATCCCAAATGTGTTTTCCACAATCACGCGTGCTCCAGATAGTTTTTTATTAAATATACGTTCAGGGCTGTTCCTGTCATGATTTCCAGGATAAGGTTTCATGATGTTCATGTGCAGTGCAAATGCACCGTCTCCCAAAAATACATATGGTATATCAATATTTGAACCTGGTAGTGGATGCGGTGCTGGTAAATTTAGAGCATTGCTACAAATCATGTCCCATAACACAGTATTTCGAAAAATTCCACCATCACTTATTCTACCCTGACCACTGATATCGGCAAAAATAAATCTATATTTGCTATCGACTACTGCCATGAGCACAATGCTGAAATTTTTTTTATAGTTAAAATATTCTGAGCCCGAATTAGGTGGACATATCAGAACAATATGTTTGCCATCTATTGCACCGATAGCCCTAGGAAATTTAGAGCTGAATCCTTTTTCAATTTCCAAGATAAATTTACTAACTTCGATCTATTCCTATGAATTTGCGTCATCCACCATCGCCTTTGTCTTCTTTTTTTCCTAATTTGATTTTTAATTTTAGTATGTACAAGATTATTATATGCTAATGCACACAAAACCAAAGCCGCTGCACTGTCGTCGTCCATTCCGGATAACGATCGAGAATGCGAATGAGAAGGTTGCATGAGTGTAGATGCTTTCTCAGTTCTCGCGCAATTTCTCGCCAAGACTTCTCGGCGAGACTTCTCGCGTGAGTCTGTAGCCGCTATAACAATACACGATCGCGGGTCGCGGTTCGCCAGTGTCGCGCAACTCCTAGGTGGGAACAGTTGATTGCTGTTTTTGGCGGGAATACGATATAACTTTGCAACGACGAATAATATTTTCTTATTTTAATAATATTAAAAATTGATAATAATCATAAGGATAGACACACACAACATAAAAGTATCTGTTAAGGACTCAAGCATTTTCCGAAAGACATAAGTGGTTTTTATTGCTTCGAAGTAAAATTTAAATAGAAAAACTGAAACCAATGGTCTCTTACCTACTCAATGTTTTTATGTCTAGTGCAATAAAATTGATTGACAAATGAATTTATTTATTTTGAATAGTTTAAAACATACATACAGCCACATATTTAGCCAACACATTTTTTACACCAATAGATATTTTCTGTTTCCCATCACTGACCCATCTGTCAAAAAGTTCAAGCTATGTTGTACAAGGTATAGCTATCCGCATGCGGCAAACTAAAGCTAATATAATAAGCGTAGGTATTGTAGTAAGTCATTATCATCAGATTTTTCAAAATTAATGTTTTTCGGTAATACCTAAATATCGGTTATCATTTGGTAATCTGGCAGGAACTAGGGGGCCCCATTCGATCGCGGGGCCCATAGTGCCCAGTGGGGAATAGGGGCCTGGTCACGACACTTTTTCCATGCCAAACTAGGGAACTTTCAAGTATCGGCTTATTTAGAAAAATGTAAAACTACCCAAATAGTCTAGTGGCTGGGATACCTTGCTCTAATACAGGGGGCTCGGGTTTGAATCCCGGTATCGGTACTCTTTTTGAAGTTTTATTTTCCATGTTTTCATATTTTATATATGTTTTTTTTAGCTCTCTCTCTCTCTCTCTCTCTTATAGAAAGCAAGCCAGATATTTTCATTTCTTTACAAAAATTGAGCCTACAGATTAAGTTTATATTACACTAGCTGACCCGGCAAACTTCGTCTTGCCAAAAAATAAAGTTTAAAAAATAGGGGTTGATTGTAGGGGGTTGAAAATTTAGGGTTGTATGTATTTTTGTATCCCGTTTTATAAAAAAAAAGAAACAGAAAAATGTCGAAAAATTAAAAAAAAATATTGAGGGGTGGGTTACCCTTGTGATTTAGGGGGATGAAAAATAGATAAAAACCTATTCGCAGACCTAACGAATATGTATACCAAATTTCATTAAAATCGGTCTAGCCGTTTTGGAGGAGTTCGAGAACAAACACTGTGACAGAAGAATTTTGCCTTGAAAATTCGCAAAACGGACACAACCGTCAACGACGTCTGCCCGCGTTCGGGTCGCGCACTCAGCGATGACCCACTTCTTCCCCACCGCACCTACCCCGCTCCCCCCACGCCCCGTTCGCCTGGCACCGCTGCCGGTATTTATCACCGAAACGGTATTTATCGCCGAAATTGCTATGACTCTGCATTTTAAATCTGTGATATCTTCGAAAATATTTATTTAATTTACATGCTGTAAAAAGCCATATTGATCTTTATTAAATGCACAATGTATTTAAGATACTTAATTGGATAAGGATTAATACTGTATTGCTTAAAATCGCTTCGTAAATAAGCCATTATTTCTCGTACAAAGTAAAGGATAAAAAATGGTTATTGTGGGTTATTCCTAAGAGATAAACATATACCATCACGGATTTTTTGTAGACCTTTTTAAGTTGTACAATACTGTAGTAAATTGTTTTGATCTATCTTGTAGGATTCAGTCAGCGTTTGCAATGTAAGCGCAAAAAATGTGTTTTTTTTACGACCTCACATTAGCCTCAAAAAAAACCTCAAAAATAACCTCAAAAATTGTAGCCTATGTGTTATTCTGATGTATAAGCTATATTGTGGTAAAGTTTCATTCAAATCCATTCAGTAGTTTTTACGTGAAAGAGTAACAAACATCCATACATACAAACTTTCGCCTTTATAATATTATATTATATTATATATTATATTATAATAGGATTATATTTGTTAATAATAAAAAAAATATTACATATTATAACTTAAAAAAAATAAAATTTTATTACAATCCTTCACTAATTAATCGAAAGGAACTTCGTTCCATCCGGGTGTCCCTTGACACCTCTCAAGTTTTTTTAAAATAAATATCAATAATATATAGCGATATATTTTTCAGCGATAAAATAAATATCGAAAATCGATATATATATCTACAGTAGAATCCACATATAACGACTTCGCTTATAACGACTAACCGCTTTTAACGACGATAGTGTTTACTCAAGTTAGGTTTCATAGTTAGGTACTGAGAAAATGTAACCGTTTAGTGCGACTCCGGTTTAAGCGACCAACTGCTTATAGCGACCATTATTTATGATAATACGTCCGGTTAAAACGACGCGCAATGTTTTGTTTACACAACCTACGCACCAATACCTCGGCGCCCCAACTTCACCCCGCCCCGCGTGCATCCTTAGTGGCGTGCGTAAATCATAGTTAGTGTTTGTCACTTGTTATGACAAGTTCTTAAAGCTCGACAAAATGAGTTCTGTGAAGCGAAAGTGTTTTACAATTGAAGAAAAAAGTGCAATATTATTCCGATTAGAAGCCGGTGAATCAAATGCAACCATCGCAAAGGAGTTTGGCGTATCTCATTCTACAATTTCTACAATAAAGAAGAATAAATATAAGATCGAGCCGCTGTTTAGTGCTAATGTTTTGAAATGCAAACGTGTAAGGACTTCTACTCATGAGCAGGTGGATAAGGCATTGTTACAGTGGTTTAAGCTTCAGCGCGACCAGGGAATACCCGTTAATGGGCCTCTGCTACAAAAGAAAGCAAACTTTTTTGCTAGACAGTTAGACATGCAAAATTTCACATGTTCGATGAGTTGGATAAACCGTTTTAAAGTAAGACACAACATCGTCAGTGGTAAGATTGCTGGCGAGTCTTTATCAGTTCAACAATGTGATGTAGTCGATTGGTTAGAAAAGGTTTGGCCTATTCTGCGTGCGCAATTTAGAGATGATGAAATTTTTAAAGCAGATGAGACCGGGCTGTTTTATAAATTAACCCCAGACAAGACTTTGAAATTTAAAGGCGAAAAATGTACAGGAGGGAAATTATCAAAGGAGAGAATTACTGTGATGGTAGCAGCCAACATGAGTGGCACTGTTAAAAAAAAACTTCTCGTAATCGGAAAATCTCAACGTCCCAGATGTTTTAAAAATGTACGGCATTTGCCAGTGGATTATGAGAGCAATCAAAGAGCCTGGATGACTGCTGACATTTTTAACAAATGGATACGCGCATGGGATCGTGAACAAGATAATTCTGCTGTTAGTTGACAACTGTCCTGCACATCCCCATATTGAAAACTTGAAAAACATAACCCTGGTATTTCTGCCTCCAAACACAACATCAGTGTTGCAACTCATGGATCAAGGGATTATTCGAGCTTTGAAATCACATTTTCGTAAAAACCTTGTCCTGAAAATGATCCAGTTACTAGACGGTCGCGGAAGCAGTAGTGTTGATTACTCAAAGATAACTGTTCTTGATGCTATTCTAATGATTCAAGATGCCTGGACCCTGTTTTTTTTTTTTTTTCTCGCAGTGGAATGCATTTACGCATACCCCGCCGTCATCAAGGCACGACTCCGTGACGACGTCGGGGTTATGTGGGACTCACCGGCTGGTGTGCAAGGCCGGAATACCCACTAAACCACTGCGGCGCACTTCTCAGTCTTTGTGGGGCGCCAGGGGTTCGCGGTAAGCATTCTACGCCTGGCGCCCCGACAATTGCCCAACCAGCCCCGCAGCGCGCGAGCGCAAAGGGGGGACGGTACGGCGACGACCTGAGCCCGAGTCGCCGCGCAGCGCAGAGCGCTGGGCCGGCGAGTCAAGCTGAGACCCTGAGGTCGACTCCTTGGAATCCAGCCCGCCGCGGGGCGCTATTGCGCAGTGAGCGACGAGCCAGTCGGTTCCCGGATGTTAAGGCGGGGCGAGGAGGCGACGAAGATATTCTCGTCGCCTCCTCCCTGGCCTCGCTCGACGGAGCGGGTCCGCATCGGCGGCGTATTCACGCCGACGCTCCGCGGCCTCCTTCAGCGAGATAACAGCCTCACTGAAGTTGGCCACTGCTTGCCAGCACCTGTCGCTGCCGACCATGGCACTGATCACTGCCGGCAGCGACAGGTCCCCACCGATCACTGCCACCAGGTCGTCCCGGTACCCCTGCCAGGCGGCGCAAGCCTGGAGGGTGTGGCACGCCGTGTCTTCCGGCGCGCCACACTCGACACAGCCCGGAAACCTTTCCCTCCGGGCTATTTGACACAGATACTTACCGAAGCAGCCGTGCCCGGTAAGCATAAGATGCCTGGACCCAACTCAAGCAAGACACAATTTTTAACTGTTACAAACACGCTGGTTTTGTCCGAAGCAATGTAGACTGTAGCGTAACTTCGAACGCAGATGATTTTAACGAAGAAGACGACGTACCGCTGAGCACTTGGGTGAGGGCTATTGATAAACATCAGTTACCCATAACAAACGAGGAGTTTGAACAATACGCGTATGTCGATGATGCTGTCGCCACTTGTGAAGAACCGTCTGATGAAAACATTGTGGTAAATATCATCGCCAACGACGCGAATGGCAAGGATAGCGACGGTGATGATGACGAACCAGAGGAGATTCATCCTACTGTGAGTGTGTCTGAAGCTCTGAAGGCTGCGGAAACGCTCAATGAGTTTGTTCAAACTAACTTCGATGATGATCTTATGAAAACAATGATGTCACGAATTCACAATGCTGTACGAAGTTCTTATTACCGAACAAAAGTTAGTCAAAAACAAACTCAAATAACTGACTTTGTACGTTAGTTAGTAACAGAGTTTTCGTGTAGTGCGTGTGTATGTATTTTATCTCTTTGTATTACAGTACATAATGTACATAACTATTTTTGTAATTTGGAATGTTTAAGAACCATTAAAATGAAGCTTTATGTGATTCCTACAAAATGTTTTATTTACCTAAATAAGAAAATCAAACTTTCCCAATTATAATAAATATGTATTCGTAAGTTAAGTACATGGAATATTTCTTTAAAATGTATTTCTCTGGAACAAAAATAAATAATGTTGAACTTTAACAATTTGATATGGTATAAATGCAGAGTGTTAAGACTATAAGAGACTATAAGTTTTTCCTTAGGATGCAAATATATGTAAATTAAAGATAGAAAGAAGAAAATAAATGTATTCCTATGTTACTTTTACTACCTCCAAGAATATGTGTACAAAGTTTCATCGTGATATTGTCACTCAGCTGCAGTCCCCCACAAAGGATTGAGACTGTATCTATGTACCTGTACCTAGTATTTATTAGTCACCTTTGTGGAGGAGAACAATAAATTTATTTATTTATTTATTATTTATAATAAAGAAAACGTAAAACCGGCAAAAGAACCTTGGAATACCCAAACTCACACAAGCTACTTACTTCAACGAAGGTATAAAAATTTGCGCGCCAATTACAGAAAAGCTTTATAGAAAATAGAGAAATTACATAGGACATTAGAAACCAGTCGCAAACGATATTACCGAAAAACATTATGCATGAAAAAAAGAATCGTGAAATAGATAAGCTTCAAGCACGACAAGAAATGTTGGAACATTCTTTAAAAACAGTTTATGAATACTCAAAAACTCAGAAGGAAAAAAGACTATTAAAAAATTTAGCAACTAATCAGAATGTAAAAGATAGCAAGTCAGTCAAAGACGTAACTAAATATTTAGGACTAAAAAGTCGAATACAGGATACAACAAAGAAGCTACCAAATTTGAAGATTAAAAAGGATATGGAGACATTTTATAACAGGGATGACATAAGTAGATGCACAGCAGGAAAAAATGAAACACGAACAAAGGGAAAACAAAAGATACAAAGGGTCATGTCAAGAGCGTGCACGTCGCGACCCCTGCCGTCCCAGTGGGCCGCAATCTTGACCGAATCAAACTCAGCCGGACGGGCTGCTAGGGCGTGCCCCGTAAGCGATGGGCACCGATTAACCTCCGTCGGTGCGGCTGCATGCGCATGCGGCGAAGGGGGCCGCCACCCTTCACGCAGCGCCAAACCTGGCGGGACGAGGAGTGGAGAGTGCCGTATAGGCACGTGGAATGTTAGAGGTAGTATGATAAGAAAGATGAATGAGATGATGGATGTAATAAATGAGAGATGCCTGGATGCCTTATGTTTGACGGAGACAAAGCGGAAGGGGAGTGAGACCGTGGACCTCCCCGGTGGCATGGTAGCCCTATGGTCCGGAGTGGACCCGGACGTCCGTGCCAGTGGGGGTGTTCGAGTCGTTCTCTCCTCCCGCTTTGCTTCCGGAGTGAAAGATTATGAGTTGGTAGGCCCGAGACATCTTTGGGTTCGAATAAAACTGGGGATCACGCGAGTCTGGTCGCAGCTTATGCTCCCGTCAGCTCCGCCGATCCCCACGAACTCGAGGAGTTTTGGAAAACTGTTAGGGATACTCGTATGCTGGATCTGGTTGAGGGAAATGAAAGAATGTGGGACGCGGGTGTAAAATCCAGCGTCGAAAGAAAGAAAAAAGCATGGTTGGGTTATGTCTCAAGTTTGAATCAGAATGATAGTACGACAGAGAAAAAGTATGAGAGCTACCGCCGCTGCAGGAATGTTACCAAAGCCATAGTGAAAGAAAAGCGTGAAAGACTAGTTGCGAATGAGGAACTAGTTCTGGAGGGAAGTTAGAAAGTCTCGGGGTTCTTCGTCAACATCTAGAATGGACAAAATCGTATAATATAAATAAGTATATATCGGTGTGTTAATTAATTATTCCATTGAGAACCTTATTGTGAGTGGCGAGTACAGTGACTTTAAACATTGGTGCCGAAACCCGGGAGTGACAAATATTAGTGAAAATTTACAAGTGTTAAAGACTTAGAAAAATTCAGTGTCAGATTAGTGAAAAAACTACAAGTGTTAAAGACTTAGAAAAATTCAGTGTTAAATTTGTGAAAAAACTACAAGTGTTAAAGAGTTACAAAAATTCAGTATTTAATTAGTAAAAAATTACAAATAATGGAGGAGCTGAACCCAATGTTGCGCAATCAAGAGAAGATGGTGGAACGTGTAGCCAAGGCTACCTATAGAAAATCCCCAAAGACGAGGATCACGGAAGTCTACATCGAGACCAAATTAGAGGCGTTAGTGTCCCTAAATTTAAAATTTATAGAGGGTCATCACAGTTTGACGGCCAACATGGACAAGTCCACACAACTCAAGGCTGAATATTTTGTGAAAGATAAATACTCAGAGTTTGAAGATAATTACATAGATTATAAGACCAAACTAAAAGAGGATCTCCGAGTATTTAAGCCCACGAGTGCGAGTTTGAGTGGAAGTGCCCCTACCGCCCCACCAGGATGCGAAGTCAAACTACCACAAATTCATTTGCCTAGGTTCAGCAGTGGATACGACCAACGGCAAGCTTTTTACGACTTGTTCACATCCATCGTCCATAATAACGACAAATTGAGTGGTGAGTACAGTGACTTTAAACAGACTGGAATGCATCTAAACGCCTGAAAGTCAAACACTACGCAGATGTTCAACCGAATATCCCTGTTACACCTTGGTTTTTTAAATTCCGCAAAGCAAGTACATATACAACATCTACCATTTGCCGTTTGAGATTGGGTCACTCCTGCACCCCCGTTTTCCTCGCCAAACTCAGGATCAGGAGTACAGCACTCTGTGAATGTGGCCTGGACGACGGAGATTCAAACCACATTTTCTTTTCCTGCAGCAAACTTCGCTTTTCCCTGTATGATATTCTTCCTTCCGAAATCCCGTATCCTACTTCCGTGAAATGTCTTCTCTCTCAAATTTTCTCCCCTCCCATCAATAACTCTTTATGAAAATTTATTACTAAAAACAACATAAAATTGTAAATATGTGTAACTATCATCTTCAACTCTTAATGTTTATTTTTATGCTGTTCGTAGATCTAGTTACTAATCATTTGTTTGTGTTGTGTTGTCCTTTGTCTTAGTTTAGCGCTTTACAGAGTGGGAGATTTACTTTATTAATGTAATCCAGCATTGCGAACGCCTTACCCCTCACCACTTTATGCCGCTACCATTACGATCACTGGCAAAGCAGTAGTCGTCTACAAACTGACTCATGATCAAATACAACCTCGGGATTAACGAGACGGCCATTGAACAGAACATTTATTCTCCTTTCATACCGATCAAGCTTTGTAATCCACCGTCACTGGCAAGATCGTATCACTCAGGATACGGGCCATACTATCAAAAGAAGAAGAAGAAGGTCATTTAGCAAATAATTACGTAGTATAAAACAAATCGGTTTTCGCTGTCTATCCCCTTACATGCTTGGATCTTTGAGACTACGAAACGGAATTTGATGCGGTTTTCTTTAATACATTGTTTCTTTAATAGGTGGTTTCTGTGTATAATTCATGTATAATGTAGTAAAAAATGTGAGTAATTTTTATATTTCACACTTTAATTGCAAACGCTGGCTGAACCCTAAGTTATAAATCAAAACAATGTACTATATTTTTATAGTTCTTTAAAAGTTCTAAAAAAAGTCCGCGATGACATATGTCTATCTCTTAGGGATAACTATGACCATTTTTATTTCTTCTGAGGCGAAACAAAGTCCGCTAAGTCAACTTTTACCAGCAAATTTTTACCGGCGAATTTTACCAGCTCAGTTATCGGGTACCCATTGGGACACTTAAACTACTGTACAACTCTTTAGTGGACCCTATTTTGGACTATGCTCTCGATTGTTACGGACTGACGTATAAAACATACATTCAACAATTAGAAAATATTCAAATGAGATTCATAAAACTACTTGTTAAGAAGAGAATCAGAAATAAATATAAAGATAACTATTTTAAATTGTATAAAATCTGTAAAGTACTTCCAGTTAGTGTGAAACATAATAAATATTTGTTGGTCAGTAATAATTACGAGCGAAACTCACTATTAGTGGGTATATCTAATACGTATAACACGCGGGCGATGACTGACGGTCAATATTAGTAGGGGAGCCCATGAAGGTATTTCGGGATTTACTAAAGCGCGGCAGATTAACATACAGGGGGATACCTTGTATCCGGTTAAGTACCTCCACACAACATGAGGCCCATATATAAGGCCGCCCGTGAAGGATACAGGATCAGATTAGTAAAAAAAAAATTGACCATCAGAAATTCTCGAGCGCGTCACATTAAGGTAGGGTGAGTTAATTACATCCTAAAAAGTGTATATTCCACTAATCTGACAATTTGAGAGTGACGTAAAAAAAGGGGAGGGCAACAAAATCTTCATCTCGACATTCTCGAGCGTAGCTAATTTTTTTTTTATTTTGAAGGAAATAATTCAAGAATAATGAAAAATATATCTCTCTCTCACTCCGTCCCCACTGGTTTTTGTTGCCATGACGCCATCACAGCTGATCATAAAGACTCGTTCGTGGCATACTGTTTACAACGTGTTTTCAAGGTTTTGGCTTTTTTTGCTATTTTAATATTATTTGTGTGAATTAAAGTTTATAAATATTTAATATGAGTGATGTTAATTTGAAATGTGTATTTTGTGGTGAAAATACCTTACAAAAAATAATTAAATTTACCGTAGAAACATTAAAAAAATGTGTAAATATTTTGGAATATCGTCGGAGTAAGCCGGTTATCCGAAAGTCTCGAGGAACATATTACCTCGAATTGTCGATGAAATCATCATTAAATGATTTATATCACGCACAGTGCTATAAATTATTTACTGCAATTAAAATACCGCGAGACTTTCAGTATTTACAAGATCAAAGTGTAGTGGAACATGACAATACACCGGAAATTTCGGGAAATAGCTCCGAAACACATGCTCCTGATTCTGGAGTGTTCTGAAGCACATGGTACTGTTGATTCTTTGTCTACTGAGGTTGCTGGTACATCGACAGACGAGTAAGTGCTAATATGACTTCATTAATTAAATATTTATAATACTGAAATTGAGGGACATCTGATAATTTTTAGAATATTTTCTTAACAAAAAATTTTAGTAAGATAATTTTATTTAAAAACTTCATTTTTAGAAGCTCTGAAAAATTATAAATGAGATTTTTATAAATAATTTTCTATGTCTAGTTTATTTTTAAAGAAAAATCAAACAATTGTCAAGTGTCTGTTAACTTCAGTCTCATAAGTATTTATAGAAAATTTTTTTCATTGAAAATAATTATTTAGTTGAACTTTTAAACAAAAAAATAGTGTGTGTACTCATGTACACGTTAGAAGTTGTACTTCTTTGGCACATTATAAAATACATATTGGCACATATAAAATTATTAATTATCATATGAATTTAATTCAATATTATTTAAGATTTTTCTAAATCAACTAATTTTGGAGCTGCAAAGTATCAATAGTTTACAATCGAGAAAACATTAATTTAAAAAAAAAATATTGTGAAATTGAATAAAAACTAAAATATTTAATTGACCATTTTTTACAATTGATTATTAATATAATTTTTTTTTTCATATTAAATGGTACTTCTATCGAATTGGAAATTTTTTAACCAATATTTTTATTTTATGTTATGCTTAAATTATTGTTATAAAATTTTCAGAGCGGGAGAGTCGAGCAACGTTCAGGAAGGCTTTGAGGATTCAGCATCACAAACGTGCTTCATTTGCCAAAAACAGCGTAAACGGCATCATGGTCGTGAAGTTCGTTTGGCTGTCAATAGATTAAAAACTATTGAGAATTCGAAAAGCGCGGCCACGGAACAAAATGATGTAGAAATGTTGGAAAAGCTTAGTTCTTTCTCTGATGATACCAAAATTCCCTACCCTAAATGTTGCAAGTATCAATATTTACGCGATATTTATAAGAATGATGATAGCGAATTTCTAAGGAAAAAAAAAGTTACCAATACTGCTGGGTTTCCCAAACTATGTGTCGCCGCGACACATAGATTGAATGTTTTTTTACTTTTTTACTATAAACTTAAATGTTCCAAACATCGAATGTTGAAGTTGAAACGTTAAATTATTATGATTTCATTTTTTTATCTACCAAACAGTAATTTCTATTACTTGTAACATGATTTATTTACATATAAACTTTAAATTTCAATATTCAAATTAAGATCATTATAATATATTCAATAAAACCACGAAATTACTGTTTGAAATGATATTAAATTGTGACCACATTATAAATTTTTAGTTGTCAATTACTAATTTTTATAATTGATTTTTTTGCGTGTATTATCATGTCAACAAGAGTAACAGTAAAATCAGTAATTTACTGAATGACAGAATAAACAGTGTTAATAATTATTAGATTAGTAAATTACTTTAGCTAGCACACAGTATTTATTAACTAAATTTATTTGTGTGTTTTGATAGTGATGTGACATTTTTGATTGACGAATTTATCGATTTTAACTACTACAATAAATGAACTATTTTTATTTCAGTCTGACAACACGTACGATGGCACCTTCCAAGAAGAGTGATGTATGGAGGTATTACGATAAAACTGAAGGAATCAATAACTCTGCAAAATGTAGACTCTGTCAAAAATTAATAAAATCTTGTGGCAATACAACTAATTTAATTGGTCATTTAAAAAATATACATAAGGCTGCTTTTCAAGCGTTCAATAATGAATGTTCTAAAAAATCCGATATTCAGAGCAACGCAAGTAAGAAAAATATACAATTAGTCTCCAATTGCTCTGATCCACTACCATCAACATCAACGAGCTCTGCTGGCATAATGGAAATGGAATCGACTAGTGATGCTGATAAAAAATGTGACTCTTCAAAAGACGATGTATGTGTTTCTATCCCTCCAGCTCCAAAACGTCAGAAGTCTATTGTGTCAAGTTTTGAAGATATTAACGCTTTTTCAGAGAGAGGTGATAAAACATTAAGAATTAACAACGCCCTAATATATATGATTTGTAAAGACAATCAACCATTTACAATTGTTGAAAATGAAGGCTTTCGCAGTTTGGTTAAAGTTCTTGCGCCGCATTATAAACTTCCTAGTAAAACAACGTTGACTCGATGGGTTGATGATAAATACGCAGCATTGTCAACAGTCTTCAAAGCTAAGGTGTCAAATATTGAATACGTTACTCTTACTACTGACATGTGGTCTGAAACAATGAGCATGAGAAGTTTTTTAGGAATAACAGCACACTTCGGTGAAGGTAGTGATCTTTTTTCAATCACTCTTGGAGTGTACGAGTCAAACGAACGCCATACTTCAGAACACATAGCTGAAATGCTGCTGAAAACTTGTGCTGATTGGGGTATAGATAGTGACAAAGTTTCAGCTGTAGTCACAGATAACGCAGCTAACATGGTGAAAGCTGTTGATTTAGCTTTCGGAAAAAAGCATATACCATGTTTCGCACATACGTTGAATTTGGTTGCACAAAATGCTATACAGCAGTGTACTAATCTGCGAAACTTGATAACCAAACTAAAAGAGATAGTAACTTGGTTTAAACAAAGCAATGTAGCCAGTATCGAATTACGTGAAGCAACCCAGAAAGAAACGAAATTGATACAAGAGGTCCCAACGAGATGGAACAGTACTTATTATATGATCGAGCGATTTTTGGAGCTTCGCAGCGTCGTCAATAATATAATCATTCGTCATAAAAATGCACCACCGATGCTAACTGCGTCAGAATTATCTATTCTTTCTTCGGTTTTACAAATTCTGCGACCGATTGAAGCTGCAACTAAGGAAGTGTCAGGTGATAAGTACTGCACTAGTAGCAAAGTAATACCACTTATCCATTGTCTTCTTTTAAAAGTTAAACCTCTTAAAGTCGAAGAATCTCTTGCTCAAGAATTGCAGTCATTGATCCTGAAAGAGATTGACAAGAGAATGGGTGTTATAGAGAGAGTAACTCCTCTCGCTATAGCCACAATCTTAGACCCCAGGTTTAAGAAAATGCATTTCACGGACTCACTCGCTTGCTCCATGGCTGTTTCGAAAATCAAGGAAATGATGAAAAGTAGGTAAAGTACAAAATGAGTCTGTGGAATCTGATTCGTCAGATCTGTCGGACAAAGCAGAAGAAAAATTTTCTCTGTGGGAAGATCACCACAAATTAGTCCAGAAGAGCTGGAAAACGGTTAAATCTGACGATTCTATTTCAGATGAAGTATCTATTTACTTACGTAGCCCAGTAGGCAGATTAAATGAGAATCCTTTAGAAATTTGGAATGATCTCAAGATTCAGCTTCCTAAACTTCATACAATTGCATACAAATACTTAACCATGGTAGGAACTTCAGTCCCATCTGAACGATTGTTTTCTAAAGCGGCACAAATCGTCAATCAACAACGAAATAGACTGAAAGGCAAACGTTTAAAAAAACTGTTGTTTTTGCAAAGTCTCTCAAAAGAACACTGGCAATAGGACATGACAGACTAAGCAAAATTATTGCGGATGTTTTTTTTTGTTCTTATGTAAATTACAATAAAGATTTTTCTCATACATGGCTTTTACTTTTTTTAATAAAACAATGTTTGAATTAGTGATGGTTTGCATGAAAAAATGTGTTGAAGTAGTATATCTGGTCTGTATCCTGTAATTTCTATTTCTTAGTATTTGTTATAGCGGCAACAGAAATACATAATCTGTGAAAATTTCAACTGCCTAAATATCACGGTTCATGAGATACAGCCTGGTGACAGACGGACAGCGAAATCTTAGTAATAGGGTTCCGTTTTTACCCATTGGGTACGAAACCCTAAAAAAGTACTCGATGAGTACAAAATATCGATGTTTTCACCCGATACATCGAAAGACATCGATGTACAGTTCTGATTTATCGAATCGAAAAAAACATCGATGTTTTTTCAAAGTGGACACCCCTAGTGTCGCGACCCACTGGTGGGTCGCGAGCGAATATTGAGTAGGCCCTGCCTATAGTACCAACCGTCCGAGCCAGCGGCCGGGCGGCGGGGATTGATGACTGACGACGCGCGATAATCCCCTCAGCACGCGCGCCGCGATCGGCGCGCGTGCTGAGGGGAGCGGGACGGGCGGGAGGCGAACGAACGCATTTCGCGAGTCTTTTGTTTTACGAAGTTCATTTCGCGTTGTGTCGTGTTCGTTAGCGTGCGTTTTTGTAATCTCATTTGAAAATAGTTACGTTTGAAGATAATAATGAAAAAGTGGTTAAAACGGGTAGCAAAAACTACCTCGCCACCGCCAGTTGAATTCAAAAATTTTAGTGAAAATACAGATGATCTTTTGAGTGACAAAAGCGGCACTGAGTATGACTTCGAAATGCCTTCAACAAGTCGTGATTTGAGTGACAAAAGCGGCACTGAGTCTGACTTCCAAATGCCTTCGACAAGTCGCGTCGAGTCGACGAAACGTCGGAAAGTGGTGAGAAAATATGACCCGGAATATCTGAAATTACGATTTACTTGGAATCATGATACAACAGATCCACGTCCTCAATGTGTGATTTGCTGCGAACTATTAGTAAACGAAAGTATGCGTCCAAGTAAGCTGACACGTCATATAGAAACAAAGCATTCCCATTCTATAAACAAGCCAGGAGACTTTTTTCAAAAAAAAAATGTTAGAAATGAAGTCTTCTAAAAATATTGTTTCTCATTTCATTAATATCAATGAAAATGCTGTATATGAATCATACCTCATTAGCTTAAGAATCGCTAGAGCAGGTAAGCGTCATACTATTGGCGAAGACTTAGTATTACCATCGATTAAAGATGCTGTTGGAGCTATGTTTGGAGAAAAAGAAATAAAAGAAATCGAGCGCATACCACTATCGAATAATACTGTTGCGCGAAGAATTGACGAAATGGCTGAATGGACAGATGATGAATTAATCCAGCGAATGATTAATAGTAAATATTATGCTCTGCAACTAGATGAGTCTACAGACGTGCAAGGCTTATCTCAATTAATTGCTTATGTGCGTTATATATGGCAAGAAGACGTCCATCAAGACATTTTGTTTTGCAAGCCAATTACTCGTGGAACAGCTGAGGTAATTTTCAACGTAATTGATTCCCATATAAAAGGAAAAGGTATACAGTGGAAGAACTGCGTCGGTATATGTACTGACGGTGCGCGGGCAATGTGCGGGAAAAATAGCAGCCTGGTTACAAGAATTCTTGAACAAAGTCCCTATGCTTCGTGGACACACTGTAGCCTTCATAGAGAAGCACTGGTTTCCAAAGCTTTGCCTGATGATTTCAAAACAGTTCTAAATACAGCTGTTAAAATTGTTAATTATATTAAAACAAGACCCTTGCAAGCTCGCGTATTTCAAAAGCTGTGTGAAGAAATGGGTAGTCTTCATACATCTCTCCTGTTGCATACTGAAGTTCGTTGGTTATCCAGGGGAAAAGTACTGACACGATTAGTGGAATTACGCCACGAAGTTCTAATTTACTTGGAAGGAAAAACTGAATATACTGAACATCTAATGGACGAAAAATTTATTCTCAAGCTCACATATGTAGCGGATATTTTTTCGAAGTTAAACGAACTCAATTTGTATTTGCAAGGTTCAAACGGGTCAGACATATTTGCGGTTCACGATAAAATTTGGGCGTTTATGAAAAAGCTTTTGCTGTGGAAGAGTTGTATTGAGGATGGAAAGTACGTTTTGAAACACTTGAAACGTTTATTGTTGAAAACCAAGTGCAGCCAAAGATGAACGTAGTATTTGCAATTTCTGCCCATCTATCATTGTTAAAAAAAAACTTTGACTACTATTTCGGCGAGGAGATGAAAAAGCTTGACTTGTTGAATTGGATTTGTAACCCATTTCAAGACCCCCTACCAACTGGTATGTCAACAAAAGCAAGTGAAGAACTAATTGATTTATCAGAAGATTCGTCACAAAAAAATAGTTTCAATCGTAAGCAATTAACGAAATTCTGGCTCTCGGTTGCTGGTAGTCATACATGCCTGTTTGATGAAGCTATGAAAGTCCTCCTCCCCTTTACTACCTCATACTTATGTGAGGCTGGGTTTTCGAATATGGTGAACATTAAAACTACGAGTAAATCCCGAAATAAATTGGACTTATCAAACTCACTGCAGAGTAACTAAAGTTGAAGTAGATGTGAAAACTGTAATGGCGAAACATAGGAAACAATTTCATCCTTCCCATTAAATTTATATAATTATAAGTAATAAAAGATTGTATTAAAAAGTTTGTTATTTCAAAAGTCCTTCATTCATATTGCTAACGCTTAAATTTCCTAGAGGTGGGTCCCGAGTTTGTAAACTTATTTCAGATGAGTCGTAGCCCAATCAACTTTGGGAACCACTGGCGTATACTATTCTTTGTGAAATGTTAGAAGAAACAGTGGTCAAGAATACCGAATGTTTGTTTTCGTAAAAAAAGAATAACAAAAATTGTTAGAGCAGCAATGCAGTTTATTATCTAATTCCATCAATATTGCTTCGTTCTCAGACCGTCACTTGGGAAGAAAAGTAATGGAAACTTTTGACAATAAAATAAAAATAATTTACGCTGAAAAAAAAAAGTTTCTTGCTCCATTCTCCGCCTCTGTTTTAACTTACACGGATTTATTTAAATCGATGGCGGTAAAAGAAACCATCCGTTCAGTTGCAACACAACTTGGTGAAGAAATTCTTAACTCAACCAGAAGAGAATTGCCTGAAAATTGTACAGCTGAAGATTTGATATTGGGAGAGTGCGATTACGTCCCAGAGCTTCTTAATTGTTTTTTGGAATCTTTCATTTGTGGTGATGTGTCCAGGGCCGTCTTTAAACTATTTGAGGCCCTGGGCACATTAGAATCATTGGGCCCCTATGACCTTGAGAAAACACTATTTAGTTACAATAGATAAAGAAAGACAAACAAGGTTCTAAATTTATTTTTATTTAGTTACTAACTATAAAAAAATAGGAAATATAAAAAATAATCTACAAAAGTAACTCGCTGTCTCGCTTAACTTAAAATCCTTAGATTAATTCTATGTTGATTGCAAAGGTACCCTTTCTAGATTTAAGATGAGCAAAATCGTTAATCACTTCTTCAAAATCTATGGTATTGAGAATATCACATTCTATGGACATCGGCGACAAACTAGTTAATCTCTCTTGAAGCATTGTACTTCTTAATTCATTTTTTATACGTTTCAATTTGGAGAAGGAGCGTTCTCCGCTGCAGTTAGTTACTATCATGCTTAAAAATATTCTCAATGCAATTTCTACGTTAGGAAATGTGTCTTCAATTTTGTTTTGCTTTAATAGATTATATACTTCCTGTACACTGTTAGATGCTTCATTTTCACTCTGAACATTTTTTAAGTATTCTTTTAAATGTTGACATTCTATTTCTAACTCTTATTCATTTACATCTTCGTGATAGATTTGAGAAAATTCTTTGCATCCTTGTCGTATCTCTTCGGAATTCAGAGTTTTTAAGTGAAAAAATAAACTGAAACGTTGACTGAGACGGTCTCATATGAACTTTGTCGCTGTTTTAGATGAACACTCAAGGTATCGATTATTGGAAGAAAGGTTTCTACGTTGAATCGCTCTTTTCCATTCAATTGGACTGATGGCGCAGAGCCATCAAAAAAACTCTGCCGTGAGCTTCTACGTCTTGTTCTTTGAGATAGATCCTTGTAGTCAAATTCTGGGTTATTTTCTTTGGCAGATGATTCGAAGTTATCAAATTTATCCCTGAGGTTAGTAATAAAATCATAAAGTGAAGTCAACAAATTGGTTGCAACGTCCAGTGTTATTGTTTCTTTCTGAAGATAATTACTTGTTTTGTCTATTCTTTCCAATATAGTGCTCCAGATTTCCGTCAGTATAATAAATTCTAGATTTCCCATTTTTCTAGACAAAGGGCTGCGTCTCTTGTTTCTCGTGCCTGGTCAGTATCGTGTGCGATGGTGGTTAAAGCTTCTAATATTCTTTTATAACCCCCATGCAAAGCACTTACTGCATCAGCTCGGGCTGACCATCTGGTTTGTGAAAGACTCTTAACAACTTTTTTTGAACCTAAATGTTCTGTTAACATATTCCATCTGTGGGTAGAGCCCGAAAAAAAGTTGTACACTTTCTGAACTATTTCAAAAAACTGTGATGCCTCCGGTACACACCCAGCAGCATGGACACCTACCAAGTTTAGTGAATGTCCTGGACATGGTATAAATGTGGCAAATTTGCATTTTTCCTCGATTCTTGTTTGTAGACCACTATACTTTCCCGACATATTTGAAGCATTGTCGTAGCTTTGGCCTCTGCAATCTTTTATGGGAATATCATGTATCTCTAAAAAATTTAAGATGGTCTCCGCTAAATACTTAGATTTATGCTCTTTAATAGGTATAAATTTCAAAAACCTTTCAACAGGAACACCGTCTTTTACGTATCGAATGATGAAAGTTAGCTGGTCAATATGAGACAGATCGGGCGTACTATCAACGCTTATGGAAAATTATTTTGCTGATTTAACTTCATTTATAATTTTTTTTAGAACCTGTTTTCCCATTACTTCAATAAACTCATTACAGATATTTGCTGATAATTATGAAATGTTACCCTTTCCAGGATTCCCAAATTTTTTTAAGTGATCTGCAAGAAATGGATCAAATTCACTCAATAATTCCACACAACCCAAATAATTTCCATTGTTTGGAGATCCTAGGATTTCATTGTCGCCGCGAAATGGAAGCCCTCTCGATGCCAAAAATTTTACAACAGCTACAATCCGTTTAAATACGTTTCTCCAGTAATCCACTTCCTTTTGATGTTGAGATAATAAGTCTATATCTACTCTACCAACCGCTTTACTTCGTGCCAGATAAGTCATTATAGATTGCTTATGCGCTGGGCTATTTTCATGTGTTAAAATTATGTGATTAATATGCTTCCAATCATTACATCCATTCCGAGAGCAAAGATTAACATCAGTTGGGTTAAATAAGCAGCATGAACAAAACACAGAGCATTTGGAAGGCGAATACAGCAACCATTTTCTTTCGACGCTTTCATTGTTCTTTAATTTGCGAATAAATAATGCTTTGTTGAAATATCTCGTTACTAATTTATTACCATCTTTCGCAATTTATTTCAACAAACTTTTCGTGAAAATAATCGGCGGGATCGTGCGATATTAATTCTTCTGTGTTGGAAAACTGCTGTTCAATTGACACAGTTGGAGTTGTCGGTTTTAGTGAAGTCACTGAAGTCGTTGCACTTTCGTCGTAGGAATAGTCGCTTTCTGATTCAATCTCTTTTTCAAAATTGGAACATGAAGGTTTAAAAATTCCCGCAATTTGTAATTGAGCTGAGTCATCATGTGGAACATTTATGAGTTGATTGCTACTTACAGAAGTTTCTCCAGTAGTAGTAGTAAAATATGATGTTAATTTTGGTAACTTTTCAATTACTTCTTTCTGATGTAGAGCTTTTTTCCTTTTTTCAGATCCACTAGGATATGACCGTTTCGACATTTTATATTATAATTCAGTATTTAATTAATTTTATAACGGTAAATAGTGTTCACGTATGTCCTGCAGATATTCAATGTCGCCCGGACTTGAATACTGGTGTCGCAATTGACAATTTCGACCGCTTCGTAGAAACCCTCAACGGCAAAGATACTTTGCATGTATCATGCATAATGGTGGGAATAATTTTTCAGGATATCGTGCAGAATCCGGATCCATTGTCATTGGAATCTTCTAGCCCTTCTGCTAATGAAAATTCAACAATCGATGAGATTGTACATGGTAGTTTTCCAGAATTTTCCATTACTACTCCAAAAACAAAAAGACGAAAACGCAGGGCTTTTGAAGAAGTTACTTTTGAAATTCATCCATTTACTAAGAAGTTAAAAATTACCACCTGGAGTCAACTAGACATCTCAGAGCATAATAAAGCTCCAGACAATTTGAGTATGTCAAAACAGCTGGACGTTACGTGGATGTTATTACATAAGTATAAAATATCGAATGTTCCAATGTGGGTAGGATTTCTCAGCAAGATTTTGATTGACGATTCACGAGTTCAAAAAGTTTCATATCTTACTCCAATTAATGAATCTCCCACCAACAATTCAACTGTTTTGAAAACTCTACAATTGAGTCAGGATATTGCAAATGAGTGTCAAGCTCCCTACATCCAGATCACCTATGATCTAGCTGTTGCTCGCATTAGTTATTGTATTCAAGCACAAGAATCTCCAAGATTTGATAACATTTTTATTCATTTAGGGGCCTTTCATATTAAATTGGCTTTTTTTTAAGGCAGTTGGCACTTTTATTGAAGATTGTGGACTGAGCAATATCATGACTGAATGTGAATTGATCGGTAATGGTTCAGTGCCAGGTTTTATTAGCGGAAAAAATTTTTGGAAAACAAACAATTGACAGTTGAAGAATCAGTGTTCGAATATCTCACCAGATTTTTGGCTCATGTAGATGTCTCTCCTCAAGTTCAGCATGCAGAAACACAACGTCTCATTCAATCTTATGAAGAATACACAGAAGACACATTAGACGGCAAACACGGAAAAACGGCGTAATTTTACGCAATGTACATCGATCTTATAAATCTTTACCACTTATTCATCAAAAGTATTAGAGTTGGAGATTTAGAATTGTACATATATACCATTGCGAAAATCGTCAGCTTATTCTTCTATTACAATCAACCAAACTATAGTCGATGGCTAGTGTACTACATAAATTTACTGCAAGATGTAGATAACACACATCCAGGCCTCCGATCTGAAATGGCTAAAGGTTCGTTTGGAATCAGAAGAACCAGCAAGTCTTTCTCACGAATTCCTGTGGATTTAACGCTAGAGCAGACAATAAATGGTGATGCTGCTCGTCGTCTTACTGGTATTGTTAACCTCACAAATTCAATTTCTGCTAGACAACGTTGGGCTAAAAATCATGGAGCGCGAACAAGCATCATATCTCATGTGCTTACTCGTGCAGGGCTTGACAGAAACTAACATGATATTGCTGCTGATCTACATTTCATCTACACCCAGATCGAATAAAAAAAACAACACATCCAAATTGAAGCTTTTTCGAACAGTGTCCTGCAGAACATCAATCCATTCTCTTCTTCAATTGATAAGGACCTGTTGTTTAACATTTCAACAGGGCAAGCTGCTTCTCTAGAAATTACAAACTGTTTACTAAATACAGTGTCTGGAGGAACATTTCAGCGCGATCAATTCATAATGGAATGTAATTTAAATTCAGACAGGTTTTGGTGAAACCTGTCTGAATTTAAATTACATTCCATTAAATTCCATACAGTGCCAGTAAAAAAAAATAAGGTGCTAAATTTTGCAAGCCTCAAGAAGAAAAAAAAAATGAAAATTGGTGAAAAAGTACACGGAAGTTACATTGCAGCGGGATTTATTCGGACGGTTATTAGCTCTATCTCTTGACACGAGTATAGACTTGGAGAAAGTACTTTGATTTCCCATAACTCCTATGCCGTTAACACTGTGCTATATAGATGGTTCTTAAAGCAAGACTGATAAGTCAGTACTAATTCACGAGTTAGAGAAACAAGTTGAAGATAGGGAGAAACCGCCACCCCGAGTTGACCTTAGATGGCTTCTTTTTTTTACATACTTTTAAAGAAATGCCCCGTAGTTTTGGAGGTGTGTCAAAGAAAATATTACAATGCCTTGTCAATAACGCTGCAAGTAAAGTTGCCATTGTATTCGATCGCTACTTTACACCCTCTATCAAGGATTATGAGCATTCTCTTCGAGGTAGTGTAGATGACAAGGAATTTTACATTTCCGGTCCTCAACAAATACGAACAGCAGAATTTACGAAAGACTTAAAATAATATATAATACATATAATAGCTCGTAGAATAAGCTCGCTGAAGTGGCAATGGGCTGGTCACATCTGCCGAAGGACCGACGGTAGATGGAGTAAGAAGGTCATAGAGTGGAGACCGCGTCTTGGCAAGCGTAGCGTAGGACGCCCACCAGCCCGATGGTCAGACGACCTCAGAAAGGCTGCTGGAAAAGACTGGATGCGGAAGGCAGAGAATTATCATTATTATTATTATTATTTTTAAAATTGCTAATGATTTCATAATGAAATCGAAAATGGTAGGTATGTGTGTGTGTGTGTGTATGTATGTATCTATATATATGAGTATGTGGATATATGTACATAATTATTATCGTTGTTATTATTGTTTTTGTTATTTAAAAAGCATTTAATGAATTGATAATGAAATTGTCTATAATTTGTTTAAAATCAATGAATAATGGGTTTAAAATCAAATAAGGATCCCACAGACAATTTGTTTGTGCAGTTTTGTGACAGCAGTTTTGTGCAGACAGTGAACAATAACCTCATGTATACTATGTACCTTGTAAAAAAAAAGTCAAAAATGATAAAAAAAATATCCATGAAACTACATTTAGAGCCGATTAGCGATAAAGCTCGACTCCGACATTTATTGTGAATAGCAATTGAAAACAAAAACGGCATCAAGCCGGGATTTAAACGTAGTAATTGATACTTTTGCGAAAACCTAAGCTAGGAAAAAATGTAAATATATAATTGCTATTTTGTCAGTTAGTAGCCCTAACCTTTATTTAATAGTCCGGTCTATTTAAGCCTAAAATCAGGAGGAAGGTTACATAAATTCCCATAAAGCTGAATATTGGCATAGTTGTTCAAAACATCATTATAAAGAAAATCTCAAAAGTCCTCATCGTTCCGAGGTGTGCTAAAAATTTGGCACGGGGTCAAAGGTCAAAAAAATGAGTTTTTTGCGATTTTTAGCGAAACGGTGAGTTTTTTCGCAAAATTACCCCAGTACAAAATTGTAGATCACGAAATTCTCTACAAAAAATATATTAATAATTTTTTTCCTAAAAGCCACCATTTTGGAGATATAACGTTCCGAAAAGTTGGATCAGTCGTAATCCCTCTATTTTGCACACGTACGCCACATATGAAAGTCACTAAAGGTGTAATAGAACTAAAATAAGTTCGCTATTATTTATTGTAACTTGCTTATGTAAAATATAAGTTAAACTACGAGAATCTCAGGTATAATGAAACCCCGTTCCTAAATTTGTACGTCAGTATAACCTTGGGATAACATCTGTCTTTTATTCTATTGTCCGCGTGGCTAGGGTCGTATACCTGCTTTATGTTGGCATGCCCAATATATGAAATACATACCGTTAGTCTTGAGCGCCACTGCGTAGGGAAAACATGTGCTTATCTTAACCTATCTTTTAACCTATTTTGTGCGTTTTAGATTTTTATAAGAAAAATGTCAGAATATTGTTTTATTTGTACTCATCTTTTAACTGAAAGTGAAACTGTAACTGTTGATCGTGGTATGAAGACACTGATTAATGCAAGTGCTGAAAGAGATGATGGATACTCGGAATTTCTTAAAAAACAAAAATCTGTGACAATACATAGCAACTGTCGTAAAATTTATACGCGGAAGTGTTCTATTGCTGCTGCCATCAAAAGAAAACGCGAAGAACAAGAAGCTAACACATCTACAGGATCTACAGTAAGTAGTCCTCCTCGTACTAGATCCCGTTCAAGTGATTCAGCTTTTTGTTTTAAAAAACTATGTTTATTTTGTGGCAATAAATTGAATGAAGAGTTGCAGAGAAAAAAATCCTTAGATCGTCGCAGTAAAATTTGTCAAGTAAGTACACTCCAATTCAAACATTCAATTTTGGAAGTAGCACGAACTCGTTCCGATGCTATATCGAAAGCTGTTGTTGCTCGAATCGAATTTGACTATGATTTAGTTGCTGCTGAAGCAAAGTATCACCAAGAATGTTATACTTCTTTTTTGAAACCGACTACTGGCGGTACAGTTGGTCGTCCTAAAGATGAAGCAACAGATCTGGCAATGCAGGAAATATTTACATACATTGAGAGTAGCAATGACTGTCAGTTTACTTTGGCTGAGTTAAAAGATGTTAGCAAAATTTTAACTTTAGATAACAGGACTATTAAGCTGCGACTTAAACTGAAATATGGCGATAAAATTATTATCACTGAAAAACCGGGAGCGTTAACATTTGTATGTTTGATAAACAGTCACCATGAAATTTTAAATCAATCTTGGTCCGAAAATAAAAAAATTAATAAACAAGAAGAACGATTAAAAACTCTAGAAGCAGCAGCATCTATTATTCGAGAAGATATTCAATCCTCGGTATTTGATAATTCCTACTACCCTCCACCAGGTCGAATGTTTGAAGATTTAAATAATGACATCCCACAGTCACTGACATCTTTTTTGGAGCAAATGATCTTAAAAAATAAACGATCAAATTTCGATCATTTAAAACTAGTATGCACCAATATTTGTCATAGTATCATGACTGCTATTCGACCAAGATCGTTCAAGTCCAAATTACAGTTAGGTCTTTCAGTTTTTTTTCATCGGAGGTTCGGGTCTAAGCGTCTTATACAAATTTTGTCGTCTTTTGGTTTGTGTGCTTCTTATAATGATACATTGATGTACGAGTCAGCAGCAGTTTTTCATCCTCTTCCTCATGTCCTACCACCTGAAAGTGGCACACTTATTCAATACGTTGCAGATAATGCTGATATAAATGTTAATACGCTAGATGGTAACAATTCACTCCACATAATGGGTATAATTCAAATTGTAACTCCAAAGCACTCTGTTTTACTAGAAGAACCTATGCAACGAATAAAAGAAGTTCTTTCAGCAAAACACTTCAAAGCAAAAGCTCATGTGCCAATACAGATCTATCAGAATAGTGATGTAGTTGGTTACAGTAAAATATATGTCCAAGATTTTGGATATGGAACTGAAACAGTATCTTTTCATAAAAATTCTGATGTAGTATGGTTTTATGGAAAGTGGAAAAATACATCATTACCTGGTTGGAACGGTTTTATTGAGCGCTTAACAAATTACCATACAAATTATTCAAAATCTCAGAATACATTTTTACCATTCATCCATCAACCAGCTAGTAACTATAATACTGTCTATACGACTTTACTTTGTGCATTAGAGAACGCGAAACGTTACGGCCACACTGTATGCATCGTGACTTTCGACCAACCCTTGTATGCGAAAGCTCGAGAAATTGTATCAGCCGCACCTGACGGCTCTGAAGTATCGAAGATTATTGTCAGACTTGGAGGATTTCATCTACTCATGTCTTATCTCGGAGCAATTGGTTATATTATGCAAGGTAGCGGGATAAAAGAAGTACTCTCAGAAATCTATGCACCAAAGTCATTAGAAAAAATGCTCAATGGTCATGCTTACGCAAGAGCTGTTCGAGCACATACACTACTCCAGCTGGCTTTAGCAATTACAATATTAAAAACAATAGATATTAATGATATCATGGGAGCAGATTTAATCATAAATATTGACCATATATTAGATAGCACTCTTTCATATTCAGATATTGAAAATGATAATGAAGTATCAGGTGCTTTACTTCATAAATTTAATATGAAATTGAAAGATTTTGAGGAACGAGGACCAACAGCGCAACTTTGGATACAATATTTTAATATGGTTTCACTTGCAAAAGAATTTTTGAGAGCTGAGCGTATGGGGGACTGGAAAGCTCATTTAAGTTGTGTAAAAGAAATGTTACCTTATTTCCACTCGTCAGGACATTTTCCATATGCTAAATCTGCACACTTGTATTTACAAGACATGATGCAATTACAGGACTCGATGGATCCTGAAGTTTACGAAAAATTTACCGAAGGATTTTTCACCGTGAGACGCTCAGATAAATTGAGTTGTGGAACTTCTACAGACATGGTTATCGAACAGTCTATGATGAAAGCCATGAAGACAGATGGAGGTATTGCTCGAGGAAGAAGTACAAAACAAAGTGTAATCAGTAAATGGGTTTACAGCATGCATGCAATGAACACAGTTTGTGAGAAATTAGAAGATCTTGCTAATGTTAGGATGGATACGACTGAACAGCATGTTGATGCCAGTGATTCACGTGTAAAAAAAGACGCTAAAGACATACGAATGCTTCTTGAGTGGTTCTCGATTCATGATCCTTTCCCAGAGGTTAACAAAGTCATCTCGATTGCAAGTGGTGTCGTTGGTGATAATACAATTAATTGCTATAAAGCACGTGAACTTGGGCTTATCTCTATTGCTAAAATAACTGGACTGACATTTAAAGATATTAAACTTAAACGCGCTGACAAAGTTGTTCCTCTTTTAGCTATGAGTAGCACCGTAAAAGTTCACGAAGAAAAAGTACCTGTTGACCCAGTGTTATTATTCCAACGTATGAGTGTTACTGCGGCTTTTCAAGATGAAATTGAGAAATATTTCGAGTATGAATTAGCTCCTTATCCGTTAACATTATTTGATGACATTGGAATGCGCAAGACCCAGAAGTCGGCTATTTACGATTGTTTTCAGACTATAAATGTTGATATTAATAACACTAATTCAACGTACATAATTGACGGAGGATTCTTATTACATCGAGTGGTGTGGGATAGCGAGGAAACATTTAACGTTATCTTAGATAAATACGTTCAATATGTACGTCGACATTTTGGTTCCAGAGTTACTGTCGTATTTGACGGATATGATGATTATACGAGAAATATTAAAGCAGCAGAGCAACGCCGTCGAAATGCTGCTTCATCAACTTCTTCTGATATTATATTCGATGAATCAATGACAGTTCCTACCAGTCAACAGAAATTCTTTGCAAATAATCACAATAAATCTAGGTTTATTTCGATGTTGAAAGCAAAATTTACTGCTGAGAATATATCCGTTGAACAAGCTAATGATGATGCTGATGTATCGATTATTGAAACAGCGATAAAGAAATTCAGTGTGACAAATACAACTGTTGTTGTTGGTG
This sequence comes from Euproctis similis, assembly GCA_905147225.2. Lineage (NCBI taxonomy): Eukaryota > Metazoa > Arthropoda > Insecta > Lepidoptera > Erebidae > Euproctis > Euproctis similis. The sequence goes on from LR990103.1 coordinate 2,659,948, forward strand.
AGGATGTTGATTTACTCGTCTTGCTTACTGCTCGAACTCCAACTGAAAAAATTATTTATTTTTTTAAACCCGGAAAAGCCCAAAATCAATCGGAAATATATTCATCAAACAGTTTATCCAATTTTCCTAAATGTCAAAATCATGTATTGTTTCTACACGCAATAACTGGCTGCGATACGACATCTGCTTTTTACAGGAGAGGAAAAACAACAGTTTTCAAAATGTTTGAAAAAAAAGATTTACTACAATGTGCTGAAGTTTTTAAAAATAGTAATTCAACTCAACAACATGTTATCACCAACGGAGTTCAATTTCTTCTTGCTATGTACGGAGCCCCCAAAAAAACCACTTGCTTAGATAAGTTGCGATACACATCTTTCGTGAAAAATACGCGTAATAAAAAACAAGTCAACTTAGCTTCTCTTCCTCCAACCTCAGTAGCTGCTCATCAACATCTGTTTCGGGTATATTACCAAGTTCAAGTGTGGCTTGGTAATCAGCTGGACCCAGCTAAAGACTGGGGTTGGAAGTTGATCGACAATACACTAGAGCCAGTTCAAACTTTACTTCCACCAGCACCTGAGAAACTTCTCAACACAATATTTTGCAACTGCAAGAAAGGGTGTAGTGCAAAATGTGGTTGCAGAAAAGTTGGACTGTTTTGTTCCCTGGCATGCACACACTGTCAAGGCCGATCATGCTCGAATGTTGAGTCACCAACTCTTGAAGATTCGTTTGATACCGATCAGGAATCGCTATTGGGGCAGTTTACGTGTGAAATAGAACAAGAAGAAGAAGAAGAACAAGAGGATGAACAGGAAGAAGAAGGAGAAGAAGATCAAGAAGAAGAAGAAACAGAAATCTTGGACAGTTATGAATCAGACGACTAACTTTTTATTTTAAGTATTTTATTTAATTACACCGCCGTTGTTTTTGCCCACTATAATATATAATATTATTTTGCAATAGTTTTAAAACATATAAAATCTCAGCAGACCCGTGGAATAGGCCTACTGGGGAAACCACGTTAAAAAAAACGCGCTTTGTACACTACCTCATAGGTGGCGTGGAAACGTGTGCAAAATAGAGGGATTACGACTGATCCAACTTTTCGGAACGTTATATCTCCAAAATGGTGGCTTTTAGGAAAAAAATTATTGATATATTTTTTGTAGAGAATTTTGTGATCTACAATTTTGTACTGGGGTAATTTTGCGAAAAAACTCACCGTTTCGCTAAAAATCGCAAAAAACTCATTTTTTTGACCTTTGACCCCGTGCCAAATTTTTAGCACACCTCGGAACGATGAGGACTTTTGAGATTTTCTTTATAATGATGTTTTGAACAACTATGCCAATATTCAGCTTTATGGGAATTTATGTAAACTTGAATGTGTAAATAGACCGGACTATTAAATCGTTGGAATCTTCTCTATGTCATATTATTATTAGACAAACCTGCACCAAGTATTCATTGTAATTTGTGTTGATACTGTTTAATATTTTTGCCAGTTTACATAACAAAGGAGCTCCATTTTTTTAATTTGCCCCTAAGCCCGTGATTTTTTTTTATGGTATCAAGGGACAAACGAGGGTGCGGGTCAACTGATGGAAAGCGACTACCGCCGCTCATGGGCCTCTGCAACACCAGGGGCGTCACATCAGCGTTACCGACGTTTAATGTAGGCATACGCTCGTTTCTTGAAGGTTGGTAGGTCGTAGTGGTCTGGTAATACCGTTGCCGGATTGGTTGCTACGTTCATTCAATTTATATTACATTTCATTAAATAAACAAGATGGTGAAGTTCGTTGTTCAGCAGATATTATACCAAATAGATACGATCCAAATAGATGTCTTGTTGTTATTGTTATGTGAATAAGCTGTGTCCATGTTTAAAATGCTTGTCTTAATGTTTGCAACGCTATATATTATTATCTTTAGACGTAACATTTTTTTTAATAAAACTATTTACTATACTATAGACAAAACATGTTGATTCTTTTATTACTAACTAATATTATAAAGAAGAAAGATTTGTATTTTTGTATGTAACGAATAAACTCAAAAAGTACTGGACCGATTTTAATAATTATTTTTCCTTTAGAAAGCTACATTATCACTGAGTAACATAGGCTATGTGTAATCATCGTAGTCATGGACATTTTGTTTGTACGCGAGCAATATCGCATACAATCTAGCGGTACGAAGTTCGCGCGGTCTGCTAGTTTTTAATAAAACAATTTACTATAATATAGACAAAACATGTTAATTCTTTTATTGCTATAAAACTATAAGAAGAATTTTCTTCTGGAAGTCTCTAGCTGGTGTCTTCGGCCCGCTATGATCCACTCATAATCACCACGCTTTGAATCAAAGGTACCTTGTTGTAATGATATCAGCTTAAGTGTGAAGCGGGGACCTAATTCCCTCAATTTAGCTCGTTTGCCATCTTTTGTAAACTCATAACTGAAAGTACACAGTACAGGTAAAGTTTTCAAAATATTTTATGTGAGTATAAAGTGAGTTAAGATTTACAACAATGACAATTAATACTAAAGAAATATTAATATTAAGATGCAACTTGATTGTCAGTTAATTTCTATAATAGATATGTTAGAAATATTTTTATTTATTTTTAAATAGATAAAAAGCATGTCTCATATAACATATACAAGAGATGCTCTTTGTAGCGATCTTAACAGCGGTAGAGCCCAGCAGTTCATTGCACGAATTGGGCGGCTCGTCCGGTGAAATACCACGAGTATTTTCGGTCGATGAGAGACGTATCTGAAAGTATCTCACCCCTTACTCTATCCTTTGCTATTTATTGCGTTGCTATTCCTTAGGAAAGGCTAAAGGATGCCAAGCGACTATAACACTATCTGTGTTTCAAGTGTCCATGGGTGGCGTCAGTTGTTTTGTTTGCCTTATTTTCCTATTAAAAAAAGATTTTAGTAACATACCGGTGATGTCTGAAGAATATATAGTCCCTTTGGTTGTGGAAGGTGACCGCGCGTCTACCTCGAAACTGTGGCTCATAATGGAATAGGGCCCCAAGCATTCGACCTACCGTCAAACCGAGGCGGGTGCTGAAGTTATTCAGAATCACCTAAACATAAAACATGTGTTGCTTATTAAAGTGCTATGAAGAAGTGGATTACTACATTAAGAAATGTAAAAGTTCACAGGAAAATTAAGTAACTGTAGTAAACCAGATATTAGCTAAGTACTTGCTTACCCAGCAAACGTTGTCTTGTCAAAAAAATTAAGTCAACAAACAAAAAATAAGGGTTGATCCTAGAGAGATAAAAATTTAGGGTTGTATGTATTATCGTATGCTGTTTCATAAAAAAAAATATTAAAAAAGAAAATTAAAAATTAAATGCTATTCAATCCTATTCTCAGATCTACCCGATATGCACACAAAATTTCACGAGAACTGTTCAAGACTTTCTCGGGGATTTCCCGGAGGATATACAACATGTAACGTAATTAACGCACACCCTGAAAGTCATTTGTGCAGAATCGGAATCAGGGGGCCTATTATGAGCTCTTAATCCCAGCCAGGTTACGCGCTGCTTTACAAATTCGTATTTCAAACTAACTTCGGCTAGTCAGTGATGAGTAGTCACTGTCAAATTTACTGGAAATTCGATTTAACAACGACTAATTCCATTTAGTCAGCGATGAGTGGTTACTGACTAGCTGAATGAGTAGTTAGAAGTAGGAATTTGCAAGGCAGTGCGTAAGTTGGCTGGAATTAAGAGCTTCTATTAAGCCTGCTGGATAGATTTTGATTATGTTTTATGTAGCTAATTTTGCTCTCAAATTTAGTTAGAACTAAATTACAGTCATCTTACACAACTAGCTAAAAAGTTCATAAAAACGAAAATGGACCGTTAGTCGGTGTATCAAGACCTTTTTTAACAAAATATTACAATTCGATATCCTAATTCGCAAACCTACTAACTCCACTTTTTTTCGAAAATGAAAATTTTGATACCGATAGAATCTAGATAATGTCTAGTATCTGCCGGTATCAAAATGCTATTTTCGAAAAAAAGTGGAGTTATTAGGTTTGCGAATAAGGGTATCGAATTGTATGAGACGAAATGGAAATAACTAATTTCAAAATTAAATAATATTAATGCACATATAAATACAATTTTCTGTGTACATTGCATTAATATTATTATATTCTAATTGGGGTGCTTGATAATTATGTTAGATTATTATTATTTAGTTTTTATATATTTTATACTAAGTAATGTAATGATTAATTATTGGTCATAGAATTATTTCTAATTGCATCTATGGCTTAATATTGTAATATGATAATGATCAATATTTCCAGTCTCGATCCCGGTGGCCCATCACACGACTTCTGAACCAGATGTCCGGGTTCGGTTCCTGACACTGGCTCACACCAATGACTTTACGAAATTGTTTTCGAAAGTTATGTGTGATAATATTGATGACTGAAAACTTTATGGCTGGTATGGCAATAGGTTCGCCACCTATTCCATTTGGGACATAAACATAACGGCGAGACGAGGCTCAAAAGCCGCTGCCTACACCTTCCGGTAACAAAAAGGAGTGAAGTTATGTCATGTTATCAATGTTTATAATGTATAAGTCAATAATTATCAGATCATATGTAGAACCAGGCTAACTCTGTAGCAAAATATGCAGCCTGCTCATTTTTGTAAATACAAACTCAATAAAGTTCTTCCTACCTCAGGCCTGTGTATAGTAATCTCCTTGTAATCCTTGCTAAGTTCTGTTGTAATCTTACAGCTAGACAATCTGAAGTGAGCAGTTGGTCCATTGGGCAAATGAATTAAAAGAAACCCATTTGGCTGCTTTTGATTTTCATTAATTATAATGACATCTGTCACCTGCTCTCGTATTGAAGATTGTACTATCCTCTTCACTGATGATCTAAAAGTATAAATTAATATTAATTATAAACTATTTGACCCAGGGAACTTTGTTCCGCACCAAAAGTATTAAAGAAGTAAATTTCAGATTTATCACTTTTTCTTTACTACATCATACATGAGTTATAGATAAAAACCACCCTGTTGACACCCTCTATCTATAAAAAAAAATTGCATCAATATCTGTTGCATAGTTTGAGAGATATAAACATGTAAGGGAACAGACAGGGAAAAGCAACTTTGTTTTTTAGCATGTAATGATAATGATGACTGAATCATCTCCCATTCAATGGGACCAATAAAAAAGAGTTGTAATCAGTTAAATAAAGCTTTGAATATTACCTCTGTCTATACCTTGATATAGAATTTGGTATAATTCTGGTAAGTTCCCTCCCAAACACTCTTGTTTTAGTATGAGGATTGTCTGAATAGGTGACCAATACTTTGGGCTCATATGAATTCTCATAATATGATGACAGTTCATCTAGTTCCATATCCTTTTGTGCCTGAAATGTTATGTAATAAATAAATCTTGACTTTAAAATTAAAATTGCAGATGTCTATGCTATTTGAACCTCCTAAACATTAAACAAAATCAATACATGTAGATTTATTCCAGAAAGATTGATATTGTAAATATTGTGAACTGAAATTATGAGACTCTACTCCACTCTCATAGAGTTTGGGTGCTGGGTATAACAAATTTATGAAGAAAGCTAGTTTATGTATGTACTCAAGTTTATGTATAAACTATATGTATGTATTCAAATAAACAGATATGCTACAAACTTCTGCAGACTTCGTTTTATTCTGAATATCTCATAAATTATCATACCTCTAACTGTTCTTCCTCGTTCACATTAGCCAACATAGTCTCATCCTTCTCACGAAGAGATTCAAGCGTGTGCGGTACTTTCTTCGGCACATCTTCACCTTCTTGCTTCTTCTCCAGTTTACGCCTAAAACGTAACAAAACTCATAGTAACACGTAAATTAAACAATATCAACTTTCATACTATTCATTAAAATAAACTCACTTCTTTTTATCCTTGCCACGAGCCATAGTAGGTTAATAGTTAAAATCGGAAATCGAACCAAACTTCCTACGTTTTTTTATTTCCTTCTTAGTAATTTCTATTTCAGTTCACTTTTGCATTGGGTTTTTATGAGACTAATAATATTATAGATAATTTAATCTGATAAAAAGTTATCACAAACGGCAGTAATACAAGCGAGCATGGCTTTTGTTTTGACTTTTGATTTTTTTATTGGGTTTTAATGACCTGGTAACTAAGACCTTTACGTTAATTTTGACTTTTGAGCAATTGACTACTACTACACCGTATTGCTCCATATATCCGAAAGTCGATAAATAACGATATATCTCCACCTGAAGATATCGAAATTTATACTTATCGAGCATAAGTTGATATCGATATTTTCATTTCAGACATCGACATTTCATCCGTTTCATTAACAATTGATGTTAACTTGTTTATTTAAAATATTCACATACACGTACTTAAATTGTTTATGATAGGCGCACACATACGTTAGCAAATTGAGATCAAAATGTAATACATATTAATAATTAATGTATAGTATAATTATCATATCTGTATTGTGTCGTGGCGTGAAACTTATCACAAATTTTCATTTCATTATATCTTTCAACAAATAAACGAAACAAATTATTTATTATTACAGACAAAAATCTACGTTTTGTAAGTACTTAACTAAGCATAATTTTCTCCTGTGTATACTAACGGGTCGTTTGCAACTTGCATGTTCGTCTCAGTTTGCACAGAGTAAAATGAATCGTTCGGAACTGTGGTTCCGATTGGTCTGAAGTTCCAAATGATGCATTTGAAACCCAATCGATGTATCAATCTTAGGGAATACATACATACATAACTTCACGCCAAATCCCTTGGAGCGCCATAAGGCACGATTCTTACACACCTCACTCGCTTCGTTAACTTTCATAACTCTTTTCATGCACGCGCGTCGATTTTTGAGGCTCCTAACATCAACTTCCTCCAGAACACGTTCTATTTGGTCATGAAAAGTGTGTCTAGGCCGTCCTCGACTCCTACATCCATCCGTTTTTGCATTGTATACCTGCTTAGTCAATTTTGCATCATCCATCCTTTCTGCATGTCCAAACCAGCCATACCCAGCTCTAGCTTCCGTAAGTTAGCGTTGGGATCAGTATTGCATTCTGAATCGCTAGCTGGGCTTTTCTGCTAATATCTTTTGCGCCCAGGAATCTGCCCAACGCCCCATTTACTTTATTTCCTAACGCTACTCATCTTTCTACATCAGCGGTGTAACTTCTATACCTGCTAAAAGCGCATCCAAGATATACAATTTCAATCACCTGTTCCAGCGCTACATCGTCAACCATTATCCTTGCATCCGTTCTGGATTCCTCCCTTTTAAACACCATAACTTTGGTAACAAAAATGGTAAGGCAGCTGGAATTGATATGATGTCTGCTGAAATGATCAAATACGGTGGAACCTGTGTCCGGGACGCTTTCCTGACCTTGAGCAATCTGTGCTGGAGGTCGGGTAAGGTTCCCATGGACTGGAGGCGCGCTGTCATCGTGCCCTTGTATAAAGGTAAGGGATCACGTATGCAGTGCGCCAGTTACAGGGCCATCAGTTTGATCAGCTTAGCAGCAAAAGTGTATGGGAAAATTATTGAAAGGAGAATGAGGGTGATATCTGATGGAGTGTTGTGGGAGGCTCAGGGTGGTTTCAGAAGCGGACGAGGGTGCATGGATCAGATTTTTTCTCTCCGCAATATCGTGGAGAAACAACTGGCTGTTAACCAGAAGGTTTTCTGCGGTTTTGTGGATCTGGAAAAAGCGTTTGACAGAGTGTTACGAAAGGATCTGTGGGATATACTCCCGGGCTACGGGGTGAGCGGAGCACTGCTGCGCGCTGTGCAGTCCACTTATAAGGGCTGCAAAGCGTGTGTGCGTGTTGACGGGGGCTTGTCCCCCTGGTTCGACGTCAATATCGGCGTCAGACAGGGTTGCGTGCTGTCCGCTCGACTGTTCATCCTGTACCTGGACAGTTGTCTCCAGAGAATGAGATCGATGGATGTAGGGATGCGAATGGGTGACCTAGTTGTGAGCTGCCTGCTTTACGCAGATGACGCCGTGCTTCTAGCCGAATCGCCGTCGGACCTGCAAACACTAGTCACTACTATGAAAGATGATTGCATGATTAAAGGCTTGCAGTTGAATGCTACGAAAACGAAAGTAATGGTGTTTGAAAGGGAGGAATCCAGAACAGATGCAAGGATAATGGTTGATGATGTAGTGCTGGAACAGGTGAATGAAATTGTATATCTTGGATGCGCTTTCAGCAGAGATGGAAGGTACACCGCGGATGTAGAAAGACGAGTGGCGATAGGAAATAGCGTAAACGGAGTGTTGGGCAGATTCCTGGGCGCAAAAAATATTAGCAGAAAGGCCCAGCTAGCAATCCACAATGCAGTCCTGATCCCAACACTAACTTATGGAAGCGAGAGCTGGGTATGGCAGAGTGTGCATGAAAGTAGAATAAACGCGGTAGAAATGAGGGCTCTACGCAAAATCTGCGGAGTGACTCTCGCTGACCGCGTAGAAAACAAGGTTGTAAGGAAGGAAGTTGGTTTGAAAGAGAGTGTCGGTGTAAAAGTAAGAAAGGGCATGCTCCGATGGTTCGGACATGTAGAAAGAATGGTTGACGCAAGACTGACTAAGCAGATATACAATGCAAAAGCGGACGGATGTAGGAGTCGAGGACGGCCAAGACACACATTCCAAGACCAAATAGAACGTGTTCTGGAGGAAGGTTATGTTAAGAGCCTCAAAAACCGACGCGCGTGCATGAAAAGAGTTATGAAAGTCAACGAAGCGAGTGAGGTGTGTAAGAATCGTGCCCTGTGGCGCTCTGTTCTCTCTGCCTACCCCGCAAGGGATTTGGCGTGAAGTTATGTATGTATGTGTGTATGTATGTAACTTTCGTTTTCGTCACATTCAATTGTAAGCCTTTCATCAAACAATCATCTTTCTTAATAGTGACTAGTGTTTGCAGATCAGACGGCGATTCGGCTTCTTAGCCGACGGCTTGTGCTCTTGCACGGCGTCATCTGCGTAAAGCAGGCAGCTCACAACTAGGTCACCCATTCTCATCCCTACATTCGTCGATGTCACTCTCTGGAGACAACTGTCCAGGTAAAGGATGAACAGCCGAGCGGAAAGCACGCAACCCTGTCTTTTTTTTTATGGGAGAAGGGGCAAACGAGCTTGCGGGTCACCTGATGGTAAGCAATCACCGCCGCCAATCGCGTCTGCAATACCAGGGGCATCACATCAGCGTTGCCGGCCTTTCAGATGGGAATAGTCTCGTTTCTTGAAGGTTCCTAGGTCGTAGCGGTCCGGAACCGGACCGCTACTACAATATTGTCTGACGCCGATATTGAGTCAAACCAGGGCGACAAGCCGCCGTCAACACGCACACACACTGTGCAGCGCTCATAAGTGGACTGCAGTGCGCCGCTCATCCCGTAGCCCGGGAGTATGTAATACTTAGATGTTTCATGTTTCGGAACAGTAAACCGGTTCAATCAACACACGACTTTCCAATTTATCGTTGCAACTCTTCCAACGATATATGGAAAAGTCAATCAATAATACACCGATATCGATTTTTCCTCGATAACATATCGAGGAAAAAATCGATATACGATAACGTAATTTTCAACATATCTTTTTAGCGCTTCGGATTTCCGCTTAGAATTTATCCGAGTTCGCACCATAAACTTAGATCTCGGTGTACTACGTCGATATATCGATACAATACTATATCGAAATTCAATATATCGACCAGAGTCGATATTTAACCGGAATTTCACCGGTCGAGCCGGCCCATTCATGCAGTGAACTGCTTGGCTCTACCTACTTTGAGTTGAAGCTTATTAGATTTAACATTTAACGTAGGTTTATTTTTTTTATCACGCCGTCCCTTTATAAGTTTAAAATTGGAATCATTCTCATTTACTGTGAGGCGTACCCGTCTAGGGGTATGTTGCAGTAGTGTTTTACTCACTTTAGACTCAGCAACTTAATTAAAATGGTTTGTAAAATAGAGGTCTAAGAAAAACGTACTCTTTCTTATTTTGATATCTAAAACAGAATATTTAGCATAACAATACTTTCTATATAATTATTGATTATATAAATAATGAATACTCAACATTAATTAAAATAATATGCTGTGTGGCGCCGGCTTAGAATACCGCCACCCCATCTCTTCCCGTGGGTGTCGTAAAAGGCGACTAAGGGCAAGGTAGAAGAACGGGCAGCAGCATTCTTTCTCAAGAAAATAGAGCCTAATGCGATCGCCAACCCGCCTGCCAAGCGTGGCGATGTCCAGCAGTGGACCTCAAAAGGCTAATGATGATAGCCAAGAACGTTTATCGATAAATAAAAATTTTCTCGCAGCACTAACCATCATTTTATGCGGCCACATGACGTCACAATCGGCTTCACTTCCATAGGTTTCCTTCTTCATTGATAGAAAAACATGAATATATATAAAAATACCTACAGTAGCTGAAAGTCAGCCATGTTTTGCGGCCCAACTGTCAGATCAGCCGGTAAAAAAGTGACGTGAAAAAATTTAGCGACAAAATTTCTCTGCGGATTTATCTAAATAAAATTGCTTTGTATCGTAACAAGTAAAAAACTATTCTAAATTCGCCAAATTTACAATAATTAACTGTCCTTAGGCTGGAAGTCATAATAAATGTGTGTACATAAATGCTTGGTGTTTCTTTAACGCGGTCCCTTGACAAGTTTAAAATTTGAGTCATTCTCATTGACTGTGCGGCCCACCTACCTAGATGTAAAATAGAGGTAAGTAGTCTAAGAAAAACATGTACTCTTATTTTGATATCCAAAGCAGCATAGCTAGCATAACAATATAATTAGGTGCATCATGTTAAAATATTAATACTAAAAATAATGAACATGAGATTTGTAAGAATCGTGCTTTATGGCGCTTTAGTTTTTTATGTATGTAGTTATGTACGCTCTGAAGCCAGATGCAGCGGTGGACGTTTAAACTGCATGAAATCGAAACTTTGTCCGCACCAAAATTTATCTGATTCTGTACAGCTATAGTTAATAAAATTAAATCTCCAAGAGTCAAGAATAACACCCAAAAAGAGAGTGAGAGATACATTCGCATTTATATGAGAAGAGATGGAATGAAGAACCAATATTAAGTAAAATATATTTAATTTAGTTGTACATCTTGCCGCGCGAGCTCCAACAACATAGGGTCGTCGAAGAACTTATTGATGGAGACGTCTTCACTAAGCCCCTTGCGGCGTCGCGTCTTGATCATGAACTCGCGAGCCAAATGGGTCGCCGGCTGCGGTTCTAGCGGTCTGCGGACAAACATGTCAAGAGGCCCTTCATTAACCACACGAGGTTTGAAAGGAGAAGGGGGGAAGGGGTGTGCATAAACCACGAAATACCGCAAGGGGGGAGGGGGTTATGTAAGATATCACATGTCTTTATTTTTTCTTAATTTCAGGATAAATTAAGATTATACCTTTAAAAAAGAACACTCTAAAAATGTAAGATTCTTTGTAGGTAGTAAACTAACCAACTACAAAATCTTACCACCTTTTACCGAAGTGTTAAGTTAGAATGCTTAAAACTAGATCACGTGATTAAAGGACAGCCCCTTTATGTTAATAAATATTATATATAGTACCTGATGATGATGGTCTTGTCGAGCGGGTCACCCGGTACGATCTGCCAGTGGTGGAAGACCTGGAGGCAGAAGGCCTGGCCCTGCGTGTGGGTGCGCAGGTCGGTCTCGAAGCCGAAGGAGTCGATGGCAGGGACGAAGGCCTTAATCGTGTAGAGCGGGGAGCCGGCCACCGGCGCGTCCTGGGTCACGTGGCCTACAAAACACGAATATATTATGTGCAGTAGTCTTACATTGAAAGGTCACTATTTGGAATTTCTCAAATATGAAACTATGTATTGCTATTATTGCCTGCTTCACACACTCGCGAATTTCCTCTACAAACTTCGGCAAAGTCCAAACTGTAACTACACAATCGTTCAACTTCGCGATAAGCTAACCTGTGTAACTTGGCATTTGATTCAAGCGCAACATGGAATAGAATGGAAGTCGCACGAGGCGAGCCGAAGTTTGACGCGGCAAGTCGAAGAGCCTCTACACTATCGTATTAATCAACCTCAACTTTGCGGGTAGTGTGGAGGAGGAACATTAAGGGTATACATTAATCACGCTATAACTGACAAACATTGTTACCTCTTCTTTTAGCGAGTACTGTATATACAGCGGAGACACAATCTGCCGGCGCTTGCACCTCGACGAACAAGTAAGGCTCCATAAGACGAGGGGTGGCCATCAGGAACGCGGAATACGCCACCTGATGGTAACATTGTATAATATAGATACTATGAAAGTGAAGAAAGTAAGAATTATGTTTTATTAAGCACAGTTCAGCTGGCTCTTAGTGAGAAGTTATCTCGTTGTTTACTTGTTTTTGTCTCTAATTAAAAATATCAATCAACTGAAAACAAATAACCGGAAACTACTAAACACTAATTTATTAATTGGTTTCAGAGTTTCAAATTTTATCCTTCGCTTGTATATATTTTGAAATTGTTAAAAAGGAACGATGGACAGACCCTGCGCGCCGTTGGGATGATCTGTCCCCCGCCCCGGTGCAGCGGCTCCTGCGCCACCACCGCGTCCAGGATCTTGAACTTCACGTTCCGTATGGGCTCCTCGCACAGCGGGCCCTCGCGCGTGCCCCACTGGAAACCTTCACGAAACGAGGCCACGACAATCAGTAATTAGCTTTGGCATTTTACAACAGCGATCGATATCATCAAAGTTTATTTGCACAAAAGATTGGTAGTGATTTAATGAATAAAAACATCATCTCCTTAAAAGATATCTCTGCCAGGACTCCAATTGGAAACTGTTGTTAATTTCTACACAAATAATTGTTGTGATAGAGAGTTAGCGAGTGAGTGATGTGTACCTTGCACGATGGTGTCGCGCACGGAGGCCAGCAGGTGCTTGTCGACCTCGGAGGGCAGCGTGTCGTCCACCAGGATGTTGGGCCCCGTGGCGTCGGGGCCGAACGCCCAGATCGAACGCGCCGCTAGCAAGTCCCAATCGTATCTGCTCAAAACAAAATACCCGTTTATTATTTTATTATCATAAATTTATATCAGACAAGTGGAATAAACCGAAAGGAAAAGACGATCGTGGATGGAGTAAGAAGGTCATAGAGTGGAGATCGCGTCTTGGTCAATGTAGCGTAGGACGCTCACCAGCCCGATGGTCAGACGACCTGAGAAAGGCTGCTGGAAAAGACTGAATGCGGAAGGCAGAGAATCGGATGTTGTGGCGCACATTGGGAGAGGCCTATGTCCAGCAGTGGACTGCAACTGTTGTGGCTGATGATGATGATGAAGTGGAATGAACACACATGTACTGACATATGATGACGAATTCCATATACCGATGGTGTCATGAGAAAAACCGGCTGGAAAACCCTTTCCAAACTTGGAGTTGTAATAATTTTATGTTTACAATTTCACAATAGCATATAATACTAACTGACCCAGCAAACGTTGTCTTCCCACTAAATAAGGTTTTGATAAAAAAATAAATATAGGGAATGGCGGTAGCGGGGTAAAAATTGTAGAGTTGTATGTATTTTTGTATGCTGTTTCATAAAAAATATCTCTAAAATTAAAATAAATATTTAACTGTGGACTAACCTTAACATTGAGGGGGATGAAAGATAGATGTTATCCATTTATCAGGCCTACGCGATATGGCTACAAAATTTCATGAGAATCGGACGTTTCGGAGGAGTCCAATAACGCACACCGTGACACGAGAATTTTGTATCTTAGTAGTGTTTACTGACTTGTTCTGGAAGAACTCCCCGAGCCGCTTCCTGTCCCAAGTGACGCAGACAGCACCGGCTTCGATGTCCTCAGCGAGACCTCGTTCCAAGGGTTCCGCTATCATGGTGAGCTTGTTGCGTTTGTTTGGAGTCTCCGCGAAGCATTTCAATGAAGATGTCTCGACGACGGTCTCACAGAATGACACCACAGGGTCGGCAACTGCACACATATTTCATTCTCTTTTATTATTATTTATACTTTTTTTTTTCCGCGAGGAAATGCTTTATGCACACCCCCCGCCTGGGGACGGCAAGGGGTAGTGTGGGACTCCCAAAACAGTAAACTGCAATCCGATCCTACGGTTACCCACTAAAACCTCGCGGCGGCCTTCCTCCAGCGTTGGGGTGGCCCAGGACAGTGCGTCGGGCCGCGAGGGCGCACACCCCGCGGGCGCGCCCGGGTCGCGGCCCGGGAAGGATGACGCCCCGGTGCGGCCGGGGTGGTTCGTCGGAGGCAGCGCCGGCCGGGGGCGACGGCGGGGTGGACCAGTGGGCCGACGCACTGTCCTGGGCCACCCCAACGCTGGAGGAAGGCCGCCGCCGCCAGCGCCGTCAGCGGCGGCGATCACTGAGCTCGCCGCCGCCGCCTTCGAGCGGGATCGGCTCTCTCCCGACCCCGCTCGGCGGCCTCCTTCTGGAGCATCACAACTTCGCAGAAGGAGACCACAGCCCTCCACTCCTCCTCGCCCGCCAGCATTGCCGCGACCAACGCCGGCGGGGACAAGTCTCGCCCGATCCCGTTGACCAAGACTCGGCGCTCGGCCGCCCAGGCCGGGCAGACCTCCAGCGTGTGCTGGGCCGAGTCCAGGTCGGATGCGCAATGGTGGCCTCTCGCCGTCTGTTTACGTTTTATTCGACTCAGATACTCACCGAAGCACCCGTGCCCGGTGAGTATCTGAGTCAATCTGTAGGTGACAGTGCCCCATTTGCGGAGCACCCAGGCCTCAAGGTGGGGCAGGACGGCACCGACGGCGCGCTGATGCGCACAGCCCTGGAGGACCAGCGCGTCGCGCCAGTCCACCAGAACCCGCTGGAAAGCCTCCCACCTTCGCACTTCGTGTCCCCGCGCGTCCGGATCCCCCCCTCCCCGGCCGAGATCGTACGCAGCTGCGTACATCTCGGCCAGGATGATGAAGGGGGGGGGAACGCGCGAGGACCGTCGCCGCCTCGTACGATATCGTACGATCCTCAGCAGAGCCCTGGAGCGGGAGGCCCCCGCTAGGTCACGCGACCAAACGGGGGCCCCGTACAGGGCCACGGACCCCACGACGCCACCGTAGAGGCGGCGAACTCCCTCTCCCGGTATTATTATTTATACCTAATCAATAGACTTTTAAATAGTAAAACCACGTAGTTGGCTGCATGAATGGGCCGGCTCGACCGGTGAAATACCACGGTCTCTCGGAATATTTCCCTTCCTCTCCTTTTCTCCTAATCCTCCTCCCTTTTTCCGGACTTTTTAAGGCCGGCAATGCAACTCTGTGTTTCTGGTGTCCATGGGCGGCGTTAGTCACTTACCACCAGATGACTGGCTTGCTGGTTTGCCCTCTCATTCCATAATAAAGGACATGTTCCTAGCATAGTAGCTAGTACTATAGACCATATATAACACTAAAATTATTTGGCGTCAATAGCTACCGATAAAGTATATATAATGATATATATATATATATATATATATATATATATTTACATCGCGAAGTCGATGTTACGTCCTATATGGCGATTTTTACCGATGATGTTGCGTCCGAGTGACTTGTTGCATCCTGTATACGGACGCAAGATTGACCAACCCTCAAATTCAGCCAGAAGCATTGTCAAGGTTAGTACAATGACTGGGTGAAATATTGGCGTGGACGTTGTTTTGTCACCGGAGTGCTTTTCGGCGTATTTCTTAGTTCCGCCGTTTGGCGCGCGAATTTTGGAGGGCGCTCTTGTGCGCCGTATATCAGTGGCGTATATTCGATATTTTGTCTACGTCTAACACCCCGATAATGTGGCTTCTGTATACAATAAAAGTTTTTATCAATTCTAATTTGTGATTTAATTGCGTCACATCTCGTCTCTTCTGAGGCGATGTCCTTGACATCACCTCAGAAGAGACGAGGGCGTGACAGAGGTGAGGGGGCGGAGTTCGCACGCGGTATACAAGTGGCATGTTATTTTTTATATTTTTTGCCGGCCAGCGCGGACGTAATGATGCTTGTGGTATAAATATTGTATTATACATATACAAGTAAGATACAATATATGGTTACAGAATACTAGAAGGGCATGCGAGGCTATCTTTTTATTTTATTTTTTATTTTTATGGGTAGGAGGGCAAACGAGCAGACGTGTCACCTGATGGTAAGTGACCAGCGCCGCCTATGGACACCTGCAACACATATAGTGCAACACACATATATTCACCCTGATACAGACTCTAGAATTCTCGACCGCACAAGGCGCTCCTCAACTTCATATGTACTAGACAGTGTTGACCATGATTCATTCTTGGGTACACGATCGTTAGCCTTCTTTAGAGCTATAAAAGCACAGAATACTTTTTTAGACTTAGCTAGATACTTTTCAGATATAGTTCTCAAAGAGAAGATCTGATCGATGCACCCGCGTCCTCTCCTAAATTCCGCTTGTACATCCCACAATTTCTCATCAGTTACATTCGTCACTCTTACAATAAGAATCCTCGCATACAATTTACCTACAACACTGAGAAAACTAATGCCTCGGTAGTTTTTGCAATCTTGTCGCGACCCCTTTCCCTTTTGCAAGTACTGCTGCTGCTGCTGCTGCTGATGACTGCTTTAGTCTAGTCATCTAGAACACAGCCATCTCGCCAACACATATATTAAAAAGTAGTCGCAACATTCTTACAACTCCACTCCCTTGCCACTTTCCAGCATCTCGGTATTATACTCTGCAGACTTACCTAATTTCGTACTTTTAATCGCATCCATTATTTCATCTTCCATAATTTCCTGATCTGCATCGTTTTGTGAGTGAGTGGAAGTTGGGATGTTTTCTGGCTTATTATTGTGAGGATGTCCCTCACTACACTCAAAAAGTTCCTCAAAGTGACTTTTCCAACGATGCAGAACATCTCTTTCGTTACTCAACACTCATCTATCTTTATCTCTTATAACGTCCAACTCAGATGAGCTTGAACCTCCTCGAGCCAATTTAACCTGCTTCCAGAACAGTTTTAAATTGGCTCTGAAATTTTCAGACATCTTTCTGTCAAACTTCTCTTTCATACACTTCTTCTTTTCCTGTACCACAATTTTAGCTCTCTTTTTTGCTTCCGCATGCACACATTTTTACTATATGGTATACGTTCTGTGTTTACCTTTCATTACCTTTCGCTTTGATGGCTAGTCCATCCAACCACTTCTTTTTCTTACACTCCACTACTTTCTTAACTTCTGCATCCTACCAACATTCATCCAACGACCGTCCTTTCTTTCTATTTACCACTCCACATACTTTGGCAGCTGCTCCAACCATACTGCCTTTTACAACCTCCCAGATATCATTCATTCCTCCCGCATATGAAACATCCCATACATGATTTATACTTTCTACCATTTCCCCCTAATATTCCGTTCGTACGTCTATGTCAGTCAATCTTTCAACTTTTATTCGGCAAAGGCTCGTAGTCGGCATTTTGTTCCAGTGACGCCAGGCTTTAAACACTTTGTTTGTTGCTTACTATCAGGTGACACGCCTGCTCGTTTGCCCTCCAATCCCATAAAAAAAAACATCCCTAATTCGATTTACCACGAAATAGTGATCTGTTCCCACACTGACGCCACGATAGGTCCTGTTAACTACTACTTTACTTTTGAGCCTATTGTAGAATCACAAAATCGATCATACTCCTACTTTCATTCCTTTTCCGACACTTTTATTGTTATGACTATGGGTTTCTTAATATACCTACTTGATTTGTAAACAATACTTACTATCAAAACAATTGTTTTATTTTGTGTTCATACATAAATTCAGATGAAACCCGCTCACATAAATAAAATGCTCCCACATTAAGCTAAATATCATATCCTTATTAATCTATGTAATATAGCGAAAACTTGTTTTTAATGTCTCATAAGTACTCGCATATCATATACTTTTCTTTTTTCCTTGATCGACATTTTATTGTTCTTTATTACTTCGCTTAGAGACCAATATCGTCTCCACATAATAGTTATTAGTCTTTCTATTTCCTTTTTCATGCAGTCTTCAGGAGATACTAAGTGTCCCAAATATATGTATTCGTGAACGTACTCTATTTGCTCAATATTAACGTAGGTTTGTGCTTTTCCAAGACAGCTGAGAATAATTTTGATGAGATAGGGTCTCCTTGACGCACTCCGCTTTTAATAGGGAATTCTTCACCAAGAGCTTCTAGCTTCAATTGCGCAGTACTCTTAGTATATATATTATGGAGTAAACGAATGTATTTTGGTTGTACCCTATGTGATTTTAATGCATCCCAGATATAACTATGTTCCAGTGTGTCAAATTCTTTGTTAAAATCAACAAACCTCAGATAGTAGATCTTGTTATATTCTTTATATTTTTGTAATATTTGTCTAAGGGTGTGGATATGGTCTATGGTTGAAGAATTGCGACGAAATCCAGCTTGTTCTTTGGGTTGATTTTTTTCGAGTGTGTTGGTAATTTTTGACAAAATTATTTTAGAAAATATCTTGTAAATATTAGACATTAAGCTAATTGGCCTATAGTTTGCTAAGTTTTGTTTCTCACCTTTCTTATGCAATAGTATGATGGTTGATTTAATCTAATCCTCAGGAATCTTTCCGTTTTGATAATTTCATTAAATAATTCTGTAAGTTTTGGCGCTATCACTGGTAACGTGGCTTCCAGTAATTCATTTGTAATGCGATCTGATCCGGGAGCTTTTGTGTGTTGATTTCTTTAATTTTTTCATCTTTTAGTATTTCAGGTACTTTTACTACACTGACTGACTCATCATAATCGTTTTCAGTTTCTTCTACACTTTGGCTTAGATATAGCCTCCTAAAGAATTCTGTGGCAACTTTTAGTATATCGGGTCTTTTGGCTGTGCTTTTACCGTCTTTATTTTTCATACCAGGTATCCAATTCTTTATGTGATTTCGATCTTTCAGTGCTTTTCTTATAACTCCTGTTTTTGCTATAAATTCTTCATCGTATTAGTCCGTTTAGTTTTTCTTTCTCTACGCAGTTGCTCGCTTTTGATTATTTCGGCTGTTTATTTACGATTTTATTGGCTTTTCTTTCCCTGCATTAGTTCTTTATTTATTATGTACTCGCAAGTTATATAAATAGGTATTTTATTTTAATCGACTTCTATTCGTCTATATCGTCACTCCTGTCCTCCATTGGGGTAGACAAAGACTACGACACACAATGAATTTATTGGGATAGGTACCTATGTATGTATCGATATAAGGTTATGAGGATGCAACAAACCTAACAGATTACGGCGTACATACAAAAAATAATATACGGTACCGATTTAATCTCAAATATAGTAAAGAGTCATTTAATTAGTATAATGCATGGAAATAATACAGTTACAGTATACGGTATCAATGTATCCATATATTTAGATAGATGTAGGAAAAACTATTAAATGCATGGAACGAATACAAAAATATACAATGTGTTACATGATTTCCACCGAGAAGGGACGCAAAAAACCACCGAGAATTATTTCAAATTGAATATCTAATTTTCGTACTAAAATAAAATCTCCTGTCGACAACCAAATTCACATGACAGCAAAGTAACTATATTCGCACTAATAACAATTAAAAAGTCATTGGAAATGGGAGACGCCATAGGATTCGACTTTGAAAAGACGCAACAAGTCTTTGGCGATTTAAATATATATATATATATATATATATATATATATATATATATATATATATATATATATATATATATATATATATATAATATTACCTTTGATGTCTATTTCCGAGTACATGTTTCGTAGGTCGTGCATGACACAGTCCAGGTACAGCTCACCAGTTCCCAGGATCACATGCTCACCGGACTCCTCCACGCGAGTAGATAGCAGCGGATATGATTTGTTCACCTAATAATATCATAAAATATTATATGTGTGAGAAGGAAAATTATTCCCCAACAATTAACGTTGTATAAGTTTATAGAAAACCAAAATGATTGTATGACCTTTATCAAATACTAAATCCCTAAAATTTTACAATCTTAACAAACTTAAAAAATATGTCGGAAGTTATTTGTCAATAAACATCGATGTCTGGTAACATAGTGCCTGGTTATAGTAATAGGTACCATTTTGGTTCGATTCGGCGAATCGAGGCTTTACAACCACCGCCTAATCCTTCGGGTAGGTAAAGGTGTGATATTATGTATGTGTTAAATTAGATTTTAATAAACGTACTTTTCTTAAGCCATCCAACATCTTGGGCAATTCGGATGGATTGACGGGTTCTACTGCTATTTTGACCACAGCTTGTGTGTTAAACCTGAGAGGTGTGAATGTGTGGAGTTCCATTTCTTCATCTGCAGCCACAAGTGTACACGTTTTCACTATGGGCTGATCTATGCCCTCAATGAGAGCCCAACATCCGGCTGGTACACGGTTCAATTCCACCTGAGAAGAAAATATGCAATTGCCAGCAAAATCTTTTAATTAAACAAGGAGTTAAAAGCAGTTTCGCTAATCATACTACTTTTAACTTCTTGTAGCAATTAAGATATTGGAAAGCTTCCTAGGAGATGTACTGTAATGTTTGATTTACCTTGTACCTAGCTTCATATATCCACAGCCGGCCCACATTCATGATGCGAGAGTCTTCCTCGTCCTGTGTGCTGTAATTCTCTCCCAGAACCCGTACTGTTTGACCAGCATACAGAGTACCAGACATTATTCTGGCTAACACCTACAACAGCGCACATATATGCTATATTTATGTTATAAACAAACAAAATTTATTTATTGGTCAGCGTGATACTCAAGAAAAACAAATCTAAACAGTCTCTGTGTTATTTTTTGAAGTGGAACTTCTCCCGCGGCCATCAAAGATAATATACAATAGTATGTTATAAGCCCGTCAATATATAAACCAAGTAAGAAAATTACATAAGCGTGCTTTTTTACTATTAATTTATTTTACAAAGTTTTTAAACTCAGTTATTTTTATTGTGCAATGTATGTATGTTCGGGTGATCAATTTTGTAGCAGATATTTTCAGCCTCCTCTTACCTCTCATCCGGAAATATTCTTAATGCTTTTAGTTCTACAATATGTTCAAAATATATATACAACTAATAATATATTATGTATCATCAAATGAAAGGGCTTGTTGGGAGAAACTCTAAAAATAATCTGACGTCATTCTAACCTATCAGATTATGTAAAATAGACCCAGATAAAGATTTATACTCGATTCCACAGTCGGTAATTTTACCAATGCACCGCGAACCACTGTAAGATGTGCTACTTATACATTTAGAGTGTTATAAAAGTATGTTTGATAAAAAGTTTCACTTCTTAAGCGCGGAGGGACCCGCGCACTATTTTTTATGACTGATGTCACTATACCATAAGATGATACTTACAAATTTATTTCTAAGAAAATGATCTCTGTAAAGAGTTTGAAAACGTCGGGAAATAAATAAAAATAAGTAGTAAATAAACGGGATATAATCCTAAAAGTTGTTTTAATGTTATGTTACTTACAAGGTAAAATAGACAAAAATAAATAAAGGTATACGACACAGCGAAAAATTTGCGGATGGACTCTCGCTAACCTCGTCGATAACAAGGTTGTAGGGAAGGAAGTTCGATTGAACGACAGTTGCGGTGTAAAAGGGGGAAAGAGCATGCTCCGATAGTTCAGACATGCAGAAAGAAGGGATGATGCAAGACGCAGAAATACAATGCAAAAGAGGATGGATGTAGAAGTCTTTGACGGCCACGACACACTTCCCGTGACCTAACAGAACAAGTTCTTTAAATCGACGGATGTGTATGATAAGAGTTATGAAAGTCAAAGAACCGAGTGAGGCGTGTAAGAATCGTGCATTATGGCGCTCTGTTCTCTCGGAATTGGCATAAATAAAGTTATGTAGTAATGCGTGTATAAAAATGGAGGCAGATAATGAATTGCGTGTGAGATAATAGAAACATGTGGTTACCAAAAAGAAAGTACAATCGTCGGTGGGGTACATCTTGGTGGTGTGCGCCACGAGGGTGCCGGACTGGTCACACGCGAGCATGTCGCGGTGCAGCGGGCCGGAGCCCCCGCGGTACGTGTGAGCCACCTTGCGCGGCGCCGCGTCCAGCGGGGACGGCACGTGGCGCACCAACATCTCCACGAAGCCACTACACACACACGAACGTTACCGTTCTTTTTACTGGAAAGAAGGCAAGCAAGGCAAGCCACGAGAGTCAGAGAATAGGGTGGATTTCCGAATACCTCTCTCACCGAACGAAACACGACATAAGCCGCTGTCGATATACTTAAATGTCGTGATATTTCACCGTTCGAGCAAGCCCATTCATGCGGCTAACTCTTCCACTGTTATCTACGTATCGTAACTAGTATATTACGCAACCTTTGTTTAAGTAACAGAGGCTGCGTAATATACTAGTTACGTCGTACTTTTCAGAAAGGGGTCGGACCAGGCATTCAGAACATTTTGTGAATAATATTTTGAACGCCTTTCATCATGGATTGTTTGATGAAAGGCTTACAATTGAACGTGATGAAAACGAAAGTTATGGTATTTGAAAGGGAGGAATCCAGAACGGATGCAAGGATAATGGTTGACGATGTAGTGCTGGAACAGGTGAATGAAATTGTATATCTTGGATGCAGAAAAGCCCAGCTAAGAATACACAATGCAATACCGATCCCAACGCTAACTTATGGAAGCGAGAGCTGGGTATGGCAGAGCGTGCATGAAAGTAGGATAAACGCGGTCGAAATGAGGACATTGCGCAAAATCTGCGGAGTGACCCTCGCTGACCGCGTGGAAAACAAGGTTATAAGGAAGAAAGTCGGTTTGAAAGAGAGTGCCGGTGTAAAAGTAAGAAAGGGCATGCTCCGATGATTCGGACATGTAAAAAGGATGAATGATGCAAGATTGACTAAGCAGATATACAATGCAAAAGCGAATGGATTTAGGAGTCGAGAACGGCCTAAACACACATTCCATGACCAAATTTAACGTGTTCTGGAGGAAGGTGATGTTAGAAACCTCAAAAAGCGACGCGCGTGCATGAAAAGAGTTATGAAAGTCAACGAAGCGAGTGAGGTGTGTAAGAATAGTGCCCTATGGCGCTCCGTTCTCTCTGCCTACCCCGCAAGGGATTTGGCGTGAAGTTATGTATGTATTTTTACCGCATCAGGATATTTGCTACATTTATTTATTATTAGTTTTTATCTACTTGATTATGGTAATTCTACTATCGCCTATGTTATCACAAAGCATAAAGTTTTTTGTTCCCATAATATATTGCCACACATCAAACAAGATGGTTTTCAATCATCGATAATAATCATACATAATTTCTAAAAAGTCACTGATATAAGGATGGCCAGGCCAGGATGCAGAACTGAGATTTCTGATTCAGAAATCTCTGTGGGTTTCCAGATATTTTTTTCTTTTCTAGAATCTGCAATCAGTTGCAACTTGTAGCAGATGTTTTATGAGTATATCATTGTCACGAGAAGTGTGGCTTCAACGAGCCATCTACTTCTAGAAATTTTGAAAGATGTTTTTGTAAATTATAACAACATTTCTCAATTATAAACAGTTACTCACCAAAAATCGCCAAAGAATCTTGTGCAGACAAGTCTGAGCAGTGGTCGTACGTTTAATTTGGCCTCCTGCTTAGTTAGCTTAATACCAAGTTCTGCCAATACAGCTGGCAACGTGTCGTCAACATCGCCTACAACCTGGTGAACAACATACATGTAAGAGAAATGTTTAAAAAAAAAGTATTTTTAACTGATATAATATATTTATCTCTGACATTTTCGCGAATCACGTTCATGACATTAAAACAAACTTTATGATTATATCGCGTTTATTTATTATTGATTTTATTAATTTCCCGACGTTTCGAACTCTTTACAGAGATCATTTTCACGAGTGATGAACAAAAAGATGGTATTTGTTCAAAAGCTATTTTCATTGATACAGAGAGCACCCACTTTTTGGAAATAAAAATCAAAAAGTTGATGTTAAAAATATGATTTTTACTATTGGTAACCCACATCAGACCATGAAACAAAAATTAAATATTTATTAACAAGATATATTTACTAAAGAATATATTAAGATATAAGAATATACTAAACAATAATATATTTATAGTGAATTTACTTCACTATCTATAATAAGGTGACATGGTATTTAGGTACATAATTTTATTTTTTTGGGATAGGAGCAAATGAACTGAGGTGTCACTAGATGGTAAGCAACTACCGGCGCCCATGGACACCATAGATACTGGTACAGTTACAGTTGTCCTGACAATTATAATAATTACTTGTCCTAATGCCATTAACATGAGTTTGGAGACTCTTAACAAGCCGTTAAATTTAAAGATTATGAGCATCCCAATGAAAATATTAATCAAAATTCAATATACCTGAGCAAATATTTTATACAATGGCTCCAGTATGAACTCAACAAAGCTTCTCTGTGCCGAAGCATGAGGTTGTTTCTTAGTGAACCTCCTCGTCTTGGCGTTGAAGTATATGTCGCCCCAGAGCCACGCGGCCATGTCTGAGGCTCTGAGACCAGAGGAAGGATGTGCAGCCGCGTACATAGCAGCAAACGACTCCACGGTGAAGCAAACGTCATACAAGGATGATGCGAAACAGACATTACCTGTAAGTATTAGATATCCCACTGTATCTTACCTCCTGTTTCTATCACCACTCGCAACTTTCCAATCATCAAGATTTTTTATTGGATAACGAGCAAGCGTGTCACTTGATAGTAAGCAACTAACGCCGCCCATTACACCCGTACACCTGTAACACAGGTAGTGTTACAATTGCGTTGTCGGCTTTTCTGGGATAGGGAAGGGGGTTGGAAGTGGGGTGGGAGTGGAAAGGGGAAAGGGGAAGGGACTGATCCACGGGACACTTTTTTCACCGATCGAAACGTGGTATTAGCCACTTTACGTCAATATTCTGAGAAGTCGTGGTATTTCACAGGTCAGGTCGAACCATTCGTGCAGCATACTGCTTGGCTATACCACTGTTACAGATTAATAGCCAACCTCCAGATACCATTTAACCCTATGCTACCCTATGTACAATTGGATTAATTTTTGATGACGTTTTCCCTTAAAATTTACTTTAGGACACAATAAGTTAAGGTTCTTTAAACGCTTTTATTTGTTATATAAGTTTCGAAAAGTTTTTGTTTTTTAGTATCGTAGTTTAGAACTTGACAATCACTATGCTGTTCACTATTTTTCCTAAAATTCCAATTATGTATTTTCTTACCTAACAACGGTGAAAATACTGTAGCAGGTTCATCAGGATTATCCTGGGGTTGATGTGTCTCAAACATGGAATTCAATTCATCAATGATATGCCTTAGTTTGTAATAGGCATCTGCAGGAGGCAACTTCAGTTCTAATATCAGACGGTCTATCTTGTTTATGCACAAAGTGAGAGGTACCCGCTCTTGGACTGCATGTCGTAGGAGACGCTCAGTATTCAACATTATACCTTCAGCTGCATCCACAAATAGCACTGCACCTGTTGATATTACATATATTTCAGTTGAAAAATTATCTTATATGTATTTTGAGCCTGTTATGCCAAATAAAATTTGTTTGCAAAGCTTGCAAAATCAAGCATGTTGAATAATGATTTATAACTAATTCAATAGATGATGATGATCTTCTAATACAATTTCGTGATATATAAATTAATTTGATATGATACATAATCATCATTATATAGTATAAAACAAAATCACTTTCCGCGGTCTGTCCCCTTATATGCGTGTATCTTTAAAATTACGCAACGGATTTTGATGCGGGTTTGACGGGTTTGAACGGGATGGTTTTGTATTTATTTCTAGGACTTTCGCGAATCTCACTCATTAAAACAACTTTTTGGATTATATCGCGTTTATTGGGTCTGAACCATAATTCATATATGATGTTCTAAAGAAAAAATGATAATTTTCGAGATCTAGATCTTTAGTTGCAAACGCTGGCTGAACCCTAAGTGATAGATTAAAACCATGTTCTACATTATTTAACACCTTTTGAAGGTCTACAAAAAAGTCCGCGATGGCATATGTCTATCTTTTAGGGATAACCCACAATGACCATTTTTATACTTTTAAGAAATAATGGCTTACTTACGAAGCAATTTTAAACATTACAGCATTAATTTTCAACCAATTAAGAGTCTTAAATAGATTGTGCATGTAATATAGATGATCTTGGCCCTTTACAGCATCCAATTTAAACGAATATTTTCGAAGATATTGCAGTATTAACATAGCGAGACATTAGTTAAAGCCGATAAATAGCACAAATTGAACCTCATGATATTCAAAATTTAATCATTTATTACTTTTGATGCGGAACAAAGTTCGCCGGGTCCGCTAGTTAATATATACATAACTTCACGCCTTCTGATGTGAACTACCTAGGGCAAACCTGATTATTGTGGCGATACAGGCCACTCTACCTCTCTACTATATGATGATATTTATATACATAGTATAGTCTCAGTAGCGCAGTGGCTAACACCCCGCTTCAAAAAACAAGAAGTTGTGTGTTCAAATCCTGGCACACACCAATGCCTTTTCGAAATTTTCGAAAGTTATGTGTCATAAATATCGATGACTGACAACATTTTGCCCGGTATGGCAATACGTTCGCCACCTATTCTATTTGGGACGTGAACATAGCGACGAGACGAGGCTTAATAGCCGCTGCCTACAACACCTTCGGGTAGAAAAAGGCGTGAAGTTATGTTATACAAAATTAATATATATTTAATGCTTATTAGTATTTGTACAAAATTATTTCAATGTTTCACATCGGCCAGGCATCTTGTTAATGTCGCAGTTGACAATTTTTCTTCCCTAAAGGCAGAGGTTGCTAATAATTAATTACAGACATCTTTGGTTGTCATGAAAGCTATAAAGGCTAAAATATTTTTTTCGGATCGAAAATATTATATTTTGAATGTAAAAAAAATCATACCATCAGATATTCTCAAAGCTGCAGTGACTTCATCACTAAAATTAACATGTCCTGGTGTATCCATGATATTAAGCAAGTGTGATTTTCCCTTAATATTTTTAAGTAGTAATGTAACAGGCATAGATTTGATAGACACTCCGCGTTCCTGTTCCACAAACAGTGTATCCGTGTAACGCATAGGTATTGTGGTGTCAGTATCTATTGTACCGGGATGAGTCTGCCTTATTAAACAGTCTACAAAAGATGTTTTGCCTGCAAAATAATAAAAAATGTTTGATTTAATAATAATTATAATTTTTTTAGGATACATATTGTTGGGACCATGTCCACGCTCAGATTATGTAGAGCCATGGTGAACACTGGCCCCTGAAAAACTTTTGTCCTTCCTGGAATCAGATTGCATTATCATTTGTTTGATAATGCAACGCGACCAGATGGCTGGCCTATCCTTCGCGCAGAGGATTGGCATTGCCGTTCAGCTTGGCAATGCGGCCAGTCGTCTGGGTACGCTGCCAGTAGACCGAGATGCGGAGAAATTTGATTTCAGGTAATTTTTTAATTGTATATTTTGTTTCTCGCACATAATAAAATTGCTACGACATATTTCCCTTAACTATAAACATATAATTAAGGGAAATATATGGTAGCAATTTTATATTTTAAGCACCCTTAACTATCAACCTACAGTCTTGATTTACTAACTGAAACAGAAGGAGGAGGGAATTGACGCGCGCTTCAGTTTTAATATAAATAGAGTGAACAAACGATTCAGCCATTCATAATCCCAATCTTAGTCATTGGCGCCAACACATATCAAGCAAATACTAGGGGTTATTGCAATAACATAATAAGATAATTAAGAATACTATAATGTCATCATAAAAAACGCATCCTGTGAAAATACAATTCCAAATAAATATCTTAAGATAGTGGGTTGCATGAAAAGAATATTCATGTAAATTAGCTTAAACAGTGGTCTGCTTAGTGAGAGAGGTATTTTGATGGCAAATCTCCATACCACTTCTGACCCCATCCCTATCGCATTTTAACATGAGCATTAGATACTTACCATCAGGTGACACACTTACCTGTTTGCCAGACTATCCCATAAATAATAAGAATCCTAAAATAACATAGGAATTACACACACACACACATACATAACTTTACGCCAAATCCCTTGCGGGGTAGCCAGAGAGAACAGAGCGCCATAAGGCACTATTCTTACACGCCTCACTCGCTTCGTTGACTTTCATAACTCTTTTCATGCACGCGCGTCGATTTTTGAGACTCCTAACATCACCTTCCTCCAGAACACGTTCTATTTGGTCATGGAAAGTGTGTCTTGGCAGTCCTCGACTCCTACATCCATCCGCTTTTGCATTGTATATCTGCTTAGTCAGTCTTGCATCAACCATTCTTTCTACATGTCCGAATCATCGGAGCATTCCCTTTCTTACTTTTACACCGACACTCTCTTTCAAACCAACTTCCTTCCTTACAACCTTGTTTCAACGCTTTTTCCAGATCCACAAAACCGCAGAAAACCTTCCGGTTTCTCCAGTTGTTTCTCCACGATGTTGCGGAGAGGAAAAATCTGATCCATGCACCCTCGTCCGCCTCTAAAACCACCCTGAGCCTCCCACAGCACTCCATCAGATATCACCCTAATTCTCCTTTCAATAATTTTCCCATACACTTTTGCTGCTAAGTTTAGCAGTTTAGGCCCTGTAACTGGCGCACCGCATATACGTGATCCCTTACCTTTATACAAGGCCACGATGACAGCGCGCCTTCAGTCCATGGAAACCTTACCCGACCTCCAGCACAGATTGCTCAAGGTCAGGAAAGCGTCTCGGACACAGGTTCCACCGTGTTTGATCATTTCAGCAGACATCATATTAATTCCAGCTGCCTTACCATTTTTCACACTTCGTATCGACCATTCAATCTCTTCCATAGTAATGTCCTCGTCAGATGTTGGCGCAGCGTTGTCAGCCGTAGGCTCACTCGCGGCGCCCACATCCGGAACATACTCGTACATTTCCCCAAAATACTCACTCCACCTGCCCAATACGTCGCTTGGGTTTGCAAGAATGTCACCAGCCTTAGACATAAATTTGTCCATTCTGGATGTTGACGAAGAACCCCGAGTCTTTCACGCTTCTCTTTCACTAAGGCTTTGGTAACACTCCTGCAGCGACGGGAGGTCTCATACATTTTCTCTGTCATACTATCATTCTAATTCAAACTTGAGACATAATCCAACCATGCTTTTTTCTTTCTTTCGACGCTAGATTTCACATCCGCGTCCCACCAGGCATCACCCCTCAGAATCTTATGCCTCTTTGCAGTACCACATACTTCTTTTGCACTATCCACTAAACTTTCTTCATCTACTCATACATCTACATACATACTCTGTCTCACTTTTTCTTTCTTATCTTCTAATTTCTCACATTTAATCCTTTCAAGCTCTCCGAAATGGGTACGCACTCGCCAGTATCTCCACTTCTTGAAAAGGCCCATGAAACGGCTTACCACCAGGTAGTGGTCCGTATCAAGAGCGGGGCCTCTGTAGGCTCTTGTATCCCTTAGAGTATTTCGGAGACGACTATCTACCAAAATCAAATCAATCATGTGTGAATATCTTTATGACGGAATAATGTGTTAGACACAAGGAGGTTCCGTTCCAGGCATACGTCCAAGATCGGCTTACCAGCATCATTCACTCTCTTGTCACCATTCGGACCAAGGACAGCCTCCAGGCCATCTCTCTTGGTTCCGACCCATCCATTAAGATCACCACATAGAATTATCCTTTCATTTCCCTCAGCCAGATCCAGAATATCCCTAACAGTTTCACAAAACTCCTCGAGTTCGTGGGGATCGGCGGAGCTGACGGGAGCATATATAAGCTGCGACCAGGAAAACTCGCGTGATCCCCAGCTTTATTCGAACCCCAAGATGTCTCGGGCCTACCAACTCATAATCTTTCACTCCGGAAGCAAAGCGGGAGGAGAGAACGACTCCAACACCCCCACTGGCACGGACGTCCGGGTCCACTCCGGACCATAGGGCTACCATGCCACCGGGGAGGTCCTCGGTCTCACTACCCCTCCGCTTTGTCTCTGTCAAACATACATCTCTCATTTATTACATCCATCATCTCATTCATCTTTCTGGTCATACTACCTCTAACATTCCACGGGCCTACACGGCACTCCCCTCTCCTCATCCCGCCAGGGTTGGCGCTGCGTGAAAGGTGGCGGCCCCCTTCGCCGCATGAACATGCAGCCGCACAGACGGGGGCTAATCGGTGCCCGTCGCTACCGGGGCACACCCTAGCAGCCCGTCCGCCTGAGTTTGATTCGGTCAAGATAGCGTCCCACTGGGACGGCAGGGGTCGCACGCTGTTGACATGACCCCCATAGGAATTAAACAGAAATTTATCATACCATTATGCAAATGTCCCATAAGTGTAATATTTCTCATCAGGTTAGTATTATCTAGCATGTCTGCTAAATATTCCATGTCATACTTTGTCTCCGGAAGCACCTGCTCCTGCACTTGGAACTTCTTATGCTTAACAGGCTCCACTAACGGTTTATCCAGTGCCTGTGTATCTTCTTCTTGGACTACAGTTTCTACATCTGGTCCATAAACTTCTACAGCTTGTGGATAATATCTGAAAATAAATTTTTAGTCCATATAATTATGATAACGATAATAATATCAAAACATTGAATTGAAACATTATTAGAAAAGAAAATATTCAAGTGGTTGTAATCATATTCATTACAACTAGTGAAATATTTTCTTACCTAGAACAGAATACTTTTACATGTTCTCATCATACAAAATCATTCCAATTAATTATTACCAATTCAAATCAGACTTTGTTACCTTTTGTAAGTTAAGACTAGCTTCCTTAATTACACAGGGATTTACAGCTAACATTTATCTTTTCCTATCAAACCAAATGTATTATAACAGAACAAAATAAATAAAAAACTGATATTTCCTCATCACACTTAAGTTTATGTACTAACAACACCAGTATTCCAAGAAAAAAAATCCTATTGTAAAATTTTAAAACAAAAATATTCCTGGACAATAACAACATTATACCTATAATCATATCAAACTAATCCAATAATTTCGTACCATTTAATTTAAACATAGTTTTATTAATCCTGAAAATATCAATTTATGGGACGTTTATAAACAAATATCTAGGTTTCAAAAATCAAAACATAACCAAATAAATTTTATAACATAACCTAACTAAATTTGTTAAAAAACTATTTAAAAGATTACACATATAATGCTAACCGTTTATCTTCGTGTAGCACCACGGACATGGGAGCAGCTTCGGGCTCCGCATCAGCATCTTCGTCTTCTTCCATGGCATCCTCATCTGCATCCCTGTTGTCTTGCCCGTAAACACTTTGTTCATCTTCAGAATCTGACTCAAGATCTGGGCCTATGTAGTTCCCAAACTCGTCATATAAATCACCATCCATTTTTCACTAGTAATAATTAATTTCTACGTAGAAAGCAATATGAATATCACAATCCTGTAAACTGAGTACTTAACTGTACCTATTTACCATAACGAAATTTAACGAAAATAGTGCCGGGCGCCGGCCAGCAAAGTCAAGTTTATCATTAGTGTTTTTAATTATTGTGGGTTCACCCGGTTTCAGTATTTGCCAACTAATAGTCTTCAAATACATATAAATGGAAATAGGAGGTGTCAGTTTGTAAACAATTTGTAATATAGAAATAAACGCTTTTTACCACTTTTACTATTAGGTTACAATACATACAACACATTTTAAATATTCGTTACATAAACCAAAAAAAAATTTTTTTTAATGTCACTTTGTTCCAGCTAATCTCTGAAAAGGTTGGATTGACTATGATGGCACTTTTATTTAGTTTATTATTTTAGTTTAATTATATACACTTCTAAAAACTGTAACTATTTTTTCAATATACATACTAATAAGACAGACTGTCAAGGGATTGTCGTGCGGGCATCGGAAGTAATGTATTTATATTTAACAACGAATCCTGAGTATTTGAATGTATTAAATCAATTTGAATCTAGATAATTATCTGAATAAAAGGTATCATTAAAATTACATAGTACAAAACAAAGACGCTTTCCGCTGTCTGTCCCCTTAAATACACAACGGATTTTGATGCGGTTTTTTAATAGATAGAGGGTATCCACAGGTTGATTTTTATCTATAATTTATGTATTTACTAACGAAAAATGATATTTTTCAAGATTTAACACTTCAAATGCGAACACTGGGTGGACTCTAAGTGATAGATCAAAAGTCTACATTAATTACATTAGTCACAAGGATTCCATATTCACGTTTTTCGTTACTCCATTACAAAATTAAAAAATTATGCTCGTCCGTCTCGCTTCAAAGTCTGGATGACACTGAATTGCCGTAAATGTAGCCAGCTAAGCGAATATAGACGCGACAAATCTCTTTGTATCTTGCCAGTTTACCGACAGCTACCCACCCGATAATACATCTTCGCCCGAATACTACACGATAACACGATGAACCTGACCACATCTATCGCACTAACACGAATATTCGCCATAGCCCGCTAATGTAGCCAAAGCAGATGAATAATTGATGGGCAATAGTCACCCAAACAACGAGACCAAATATGGGTTGTGGATGTGTGAGTGACTTATCAATGCGTGCGTAAAATGCGCTTCAAAGTGTCAACTTTTACGTAGTAATAATGTTCATGTGTTGAAATATAAGTATCCTGAAAGTCTAATATATACGCGGTCGCGCTGTCAGTGATGAATGTTTGTACATTTTTGCAAACATGTGCCATCTATTTAGTCTATGTTAAATCTATGGGCTTTACTAAATACCTACTCTGCTGTGCTCCGCTCTACTTTTGTGCTCTACAGCTACAGTCTTTGACTAATGACTTAGTTACCAGGTCATTAAAACCCTAAAAAAAAGCTACAGTCTACTACTCTGTCTGACTTAGGACTGTTGATATTTTTAAAAATATCGGATTTTCGATATATCGATATTTTTAAAAATATCAATAATGGGGTATGATATATCAAAAAAAAATATCGATATTTCGATATATCGATATTTTGAAGTGAAACTTCTTAAACGACATGCAAACGTTAAACGCCCCGTTTGCTGCCGTTTTAAATTAATCGTATTTACTACAATGCTTTAAAATATTGTTTGTGAACAATTTTACCCAAATAAAAACGGTTACTCATCCAAGTGTTTACCACGCCCAACGTAGCTTAACTTTGTGATCGGTGTAGACCAGCGAGTCCAATATACTATGGGCGTTGGTTATAGAGGCAGTAAATTAACCAGTCAATATATTAACCATTTATTCTAACGTATCGCCATCTATGTCCATAAGCTAAAACTACTCTAAAGATTACCGATGTAGAATTGATTTCATTTCAGATGTAGTGACATCTATGGACGAAAGGTAGTAAATTAAGATCAAATTCAAAATATCTGTTAGTATGATAGTTTCCTTCTGCATTTTTCGTGATTATTTTCTTAGTATTTATACTTACTCTGATGGATAGTTTTGCAAATGCATGATGGATTTCTTTTTCAAATGGGTTGCTAAATTTGTTGCATTTCCACATCTTTGATAACTTTTCACGACAAAGTGCATAAAACACTACTTGAATATAATTTCTTAAAATACATGCATATAATAGATTTTTTTTTTGCCGCAGCTGCGTCCAGCAAACATATAAACGTAAATATTAACGTAAATTATATCCTTGTGATAGTTAACAGTGGCTTAACACATTCATTGACAATTGTTTCACTATGTATTTATGACTTAACATAAGATAATTTAGGGAAATTAAAATTATAGATACTAATCAATTATGTAGGTACATATAAAAATACATACTCCTAAAAATGCATGTACAGAAAATTCATATGTTACGTCTATTAATAGAAAGAGGGTGTTGTTCAAAGAGTTTTCCATAAGCCCTACGGGCCCCTGTGAAAGTGTCTTTAAGCAAAAAAAAACAATACGCGATACCTATAAACACTAATCAGTTATAATTTGATGCAAAATTTTTTCATTGCCAAGAATTAGCTTGAACTCGTAAAGGGGAGCTGTTTGTCATTGCATATGGGATGACTTGACGATTGTTTACTAGTTTTTGAAATACTAAGTTTAAGTAAAACTAAGTTTAAGTAAAAAAATACTAAGTGTAAGTTTTTTAAGTACTAGTTTTTTAAATTTATATATTAAGATTAGACTAGAATACGCTTTATTGTACGCAATTTTTATACATTACATTGAAGTAATTAGTACATAGTAAATGTCGATCAAGTACAAAAGGCGGTCTTATCGCATGTTGCGATCTCTTCCAGACAACCTAAGTTTGCGATGACGATATATTTTAAGTTATTGTGTCCAAAAAGAAATATTTTCATAAAAATATCGAAAGTCGATATGTACATTTCAATATCGAACTTTCAATATATCGTGAAAAAAAATATCGGCGATAAAAATCGAAATTTTTAAGAAAAAATATCGATATTTCGATATATCGATATTTTATCAACAGTCCTAAACTCTGACTCTGTCAATCAATCAAAGTCTCTTTTCGTTTTAAAAATGGCTGATGCGCATCAAAATCTTTCAAAAATGATTTCGGCACAGCTTCGTAATAAAGCAAATGAGTTTTTGAATTCACGAAAACATGCTAATAATCTTGCGGATATTCTGCAGATGTTTGAGGTGAATTAAAATAACCTTAAGTTATATATTGTTCTTCAAAATTCGTCATAGGTTACGTTTTTTATTGTTGGTTATTTATCACATTTCAGGCCGAGACAGAGAATTATACGCCCTTACTGCTTACTGTGGAAGTGATATTTACTGAACTCTTACGACGAGGTGACCTCATCGAGGGAATCATACCGTTAAAACCCGCAGGTAAGATTCATTTTTTTACGCGGTGTTGTCTTTTTTATTCGTCATAATAATATTGATTTTGTCATCAATTTACGACGCACTTAAGTTATTTCATTGGATGTAATGATATTAAACAGGAGCCGATTGAAGAGTGATAATTTTAGTAGAGATATTGCTGCCAGATCACATTTAGCGACATGTGACGTTTTTATCGTTTTATAAGATTTGTTTATAAAGATCATTGAGCTGTAGAGTGGTTCCCTTGTGTAATTACTGAGGTAATCATATTGATTACTTTGTATCATATTAACAACTATTACTGTTACTAGTTGAGGCTTATAATTGCTGAGGTTTACTTTTGTATTTTGATAAGTACCTACTGCTGTACCATCAGCTAGTTTCAAGGTCATATGTTCAGGGTTTGTGTGTGTATGTGTATTTCTAGATATTTTTTATATGTATAGAGATTTCACTCATCAACTTATTTATAGCTATTATATTGGTCATGATCAGCATGAGCAGCAGAGTTTAGGCCAAGATAGGGTATTGATATTAAAAATGTGCATGGTATTGGCTCTCAGTTAATAATCAGTACATAGTTTAAAGCAAGTTGATTTGGCTGTCTGTGCCCTTATATGCTTAGATCTTAATAACTACACAACAGCTTCTGATGAGTTTTTTTTAATCAATAGAAGGTTTTATCACTGTACATACAAACATGTATAATTGAATAACGCTGACTATTTAATGAAGTACCTTATATGCATCACCCATTTAATATAATACTCTATGGTGATAATACTACTAGTACTGTATGGAATAATATTTGCAGAGATAAAATTAAAAATGTAAGGATATAGAGATTGCATCTTGCAACTTCATCTTCAACAGTCTTGTACAGGTTGACATGTGCCATTGACAAGTGCTAGTTCAACTTAAGAAAATCCAAAATTTACTTGTTTTTTTTTTCTGAGCCAAAACAATGTTTACCTGGTCAACTAGTAAATTCATAAAATAATGGAAATAAGGCAAATCAGTCCAATTAATCTTTTATTTTAGAGAGAATAGTGAAGGGCTATTGTTTATTTTTATATGGGTATATTCCACACAGGCAAGTTACTATTACCTCCAGACAAGTCTTAGTAGCTAAAAGGACAATGGTGCCACATTGTTCAGCACACTATTATTCTACAGGACTACAGACCAGTGGTTTATTTACTCAGTCAGACCATGGATCACATGTTATTGTTATTAGACTAGTTGTGTAAATGTGCTAAATCGTTTATAAATTTTTACACAGATCAAAGCCCAGAAGCTGAATACAGGAGATGGCTTCGAGAATGTTACGAAGCTGCTCAGACTCGTGCTGTGGAATGCATAAAGCCTGGATGCAACAGCTCTCGATTGCAAGCATTAGTAACTGCTTGCAAGCTCATGCAGGCAGAAGGCAAACATCCTCTGGAAGAGTCTACGGGATATTATTTTCCTTCAATGAGACTGAAGGTGTGGCTCATAGGATTTACTATTGTTAATATTTGGTGCTGCTGCTGCTGGTTGTATTACTTGCCTAATTTATTACCTGAAAAGTGTAGGCAATATTATGTTGACAAATTTTTCAAATATGTGTTGTGTGTGTTTCCCATTTTATCTCAAAATTGAATTATTTGTTTTCTTAAATATGTATTGATAATTTTAAGAGTCTTCACATTTCAAAGATTTTCAACATTGTGAATATTGCCTAATTAATTACCTATAAAGTGTAGGCAATCTTTTGAAAAGTAAATGCACACGTTTGAAATTTTTCTTTTTTTGAAATTTTGAATGTGTTGTTTCTATTTTGTCTCAATTAAAGTCTACTATTATTTTTCTTTCAGAACATATTTATCATGCTACTTGATTCAGAAGTTTCAATGTCGGCACCGATAGCTAGGTTCCAGGAGTTCACGGAGTACAGAGATGTGCAGCAATATGGCTTGAAAGTGCTGTCGACTCTCGCATATCGCAAGTAGGCAATACTTAAATAATTTGAGTCTTACTCAACTTTTGGTCCACCTCACTGCTTTACTTCTGTAAAACAAATTATCCAAATAACATTATACTCTGTCCATTATATTATTGTATTTTAGTCAAATGGTAATAGTGATTGCAAAAGAATTTCAAATATCAATAACATATAAAAAACTTTGATTTCAAATGTCATAAGTTGTTATAGTAGGGGAGTACCGCAAAATTTTCAGTTATAAAGCGTCATGGACACCCATTAAATTGTGTAGATTTGGGCCTAAAACCAATAATTTATGTTCATTTTGCCATTTTAGTGAGGACAGTAGAAAAATTTTTAAAAAATGGTAAACAAAATATCATGGACATAAAAAACACTCAAGCGCCTCAGACATTCACGGTGTTTACCCGCTTTGTTTTTCTATCAACCGAGAGATATTATTCTGACGAGTAATTAGGGGAGGATGGCTGTAGAAAAGGGTAGAATAAAAAACAAAAAGTTATTGGAAAGTAATTCGAGTGTGTGTAAATAAATGTTTATTGTTACAATTGTTATCCACTAATCATCTCTCAACACTAATCAACTATATTCATCTGATAACGAATTTTCGCTGACAAGGATATGAGAGTTCATTATAGTATATTATCAAAAGCCGATTACAGTCGATCGACTAATCACATCCTTAAACATCACAGTGACCTTGTCAATTTAGTCTCGGTGGCCCAGTGGTCGAGCACACGGCTTCTGATCCAGAGGTCCGGGTTCGATTCCTGACACTGGCACACACCAATGACTTTTCGAAATTGTTTTTCGGAAGTTATGTGTGATAAATATCGATGACTGAAAACTTTTGGCCGGTATAGCAATAGGTTCGCCACCTATTCCATTTGGGACGTAAACATAACGGCGAGACGAGGCTTAACAGCCGCTGCCTACACCTTCGGGTAACAAAAGGCGTGAAGTTATGTTATGTTATAATGGATGTAGTTTAAATGCTTATTTACATTTTTAAAAGCTCAAAGCTTAAAACTCATTTAATGTTGATTTTTAATACATTAAGCTAGAATAGAATAGGTCTATTAGTATAGGTAATTTTAATTTTAGATATTGCATATAATGAAAAACTAAACTGTGAATAAATGTTAATTTGTTTGTAGATCACCAACTTCTATCTATATGCAGAACTACTTGGAGCTGCTTGACAAATTGTTAGTAACTGAGATAACATTTGACAACAAGGGCAAGATGAAGAGAGATGATTATGAGGAAAGAGAAGAGAAGCTGCTGTGTGCTGCTGAAGGTACTAAGAAAATATTTCTGTGATCTACACACTATAAATATGCAACACTATCCAATATCTGGTCCCTAGATGTGAACCATCTCCTTACATATTTTTTCTATATCTGATGGGTGATTTATCAATCAATCTGAGATTGTTATTCGGTATTTATAATTAGTATGTATTACAGGTAAAGCGCCATTTCCGTACCACCCAGGGGTGTGCCGAAGGTATGCAAATCGTTGTTGGGGCTTTGCTTGTCAATGGGCGCTGTGCTCGGAGCCGCGTACTCATCGAAGGGCTCTGCTGCTTCTAGTTGAGAGGCTAATGCCGCTGCTCAGCAAGCCACACCTCGCCACCGACATGCTGTGCGACAGTCTCGATGCTGGTGAGTCCAAAGATTTTCATCTCAATATTGCTTTGAAGTTTACTAGTGTCCGACCGAAGCTTCGGCTTCGGCCACCTTCGGCCAAAAATCCATCTTAGGCGAGAACTAAATTCTGGGCCGAAGCCGTAGGTCCCGCCGAAGGTCCGAAAACAGTCGGAATAAAACGAACTGTTACGGAAGAGTGACTGACTGACGGACCGGACTGCACTTAGTTCGGTGCGGATACCCCTATCACCGAGAAAAAAGCGGCAAAAGTCACTTTACGCCGATATTCTTCTTTAGCTGTGGATAATATTGAAGAAAATTATTAAATTACTAATAGTTTATATCCTTCGGCTTCAGCCGAAGGTTGTGGAGATTGCCGATTAATCGGCTTCGGCTTCGCCCAAAAATAGACCTTCGGTCGGACACTAAAATTATGGACACTATACTCATGGCTCTACTAGTTAATGTCGGCCAGTTACAAACTGTCATTACGTCTGAATAATATGGAGAATGCTGAACCGCTAGTATTGACTAGCGGTTATGGTAGTAACAGTTTGTAACTGGCCGACATTAACTAGTAGAGCCATGAGTAAAGTGTAAATCTCAATAGATTTACAGTACGAAAATAGCCGTCACGCGTCGCCTGGCAGATATGAAACATCGACGTTATTTTGTACAAATAATAATAGCCATAAAAGTACAGATTATGACAGGAACTAAATATGTCATGATCATGATCATTCAAACATCACTGACAGCGCGACCGCGAATAAGCGATTCTCAGGATGTTTTTCATTCAGCACATGCAGAAAACTATGTAAATGTTGACACTTAAGAGGCACTTTTTACGCACACGTTGATAAGTCACCCACATATCAACAAAATGAGTTTGGTCTCGTTGTTTGGGTGACTATTGCCGATCTATTATTCTTATTTCCGTGGTCATTATGTGGTCATCAAAAAATACAATATTTCGATTATTTCCAGAAAATAAACCCACTTTATTTTGTATAAATACAATACACGCACTATAGACTACTTATAGTATAAACAATATTCCGTCATATAATAGAGATATCGTGGCGATGCGTCGCCACGGCTGGTATTGCCACGCCAACAAGTAGGTTTGTCCCTATGTTCTTTTTTTATTGATGTGAATCATCAATATAATTTAATAAATTGTTTGCTTCCCAGGCGGCCCCATCAGCATGCTGGCGTTGCAGGGTGTCCTCGAGCTGGTGCGTGTGCACAACATCGACTACCCGGACATGTATGACCGGCTGTACGCCATGTTTGAGCCCGAGATGTTCGCCACCAGATACAAGAAACGACTTATGCATCTCGCTGATATATTCCTTAGCTCTACGTAAGTCTGAATGTATATGTGTGTAAGCAAAATGCAAGATATTGAGTTGTTGTAAGGTGGCACAAGATTTTTTTCTAGGGATCATCCATTAATCATGTGATGTTTAACTGTCAATATATTTAATGTTTTTTTCTTTTATATAAAAGCTTTATCTTGCAATCAGTCATGCAGACTATGAGCGGATGTGTTGAGTGCTGTTAGGCGGTTAGAGCAAAATCTCTATCGAGACTGCGCTACTCTATAGGTGAATCTCCGATGTTTTTATAAACCATGGACAGTTTGATAATTGTTTCAAGATGTAATTTTGAACTCTCTGTATGATAGAATCACACGCCGAACCCCATAGTTGAATCCCGTATGTCCAAATTGGTATCAAGAGCGCTTCGTAGATGAGTCGCTTATTATCTACTGACAGCTTAGAATTTCTGCCACGCAGCCAGTAGGGTCCTCTGTATTTCAAGTTGATTTCTTGTGTTGTTTCCATACGAGTCTCCTATCAAGGTGCATTCCCAAGTATTTTACGCAGTTTCCTTGCGGGAGCTGTTGATTCCACAGAATCACTGGCGGACTGTCCCCTCTACGAAGAGTGAAGGTTACATGAACAGATTTTGTCGCACTAGTTTTTATTCTCCACCTTGAAAGCGAGATTTCAATTGCCTGTAACCCAGTCTGTAGGAAGGCTGAAGCTTCGATTGGGCTCTTACTGCATGCCAGTACAGCGGTATCGTCTGCGAATGTTGCTGGAGTAACGTTTTCGCTCTGGTAAGTCATACGTGTAAAGGGTGTACAAGACTGGGCCTAGGACGGACCTGCGGTACACCAGCCTTGATTAAGTGGAATGGCGGTGTACACTCATCTTCTCTTATTTGGAATATTCTTTCTGTTAAATAAGATTTTATGATGGGGAAGAATGTACAGGGTAGAAGAGTTTTTACTTTATACAAGAGACCTTTGTGCCATACTTTATCAAACGCCTGCTGCACGTCCAGGAAGGCAGAGGAGCAGTACTCTTTTCTTTCCATTGCCTTTCTTATTACAGAGCAGATTCTATGGTCTTGTTTCACAGTGCCATGCTGCTGGCGAAAACCAAACTGGTGGTCCGGGATTATGGCTCTTTGATGAATCTTCTCGAATAATCTGTTCAGCAGGACTGACTCAAAAAGTTTTGATGTTACGGTTAATAGACTAATCGGCCTGTATGAGGTGAGTTCGTTCACTGGCTTCCCTACTTTAGGTATCATAATTACTTGTGAGACTCCACAGCGATGGAAAGTGTCCAGTTCTTATTATGCCATTAAATAAGATGGTTAGAAAAACTATGGCTTTTTGGGAAGTTCTTTTAAGACTTTTGACAATTAAGTCAAACCCAGGAGCTTCATTAGGCATGAATACGTTTGCTAAGTGATCAGCGAAGGCGTCAGCTTTTTCTTGTCTTGTCCTTGCCCAAGTGTTATTCTACAACTGTAACGGCAGTTTGGGGTCCATATGCCTATTATGGTTCCTACAAGCTCGCCATAGAGAGTAGTTAGTAGCACTTGTTGCACTTAAAGAATCTAGATAGCATACTTGCATTTTTTATGGCAAGCTTAAGATCATTGACTGCTTTGTTAAGAGCTCTTTATCTAATGAGTGCCTGCTGGTGTGCCATACTCTTCGCAGTCTTCTTTTATTCAGAACTAGCTGCCCCGGCGAACTTTGTTCCGCATCAAAAATAATAAATGAGTAAAATTTGGATCTTAAAAAGTTTAATTTATGCAATTTATCGGCGCGCAACGCAACTGCTATGTCCCGCAATGTTAATACTGCAATACCTTCGAAAATATTTGTTTAAATTGCACGCTGTAAAGAGCCAGGATCATCTATATTACATGCACAATCTATTTAAGATATTATATTGGCTGAAAATTAATGCTCTAATGTTTAAAATCGCTTCGTAAATAGGCCATTATTTCTCGTAAAAAGTAAAAAAATATAAA
Organism: Euproctis similis; assembly: GCA_905147225.2. NCBI lineage: Eukaryota > Metazoa > Arthropoda > Insecta > Lepidoptera > Erebidae > Euproctis > Euproctis similis. Next base: position 2,702,155 of record LR990103.1, read on the forward strand.
TGGTCATTGTGGGTTATCCCTAAGAGATATACATATGCCCTCGCGGACTTTTTTGTAGACCTTTTAAAGGTGTATATTAATGTGGTACGTTGTTTTGATTTATCACTTAGGGTTCAGCCAGCGTTTGCGATTAAAGTTCTAAATCTTGAAAATTATCACTTTTTTTACTAAGCTATAAATGAATTATAGATCAAAACCACCCCGATAACACCCTCTAACTATTTAAAAAAACCGCATCAAAATCCGTTGCGTAATTTTAAAGATATGCGCATATAAGGGGGAGACAGCGGAAAGTGACTTTGTTTTATACTATGTAATGATAAGTTCTTTTACTTCAAATGAGATCTTATTTTGCCGAGGTCTGAGATTCAAGTACTCTGGAGAGGTTTTCCAGCAGGCAACTTGAACTGTTTAGTGAAATGCTTTGTGGCTTCTTCGATATTGTCTTCTGTTTTAAGTGCTATTTTTAGGCATAGCTCTGTATCAACTATTTCTCGTTAGCTATCCCAGTCTGTGTATTTGTTGTAGAATGTTTGTCTAACTTCTTTTTTGAGAATAGTGGTGCTCACTGTCAATATTACAGGAACATGGTTAGATGAGCTATCGAGGCATGACTCAACACGGAAGAAAAGTCGAGACAGTCCAGTGGTAATAATAGTCTAAGGTATAAACGTATAAATTTATCGAAATCATACCTGTTTACACCTGGCTGCAAAGAGGTGCCGCCAGGTGCGCAACGGCAACCGTGATTTTTTAGAATCTTTATATTAATTACCGTGATGTAGCGGTTATTTTATTTAAAAAATAAATAAACTACATTTTTTACCAAAATTTAAAAATAATGGCGGCCAAATTTTGATAGGCACCCTAGTAAATATATATTCTCTTATTTATAAACAAACATAAAAATTTGGTTTTAAACAAATAGTCGATGAGCACACCAATCCTGCAGCGGAATCTCGTACTATAAAGAAGTCTAGAACGTCTGGCAGTCTGTTCTGGTCTGTGGGCCAGTGTGTTGGTTCCGGAGTTGAGACAGTAGTCAAGAACCATTTATCTATACTTTTCTTCAGCTCCCTTCCACGTGTAGTTATTAATCTTGAGCTCCAATGCGAATATCTGTAATGTAATTATGTAAATATTCGTGTCACTTTCTATTTTTATTTACACTTGTTCCGAAGGAGGTTTATGTAGATATTTATACACTCGAAAAGTGTATGAAAATAACTAAACAAATATTGATAACGATAAATTGCATGCATGTAATAATAATTTCAATAATTTGCATAGGTGTTTTATATAAATTTAATACAGTTTAAAGATCTTTAAATGAAAAACAACTAGTCAAGTAATTTGATTTAATATCCTATTTATGTAAGGTTTTATGTTTAGTCATTTACCCGAGGCATTGGTTGCCGCCTTCGCGAAACGGCTGTCTCGACTGGCTCTGGTTGCGTCTGCAGAAGACGCCGTAGGTCTACTTCAGCTCGTGGCCAATCTCTTATTACGGCATCCAGCGCTCAAACGTATGATTTGTTATGAAGATTCTCCTAATATAAGTAAGTATAATATTTGAATCAAAATAATCGTATTATAATCTAATCGAAGCTGTAAGTGGCGGCTTTTAATGCATTTTTAAATCATCAGGTATCAGAAGTAACTCAGGATAGATTTTACTTAAAAATATTGACTAAAAAATCTCGCAATCTGGCCAGTTTAACGTCATATTGTATTATATGATGTAATAAAAAAATATCATTTTGCTGAACGAATTTCGCCGGTACAATTTTAAGTAAAAAATCCCCGGTAATGCGTGTTGGTCCGTGCGCAGTGTCGTGCGACCCGTACGTGATGGAGGAGACGAGCGCGTGCGCGTCCCGCGCGCTGGGCTCGTCGCTGTGGGAGCTGCGCGCGCTGCGCCGCACGTGCGTGGCGCCGCTGCCCGCCGCCGCCGCGCGCCTGCTGGACGCCCCCGCCCCGCTCGCCTCCCTCGCGCCCCTCGCCTCCCTCGCGAGCGACGACCCCACCGGCGTACGTACACACTAACTTGTTAATACTATGAACACGTGGCGCCGAGCAGCCTTGCGTTCATATAAGCCGAGCGGACCTCCCCGGACGGCGCGGCTCGCACAGGATCGTGTTACCCGCCTTGTTTTAAATGCACCTCGAAATTGAAATCTATAGATCTCAATAGTCTTCTAGTCTCAATAGTCCGACTTATCGTTTTCAGTCGTTCGACGCGGAACTGAAGAGGAGATTCAAATGCATAGAGATGAACTTTGTGCGGCCTCAGGGCATGACGTCATCGGGCGACCGCGTCGCGCGGTACTGGGAGCTGATGGCCTGAGCGCAAGTCTTCAACTCTGACCGTAAGAAATTAATAAAATACACAATGCGTTGTGCTTTTACGCACTCCAACATTTACCCGCATGGGTTCGATCAAATCCGATTTACGAAGCCGTACTAATATTGTCCAACGTTGAAACACCGGTCTTGTTCAACAAACTTACTATATTATACATACCTCACTATTTCAAAACACCAATACATGTGATTTTAAACAAATATCAGAAGTGGGATGCGAGGCAGCAATATTGAAACCTACGAACATAATTGTTTACGGAAATACCTAATACCGACGTTTTGATAAAATATATAATTTCATTGAAAAAACCAAAATAATGTAGCACTGCTTGCATGCCAGAGACTGACAAAACTTAGAACTTAAAATAAAACAAGGTAAAGTGGCAAGTGGGTGGCATTAAGCGTTTCGTCAATCGGATTTGGCAAGTATCACAGCAACAAGCACATTTGGACCAATATAGTCTGTTTTATGCCTCTAAGGTATACATATTTATTTTAGTTTGAGAATTGTTGCCTCAATATTATTATTACAAATAAGTATGATCGATTCCTGTGATATGGAGATATTGGACAATTATGAGTTAACTCTTACTTAAATATCTAAAGAAAAATACGTAAAAAAGGTTATATAAATCTGTAAAAATTATTAAGATATGGTTTATTGTAAATAAATGTACACCAATCAGAATTAATTGTCTATTGGACTCAATTCAATTCTCCAACATATGTGTTATAAATATAATGTTTATAATTTTTGTTGTAATTTATAATGTAATAGATTCGTAAGGATCTATAAAAATTCCGCAAATAAAAAAGAAATTTATTAACTTTTTTCTGTTTTAAGTATTTGTTTTGTTGTTATATGTTTGTAAGTATAGATGCTGACAGCTGAGTCTTTGTAATAGAGTCCTGTTTTCCTTTTGGTACGATCTGTAGATGTGTAAAGGTCTGCTTTAAAATACCTTCTTATGTCTTAGAATATGTATAAGACACTATTATGATAACTTAATGTATAAGTAAGATTTATATTTAAACAGTTGTCATCCAATAGGCATATCGAAAGATCTTAACTTCATAGTGTAGATACACATGTATATACGAAAAAAAACCATTTTATTTATAAATTAAAGTTAACGAAGTAAAGCCATTTTTCAATACATTTTTAATAGCGCGCGAAAACAGCCCGTAGTGTCATGGCGTCGCATTACATAGTCGTAACGTCATGTGACGGGCAAGTAAGCATCGATGCGTACATACTCTACACAGACTAAAAATGTTTAATAAAAATTTGAGTGGCATTGCAATGTTAAGTTTCTCAACATTTTTTTTGTAGTAGTAACCTGTATGGTTACTACTACAAAAAAGGCTCGTCACGTAGTTTCACAGTAATGGTTTACTGTACTCGTCACTTGCGCCGATAGTTCCCGTCCCGAGCGCGCAGCTCCGAGATGCCCGGCCGGCGGCCCACTCTGCTGTCGCTAAAGCCTTGAACATCTCGGCGCCGATTACTGCCGTGCCCAATGCCCCTGTGACTCGCCGCCCATGGACACCTGCAACACATATAGTGTTACAGTTGCGTTGCCAACCTTTAAAGGAGTAGGATAGGAAGGGATGGGGAAGGGGGATGGGCCTCCGGGTACTTCTCTCACCGAACGAAACGCGGCATGAGCCACTTTACGTCGATCTTCTGAGAGGTGGTGGTATTTCACCGGTCGAGCCGGCCCATTCATGCAGCGAACTGCTTGGCTCTACCACTCTTAATCGTCCGTCACGGAGACGGTAGTCACTATCAAACTCTGCAGCTATTTCCTAGAGTTTATTTGTAAGCCTCCCTATTTCTCCGCCTCATCAGCGCCATCCCTTGAAGAGGATCGGGATCGCTCAGAACCAGAGCTAGGCTCCGGTAAATCAAATAGTTTATCCGCTACAAAATAGCTTCGTTAAACGTTATAGCGCTAAATTACGGAAAAAAATACGCAAGTTACGTAGATTAACGTTTATTCGTTAATTAAAAAGTGCAAAGAGTGCGTTAGTGAACTTGTAAAACCTGTCGTTTGAAGTCCTGGAAAGTAACAGCTAAGCAATAAAACAAAACACTTGTACAATTCAAAAGAGTTTTAACTGTCGGGCATAAGGTGCACATTTCTCTTCATCAACATCAACTTTTTGAAGTTCTCGTCTGAAAGCGAGTTTTGTTCAGATTATTAGTAGTAGTAGTTATTATTATCAGATTATTTTTGCCCGCCGAAAACGAGACGTTCCACTGCAGCGTGTGAGGTATAGCAGAATGGTATTTGATAAATAATTTTATAAATATCTGTTCCTCGAGGAATGCAGCATTGTTGAAAGAGTCTTTTCATTTCATGTCCAACCACATTTTAACAAGACTTTGCGCTTTAATCCTACAAGAGTTGGAGCTCTTTGGTTTTTCTATAGACTGGGTGACAGAATTGAAAGTTATCATCGTTGTTATTTGCGTTGCTTCCTCCGCAACTTAAATTGTCTCTGTCCTTCGTATTTGGCGTTGCTTCTTGTCGTAAGGAATCTTCTACCTTTTTTTACATGCATTTTTATACTGCATCCACTTTTGCTGTCATAAGTTTCCAGCCATATCATAGCACTGTTCATCATTAAGGAGTAGTTCAAACCTTGCCTCTATGCAATTTAATACGGCATTGGCTAAAGCTGTGCAATTTACTAGACGGTTAGATTTAATGTTTTTTTAATTTATAGACAGTTGCTGCAAACGTAGGGAGTTATGATCCCAGGTATGCTTGAGCTTCTTCTTGAATACGATCGTGCCCTACCCGATAGGTGCCCTAACCTGTAAATAAGTATTCTTTTTTAAATGCATTTGTGATAACTACCACAACTGTTATCACTGCTCTCAGCACTAAAGTTATTAAAAAATCATTTTCAATAATATTGTCTATTCCCACGTCTCTTTCAAAATCTTTTAATTTTTTTTTTCCGACTCTTCTCCAGTCCTCTGAAGTGACATCTTGTAGCAGAGTCAACATTTTATCGGTACCGCGCTGCATGATGCTTTATTTTTGCCCAAATAAGCTCAATGGCGCTATACTGGCAATGATTGGGAGACAATTGAATAACTTTCCATGACTTGCATTCATACAGTTTCTTTTAGCCACGAGACAATTTCTTGCTTTTTATTTGCTTGAGTTGGTGGTTTATAAATTTGTACAGAATGATACGGTGAATTGTTAATTGTATTTTGAGATTGGGACCTGACACTGGGCATTCTAGTAAAGTTAGTACTCAATCTGAAAGACACACGTGAATTTTACCACTTTTCGTAAGGAATACAGCCTCAGTTTTATAATAATATTTATTAAATACATAATGCGGAAATTATATATTAATTATTTATTGTGGAAGCTGTACCAGCATTTCTGACTACTAGTTTTATTAATTTGAATGCCACTCTCGTTCATGTTGAAAATCCTTTCAGGCTTACCAATTAAATCATTTTCAGTCAACACTTTCAACAACATCTCAAAATAATTATTGACATCCTGTCGATTCATACCAATAGCTCTCGCCAGGGACAGGCCTTCCGCTTTTCTTTTACTTAGCTCTGGATGCCTCTTCATGAACCCTTGGAACCAATCCCATCCACCTTGTTTTTTCTCCTTATTGAATCGATGAGGTAATTCTAGTTTTTCAGCAAAGCCGTAAGCAATAGAGTGCAGTCTTGATTGTTCTAGAGGAAATCCGATGGATTCGAAACGTTTGATGGGAGCTACAAGTCTCAATTCATTTTATGTGCTAAATCCGAATGTCTACCTATATTCTGCTTGCTATCCCAGCCTTTCAGGATGTGTCTACGTAAGGTTCTTGATGGTATATCATATGTCCGGCTAGCTTCATTAACTCCAATTTTCTTGCTTATGACATCTTCTATAGCTTTTTTCATATTTTCTTCTGTTAATTTCTTGGATCTGTAGCTTTTTCCTTCCCCATTTCCTTAAATAAAATAACCGATCAGAAATACTTAAAAATAAAAATATAAAACTAATACAGACGTGGGGCACATTACCCGAAACTTTTTTACTTTTTGAAACTTTTTTAAAAAGTTTAGGAAACGCGAATCGAAACGCAATTGTAGGTACACAATCGTTCAAAGAGGTTAGCTTTAAAATAAAAAAAACATGAAGCAAACACTTGACTCAATGTTAAAACAGACATAAAACATTTTCAGACTATGATACCTACCTTGTGACTACTTTTTCTTCGTAAAAAACAAATAAATAACAGCACCGAGTTGTTTACATCGACGCCATACTTTTGTTACTAACCGCACGGACCAAATTAGCGCCAAATTCAAAATACATCTGTCAGTTCTGCAAGTGGGGCACGTTATCGACTGGGGCACGTATGCCTGATTTACCCTAGATATTGTATTACTGCATTTGTAATATGCTACTACTCTAGACACTAGAACAAACACAAATATTATCATAGGTACTCCACAAAAAGTTGTTTCTGAATAATAGATATTGGTTCAACTTAACACACTCACAATCACTATGTAGTGTAATATTCTTGAAATTCACTTTCACTGCTGTGTAACTACTAGCTAAACTTTAACTACTGTAGTGCTAGAGGAAGTATGATTGCCAGACTGTGAGGTTTCATCACACTCAAGAGCATAAGTAATTGAAGGAGGATCATACCCAAATAATAGATTTGTAGTTGTAGAAACCCTTTGTATCAGATGGCCTTGAAGAAAATAGACTACAGTAGAACTCCAATTATCCGAATTAATGGGGACCGGGACCCATTCGGATAATCGGATTTTTTTTAAAAAAATTGCCATTGGAGAGAATAAAAGCTACGTTTTGATATTGCACTATTTTTTTATTGAATTAAATGAAAGAAACATGAAATTTTCACATGTTTTAAATATAAATAAAATGTACTTATGTACAAGTTTAGAAATAAAAATCATTGTTTTTTAAACATCTCCGTCAATGTAAGCTGTTTTGCGGTCTTCAACCGTTTTCGGGCAGCCAGGTCACACATTCGCTTGACGGTGAGCAGTTGCAAGTGGTCACACTCGGGCTGACGCTCCATCCACTTCAAAGCAGTCTCGAGACCGGCAAATGCTTCACTAGCTGATGGTCCAGCGTCTACTTCAACATCAGCAGAAAGTTCTTCTTCCACTTCCACTTCAACATCTTCTCTCACACTTACAACAATTTCATCGTCATTGAGAATTTGAAAACCAGGGTCAGACGTGTCACAAGTCATCCACTCTCCTACATCTTCAGCACTTACTGTATTATTCTCCAATAAAACACAAAGAATTTATGTGCAAACCTATATTGTTTAGATTTATTTAATATTAATTACAATGATCTTCCAACACGTATCGCCAAAAAAGGCTGAATGCCATATCATTCATTCTTTTATAAACTCAGCCGTTTTCCTCCTGTCTGTAGTCTGTACCCACACATACATCATTTAGGTTAGGGTGTACTAACTATTTAACCACCGTCTGTACTTGATTGGCGTTTTGTTCCTACTATAACATAAATGTTGTATGCGTTTAGTTTTGGTTAATACAAGTATATTACATCATACCCTTTTCATTAAAAAAAAATTACAAAAAAAAAAAAAGTTACTGATATTACCTTTTTTTTTTTTTTTTTTTTTTATATATTGTTAAACATTATGAAAACAAACAACTCTTGAAAGTAATGTTTGTATGTTACACAATAAGTATAATTCAGCATTGTACCATACAAAAAGTGTTTATGAAATAAAGCAAAACCTTATGTTTTAATAGGTAGGTAAGTACTAAAATTAAAATACAAATTAACACAATTTTACATTGAACCACACACCCAAGTCAGGCCAAGTCCATCAAATTATTGAGATCTTATATGATACGATGTTCTTGTATAGACACAACCCTCAACATCTTTTACATCATAAGACCTGTTATTATTAACTTTTATAATTTTACCCAAATACCATTTACATTTTGTTGGATCTTTTAAGAACCAAACCCCTTGGTTAATACAAAAGTTACTCTTAGTTTTTACATTCTTATTATAGTTATTTACATTTCTATGTATTACTTTACTAAAATCCATTTTTACATTATTATTTAACTTGGGCTCTAAATATTTATGAGTGGACGGTAATTTAGTTTTTAAATTTCTATTCATAATTAATTGAGCTGGTGAGAAATGTGTACCTGAAACTGGTGATGACCTATATTGTAATAATGCTAGTCTGTAGTCTGTCTTGTCTTCATGACATTTTGTTAACAATTTCTTTGCAATTTGAACGCCTCGCTCTGCCATACCATTAGATTGCGGGTAACGTGGACTTGAAAAAGTAAATTTGAAACCCCAGTCACTTGCAAATTTGTTACACTGTAAAGAGTCAAATGGAACATGATCTGTTACTACTTCTAATGGTATACCAAAGCAACTAAAAATATCAATCAGTGCATTTATTACTGATTGTGCAGACTTGCTAGTTAATTTTCTTATATCTAACCACTTTGACATGTAATCGTATACAACCAGATAACAGTTGTTTCTGAAATCCATAATATCCGCACCAATTTTTCAAAAAGGTAAATCCGGTACTTCATGTGACAACAAAGGTTCTTTGATGTTATTATTTTGGTAAGTCTGACAAACATAACATTTACTTACTATTCTTTCTATTTGTGAATCAATGTATGGCCAATAATATAAACCTCTAGCTAATTGTTTCATTTTAGTTATTCCTATATGTCCTTCATGCAATTTATTCAAGAACTTAACTCTCAATGATTGTGGAACTATTAATCTGTCATTCATAAAAATTAATTGTTTATCAATTGTTATATTTTCTCTGAATTTATAATAATTTTTTAAATTTACCGATAATGATTTTATATTAATTGGCCAACCATTCAAAGTAAAATTACACAATTGGATTAATTCTTCATCTTTGTTTGTTTCTCTTACTAGCTCTTGTTTTTGCTCAATCGTACATTGCAGATGTGTTGCCAAACCAATACAATGCACCACTTCGTACATATAGGACTGATCTTCATCAACTTCCTGCAAGTATGAGCGGGATAACAGATCTGCAATATGCATTAACCGTCCTTTCTGATATTTGAAATCAATATCATACTTTAATAACTTTAATTTTAATCTTTGTAGTCTTGCTGATGGAATTTCATGTATTCCTTTTTTTAACAAAGTTTCTAAAGGTTTATGATCATTTAAAACATGACATTTTTTTCCATATATGTAATAATGAAACTTTTTAGTAGCCCTTTTTAGTAGTACTTAACAATTCTTTTTCAATTTGTGAAAATTTTCTCTCTGCACTTGTAAGACTTCTAGAAGCGTAACAGACAGGCTTGCCATTTTGCATTAAACAACAACCAAGTCCATCCCTAGAAGCATCACATTGAATTGTATTTGGTAATTTATCATTATAATTTTGTAAAACTGGTGCTGAACTTATACATCTTTTTATATTATCAAAAGCCTTTTCATGAACTTCTGTCCATAACCAAGTTGTATTTCTTTTTAATAACAATTGTAAAGGAGATACTAACTCTGCAAGATTACAAATAAAATTTCTTAAATAGTTTATCATTCCCAAAAATACCTGCAATTCTTTTTTATTACTTGGACTTTTAATATTTATTATGGCTTTTACCCTATCCTTATCAATTCTCATTCCGTCCTTGGAAAAAATGTGTCCAAAATATTTAACTTCCTTCAATTTGTACTGGAATTTTCTTTTATTAAATTTTACATTGTTCTCTTTTGCTCTTTCAAGTACTTGTTTTAGTATTTTATCATGTTCAGCTTCATTTTCTGCACATATGCACAGATCATCACAATAAATTACCACACCGGGTATATCTCCGAATGCTTTCTCAGTGTATTTTTGAAAAATCTCAGGCGCCACTGATAGACCAAATGGGAGCCTCAGAAATTTATAGGAACCAAATGGGGTACTAAAAGTACATAGATCTGTTGATTTCTCTGTTAGTTTTATATTATAAAACCCATCTGACAAATCAAGAACCGAGAACACCGTTTTGTTGCTCAATTTACTAACTATTTCTTGCAAGGTCGGAATGAGATGATATTGTCTTACCAATATCTTGTTTAAGTGTTGTGGATCTAAACAAATTCTTAGGTTTCCATCACTTTTTTCAATTATAACAAGATTACTTACAAAAGATTTTGGGTGTTCAACTTTCTCAATAATTTGATGTTCTTGCAGACTTTTTAATTTATCCGCCAGTCTTTTCATCAATGCCTGAGGTACTCTACGTGGTGGTTTGACTACTGGCTGTGCATCAACCTGGGTGTGCAGTTCCAGCGGAGTGTGAAATTCCCCTATTCCCTGGAAAAGTTCAGAATACTGATTAATAATACTGTTTTTGTCTACACATACACTATTAATATTATAGTTTTTAAGTAATTCCAAATCTTTAAGGGAGTTAAAGCCCAATATAGGACGCACTTCATTTTTTATAATAACAAATTCTACTTTAAGTGTTTCATTGTTCTTTAAATGAACATTTAATATTCTTTTCCCCAAAGGTTTTATCTTATAACCCCCAAATGCTTCAAGTAAAATTGATGTCTCAGACCATTTAGGATTTTCATCACCGACACTCAATTTTAAATCTTTTAATGACAATACATTCACTTGTGCTCCTGTGTCACATTTTAATACAACTGTTTTATTTTCAATTTGTAAAGTTGTTAGCCATTCCTGCATATTTTTACTATTATTACCAATGGAATGACACATCCTTACTAGTCACAAATTATGAACAAAATTTTCATCATCTGATTTTTCTATTTCTTGAACTAAATTTACTGATTTAGTTTTACAACCTACTGCAAAATGATTTAGCTTATGACATTTGGCACAGACCTTGCCAAAAGCGGGGCACTGTTTTGGCCCATGCTGTCTATTACATTTTAAACATTGATAAAAATACCCACTATTTGTATTATTTGTTTTGAATTTATTACATGTATTCCTAGTATACTTAGCTTCTATCTTATTCTGAAATCCCTTCCCACTGGTGTTCTGAAGGACATGTACTGCCACAGCATCCTCTTGTTTTGACATCGCTTTCACATGTTCTTTAGCTAACTCGGTGGATCTGCATTTGTCAACCGCTTTTTCAAGTGTTAGTCCGCTGTCTTCCAAAAGCCTTTGCTGTATTTTCTTATCATACACTCCCATAACAATCCTGTCTCTCAACATTCTTATATCATCTTTAAAGTTGCAGTTTTTAACCAACGTTCTTAATTCACTGTAGAAGTTATCGAATGTTTCACCTTCTTGCTGGTCACGTTTAAAGAAATTATATGTACTGATGAGTTTGTTCTGTTTCGGTTCAAAATACTGATCAAACACTGTAATCAACTCTTCAAACTTATGATCTTCATTACCTTTGAGAACATTAAAGTAAAGATCTTGACCTTCCTGCCCTATGCAGTTGAGTAAGATGGAAGCTTTCCTTGCTTCTGTCACTTTTTCCAAACCAGCAGCAGATATGAAAACTTTTAGCTGTTGTTTAAAACCTTTCCACCTGGGCAACATTTCTTCAATTGAATCTAGTTTAAGTGGTGATGGCATTCTGTATTCTATAGGTGACCCCATTTCCACGTCTTCCAATAATTTATCTTCTTTACCCATCAATAATTCCTTCTAGGTTCAGATTTCGACTGCGCCATGTATTATTCTCCAATAAAACACAAAGAATTTATGTGCAAACCTATATTGTTTAGATTTATTTAATATTAATTACAATGATCTTCCAACACGTATCGCCAAAAAAGGCTGAATGCCATATCATTCATTCTTTTATAAACTCAGCCGTTTTCCTCCTGTCTGTAGTCTGTACCCACGCATACATCATTTAGGTTAGGGTGTACTAACTATTTAACCACCGTCTGTACTTGATTGGCGTTTTGTTCCTACTATAACATAAATGTTGTATGCGTTTAGTTTTGGTTAATACAATTATATTACACTTACTTCTGTACAACCAGGAATTTTTACAATCATTTTTCTTATTTCCTCTAGTGACAACGCATCTTCTTCATCATCATCATCCTCTCCATATTCTTGTTTCTCATTTTCTTCAGATTCTTTTTATTTGTTCTTCTCAGACGGTAGGCCTTTTAGTTTATTCCACGCACGTCTTAGCGTCACTGCCGTAACCAAACTCCAAGCTTCCGCTACCATGTAACAGCAGTCCTTTAAATTTATTTTGCTATGATTTGCCAAAACCAATTCTTCATCTTCAGCACCTTCGATCAGCAGTTTTCTCAGCAGTTGCCTTCTGTAATGGCGCTTCATTGTTTCAATAACAGACTGGTCCATGGGTTGCAGCAAACTTGTAACATTGGGAGGCAAAAACGTCGTTTTAAACTGCCCATTCTCTCTTTCCAACAGTTCTGCTGTAGGATGAGTGGGTGCGTTATCAACAATTAAAAGCACCTTACTGCCTTCTTTTCCCACCGATTTTTGGTGCTTTTTCACTTCAGGAATAAACACTTCATCATACCATTCGGTAAACAAAGCTGCAGTCATCCAGGCCTTGGGTTGACTTTTGTAGAAGAGTGGAAGTTTTTTTACGTTTTTAAATGCTCTTGGATTTCTTGATTTTCCTATCAAAAGAAGTGGCAGTTTATGATTTCCAGTGGAGTTGGCACAGTTAAGCACTGTAACACGTTCTTTACTGACCTTATGTCCAGGGGCACTAGATTCCCTTTTAGAAGCCAAAGTGGTTTTTGGTAATGCTTTCCAAACAAGGCCAGTTTCATCGGCATTATAAACAAACTCCGGATCATAGGATTCTGATGCAGTTTTAAATTTAAAATAATAGATTTGTAGTTGTAGAAACCCTTTGCATCAGATGGCCTTGAAGAAAATAGACTATGTAGTTGGTTTCTTAGGAGTGTATAGCACAGGTATATCAGCACATCATTCTTTCTCCCAATATCGTCGTTTACTATACTACGCACGCCGAATGATGATTCCTATGACAGTTCGTTAGTTAGCGCTTATCATTGTACTGACGTTCTGTCACAACAAATCCTTTAAAGGTCCTGTAGTATCAAATAAAACTATAATTTCCAGAAATGTATTTAACTTTAATAATAACGTCCCTTCTTCTGGACAACGCGTCATTAAGTCCTGTTTGACATTTGACATTACTGACATCTGATACAACATCCTCCCTTACATAATCAAATGAAACACTATATACTATATCTAAAGTAATCTAAACACTATGTAACAATATAGTCTTGTAACCACTTTGGTTTCACTTTTTCTCTTGTGCTCCGTCTTACATCTGAATTATTGGATACATTACTAGAAGTACAATCCCTTTCCCTATTTTCTACTATATTTTCCTCTACTAATGGAACATTCATCTCATCACTATTGCTTACTGAATCACTACTACAATTATTTTCTGATTCTCTTTGATTATCACTTACATAATTAGATTGTGTTTCATAATCACTAACATAAAAAGTATTATCATGACATTCAGTATCCTGGCATCTAACATATGCAGCTGGAATCAAATGCCACCTATTCCTGCGAAACTGCCCCCTATCCGTTTCCACAATATATGACCTAGGCTCCTTAGCTTTTCTTATAACTTTACCATAAATTCTTAGATCTGTGATCCAGACTTGATCATTTACTTGATTTACTCTCCCGTTCTTGCAGCATCTTGCAAAATGTCCAACTTTTTTACATAAATGACAGGTAGTTTTGAATGCTGGACACATTTCTCTAGTCTTATGAAGTCCTTTTCTGCCACAGAACCAGCAAAACCTCTCCCTAATTACTTTATTAAGGTGACCATCAAAATAGTCTCTCTATAACCTTCCACTTTTTTCATATGTATCCACATTTTGTATAATAGTGATAGCCTCTTGTAGTGTCAAATTTATGTTTAATAACATTTTTTCCTGTGCTCTTTTGCTCTTAATACCCACTACAATTCTATCCCTAATCATTTCTTCTTTCAACATACCAAATTCACAATTTTCTGCTAAAACATGAACTGCTCGAATATAGTCTTGAGTTTCTTCTCCTTCCTCTTGAATTCTCTTGTTAAACTCATACCTAGCGTAAACTGGGTTCTTCCTAGGAGTAAAATGTCTATCTATCTCTGTTAACACTTCTTGCAATGTGTTTTTTTCACTTAGTTTTAATTGTATGGACAAATCCTCTGCCTTTTCTCCCATAATATATAATAGGATGTTTATTTTTTCTTTTTCCTGTTTTTCTGTATTTTCAGTCACCGACAGGTATCTTACAAATCGCTTCCTCCATTTCTCCCAGTTCTCAGGAATAAAATCAAATGGCTCTGGTACCGCCACGTGCACTGATGCTCCCACACGTAACACCGACATCTCTTTTTTTTCTTGGTCTTTCTTGATCTTAGAATCCTGCATTTTACTTTATTTAAACACCGCTGCCACCATGTAGTATCAAATAAAACTATAATTTCCAGAAATGTATTTAACTTTAATAATAACGTCCCTTCTTCTGGACAACGCGTCATTAAGTCCTGTTTGACATTTGACATTACTGACATCTGATACAACAGGTCCATTAAAAAATCGAATAAAAATAGGTAAAAAAAATTTTAAAGTTAAACGGTTTTATGTTAAACATACATTGCAATGTTAAAGATAAATGTACTAAAAACCAAAAAATAATAAAATAGATACAGTCGTGGGAATTATAAACATATGCATAGACTAGACTAAAATAAAACCGTGGGGCACGTCAATTGTTGATTAAAATGTTTGTTTTGTAATGTTACACTATAATTAGGTAGTTGTTCAACCGACAACGATGGACGTGTGATAAGTAGGGCTATAATGTGGAAACAAGCTAGCAAGCTCGATTATAAGCGAGTTTTAGGGTTTCATAGTGGTGAGCGAGTAGTACTTTTATCATATGTTTTGTCGATTAAAGACAACCTACGAGCAGTGAAACAATTCCTCGCCAGCCAGCAGTGTGAATGTCCAACGATAAACTAGTTGAAACATCTCTTTTATTTACATGGAGTGTATAACTATTGGAATTTCCATGAGCAAGAAAATAGTAAGTAATTTCCTTACCGCTTGCGGGCCAACTGCCTAACGACGAATTAAACGATTCTTCTATCGGACATTAAGTCGATAATTTGTAGTGTGTTTTAATGTGTAATTTGTAGTGTGTAGACTACACACTACAAATTACTATACTAAGGTTTTATTTAGCTCACCCCGTTTGTAATTTACAATACTATAATTTACAATGATAATACATATGTATAATGCACATTTTAATTATACACACAGCATTAAACATTTTAATCAACGATTGTAGACAATTGACGTGCCCCACGGTTTTATTTTAGTCTAGTCTATGCATATGTTTATAATTCCCACGACTGTATCTATTTTATTATTTTTTGGTTTTTAGTACATTTATCTTTAACATTGCAATGTATGTTTAACATAAAACCGTTTAACTTTAAAATTTTTTTTACCTATTTTTATTTTCTAGTTTTTATTTCGCATTCTGTTTAATTCATTTAGTGCTTCATTATTGCAAGGTTTCTTGCCCGTTAGTTTATTGCAGTCCAACTTCTCTATACGTAGTCCCTGCAAAGATCTTACTCTACTAAGAGCCACGTAGGCTTGACCTTCTTCAAACAGTTTCGCACCTAAGTATACGACTGCGTGATCCACAGTGCTGCCTACTTTCATCTCAACCTGCATCTCAACCTTCATCTCAACTTTCACATCTACTTTCTTCCACTTTTCCTGTCGACCAACTGACAGTGTAAAGGCAGCCTGCCAACACCTGGGAGGAGACTTCGGTGGAGCACCGGGACACCCCTGCAGTGAGCCTTCGCGGGTCACTCGGCATCAGGTCGTACCTGCTCCCCTCTTAAGATTTGGTAGCCACAAATTGAGGAGCAACTCGACATTAAAATAAATAAAATTCTAATTGTCGAGCGAATTTTTTTTTTATGAACCCCCGACCGCGTTACAAGTTCTCGGCGCGTTTTAACCTTTCACCTTAACTTGGGTGGTGTACCGCTAACGACGTATCATTTTTAGCCACCCTAACGCCACACAGTCCTCGACACGATACAAAATCTTGACTTGGGTGGTGGATTCAGGCTGGATTAATCAGATACCTAAATTACAGATTCAATTTCTAAATTTAAATCTTATTATTATACGCCATTTAGTGGCTACGCCCATCTTAAATATTGTGGTTGTATAGTGCACTGTATTCTTCTTGTCAAGCCCTTTTATTTGATACCCATATTGGTGGGATTGATAAAAAATTGTTATCAGCCATTTGGTAGCGGCGGCCATCTTAGATTTCAATTTTGCACAGTAAATTGTATTCTACTTGTTGAGACCTTTCATTTGATACCCATGTTGATGGGATTGATAAAACCTAAGTTATCCGCCATTTTGTAGAGGCCGCCATCTTGGATTTCAATTTTTTATAGTATATTGTATTCTGCTTGTTGAGCCCTTTCATTTGATACCCATATTGATGGGATTGATAAAACCTACGTTATCCGCCATTTTGTAGCGGCCGCCATCTTGGATTTCAATTTTTTATAGTAAATTGTATTCTGCTTGTTGAGCCCTTTCATTTGATACCCATATTGATGGGATTAATAAAACATAAATTATCCGCCATTTTGTAGCGGCGGCCATCTTGAATTTATAAAGATAATGAATAAACATAATTGTATTGTCACCAAAATCCAAAGTGTATACAAAATTTCAGATTAATCGGTTGACAGGAAGAGGGTGAAATTTGAATTACTAAATTTGACCCAAGAATAAATACTAAATAAAACAAACGGGGTGAGCTAAATAAAACCGTTTAAAAATCATATTTGTGTACATTTGTAAATTATGAAAATGATTATTAAGAAATTATTACGTAATGTTCGGAAATAATGAAAAAAACTCAATGTAAATGTACATGGTTCGTGCTGCAAAAGTTACGTCGTCAAGCTGTTATCGACTAAGAAGGGACACATCGATAAACAAAATACCGATAATTTGTTGGAAAAATTTAACAAATGCTTTGAGTTTGTATTTTATTTATATCAATCTGAATCTGATACAGGGTCAAGCGGATCTTCAAAATCTGCGTCTGAACTGCAGCTATCCGTGACGTTTATTATTAACGGTTGGTCAATGATATTATCGTATTGTACATCTTGATCCCAGTCTTCAGATCAGATCCACATCAAACTATAATAATTAAAATAAACACACACACACAACTTTTTATTGCACAGCACTTCAAAAACTCGCGACAAAGACCGTTACCGAAAAATTATTGTCTATGTGTCAGTTTGACATAAGACTTTTGACACTATACTTTTTTTTCTTCGTTCAGAAATGTATCTAAGAGTATAGTCTATGACAAATTGTGGAGAAATAGCAGCCACGGATTGTTAAGGAAAAGTTAAAGTTATGTAGGAGCTATACTCCCACAGATTTATTAAGGGTTAAAAACTTTAAAATTAAGCAGACTCCTTTTCAGTCTTATAATTAACAACATAAACTTAAAAAAATCAACTAATATTATTGTTTAGAAGTTAATTAATCTTAACTAATATATTTTTTTTATAAATTTAAGCCTTAAAGACATTTAGGGCAGGCGCTCGACTTATGGTCGCCACAAATGGGATTTTTGCAGTTGTCACACATTGACTTTGTCATTCTTCTAATTGTTGAAGGACAAAAAGCACAATGCTTTCTCTTCTTTGACTCAGGTGGACCTGCAGGTTGTATAGGAGTTTCTCGGTTTTTTGGCAAATACTAGCAATTTTTTCTTTTATATTTATCGGCAAAGTAGCTATTTTTTGCCTTGTCTCTATCCAGGGAGACATCAAATCATTGCTTAATTTTTTCATGAAATCTCTAGGTTTTAGTGGTTTCTCTCTTCGACAAAATATTATGACAGTATATAACATATGCATTGATAGATGCCATATTGAGCATCCCATAAAATATAGCCATGGGCCATCTATTTGTTTTGCGACATCGTTGAGCACATTTGGTCGAAAGTATCGACATCGCCTTTATAAAAATGAATCAGATTTGGTTTTCCAGTCGTAGGATGAACTGTGCCTTCTTCATCGCACGAGGATAACAAGTTGACCATCTTGTTTGATTTGGGTTTGAACTCATCTGGTTCCCTTTTATTGGATCTTATTGTTCCGACCAGAGTATGATTGTTTTAGTAAACTTTTAGCCAAAGGTACTGACGTAAACCAATTATCGCAGGTTACATTTCTATTACTTCTATGTATTGACTTTGTCATCATCATCATCAGTCTGTTGCAGTCCACTGCTGGACATAGGCCTCTCCCGATGTGCGCCACAACATCCGATTCTCTGCTTTCCGCATCCAGTCTTTTCCAGCAGCTTTTCTGAGGTCGTCTGACCATCGGGCTGGTGGGCATCCTACGCTACGTTTACCAAGACGCGGTCTCTACTCTATGACCTTCGTACTCCATCTACTGTCGGTTCTTCGGCAGATATGACCAACCCATTGCCACTTCAGCGAGCTTATCCTACGAGCTATGTCGGTTACCCTAGTTCTCTGGCGGATATACTCATTCCTGAGTTTATCCTTCAAAGATACCCCGAGCATAGCCCGCTCCATAGCTCGCTGAGCGACTTTAAATTTGTGGACTAGTCCCACCGTGAGTGTCCACGTTTCGCCACCGTAGGTCATCACCGGTAAGACGCACTGGTCAAAGACTTTGGTCTTCAGACATTGCGGTATAGGCGAGCTGAAGACTCGACGCAGTTTGCCGAATGCAGCCCAACCCAGCTGAATCCTCTTTTCGGCTTCCTTCTCGAAGTTTCGTCTACCTAACTGGATGGTTTGGCCTAGGTAGACGTATTTGTTTACGACTTCGAGAACTGACCCTTCGACGCTTATCGGTCCGGGCATGACATGTTCATTGAACATGACCTTGGTCTTGTCCAAGTTCATGCACAAACCGACACGCTGGGGGACTCGTCTAGGCTGCGCAGCATTCCGCTTAACTGTTCTAGCGACTCTGCCATTACAACGATGTCGTCGGCAAACTGGAGATGCGAGATGTACTCACCATTCAAGTTGATACCCTGTCCAGTCCAATCCAGTGACTTGAAAACGTCCTCCAGAGCGTTTGTGAAGAGTTTGGGAGATAACATCTCCCTGTCTTACACTGGGAGAAAGTGCTTGAAAGAAGAATGCGAGAAGAGAGTGAGGTATCCCAAAATCAATTTGGGTTCATGCCGGGACGAGGGACGACGGATGCCATTTTCGGATTACGTCAGCTCTGCGAGAGTGCATAAGAACCTGCACATGGTGTTCGTCGACCTCGAAAAAGCGTTCAATCGTGTACCCCGAAAGGTTTTGTGGTGGGCCCTAAGGGAGAAAGCAGTGCCCGATAAATATATGAAGCTAGTTCGTGCAATGTACAAAACACCTTGTACCTATGTCCAGTCGGCCGCGAGTACTACTGACGAATTCGGTGTCGCTGTGGGTCTGCACCAATCGTCTGCTTTGAGCCCCTATCTCTTCCTGCTAGTTATGGACGCTTTGACACCGAATCTACAGGAGGAGGCACCCTGGTGCATGCTCTTTGTGGATGATATCTTGCTCGTCGGGGAAGATGGACAGGATGTACAGAGAAGATTGGAGCAGTGGAGACAGAAGCTGGAGAGTTTTGGCCTACGAATCAGCAGATCCAAAACAGAATATATGTTTTGTGATTTGGCGGTCTTTCCCATTCTGTTTCCATAACGCTGGACGGCGAACTGCTGCTGGTCTGCTCTGACTTCAAATACCTGGTATCTAAAGTGCAAAGCGATGGCGAAATTGACCGCGACATACTGCATCGAACTAGCGTTGGGTAGATGAAATGGCGACAGGTAACGAGAACAATTTGCGACCCCTGAATGCCTCTCAAATTGAAAGGTAAGATATACAAAACGATTATCAGACCTGTCGTCATGTATGGATCAGAATGATGGGCCATGAAAGGGACGGACGAAAAAAGAATGCATGCTACTGAGATGAGAATGTTGAGATGGATGTGTGGAGTGACGAAAAAGGATAAAATACGAAATGATTATGTAAGAGGAAGCCTGAAAGTTGCGCCTATAACTGAGATGATATAGAGCAGGGTTTCTTAAACTTTATGCAGTCACGGACCACTAACTGAATTCAAAAACCTCTACGGACCCCTATCAAAGAATATTTTAGGAAAAAAAAACCTTTTACGTAGTAATCAGTTTTATTGCACAAAAATCTTTTATTGGTAGTTTACTTACACTTAGGCACTAATACTTAATTAGGTAAAACAAAACTAAATTAGTGAGAAGGATGCTCTTGTTGGGCCTCAATGAGTACGTTAAATTGTGGACTTGTCTTCGATAAGGCAAGGCGCATGTCATCTTTAACGTTCAATCGATTGCGATTTTTATTGACACTAGAACCGAGAATCCTGCCTCACAAAGATATGTTCGTTGCTCGTTTGACCAGAGTTGGGTAAGCATGACTCAAAGAACACCAAAACTCGCCAAGAGTTTTGGCATGAAATTCAGCTCTCAATACTTCTTTAGATCTCATGTCAATTAAATCATCTTTAATAAGATCTTCATCGCTGATATTATCCATATCAATTAAAAATGGACTACGTACCCATGTTTCTTTATCAAGCTGTTCTGGGCTAAAGTATTCTTGAAAAGACTTTTGCAATGCTTCCAGATGGTCTGACACCTCTTTTTCTACTAATTTTGATGTACTTTTCATAGTGCCGTCACCTTGTGTCAGTGACTCTTCCAACATGGAAAAATTTGCATAGTTATCAGCTTCAACCCTTCTTTTCCAAAGTGGCAGTTTACCTAAAAAACCTTTCAACCGTTCAGTCGCATCCACGATGGTCACTGCATGCCCCTGAAGAGATAGGTTAATGTCGTTTAAATGGCTGAATATATCTGCTAAGTACGCTAGGCCTTGTACAAAATCTTCGCTGTCAAAAGATTCGTAAAGCGAATTTCCTTTATCTTTCAGAAATAGTGACACTTCTACTCGTAATTCAAACAAGCGCTTGAAGACTTGTCCCCTTGACAGTACTTCATGTTCTGACCCCATTTCTTGACAAAGTTTTTTAAACAGGCGGTGGTTTAAGGTTCTTGCTCTGATGAAGATGATGATAATTATTTTCACAAAGTTGACATAATATCCTTCAAGAAAGTAGGCAAAGTCCGTGAAGCCAAAGCATGTCGATGTAAAAAACAATGGGTGATAATGACATGCGGGATCTCTTTCTTGATCAAAGCTGCAAAACCAGATGTGTTTCCAAGCATGGCGGGAGCGCCATCGGTGCATATACTACCAAGTTTAGACTTCCAATCTACATTTTGTTCGATAAAAAAATCTTTTTATCATCTCAAAGACATCTGAAGCTTTTGTAGTCTCCAAAAGAGAGTCACAAAAAAGGAACTCTTCTTTGATACTTTGCGTTTTATGATGTACGTAGCGGACAAACACCAAAAGTTGGCTACATTGTGACACATCTGTGCTTTCATCCAATTGCATACTAAACGGAAACGGCGTAGAATTCAATTCTTCAATAATCTGTAGTAAAATATTTGACGACATATCAGCAATTCTAGAATGAATGACGTCGTTTGATAGGGGAACAGCTTCAACTTTTTTTCTTTGATCCTTACCACAGACGAGCTCCACAATATCCAATGCACAAGGCTTCACTAATGTTTCTGCGATAGAATGTGGTTTCTTTTGCTAAGCAATACGATAAGCTACCTTGTACGATGCCTCAAAGACATGGTTTTTGTGTCGGGGTGAATCCAAGTTTAGGTAAAGTGCCCCAGCTTTTTCAAACCGAGCCTTTTTAGCGCAAAATTAATCGAAGCTGTCAGATATATTTCCTGGGTGGACAGTTTTAAGATGTTCTGACAACTTTGCTGGCTTCATACTTCCATTAGCAAGCACTTTACCGCATAAGAAGCACTGCGGTTTTTGAGTTCCATCGCGTTCCGTCATGAAAGTAAACCCAAAGTTGTCATAAGAATCGTTATATTTTCGTTTCTTAGACATTTTCTTAAACGACTTAAACTTATGTAATAATATGTAAGATTGTGGTTTTGATACGTGCGCACGTGCTTGACACGCACGGCTCAGTAAACACGTCTATTCGTATCGCGGGCATGCGCGGGACTGAGTAAACGAGAGGGGGGCCGCGCGACGGCTCGCGTCGGCGGGCAGGCGACACATTCGAAACGCGCTATGTTCGTAGTACATATACCTACCCGCAAACAGACTTTAAAAGACGCGATCAAACAAGCGATGCGTGAGTTAACTTATTACTGCACAGTTTTCTGATAAATATATTAATGTTTACTGAGCTGCTGCGGTCCATGCCGTGTGGTCCCAGGCAGAGTAGAATAGGCCACTCTCACTCTTACCGAGGTGTCGTAAAAGGCGACTAAGGTAAATTCCGTGCAATGTCACCAGTACACAGAGAGGGAAAACTCTGTAATTTATACCAAAACCCTCACTAACCCGTCTGCCAAGCGTGGTGAGTGTGGCAATTACCCCTCACGTATTGGGGGAGGCCCGTGCCCCAGTAGTGGGGACGTAAATGGGCTGATGATGATGAGCTGCTGCGGACCCCTAAGGGGTCCGTGGACCCCACTTTAAGAAACCCTGATATAGAGGAAATCGCCTTGCGTGGTATGGGCATGTAATGAGAAGAGATGATGCACATGTCGTGAAAAGAATGATGAACCTGAGTGTGGAAGGAAACAAGAGAAGAGGGAGACCGAAGAAAACATGGATGAATTGTGTGAAAGATGATATGACTAGGAAGGGTGTTGTGCTGGAAGAAGTGAATGATAGGGAAGCATGGAAAAGAAAAACCTGTTGTGCCGACCCCACATGATGGGAGAAGGGCAGAAAGATGATGATAAAAAGATTCTATCTCTGCGAGAATTTCGGGCTTAGAGGTGATGACACGTCCATCTGCAGTTTTCAGCTTCGTCAGATGGGACCTTCCAAGCTGTAGAGCGAACACTTTCGACCCTTTGTTGCTGTCGATCGCGTTCTCGATTGCTCGAGTATTCGATCGACGAAGGTCGCGCCGCATCAGCTTTCTAATACGCTGGTTTAGGCTTTTCCATTCTGACGAAGACAGCTGATCGGATGGAGTTTCTCGCCTTTGTCTCAGCAGAGAATTTGGCCTCCTTTTTCTGCGATCTCGGGATTAGCCTTTGAGTCACTTTCCTCAGCGTGTTGACCACAGTGTCGGCTTTTTCGTTCACATTGGCTGTTGTCTCCAGCAGGTCGAATCGATTTTTAAGTTCCATTTGGAACTTTCCGGTTTCGGCTATTTGGAGTGGCGTAGGTCGGATAATAGACCTTATCTTCCGGGTCCTTTCAGCTTTTAAGTTAATATCTAGAGAGCCTCGAAGAAGTCGGTGATCACTTCCAGTATTGAACCTGTTGATCACAGAGACATATCTAAATATATGCTTACTATCCGTAACGATAAAATCTATCTCGTTCCTTGTCACAGAATCCGGGCTTCGCCAAGTCCACCTCCTGTGGAGACTCTTCTTGAAGAAAGAATTCATCAAGAAAAGCCCTTCAGACTCCAGGAAGTTGACCAGCATCTGCCCCCTGTGATTTCGGCACCCCAAGCCATATGGGCCGATTTTCGTTTCGCCGCGTTCTTGTACTCCCACTTTGGCATTGAAGTCCCCTATAACAACGTTGTAGTGAGCCTTGGCGGTACCATGTGTTGCTTTTGCAATATCCTCGTCCATCGCCTCGGCTATCTCGTCAGAGTATGTCGAGGTCGGCGCATACACCTGTATTACCTTCAGGGCGTACCTGTTGGTGAGTTTCAGTACAAGGTACGCTACCCTGGTCGACATACTACTAAACTCCACAACGCTGCTAACGAAGTCCTTGTGAACGAGGAAACCGACACCCCCCTGGGAGAGCTGATCACCTTCCCGAAAGTAGAATAAGTTGCCTGACTGTAGGGTTATCGTGTCCTCCCCCTCTCGCCGGACTTCAGATAGCCCTAGAATATGCCAGTTCAAGCAACCCAGTTCTACCTCGAGTTCGGTGAGGTGTTGGTCCAGCCGAAGACTGCGTCCATTATAAGTGGCCACGAGTAGTTGTTTTTGGCAGCCTGCCGTAACCCGGAGATTCTTCGCACCCCCTGCCCCACCGTTACCACGACCGCTGCCTTGGCCGGGAATACCGGGACCACCGGGAACTGGGGGCGGTTGTGTTGGTGATCTTTTCACCGGGAGGTTTATGCCCATAGTCTCCACGCTGGGTAAACGGGTTGGAGACCGCAGCGGTAAACCTCTTGTAGACGGTGGACGCTGCTGCCCGCCCCCACCAAAAATATTTAGGTTGGCCCATATTTAAGAATGGTTATCCCGCCATTTTTCGGTGTTGTGCTGTGGAAGCTTGTCAGCCATATGAGAGGTTTGGTATCAAAATCAGTCAAGTCCAATTCACGCAATTTGTCATTATAGTGCATAAACTAATTTTTGTTATTGGCAATATTTTTGACAACTCAGCTCAAGGCGGGTGATTCAAAAGAGTCTTTTAAAACTAAACTAAATAAATATCTACCTTAGTCTCAAACAAAAAAACTCGGATTTCATATAAAATCTGCCGGATTTGACCAAATTTGATAGTGAGGGGCGGATTTGGCCGAATTTGATTGTCATGGCTTTGGATTTGACTGTTTTTGATTGGTTATTTATGGATTTGGCCATTTTGACCAACAACGATAGTGAAGTTATAAATCTAGAGTTGACGCGAGTAATAAGTAATTTGATCTGGCACTTTCGGCATAGGTTTTTTTTTTGGTAGTCGAAACTAAGAATCAGCAAACTTTCATCATTTTCTTTTAATAAGTTGTAAAATGCTTTGGCTCTTAAACTGTGTACTCTTTTTTTAATCATTAAATCCTTCTTTGTCTTTCTCATATTTGATCTGTTCTTGTAATTGCAGGCATGTAGAACAAACGTCAGTCCGTGGCTTCCGAAACCAATATTAAATGTAGTATTAAAAATTCTTCGAAAGTAAGATGCTATAACAGTCTGAAATTGTGCCTCTGCTTGCTCTTTATACATTTTGTATAGTTTATTAATGTTCAAATCAGATTAAAGATACTGTCTGCATTTGATACTTCCTCGACAGTAGTGGATCTCGCGTGGTAAACCACGCGTGGTTTACGTGGTAAACGCTTAATGAATTTTTGTATGGACTTTTTCTGACCCGCATATTTATGTTCTTTGTGATTGCCTCCCCGAGACTCACTAGCTGAAGCTCCACCACTTTTAAAATTACGAGCAATCACACCATTTACTCGTCCTTTTTTAATTCCTAAAATGTTTTTCTGCACACGGGAATCTAGTTATTTCTTCTTCGACAATAATATACTATTTGCATTCCTTTCATTTTTCTTGTGCCTGTCATAAGCCGATGGCGACTTACAGCAGACGCCTTAGAATGTTGCAAAATAAAGTTGTCTTGGTCAATTTTAGATGGTGATTTGTAAAATGTTGCATGAAATTTTACAATATCAACTTTTCTTAGCGATGTGCATCTATATGATTTTGAGTAATGTTCACATGGGACTTTAATCTTTGGAAGAGCTTTTGGTGAATATCTAAAACAAAAATGATAAATGAAGCAAGCAAAGCATTTAACATTAGTAAAATACACTACATTTTACACACCTATCGTATAAAAAGTATACACACACGCTTGCATAGGCACACACACCTCAGACTTATACATACATAGGTGCACAACTCACTTTCATGTTATACACTTTATGAATCAAATTAAAAAAAGTGGTTGTCTGTAAAGTCGGTTTACGGACGATAATTTTACGTGATAACGTCCACTGTCACATTGTCCACTGGCCCACTGTCCCACTGTCAACACCATCACACTCATAGCCTAATAACAATAGGGAAATTATGTATCGTGTCACAAACAAACACGACCACAAAGACAACCAGACTCGATAATTTAAATACATTTTTAAAATTGTCCAGTAGTAAGTAGCTTAGGTTGTTAGTAATTTTATTTTAATACGTAGGAGCAATTTAATAATAATAATAATAATAAGCCTTTATTTGTTCCTTGACTTTACAAAATACAATAAAATTTAAAAGATATGCAAAAAGATTGCTGATAAGTACAATATTAAGTCATGGCCCCTCTAGGGTGTAGGCCTCCTCCAACTGTCTCCATCGTTCTCTATCTCCTGCTGTCTCTATCCAATTGTCTCCTGCTATCTTTCGTAGGTCATCAGACCAACGGTCTATCGGTCTACCCCTGGCTCTCTTGCCTTCTGGACCTTTCCATTTCGTGACCAGTTTCGTCCATCGTTCACCGGTCGTTCGTATCATGTGGCCAGCCCATTTCCACTTCAACCGCTGTGCATGCTTTCCCGCGTTAATGACTTTGGTTTTTTCTCTTATGTCACAGCTTCTTTGTTTATCTTTTAGTTTTAGGTCAAGAATGCTTCTCTCCATAGAACGCTGGCATGTCCGTAATTTTGTTTTTGTGTATTTGTTGTAGATCCAAGTTTGTGCTCCGTATGTAAGGCATGGCAGTATACACGAGTCCATGACTTTTTTCTTTAAATTTAATGAGAGTTTCGATTTTAATGTTTCTTTCATGCTCCAGAATTTCTTCCAAGCCATATTAATTCTTCTGTCTAATTCGTCTTTATGTCGTGTGCTTTTAAATGAAATTAGTTTTCCAAGATATATATAACTGTCGACATATTCAATTAGCGTTTGGTTTAACTTAATGGGGCTTTGTTTGCTATTTGTGGATACTTTGGTCTTGGAGGTATTTAGTTGTAAGCCGATGGTGCTGCTAGAATTGCTTAAGTCGGTAATCATTTCTTCGAGCTGCTTTGATGACGTCGAGAAGAGAACTATATCGTCGGCAAATCTTAAGTTGCTGAGGAACTTGCCATTTATATTTATTCCTTTTTCTTCCCACTTTAAATCCTTCATTATATTTTGCAAAACAGCAATGAAGAGTTTTGGTGAGAGTGGATCACCTTGTTTGACCCCCTTGCGTATGTTTATTTTGGGCCCTAGTCTATCAAGCTTTACGCGACTTGTACTTTTTATATATATGTTTTTAATTATATTTATGTATATATTCGGAATATTTTGATGTTTCAGTGCCTGCCAAAGGAGCCAAAGGAGCAATTTAGCCATCCATAATAATAATAACAAAAATTAGACTTGATCAAATGCGAACTTAATGCAAAATATTGTTTAGCACCCCTGCCTGTCAAATGTTCGTCAGTAGGACTCGAGTTGATGCAACAAACTTTACTTACCTAGAAACTTTTTGTTCATTACGCTTCCACTTAAATTTTTGTGTCAGCCGTTTCCTAGACATTTCTGGAACAGTTTCTTTTATTTCTTCAGTTGATTCATCCATTTTTTCTATTTATTTTTATGTAAAAACGCTAGGAATTCGATCACGACGCAAATCAAGCACTTCGACGTAAAAACAAAATGGCAGACACGCCGTACTAAATCCTTGAATCTGATTGGCTGATAAGGATTTGGGAAATTTTGTTTTGAAATAGTATTCGATTTGTCTACTTTTGATCCCAGAGTCACGATTTGCAATGAAATTTCATCTAACAAACATGGATTTGGCCAATTTTGAATGACACTGAACTACAAAATGGAACGTTCTTAATTTAGCTGCATATTCAGTTTAAAAAGTAAGTTTTTTGGATTTGGCCGATTTTGATACCAAACCTCTCATATGTTTTTCTTTCGCTCCCGGCTGACTGAGAGTAACGTATCCGGACCGTCAAGTCATTATGTGTGGACCGCGAAAACTCAGCAACTTGTACTACAGAGTAACGTAAGTTAATAAAAATATATCCCCCGTGACATTTTTGCTGACGGCAATTCACAAAAGGCCGGGTAAAGTAACGAATTGATATGTATATGTCGTTCTCATTGATATGTAAAACAAACATCTTTGTTATTTCCGTATTCTTTTGTTTAATAAATATTTTTTCTATAAAAAGTGTGGACTGGGAAGGTCATTTCATTTTTGAAAATGGACCCCAAGCGAAATTAATTGGCGACCCCTGGTATATGATATTATTATATCAGTGGACATTACTTTTGACAAACTTGTTACGTTTTGTTATAATTTTGCTTGTATTATCGAGCCTCGCAGTAAAGGCGCGGGTGCGGCTGGCGTAGATACCATTTAAATAAGTATTACTCATGATTATCATCTGTGAAATCTAACAAACATTAATTGTTCCCGACTGGTCAAGAAGGACGATTATAAATTCACGTAGTCGGTAAATTATATTTTTTAAATATTTATGTTATTAAAAATTACGATCATGTTAGATGTGATATAAAATGTTTAAGTCTTATGGGTTTTGGTACATTTATTTTAGGGTTTGTTGATGTTGAAATAATGTATGTTTTTTTATTGATGGCCATGATTTTTATCATTTACCTGTGACAAGTTACGTAGTTAAAAAATGTCTTTCGGTACTTCTTTTCTTTCAGGGCAAATTTGGAATTACCGACACCTTAGACCTTATCATTTCCAACTATTATCTCAACAAATCGAATATCTAAATTTTTTATACTAATACATAATACTTCAAATACTTCAATTAAATATGTTAAATGCTAGTGATGGCCTGGTGCGCCACTTAACGGAGGTGCAGATCAAAAGGATAACATTTTAATGGGCTTTAGGTACAGGTTATTTATACTTGACCTTCTGACTTATTTCGGCAATTTCGGAGTAAAATTTTGTCTATTGGAATTTTGGAATATGCAATGACAATATATTATAATTCATACTTGACAAAACTAATTATGAATTAATAACGAGTATAAATGTTTATCATGTCTTGATTGAAGTCAAGAGGAAACTGTATTTGTATTATAGCTACTCATCAAATTGCAATATTCTTCAAATTTTAAGCTAAAAGAATTTGAATTATTTCTCAGATATGCAACAAATAGTATACTTAATTCACAAGTAAAATTAAATACAGAAATGTGTAAAGGAAAAACTAATAACTCCAAAATTTACTTCTTTATTACTTTTGACGCCGAACAAAGTTCGCCGGGTCAGCTAGTAAGTAGGGGGAAGTCCCCTAGTGGCGGACACCTAAGGTTATTAATAAATAAAACAATATTTATTTAAAGTAAAGTTTATTAAATTATGACTTACAGCTCGACCAACTTATCTGTGAACTGAGTGGCGGCGACACCGTCGACATAGTGTTGCAAGTTATTATAGATTTCCCAGAATTTGGCATGTTTGCCTAGTACATAGCGTAGTAATAAATTAGATACGTTATTAAGGTAATCTATATAATTAGTACTTATTATATTATTTATGTCTATACATTAATTCATTCATTAAGTGTGTAAAAAATATTCGAAAACCCTTGGCAAAGATGAATTGATTAGGGGTAGATAACCTGTAACTGTAACCTAAAATTCATGTTAGCTGCTGTTGGACAGTCCCTTTTTAGAGTAAGGTTTTAGGCTATATAACATCACGCTGCGACCAATAAGAGCGACGGGACAGGGCAGAGTTGTCAGTAGACTAGGTCACTGGCGGTCGGCTAGTTTCATATCTACAGGATAGATACAAGAGCTGACCTAGCAATTGGATATAATAAAACATGAGTTTTAGAATAATTTATTTATTGAAACCAGGTTTACAATAATTATGGTCTTTGGAACAACCTGCACGCCCAACTTCAGTCAGGCTGTGAGGAAATATACCTCCTATTTCCATGCAACCATCATCATCATCACTATCACTTTCTGTTTCTGTGTCACTTCTTACTTCTATTATAAAAGGCTTATCCAAATACGAATCTTGTTTCAAATATTCTTCTTCTAACTTGTGAACATGTTTGCAATGCTGTGCCCACTCATTAACCGTAATGGTTTCAAAGGCTTCTTGAACCAGGCGGGGAATCTCAGCATTTTTATGGTCAATATTTACTTCAGCTACTTTTCTTTTCATTGTGCTCCAAATGAATTCAATGGGGTTAAGATCACAGTGATAGGGAGGTAAGTACAAGCATTTGTGCCCATTTTGTTCTAATATTTTATCAATTTCATATTCAGGTTCAGGCTTGTTTCTTTTTATTAGTTCTAACAGCTGAGGTTTTGTGAACTCTTCTCCAAAGTCAACATTATTTTGTGTCAACCATAGTTGCATATCTCTTTTTAAAGAATTCGTATTTGGAACCTTATTTATGCAAACACGGTGATAGGGAGCATTGTCCATTACAATTATTGATGGCTGCTGTAAGTTAGGCACCAGTTTTTCAATAACCCACTTTTTAAAGTTAGTACTGTTCATATCATCATGATAATCACCACTTTTAGTATTAGACTTGAAAACGAGAAGTGCATTATTAACAAATCCAGTGTCCCCTCCTGCGTGTATGTATATGTATATACCTTTGTCCTTTTGATACAGGCTCTAATACTCCGTCTACACCCTCGCCTTGCCAACATTTACCTGATGTATGCGATGAGTGAATATATGTCTCGTCTAAATAAATTAGCGGCTGAGGTTGTGGACTTATTTTATTTTTTTCTACTGCATGCAAGTACTTTGCTCTCCAAGCTGATACTTCATTACGCTCCATTAGTACCTTACGGTTACTCTGAGTCTTTTTAAAACGAAAACCCATCTTGTGAAGCAGTTTTCGAAGACTTTCTCGTTGTCCTGTGTAGTTAATTTCTGTCTTTAAGACCTCTAGTAGCTTCTTGATAGTTGGTAGCTCCTTTTTAATGGAATAAAACTCATGTACTTTTCTTCGAATAACTCCCATGTCAAAATCATCAACATGTATAAATCCCGTTTTACGCTGCCTCTCCTTGCCTGGGGTCTGAATTTTTGTACCAGTCTCTTCTGCCACATGCCCTTCTTTTACTATTTTAGATATGAGTCCTTGACTCACACCTGAAATAAATAACACATTATCATCATCAACCCCTTAACGTCACACACACAATGTTTGCTATATGTAAGTACGAATGAATAGTGGCAATATCAAAAGTAAATATCAGTAGATATGTACCTATTTCTTGTTGCGGGTTAGTTGACTCTTACATCCAACAAATTCATAAATATTGGGAAATTTACAAAAAGAAAGTGGGAACACTAACCTGTAGCTGCCGAAATTCGTTTGTATATTTGATTAAATGGTATAATCGGAGCCTCCGCCCGAGCTTCTTCTTCAAAAAAGGATTTAACCTTTAGAATAATGCTTCGAGCATCACTTTTAATCGCTTTCGGCATAATTAACGTTGTAAATATAGCAATTTAGCAACAGAAATCACAGAGTACCCGAATGTAGTAGATACTGACAATCGAATGACATTTCAACATGGCGGCCGTAGTTCCTATTTTTTCCATTTCACAGATAAGTTGGTGGGACTGTATATTAGATAACAAAGTTAGAAATCAAATTAAATTAACAAAAATGCAACCTCTGCTAAGAAATAATAATATCAATCGAACTTTGGTAATAAAAAATAAAATTTAAAAAAGTGGCACCTAGTACCGGACAAATATTTGTGCCATACCCCTAGCACCGGACATTTCAAAATAACCTGCATCGATCACAAATGTAGCAGTCTCCACACTCTGGAATATCTGCACATGCTTCATGTACCCACCCACTACAGGATGAGCACTGGATCCAATCTTCGTCAGTGTCTTCCAAACAAACTACGCAAATTGTTATGTTTGTGTTAGACATTTCAGTTAATGGTTCTACTTCACTTCCTTTCTTTCCTTTAGGTTTCACGTTTGTCACTTCTTTTTCCTTGTCTACGCTCTTTCCTTTGGTTTTAATTCCTTTGGTTTTCTTTCCTTTACCTCCCATTGCTACTTCAAACTTAGATTTTTTTTCCTTCTTTTTATCTTTCATGTTCTTTTCATTTTCTTTTTCTTTTGCCACTTTTTTGTATGGCGATGAAGTTAAAATTTCTCTTCGGTCACTCTTTCGTTTTCGAGCTGCTGTTCTTTTTTTTGCTGCGTCAGATAACGGTAATAAGTTATGGATTATCTGAACAAGATCGGGAGCAGAACTTGTCGACTGTTTGGGACTTGTGCACACTAATAGATTGTTCAGATTCTTTCATTTGCTCTTCTATGACTAAGTTTGATATCAGGACACCTTGTTCGTTGTTTAGTGCGTTTGATGAAGTTTCTGTTTGTTCTAGTGGTATATTGGTCATATCTGCAGCCAAATAATCTAGGTCAGAAAATAAATGTCTGTCAAATGGATGGATTCCAGTACATTTGAATCCAGATACTGCAATATCCAATCGAGCTACCTTTTATAAATGCTTCTTTCACCAAACCAGCAATGTCATAATCCGTTATCCGACATCCAGCATTTGTTCTCATCCACAAGTCGCATTGTTGGTTGTATGCATCTTTAAACGGCTTCATAAATGTCCTGTCCAGAGGCTGGAGCTTGTGCGTAGTGTGTGGTGGTGAACTCATCAAGTGAATATGATTTTCTCTGCAAAAATTGATTACCGCCAATGTCTTGTGGCTGCCATCCAGTAGAAGAAGCACAGGGTTCTCTTTGGTTGGTTGCGTGTTTGACGAATATCCTTAGATATTGCAAAAAAAAAGTCACTATTCATCCACCCTTTTGGCTGAGCCACACCGATGCTCTCAGTTGGAGCTTTCATCATTAGCCTTTCATTCATTCTTTGCCTAGGAAATACGAAAAATGGGGGTATGTAGTGACCGTTAGCACTCATACAGAACAAAACTGTGATGTTTTTGCCTCTCTCAGCAGAAGTGAGCTTACCTACTTGACGGATGGCTTTCGGAGCGAGAACTTTTTGATGTTTGTGCACGCAACTGACACCAGTTTCATCACAGTTATAAATTCTTGAGGGTGTGAATTTGTACTGTTCCATAAGCTTTTCAAGGTTGTCGTAGAATAGATCCACTTGTGGTTTGTTAAATCCTACGGCGCGCATCATGCTTGTCGATTCCGGTGCTCTCAACGAAATGTCAGAATGCCTTTTCATGAAGTCGTAGTAAAAATGTTTACCAGCACTGCCTTTTTCTTTATTAAATCGATGAGGAATCTTCATGACTTCAGCTAAGTCGTATGCAAATTTTAGAAACTCCTTTTTCATGAGCGGCATCCATCTATTCGATAAATCTTTAATGTGGTCCACCAAGACTTGTTCATACTCTGCTGAGAAGGTGCTAGTGAACCTACCTAACTTTGGTTTCATTGTTACTTCTTCTCCTCGATGTAGGGCCTTTATTTTATCATGTATAGTACTTTTAGGAATATTGTATTGCATTGCAGCTTGTCTTACACTCAGTTCTTTTGACATAACCTAATCAATAGCAGTTTGTAAGTTCTGTGGCTCCCAAGATCCTTTCTTTTTCTTCTCTACCATTTTAATTATATTATTTCTCTAAAACAAAATTAAATAATTAGAATAAATGACGTAAACTCTCACAAGAAATATCAATATGTTTACTGTCCGGCGCTAAGGGACGACTTAGTGTCCGGTGCTAAGGGACACACATTTTCGTTCATTAGGTGGTACCTACTAAAATTGTTTAAAAGATCTAATAATTACGGAATAATTTACGGATAACAATCAAGTACTACCTTTATCTTTGAATACCACTCAAATGTAAATGCATAAATACATTAGAATTACTTACATTGATATTTAGGCGACGCCGTGATTTCGCGCCTAAAACAGCAAACGAGTGCTCCCGCTGTGGCCGTGTGCGTCACTCACAGAACACTATACTCCTAGCGGAGAAGAATGGCAGCTTCATAGAAAAAAAATGCCTACACGAAAACTCACTAGCGCTCCAGTTATCGCCATCGAAAACTTAAACTTTAAACCTGACATTGACGGGATGGCGGGTATTTTAAATTTATTATTTTTAATTTATAGTGAAAGGTAGATTTTAATATTGCTTTTATTAATCAACGTTTTTTCAATGTATCAAATCAATTTACATCTGTACAGTAAATATTCGTTGATTAATAAAAGCAATAACAGACAAAATGAAAATGCAGTTTTTCAGACGTGTTTCAATATATTAATTTTTCTTCTTAGTACAGTTTTGGAGGCTTCTTCCATGAATCCCAAATTTTTCTGCTTGCAAAACCGTTTCAGGCATCTATTTTTGTCGTCAGTATACTCTTTAAAAGAGGAGAATAAATGAAATACCTCAGTGTTCGGATCTGCAAGCATTATGTTTTTGCAATGTATGCAGGTTAGTGCCATACTTCTTACAATAAATCCGCACACATAAGCACATGCTTGCATTTCACCTGAACACTGAGGCACATCAAAGTCTATATCATCTAATCTTGGGTCAACATTTGCAGGATGACCACTAGGCCCTTCATTGTTATCTTTTTCTAAAAAGCTTTTAAAATTCTCTAAGAGCCCATTGTCATCATCCAGGCAGTTTCTATTTTTATTAATATTTATTAAATTTGTAGCAATGCTAGTTTTTAAAGCTGCAACAAATTGGACTGATGTGGGATTCGAGTTACATCCACAATTGGTTCTTATGCACCCAAAACAGTTTTCGAGCGGATCCTGGTTGAGCCTCCTCACAGACAAAGTATTGATATCAATTTTTTTTAAATTTTCAAATATTTTCTCTACAGCATTTATCGTCCTCAACCAGCCGCACTGGGATGGTGGTTTGCTCCGCGCCCCCAAAAACTTCATGCTCATAAAGATTTTTTTCATTTTCTTAAATAATTCAAGATGACCACTTGATGAGGACATATTTGTTAGGTATTGTTTTCGTTTTTGTTAGGCGTCGAACAATTTGTCCATATTTGACAATACTGTTGATGTTCCAATAGCGTCTTGGGGTAGTTCATCTGAAATTAATTAGTACAAAATCAATCCACTGTTCGTTAATAACTTTTACCTACTTCATTTATTCATTCTTCTTCTTCACTTCTACTTCACTTTTTTTCGGCTGGCAACACTGTGCCAGTAATGTAGTGAAATTGTGTTCGCTACTTTAAATTTGTATTTATATAATATCATAATTGTTTCATCATAAACTTTACAGTGTATAATTAATTTAAGTAGTTTTCTTGACGTTTTGAATATAAATTGTGTAAAACTGTGCCCAGTATTCGGTGTAAATCAACCATTGACGAAGTGACCGTTATCAGTATAACAATTAATGCAAATTCAAATTTTGCTTCTTACTTGAACTATAAATGGACTTCTCAATCACACTTATTTCTGTCCCGGGGAGTATATTATATTTTTTTATTAGTAGATAACCTGTAATAACACCACACTCCACAGGACATTAGTGAACCTCACAAGCCTCTGCTGTAACTTGTGAGCAACATACACCACACTCACTGGCTCAGTTTGTGTCTCATTTTATTTTGACAAAGTGTGGAAATAAAACTGATGACGATAAGCTTCGCCTCAGACATTTCCAAACTTCATGGATGATATTCATGAATGATGTTCATGATTAATTTATTCATGAAGACTGCACATATTATTACTAAACTGCTAGTTTAGGTCCCTAATGTAGCTAGTATTTAAGTAATATATTATTATTGTAGTTTTATGATATATATAAATAATCTACTAACAGATTAGTATTATATAGTTATAGTTAGTATTTTAAACTATTGCTTGTTGTGTCTATTTGTTAATTTGTACTTTAAATAATTGTACTCAGTTGCCCCTCTGGGTTATTCCACTTATACTTATCTAAACCCGCTTAAATTATCACTTAATACATTTCCATATTAATTTCTAGATACCTACTTTTTTTTTTTTTTTCTTTTCACTTTCTGCCCTTATTTTTCCTGGCTAACTCTCTAAATACTTTTTTAGGTCTTAATAACACACTCTTTAAAAATGGAATCATACCCAGTAACCCGTAAGGCAGCAGCAAAAAAGTTGGAGGCTCAGCTGAAGTTAGCTCTGTCAGAGCTAAAAAAGTACCAGGAAGATAACACTCAATTGCTGATTGAGCGTAGTGACTGTGAAGGTGAAATTATTTCTTTAAACAAAAACATTTCAGAGCTTAAGAGCCAATTAGTAGAGTTAGACATTGAGCACATGGACACACTGGACCAATTAAGAAAAGCACACTCTCAATTAAAATCATCCCATGAGTGTGATGATATATATACTAGGTCTCTGAGTCACAATGCAGAATTACAACAAAACCTTAATGTAGCTTATTCTAGAATTGAAGAATTAGAGAGATTTATTGAGGTGTCCAATAGTATTGAGACTCAGAACCAGTTCTCACAATTGTTAGGTGACAAAAGTTCTATAAATAATAATTTAATTAGGAAATTGAAATTAAAATATAAAACTAGTCTGAAAAAGACTAAAAAGTTTACTAAAATTAGCAAAGTAATTAAAAAACTTGAGTTGACTATTAAAAAGTCACTGAAAACTAAAAAATTGCACCATTTAAATTGTGAGCTACAATCAGAGTTGCTGATAGCTCAAGAGGAGCTGGTATCAAGTAGGGTTCAGTATGACCAGCTTATTAGTGAATTAAAAAGGCAAATAGTTAGCCTAGAAACTTGTTTATCTAGCTTAAGCCAGAAATACGAGCAAGACACTTTAGAATATATTGAGAAATACGAGGACATAGCTAGGATGGGTAATGAGCAGTTGGCTAAAGTGCTGTCACTGTGTAATGAAGTTAACTGTTCTAATAAAACATTGTCACAGTCAGAGACCAATCATACTCTACAACTAGACTTTCCTCTCCAAACGGCCAGCTTCACCGGCACTAGTTTAACGACAACACCTATCATGGATGGGTCTTCAGGGGTCTTAATGTTTTCTGATGAGTTGGGAAAAGGCTTTGGTAGACTGATTAGTGATAATTTAAAGCAGCCTATTCTCAATCACTGCTCACCTAGTATGAAATTAGAAAATATTATATACCACATAAAATCCACAAAGCTAACTGCTGAATCTACTGTGCTTGTACTATATGGTAATAGCATTACTGTCACAAAAAAAGATATAACGAATTTGATTGAGCTAATGGAAGTCCTTCACAACAGTATTGGCTGCAAATTCATTGTTTCATCGTTGCCATACTCCTACGTTCTGACAGCAAGACAAAATAGGCACATTTATAACTTAAACTTACTATTATATAATTTATCACACTACTTGAAGGATATAATATCAGTTTTTGATATTAATAGTGTAAAAACAAATCTTAGGTTAACAAAAGATACTGTGTATCTGCCATTTGCTGACAGGAAAGAAATTGCTAGACTGCTAGCATTATATATACAAACTGACAGGGCTACTTGTAAAGTAGTACCTCATTCTATTAATTGTAAGGATCTTGACACTTCTATTTGTTTAAATTAATAGAAGCGACAAAGGATAGACCTAAATCATTGCTCACTATTGTACATCAAAATATGCAAGGTTTATCTGGCAAAGAACTTGAGCTTGACCTATTTTGTAAAAAGCACAATGTTCAAGTATTATGTTTGACTGAACATTGGCTTAAAACTTGTGAACTCGCTTTCAATAATGCTCACTACTCTGTTGGCAGTGTATTTTGTAGGAAAAAAGCCAATCATGGTGGTGCCATGATCCTTGTATCAAATAATATTAGATTTAAAAACAGGAGAGACATTACAAAGCTCTCCATTGAACGCACTGTTGAACTGTCCTGTGTTGAGCTTGAGCAATTTATTGTGCTTTGTGTTTATAGGCCGCCACTGGGTGATTTTAATATATTCGAATCCACTATGGATGATGTTATGCAAAAACTTATTGTAAGTGGTAGGAATGTAATTGTATGTGGTGATTTTAATGTTAATCTGTTAAAAGATTCAACTAACAATAGTAGGCTTGTTAGTTTATTTACCTCATTTGGACTACAACATCTGTTCTTAGAACCCACAAGAATTACATCTCACTCTGCTACCTGCTTAGACAATATTTTTTGTAATTGTAATTTTGTGCAAAAAGAAATATTAAGTCAGTTGCCATCGGACCATTGTGGTCAAAAGGCAGTTTTTGTGATGAATATGCCTAAATTAGTTAGTAAATTTACTTGTAGACCCATAACCCAGAAAGGCATCAAACATTTTCAAAACGCTATCGCGGCTAGGGCTGCTTCGCCGGACATGTCGAATGATCCAGATGAACTGTACAACTCACTTTTAAAAACCATTGACTCGGAACATAAATCTATTTTTAAAACCAAAACTATGAGTAAAAATGTCAAT
Source organism: Euproctis similis (assembly GCA_905147225.2). Taxonomy (NCBI): domain Eukaryota; kingdom Metazoa; phylum Arthropoda; class Insecta; order Lepidoptera; family Erebidae; genus Euproctis; species Euproctis similis. The sequence continues at coordinate 2,741,012 of LR990103.1, forward strand.
TTATCATTTTGCGATTGGGCCACCAAGGGCATTTACAAAAGTAGAACTAAGTTGTATGATTTATATAGTATAAAGAAGTGGAATTTTGATCCCGTTTTTATTAGATATGTTAGAAATTACTCTAAAATATTTAAAAAAGTCTGCTTATCTGCCAAATCAATATATTTAAGTAAGCGGATACAAGAATCACAGAACAAGATTAAAGTTACTTGGAATATTATCAACAATGAGACTGGTCGTACAAGGGACCGTGATGATAATATTAAACTTATAATTAATAATAAAATTATCCAAGATAAATATGCTATTGTCGAAACATTTAATGACTTTTTTGCCAAAATTCCCATTACTACTACTAATACATTAAATTCGTGTCCCGTCAAAGCTGAAACTCTGCTTAAGGAAAGTGTGGCGAGTGCAATGTTTCTTTTAAATTTGAACATGTCGACCCTTACGATATTATAAAAGTGTTTAAACAATTAAATTCCAAAAAAACGGCTGATTTATGGGGCATTTCCGTGAAATTAATAGATTCTATTATTGTCCTCATAGCTCCAAACCTAGCTGTGCTTTTCAATAAATGTGTAGACGCAGGTGTGTTTCCTAATTTAATGAAACACAGCAAATTGATACCTTTGTTTAAAAGTGGTAGTAGGAACGATCCAGCTAACTTTCGTCCTATTTCTATATTGCCTGCACTCAGCAAAATTTTTGAAAAAATTATCTCTCAACAAATACTAAGCCATTTTAATTTGAATAATCTTTTTCACAAAGAACAATACGGTTTTACAAAAGGTCGCTCTACAACCGATGCTGGGGCTGCTCTTATCAAACATATTTTCGATGGTTGGGAGAACTCGCAGGACGTAATTGGCGTATTCTGTGACCTCTCTAAAGCTTTTGACTGCGTGGATCACCACACTCTTTTACGTAAGCTCAGTCACTATGGTATTAAGAACACTGCACTTAGGCTGGTTGCATCATACTTGAATAACAGGTTACAGTTTGTTGATGTAAACGGAGTGAGATCATCTGGATCATCTGTGTCTATGGGCGTTCCCCAGGGTTCCATTCTCGGTCCGTTGCTGTTTATTATACATATTAATGATTTGCCTTTTTGCGTTCAGAAATTTTGTAACATTGTACTATTTGCTGATGACACTTCACTCCTCTTCAAGGTAGACCGTAAAAAAAGCATTTTTGATGATGTGAATAGCTCCCTTACACATGCCCATGAATGGTTTACGGCCAACAATTTAGTTCTGAATTCCAATAAAACTAAAATAATAAGGTTTACTATGCCTAATGTTAATGGTCCGGCTATAAATATATCTCTGAATAACACAATTTTAGACCCAGTGAAGTCAACTTTATTCTTAGGTATTACTCTAGATAATACGCTTCAATGGGGTCCTCAAGTAAAATCTTTAGTGGGAAAACTCAGCTCTGCTGCCTACGCGGTTCGAAAAGTTCGACAGCTTTCCGATGTTGCAACCGCCAGATTAGTCTACTTCAGTTATTTTCATAGCGTTATGTCTTATGGTATTTTGCTATGGGGTAGAGCAGCTGAGATTCAGTCGATTTTTGTTATTCAGAAACGAGCTATTCGGGCAATTTATAATTTGGGGGCCAAAGTCTCTCTAAGAGAACGTTTTAAGGAATTTGGCATATTAACAGTTGTTTCACAATTTATATATGCCAATATAATGTTTGTTAGGAAAAACTTGAATAAATATACTAAAAATAGTGATGTTCATAATTTTAATACCAGAGGCAAGCATAAACTTGTGTTGCCGTGTCATCGCCTGCACAAAGTACATAAGTCTTTTCTGGGAATGGGTGTACAATTTTATAATAGAATCCCTGCGCATATCCTGGCTCTGTCATTCGATCGGTTTAGTCGGGCGGTGAAGGATCGTCTCATTGCTGGTGCTTATTACACCATCAATGACTTCATGACGGACAAGTCATCTTGGGACCGTCAAGTTGCTTGCTCAACGCGGATTCTGTAGTTTGCGTGTTGAAATTTGTTCACATGTTCTGGAGTGGAGGCGTTCCGTAATAATTTCTGATAGTTATGTATATACACTTTTTAATTTATAATTTGCTTTGATATTGTTTATAATATATGTACATATAAGTTTCATTTATTGCACAGCGTTACCACTCTAAATAAAAGATGTCGCGTCAGTTGCGCTCGACTAATATATTTGCATAGTTTTTCTTTTTAGGACGTTGATGTTAATTTGCTGTGATGGTCGAGTATTCTGGCTGCTACACCTTTTATGCACGAGTCTACTGCTTTGTTTTCAGTAGCGATATTAATATTATTGTTATTTATGTCTAATAGTTTGAAAAGAGTATTTGGCACATGAGTTTCTTGCCCGATTCTTCTCATGATAGCCCCTACACTCGGAATCGGGCCGCTCGTGGCGATTGCGTCCGTGTTTTCTTGTTCCACGGACGCACTTTCCTCAAGCGCTCGTGTTAAGTAGTTTAATTAAAATAATAAAGTAAAATTGTACTTGTTGACTATTTTTAAGTGTCTGTGAAGACCTATGAAAATAAAGCTTATTTTGACTTTGACTTTGACATTATTTTTACAATTTGCAAGTAACCCTTTTAAAAGGAATGAGGTAAAATTTGGGAACAGTCAGTAAGATACAACCCAGCAGTGTTTTGTTATGTTCAGGTTGTAGATCGCGAGAAGAAAGTAAGAGATTTAAAATTGTGTACAGAGACTGCTGCTGCCTATTCTTAATGTATTCTTGAATTGAAACGAAAATTTAGTTTAGTATTAAGTTTTACTCTTACTTTGACTTGCTTTAGCATATATTCCTGCTGCAACCGAATGGCTCAATACTTGAGCAGCTAATTTAACCTTCATTTTTTGTTTACCATTCGGTTGCAAGTGTTGTTCCGTCAAGGCTGGAGCAAAAACAAAGTTTGGGTTTTCTTCGTCTTTATTGTAAAATTCTTGTTTAAGACTCCATTTTGCTACACCTGGAATATATAGTCAATTAGTTATAAATATGAACATTAATATATTTTTTTCTGGCAATTGTTACATTATTATTGAACTGTTCCTCCTACATTCATTACGTTAAAGTAATATTTATTGACAGAGCAAGTATTTGAGCAAGCTGTAACTATAACACAGCCTGCTAAATGGAAGCTATTTGGTATATAATTTTAGTGGACAGCTAAGCTTGGAGTTTTCCTGATAGAAATGTTAATTAACAGAGACTAAATTTACAGAGAGGCCTATGTGCAGCAGTATGCATGCAATGATATTGTTGTACTAACCTTGTTTGAATTTTCCCTCAATTTGTACAGTATCATCAGTAAACTGAATATCATGTTTTAAAAAATTGTTTCTAAAACATTTTAGGTGTGGTGGGTCCAAGATTGTGACAATTTCATGTCCTTCATGCTCAAAGACAGGTAGTTCTGTAGTAGATCCCAAAGAATTTATGGCCCGAATATTTACACCATCCATATCACACACTGTTGCGATAACTTCCAGCCCTGCGCCGAAACAAGCACTCAGTACCTGCAATCAATATTAGGTACATATCATTAAATCATGTCAATAAGTTGTAAACGTGAACATTAGGTACTTAAGAAACTTTTTTAATATATTTTGTTTCCTCACAGTCAGATTAGTGGTCCTATACCCATTATTATGATACAATCATGGGAGGTAAGAAATTTAATAAGTATATAATAATAGATAATTAATGTAAGAAACATATTTTTTTGAAAATGTGTATAGGTAATCTCACCTCTTTCACAAGCACAGCTAATCTATCTGCCGTGACACAATTGCCAGAAAAATAAAATGCTATTGGCTGTTTCCATTTTTTCCTTAAGCCAATAGCCATAAAAGTTAAGGCATGGGTTGCAATATCAGGCGTTCGTCCTTGGGTAGCATGATCCTGGTAACCATCTAATTGGTCTAGTTTTGCATTATAGCATATATTTTTTCGTATTGACATCTCGTCGAATGCCAGCATACACAAATTTTTTTGTGTAATTTCCTTGATAGTATCAATAATTTGAGTATTTATACCACTGTTTAAAGGAAATTTGTTCAGCAATGCCTTGAGAGAGCTAATAATAGGCAAACAAAATAGTCTACTCAATAGTCTGTAACAGGAGCTTGATTTCTTGTAAATGCTTAAGGCCAAAACCTTGTCATCTGTGGTCCATCTTCGTCCAGATAATTTCCTGGGGCCATTCTTTAATTGGCTTTGCAACAACAAATAAAATGACCTGTTTAATTTGCTTTTCATTATTTCATTGACAGATTCATTTGTTGTCAGGATGTTTAGCAAAGATCTTTTACTTCTTTTTGAATTACGTAATTTTCTTCGCAATCTCAGTATCTCCGATAAATTTGTTCTGCACCGCTTATATAATTTACGCTTTTTTGGAGTAAGTTCTTTACATGTGGTAAGATCTAGCTCTTTTAAAATTCCTGATGGCGTAGAAGATTCCTGGAATAAACAATGGATATTTTTTACTTAGTATGACAAAACTGGTATTTTATTATGAAATAGAAATGTCAATGTATCAAAGATTTTACCTTTGTTATAGAACTTTTATTAACAGCAAAATCCATTTTGTTTTGAGTTTCATTATTCTGAAGCTCTATTTCCATTTCAACAGTAGACTCCTGAAACAGATATAAAAACATAGTTAGATAGGACTTTCGGACGTTTTTTTATTTTGCAACGCGCGAGTCTGACTTGCACTTAGCCGGTCTTTAATGGTATTTTATTATGAAATAGAAATGTCAATGAATCAAATATTTAACCTTTGTTATCTTTCGAGATGTACCAGCAACATCAAAAGCCATTTTGTTTTGGGTACTCAGAACCTCTATTTTCTTTTGAACTGTAGAATCCTGAAACAGAAATAAAAACAAAGATAGGACATTTTTATTTTTATGGTAATTTAACATAAATTTTTTTTTTAAGTATTTTTCATAAAAGCTACCAACTTAGTAGATTTTCAATACAGCAGGTATTTCATATTAGATGTTTTCTTTCTCTTTTTTGTCTGTAGAGCGTTGTCTCGTTTTACCAAATAATGCCAGTGTGGGCGTTGACTTGTACTAAAGTTGACTCCCCCTGGCGTCACTGGCGAGGCGCGGCGCGTGATCCTGTACCTGTGTGCCCCCCGCGCCCCTTTCACTTGTATTTTGAATCGAACAGATTTATACTCGCTTAAATAGTATGTGTGTCCGGCGCTAGGTGCCGTCCGGCGTTACGGGACTTCCCCCTATATAATAATCAAAAGTTACACATTTTTCAGAAATATTTTTGACTTCAAACATATTGATAATAATATTTCGAGTTTATTCAAGTTCGAAAATAACCATATTATTATTTATATCATAATGAATTATAATCTTTGTACCTACAGTCTACAGCCACCGCGCTCGCCTCAAAGTTATGTGATTATGTTTAAATAAATATCTAAATTTAAGTTAAGACTAAGCCATTATTTTAATAATATTGTACGTTTAATGTTCTATAAAATATATTATTGATAAATAAAAATATATTAAATAGTTTTTTTTTTTAATTTACATTACTAATACCTATTTATTTCTACCTATTCATACCTATTTTTTATTAGCTTCACCTGTATGTTTGTAGGTTTGTTTGTAACCGACTTCTTTTTTAGTGTTCATAGTTCACAAATCGCACCATCTAGTGGCAATCAGCGGAAAGTTTACGTTATCAACTTGAAACGAGTTCCTTGTATAAGTCACAGATGGCGCTATTCCTCAAATTCGAAACTAAGAAACGCGCTTGTTATAGAAAACCGAACTAAAAAATATAAAATAAATAATAGTTTAAAAAAACTAAAAAACACGCTTTTTATAGAAAACCGAACTAAAAAATAAAAAATAAATTTTAATTAATTTAAATTAAGAAAATAGTGTTAAAAATTTCAATGAATATAAATTTAAAAAAGCGTGGGGTGCTTTTTAAGATATTATCGAAATGATAATCACTCTACTCATATCTGTCAATAAAATATTTATAACTATTGACACCATGCACCCCACGCTTTTTTTAATTTATATTCATTGAAATTTTTACATTACTAATACACCCCGCGGGTGCGCCCGGGTTGCGGCCCGGGAAGGATGACCCCTCGGTGCGGCCGGGAAGGGTCGTCGGGGGTGGCTCCACGAGGATGAGCACCCTCTCGTGACAGAGGGGGGCGACGGCGGGGTGGACCAGAGGGCTGACGCACTGTCCTGGGCCACCCCAACGCCGGAGGAATGCCGCCGCGAGGTTTTAGTGGGTAACCCTAGTTCTCTGTTTTGGGAGTCCCACACTACCCCCTGCCGTCCCCAGGCGGGGGGTGTGCATGAAGCATTTCCTCGCGTAAAAAAAAAAGTTCGAGGTTGTAAGGACGGAAGTTGGATTGCTCCGATGGTTCGAACGTGTAGAAAGAATGGATGATGCAAAGTTGCCTAAGCAGATATACAATGCTAAAGTCGAGGATGACCACGACACACTTTCCATGACCAAATAGAACGATCACTTGAGGAAGGTCATGTCAGAAGCCTTAAAAAATGTGTATGAAAGCCAAAGCAGCGAGTGAGGCGTGTTAGAATCGTGTCTAATGGCGCTCTATACTTTCTGCCTATACCGCAAGGGACTTGGCGTGGAGCAATGTAAGCGTGTATGTAATTATATCTTGATTGTTTTTGGATTTTCACGGGATTTATACTAAAACAAGTGGCAACATTGGAGAACATATGGCCAGTGTTACTTACCTTATCTATAAAGAAGCCTTTTTTGAAAAAAAAAAATGAATTAATTTTCGTAATGTGAAGGCTCGACTCCCTGTTATGTTTACGTCCCAAATGGTGGCGAACCTATTGCCGTACACCTGGCACAAAGTTATCAGTCATCGATATTTATCACACAACTTCTGAAAAGAATTTCGAAATGTCATTGGTGTGAGTCCAGATTAGAATCCACTTCTTAATTCATAAGCGGGGTGCTCGACAACTGGACCACCGAGACTATATTAGACTAATAATGAGCATTAAAATTAATTCATTATTTTTCAGAATATCTATAGTATTAGAATATCGGTGAATAAAATGAAACGCATCAAAATATCTACAAAATATTTCGTAATTTACTAAACAAAAGCCAGTCGCGTGTCGCAAAACATAATGTTGTAAATAATTTGGCACCTGCTTACGAGTAATAAATAAAATTACGTACAATTTATTGTCAACCCTATTTATCAAAAAACTTATTTATAAACATATATATCTCGTTGCACTCCACAGATACATCTAGTACAGTCTTACTGTCTCGGCCACACAGCCCCAATATTATTAATTTCTGTAACACACTACATGTACACAAATTTATCAATATTAAAACAATACTGGTCTGATTTTTTATTATTAATTGTCATACATTTAATTGCATGGCATTCACTATTTGATCTATGTGATACGGGACAAAAGGCACGTGGTGTTTATCACAATAAAAAAACTAAAGGAATCATATTATGTAGTAATTACTAGTAGGTAAAATTACGTAATTATCTAGTTCATTATATCAAAGAATCTATTCACATTTATCATCAAATTTGAACATAGATTTCAGACTTCGTAATACACTTTGGCCCAAGAGCCCGTGACCGCCAGACCTTCATAATTTTATAAGGGCTGAGTGTTTGTCAGCTCATAGTGTGTCAACCATTGCCCGACATCTAGCATCGTACCCTTAAAGTTCTTCAAATTATAGCGGACTCTATTTACCGATCTACTTTCGTCAAACTATAAAACTTCATATTATTAAAAATCACACTAACCATGCACTAATGTTTAGCAATTAAAATCGTGGTTTCTAATAATATTCTGAAGGTAATATCAAAAGCTCAACCTTTATAAAATAACGAAAGTAGATTTTTTGCCACCTTTGGTACCCTATACCTGCCAAAGTAACCTTGCTTCATAGTTGATCATCGTTCTTACCCGTGTTCGGACTATGAGCTGACAAACTTATAGCCTTATAAATTTACGCTCTCTAATAGAAAGTTACTCAAAGCATGTTTTGTTTCTATGTACTATTGAATTTATTAAATTACAATATTTATTGATTCTAGGGATTTTTTTTATGCCTATAAACACACTTCTACACGATCTTGCACTTTCCGTGACAGTATTATCGCATCTCAGTTGCAGCGCGCTACACCGCAACAGTAAAAAATAATAATAATAAAAATATATAACATCAGTCAAATTCGGATTTAAAATAACAACATAACAAATACAATAAAATAAACACATTTTTTGTGATGTTGAAACACTATACTACACTATATTAAATAGACTAAATTGTAAACAATAGCTGGCAACACTGGCATAAATGACAGTCCGAACAATTAAAAATAAGTCTTCTGAATCTGATTGAAATTTAAAACTAATGATATGGTTAAGACAAAAATTTTTAAAAAAGTAAACTTTTCATTATTTACAAACTAATTAAGAGCCAGAATGCAATATACCAGAATAACTTGCTTTAGAATAACTTAGAAGCATTGTAAAACTGATATATATGATTGCCCCATACCCAATACCTGGAGTTGATATATTTTTATCCCAGCTTTGGTTTCAAAATTCACGTCGTGGAGTATTTGGAATTATTTAAAGGAAAATCACGTTCATATGTCGAGTCGTATGTCTATTATTGATGCTGACTCAAATTATAATAAAAAAGTCGTACGTAAATATGTCCATTTAAAGTGAGGCTTTACGATAATATTTTTTTATATCTAACACCAACTTCTAAAGTTTGAGTGTACATATCTATGTTTTGTTATTATTTACCAAGGAAGACACTTGAGTAGGTGGCACTATATTTTATAAATAAATTTCATGACTATGACTATAACGAATATCTCACATTCCTAACATCCAAAATTATAATTGTATCACAGCATCTTTTAGTCACTAAACTTTTTACGCAATTCAAATGCAATGTAACACGAGCGTATCTGCACTGAACATAAATATAGCCTCTATATGTATTACTTGATGATCTGTTCCTGGGAGTCACTGGGAGTCTGGACGTTATGACAACAAGTGATCTGTGGACTCCGCTCCCTCACCTCCAAACGTTCTTCTTCCTTACTACAGCAACCCTGGCTAGTGGCAACCTCGTGGACAACCACAGTCACCTCTTTATTCTTACAGCATTTCTCTTCGGGTGGAGGTTCTTGCTTCTTTTTGCAACAACCCTGACGTTCAGTTCTAAGTAGTTGTGCATCTTCCACACTCGGATTGTCCTCTTTTACATTTTCATGATGACAGTGTGATGCGGAAACTGGAATCTTTTTCACTTTTGCAACTTTTGAGGGACATTTTTTTGCGCCATAAAAACATGTCGCATTTTGTTCATTAACGCCGCCATCTTGCGATGTTGCTGGGAAATAATGTGATGGCTGTATGCACGTGCGTGTTTGACAGATGAAAAGGTCTGATTCTGAACTCACGGATTCGAGGAGAGGTGGCGTTGAGGTATCAGCTGCGAAAAAATAAAGAAAATATATTACTATAATTAATGTACAAGAACGGAGAGTTAGAAACACCTAGCTGCGGAAACAATACTACTGACATGTCAAGTTGTTGTGTCATTAGATTATATTAGAAAAAGCCAATCTCACGAAACCATACATCGACAACGCAAATGCTTAGAGTTGGTTGCTAGTAGAATAAATTACAGAAATAAAAACAAGCTTATTCATTGCCTTGGTCAGACTTTCTACATGTAAGGCATAATATGCAAAATAAAGATACATCTATTGTACCTACTGGCTACTGTCAGTATAATGTTTGAACTAAATATTTACGCTTTAATATATGCACATCAGAATCAATTCTATGTGATAAACTAATCACTGTCCATTGTGAACCTTTATATAAAGCTGAACATAATTAAAACATTAAACATGTGGACGTTGAATCATATAACATTTCTATAGAAGCGTGGGTAGTGACGCACTATACCAGCACTACAGATGGGGACTCATATCAATATCAAATATAATATTTTTACCTATAACATTACAATGATTAACTAGTACCTACTATTAATATGAGCAAGCGTAATAAATTCATAATGTCGTCAATATAATATCTGACTGTTATACGTAAAATATAAAATGCAGAGGAAAAAAATAAATTGATAGCGTCTAAGCATACATCACAAAATGAATACATCAATGGCAGTTTTCTTAGTTGTGGAGGACGCTTTGTTGGCCTGCGTCGCAGTTGTACGTGATTGAGGGTTGAAATAATCTGATCCGTGAGAATCTCCCACCCCCAGGGTTATAGCCCATTGACGCATTGGTATTGACAGTATGATACGGATCTGCGGATAGAGTAGTGTCGGTCTGCTGGAGCTCAACTGAATCCAATTGCTTGCACAGCTTGCCTTCGCATTGATCCCAAGAACATTTTTCCTTGTTGCACCGATCTTGGTATGGAAGGCAACAAAGATATTAATTTAGATTATATTTACTAATTTACTTATGGTTAATGACATCTGATTCTACCTGGTCGTACCCTGTTCGTACTTAACAGAAATATGGCAGACAGAAGCGACTTCAAAAATAGAACAGAAAAGGTGGTATTTATTCTTATTACTCTTGTTTGTTTTATGGCTTACTTCACTGATCTCTCTCACACACATGATTTGATTTTCAGTGTTAGCTTAAATTTATTGATGTAAATCCTTGACAAAATGTGTGCACAGCTTTCATTCTCGTTTACCTATCTCTTATAAACTGTACTCTTGGCGTCTGTTTCGATCAAGGACGACTCATAATATATAACGACTAAATATTTACCTGCTACATGAATTTATGGAAACATCTGTCCAAATGTCTATTTTACATAATAATTGGCATACGATGTCAATTTAATGTCATATTTACTGAATAAAATAAGTTTCAAAGCATAAATTTCAATTTATGGCTTCTCAGTACACAATATACAAAGTAGTACGATAAGATAGCAAGTGCTGTCTTGAAATACGATATACATAATTTAAAAAGTTTGTTGCTCTAATTCTGAATTCTAAACTTTCATCTATTATACGAAAGTTTGTTATTATTAATTGCATGTTCATAACAAGTATTCATTCATAATAATTTCAAATATCTCTAAAACATTTAATACGGTATCTCTGTAGATATTATCACTTCTTCTATCATTGTGCACTCGTATGGAATTTAAAAGATCCTAAAAATTGTTTTATCAGTATGAACGCACAAGGCGCTATAAATTTTATAGTTAATAACATTGTTTGAGTGTGTGATGTATGGTGTTGGGGCCCCAGGGCTGAACACTTGGACCTTTTATGTTAGCAATCAAACTTAACTAATATGTATACAAAATTGTAGAAATTTCTATGTTTCTTACCTGTGTCGTCGCATTCCGGTGTGCATATCACAACCCGTTTCGTACGGAAACATTGCATCTGTAGTCTCGTCAATTTTGTACCAAACAGGAAGTAACCTGCAAACAAAAACATATTAGAAAAGTTATGAAATATTTTCTCAAGCACGTGAATCTAAACACAATTACACTATATTGATTGTATTTTAAACTGGTAGACTGATATTGACTACATTATAACACGAAATTCGCATGGGAATGTATTAAGCGTTTTTTGAGTAGTAAGGAAATTATATTCGAGGCGTAACAGCTACTGCCTACACCTTCGGAGACAAAAAGGCATGAAGTTACTAGAAAAATCCCTCTATAAACATCTTTAACTGACCAAGCATCATTCCGAAAACGACAGCAAGCAGCAGATGCACATTGTATATCATTACGGCTAACATGAGAAGGTAGCCGACCACGTTGTGGACGAAGAACACCACCGACTGATGAGTGTTCACCAACACGCTGAACACACAGACAGATTATTTATTAGCATTATAATTTTGCACAAGTCTTAATTCTTTAACACAAGTTAAATACATGGTAAGTATGGTAAAAATGTTTCTTTTCTGTTCTTTCTGCATACCCCCAAGGGAACTGGCGTGAAGTTATTACATACATAACTACACGCCAAGTCCGTACATTCTACAACTGATTTCATACAAAACATGAGTAAGTTCACTGTATGCAATACTGGATGAAAATAAAGATAATTTTATTACGCACACGGTGGTATAAGGTTGCCAGCAAAAAATAAGTCCAGAACTCCGGCTGCCGGGGTTTGAAAAGTGAAATTTTGCAACTTGTCCATAGAAATGTTACAAATTAAAATTGCGTCCTCCAAAATTGAAATATTAGGTATTTCAATTTTGCAGAACGCAATTTCATTTTTGCGGTGTAGAGTGTCAATAAAAACGTATCCCTAAGTTTTTGAGATTACCGCACTTACACCCCCGGCCGCCATCTTGGAAATAGGGGGGGGGGGGGGGGGGGCAAACACCTTTTTTCGATATCTCAATAGCTATGCGTCCCATAATAAAATTACTTACACGTAATATGTAGCAAATCGCTTTCCCTACAAATATGCTCCATATAAGTTGCTGGCATTAATTTATAATTAAAGAAGTTATGAGAAAAAAATTAAAAAAAATCTATGAAAAGCTTGTTCTTGCTCTTCCATTTTATACATTTTAGAAGAAAACACCTCAGACCATTCTTGTAGATGGTCTTTTGAGGAAAAAAAAATTTTAACTGTCAATTAATCATATCCGGGACTGAATTTTTTTAGGCAACCCATGTGCAATGTTTTTAATGACATATTAAATTTCATATAAAATAGGTCTCATAAAAAACAGACGGTGTAGGTCGTTTTTCAGCGGATCTTAGACCATATTATAAGGCTGTTAACTAAACTAAGCCACTCACCGCACTTTGAGCGCCTCCCAGCGATTTAATTGGCCGGCGCCGGTGTTGCGGCTAGTAGTCGGCTCCATGGCACTGTTCGGGTCCCTGTAAACAAGCGTAGCAGATAGTACGCATGAAGTTATTCCCTAGCCCTTTTAAAATAAATCATCATTCTACATTAAAAATAATACTATCACAATCTTTTTCCGCTACGTTTTATCGACACCATATATTTTGGCATCGTCACGCCTATAACAGTGCAAGGTGTAGACAGTAGCAATGGTATCTGGAAATGCAGAATATTGTAGGCACCAGAACCTTTTACAATAAAACTGACATTATTTTAACAGTAGCATGTATATTAACCACAAAGGACTTTAAAAAAATGATCAAATTAAGAGTTCAGATTTGAACCACGGAAATTGCAAGTTATGTTTGCTATACATTTGTAGATATATAAGTAGCTTTTAAGAGTTCATGTCCGTTTACGTAAAACGTATTCAATGAAATTGAGGAAGATAAAATTATAGTTAGGAAACGATTACACTTTACCTACATTTAACAAAGATAATGATTATATTCGTAATAAACAACCTCAATATAATTATCGCACAACCGATTATATCAACATATAATAAATACACAATCTAAGTATAAAACACACCTTTAACTTAATAATAATTAGGTGCATATTAGATTAGTCGAAACATCAAAAGAAATTATACCAAAAAAAATCTTCCGATTACGCATTTTAGTTTACGCATTTTTTGAGGTAGTAAAAAGTATTAGCTAATAGAGGTTGGTTTCATTGCAAGTGCCTGTGACAGTAGAATACATGCGAGCACCGCGCAAAAATTTCGGAATGACACACGACGACCACGAAGTTGTAAGGCAGAGATAGTAACGAAAGACATGATCTGATCTGGTCCGTCCGGACCAGATCAGATCATGTCTTTCGTTACTATCTCTGTGTGGAAAGAATGGATGATGTAAAACTCACTAAGCATATATACAGAGTAAAAACGTAGGATGTAGGAGTTTAGAAAGGCTGCGTAACACTATCCAACGCCTGGTTGAACATGTCGTAGAGGAAAGTGAAGTCAGGGGCCTTAAAAACTGACGGGCGTGTAAAACAAGAAGTATGAACGTCGAAGAAGCGAGTGAGCTGTGTGTAACAAATGTGTCTTAAAGCGCTATTATTTTTGCCTACCCCGCAAGGGATTTAGCGTGAAGTTAAGTAATTTATTGTAGTAGAAAAGTATTTGTGTCAATGTCATGTGAACCACGCGCCATGCAGTGTTACATTCTTGTCCGTTTTCTAATTGTAATGGCCTTGACAAATCCATTACTTGGTTATTAAGTCACTATATAGATAATTAGCTTATATAAAAAATGGATTGAAATTCGATTTTAATAAATAAAATGGGGTCAATATGGATTAATTCATTCATAAACAAGAACTGTATTCAGAATGCAACAGGATTTTTTTTTTCTTTTTTTTTTTTTTTTTTTATGGTAGAAGGGGCAAACGAGCTTGCGGGTCACCTGATGGAAAGAAATCACCGCCGCCCATGGCGTCTGCAATACCAGGGGCATCACATCAGCGTTGCCGGCCTTTCAGATGAGAATAGGCTCGTTTCTTGAAGGTTCCTAGGTCGTAGCGGTCCGGAAATACCGTCGCCGGCAACTGGTTCCATGAAGGAACAGTGCGTGGCAAGAAGTGCCTGTCAAAACGCACTGTTGTCGATCGCCAACCATTCAGCCAATGCGGGTGGTAGCGTTGGCGCGTCGAACGGTGGCGGAAGTCAGCTGGCGGTATTAATCCGAACAATTCCTCAGAGCACTCCCCGTGGTATATGCGGTAGAGGATGCATAAAGATGCCACCTCTCTCCGCAACGCCAGAGGATCAAGCCGATCAGTAAGAGCTTGGTTGTCGACAAGCCGAACCGCGCGTCGTTGGATGCGGTCAAATGGAGTAAGCTGGTACTGGGGTGCCCCCGCCCAAAGATGTGAACAGTATTCCACGTGAGGACGGACCTGCGCCTTGTAAAGTTGCAGGCGATGACCTGACGTGAAATACTGTCCCGCTCTATTGAGCACACCAAGCTTTTTGGAGGCCAGTTTGGCCTTGCCCTCCAGATGACCGCGAAACTGGACGTCACTCGACAAGTCGACACCAAGAATTCCGATAGCGGCTGAGGCGGGTAAGGGAGTGCTCTCAAAACAGGGAGCTACGACAAAGGGTGTCTTTTTAGCGGTAAACGCGCAAACCTGTGTCTTCTTAGGGTTGAATTGGACTAAGTTTAGTCGGCCCCAGTCCGAAACCTGACTAAGCAGAGTTTCGATTTCAGACACAAGTTTGTTCCGGTGCTCGTCGACGTTTTCCCGAGAAATACGCGGATGGCCGGTATATAAGGCATCCCCGGTACTGTCATCCGCATAACAATGAAGATTGCTGCTAAGCAGCATGTCATTGATATGCAGAAGACACAGCGTAGGGGATAGCACACAGCCCTGGGGGACTCCAGCATTCACAGGTTTTAAGTCGGAGCATGACCCGTCGACAACAACTTTAATGCTCCGAGCCGTGAGAAAGCTGGAAACCCAATCGCATAATTTCTCGGGAAGCCCATAACATGGAAGCTTCGAAAGAAGTGCTTTGTGCCAAACCCGATCAAAGGCCTTCGCCACGTCCAAACTAACGGCCAGCGCCTCTCCTTTACTCTCAACCGCTTCCGCCCACCGATGGGTTAAGTACGCTAAAAGATCACCAGCTGAGCGACCTTGACGGAATCCGTACTGACGGTCACTTATCAACTGGTGCTCTTCTAGATACTTAAGGAGCTGGCGGTTGATGAGTGTTTCCATTATTTTGGAGAATAGGGAGGTGATGGCGATAGGTCTGTAGTTGGACGGATCTGAGCGGTCACCTTTTTTAGGGATCGGGTGGACTAAAGCAACCTTCCATGATGCTGGTACAGCGCCGAGAGAGTAGGAGTACCGGAAAAGACGCGTTAGAACCGGTGCCAACTCTGGAGCACACATCTTTAACACGATTGCTGGGATTCCGTCTGGCCCACTCGACTTGTGGACATCCAGGGATAAAAGTATGCGTCGCACAGTACTTTGCCGGAAACGAACCTCCGGCATGGCGTGACCGCAATGTGGAATTGTCGGTGCGATGTTACCCATATCGTCCAAAGTCGAGTTGGACGCAAAAAGAGTGCCAAGAAGGTCGGCTTTCTCTTTTGCGTCGTGGGCTAGTGACTGGTCCTCCCGGTGCAACGGTGGAAGTGACGGCTTACAAAAATTCCCAAGAACAGCCTTGGCGAGCGACCAGAACGCACGGGTTCCCGAGGGAAGGCGAACTAGTTTCTCGCCAATTTTGCCTATATACTGAGACTTTGCTACGGCTATAACTCTTTTGAAGGACCTGGAGGCAAGGTTGTAGTAGTGAGTAAGTAGTGAGTAGATAGTGATCAATTATTGTTAATATTTGTAGCGATATTGTTTGGATTGAGTATTAGGTATATTTAATTGGCGCTTAAATAAAATTAATTGAAAAATATATGATACGGAATTCGACCAGATATACCGAAGTAAGCTCAGATGGTGAGAGTAGAGGTCAATGTGGGTTCGATACCCGCATGAGGACATCGTTTTTTTTGTTTCAATGCTATTAAACTCGAACGAAAATCATAAATATACGCCTAGTACAATAAAGAGGTAATGATTTGTGACAATAGAACTAGCACATTGAGAGAGGCTTATGTCCAGAAGTGCACTGCAATAGGCTGATAATGATGAACTAGTATGAAAAAATGTCTAGAAGCCTAAAATTTAATTATACTATAATTATTATATACGTCGAAATGGGTTAAAAGACCAAGATTATAGAAAGATATAGATCGTCCAGGTATAATAGGTGATTATAAATAACACGTGTATCTGTAAGGCAGTCAGTCCGTTCGTACGCACAAAGTCACTAGACGACATAAATATTGGTGCCGCGTGCAATAAGAACAGGCGGGCGTGTTTGCACACGGCACTATAGTAGCGTGTGCCAACTGACAGATACACCGCGCAACATAACAACACAGCTTACCCTTTAGATAATATAGTATATTTTTAAGGTGTTCACAGCTTACGCAGAACCAAAATGTGCAAAGTATATAATACTAGTCTTATAGCTGGTGACGCTGGGTACTGGGCATCGATCTCAACCTTAGTATAAACAGCAGCACTATCACTTACAAGGACATAACTTAGCCCATCGAAATCGTTAGACGTTTCATGATTAAAGTGAGGTTTATTAATAAAGCTATAGAGTAAAATAATATTAGACATCTTCACATACTTTAGTATTTATAATATAAATAAGATAAAATTATATAAAGCGAAATATACGAAAAATACCTACGTACAGGCCGTAAAAAAAATATGTCGTATAACATAGTACATAAAGAACAACGACTTTGACGACGAGAGATAAGACACGTCGAGTCGTACAAAAATCGGGACAAATGCGACTTAATCCGCGCGCCGAGGTTTGCTGCCTAGTTATAAAATAAATTATTTGAACTAACTACGCTTATCAAACTTTTATCTTGTATTTGCATTTAAAAATTGTTGAACTTAACTAATACTTGACTAAATATGCACAGTCTAGTGCACAGGAATATGATTTTTTTATTTTCAAGTTAATTTTTTGGTAATGATTCCTAAAATAAAGTTAAGTTTTTGTGTCATTCATCTGTATTTAGATGTTTGCGTGCGATATTATAGGCGTGTACATTTGCAATGCGATAAGACAGAACGGCGCCGAACAGCGGCAATTTGTGTCATTGTTATTGATATCGAAGTTCTTCGTTACCAATATGAATTGATTTTTAACCTTCGAAAGAACAGAAGCGGAAGATTAAAACTTATAAATTGTAATAAATTAGATGTAGAAAACAAGTATTAATAAGCCTTACCTCTCACACAAAAGTGTTCTCCTCTCGTCCGATCTATACGGATATAGCTTCGTGAAAGCCTCCCGCTGTACCTTCGCTAAATAAACCTACAATAAAAAAATACTTTTGACTATAATCAACTTGAATATACTATAACTATAAGATAGTTGGAGACATCTTGGCTTCCCAGGAGCTATAGTTACTAAAGACACTGTAACTTTTTTTTAATTATTTTGGCGACATCGCATTGAATTATAGTAGAGGCTGAACAAAGAAAGAAAGATTTTTTTATTTGCTAAATATGTGGTACATATAAAGCTGTTACAAATAAATAATTCCACCACACATCACCATTTGGCATGCAAATATTTATTGGTCAATAGATAAATAATTTTGATTTCTAATTTAATTATACAATAAATTTGTATAAATTTATTCAGAGGCATTCATAGTTATTTTTTGTATGTTTGATGTAAAATTCACTACATCTTGATTATGTTTCAAGACGCCCATCAATATTTTTATGCCATATACTTATTAGGTGACGGAGTCTAAAGCAAAATTTTATCTGTCATATCATACTAGTTTAGAAAAGTTCGCAAAGATTCCTCAGACAACTGGCTACTTCAATCAAAACTCCGTATATAAGGACAATTTACTGTGTTAGTTTAACATCCTATCACCATTTTAAAACACTGGCCAGATCTATATATTCTACTAGTTATAATCATTTCAGCAATGATTATAACTAATGATTTAGAAACAAACCTTTGAGCCCTCAAACAGAAGAGCGACAAAGAACAGCACGATCCATGTTAGGGCGAAGGCCCACCGAGTACTGATCTCCAGGCCGGCGAACATGAAATCGCCAAGATCGTAACCGAACCACATCCACATGTGCATCATGTTGATGGTAGCCTCGTCTTCGCCTACAAAGAAAAAGCGATAAATTTGCAAAATTAGTCATAACTTCACGCCTTTTTCTACCCGAAGGTGTAGGCAGTGGCTGTTAAGCCTCGACAGGCCGTTATGTTTACGTCCCAAATGGAATACGTGGCGAACCTATTGCCATACCGGACACAAAGTTTTTAGACATGAAATTAGTCAATTCCAAAATTTCGCTCGATGAAGGGATGGCGAAGTCGTCGGTGGTGATAGGCACTATTTTTTAATGACTGACTCATGCTAGTCGCTAAGCCATCCAACTTCTATTCGTTGGGGAACATGCCCCTGTAGCTTAGATCTTTAAATTAATAGCTAATTAGCATAAAGATAGAAAACGAAGGCCGTACAATGGATTTATTATAAAAAATATGAACAAAATATAGGTTTACATATGTAGTAAGCGTAGTAACTGTATTGCAAGTATTTGCAAGATGCTGTAGCTTACAGCTCGTCTTTACGGCAAAAAACGTGAGTGCGACAGATTTTTAACATTAAAAATTCTGTGTGGAATTGCATTATGACATATCTACAAGTATGTAAAGTGTGTACTTTGATTTAAAATAATGGCTTATAAATAATATTATTGCGATATCGCAGTTGTCACATGTCTGTGCAGTACCTACAAGATATTTGCACAGTTGTATTTAACTAGTTAATTATTAAAATTAACTAACATTGCGTAGTGGCATAGAAATACACTGGTGAGTTTTCAACTTATATTTCCACTAGTTGTTGCTCCCAACTCCGCTCGTGTAGCCTTTCTAATGACGATAATTTTTGTGCACTGACGCCAAATTTTAATGAAACGTAAATTTACTAATTCTTGGCGGTTCTCAAGCTCAATTGATCGGCAAGTGAAAACGTCATAATATTTTCGGAGACCTCTCATTTTCCCTAGCCATTAAATAAGAGATTTAGAGATAAACTAATACCTCCAGGTTTTAGTTTAGCTCTAGCAACATATATATTATATGTTATAGGTAAACATTTGTGTACGGATTCCTATGGACAGATAATGACAGATTCATTGGGACAGAAAAATATAAATTGCTCAATATTTTAACATTTTAAAATAAGCATGTATACCTAGGGCATGTCTGAAGATAAATAGTTGATGGCATCACATGAGCGTTGCTGATTCTTGAAAAACCCTTTCAGCAATTTATTTAACAATCCCATACTGCAGAAATTTTAGCCAACCCAATTAGGGAGCACATTTCCCTAATTGATTACCATTTAGATTTTAATATATCACTATGAGATAAAAAGCTACAAGTAGTGACTGGAGTGATGACACATTTCGTGTGTAATAATGGCTTAACTTTTACTAAATATACCTAAGTACTGGCGCACTGCGAGCAACTTGCAATTCCTTGTAGATTTCACTGAAAACTGAGGAGGCATACGCTCGCAGCATGCTTTTTCGAGGTTCGATACTCGATTCGCTAATTTGGACACCCTAGATTTTCTGATAGTTTACTTGACGGAGTATTTCAAGCACAAAAAAAATAGATCTATCAATTGTGAGTTTTATTTTTCGGGTAAAAGTTGTACATAATGTTACACAGGATTCAATTTAGTAGTATTAAAATTTTAAGTAACTGGGAACTGTGTGCAGAATCGTGGACTTTTTAATATCATACTAAGTATGTTAATAACAAGATATTTATACCTACATATATTGATATACGAAAATTTGAGCTAGTTGACCACTAAAACACCACACTAACACACCTATACCAGACTGACACTAACTACTAGTAACTACTATTGAGCTCAATTAGTTTTGATAAGTCTCTGTAAACATTATAAGAACAATGTAACAATGTTTATGATATTGAAGATTGAATTTATTTTTTAGCAATCATTGAGTAGTGAACAGGCTGTGTGTGGGTTTGAATTAGAACAATCGGGTGTTATAATTTAATTTTTTTTTGAAGACACTATCTATTGTATGGCATACTCTCCTTGTACTGAAAACACCTAAACGTGCCTCTGTACCAAATGGGAACACAAGAAAATATACAGTAGTAGCTGACCTGCAAATAATAAATGAGAATTTTTGGATTTTATTATGTTTAATTGTGGCACACCGGCCAGTAAAGCCGCGCCCCACAAGCGCTATGTAACTGCATTTTAAATCTGTAGTATCTCTGAAACTATTCATTTAATTTACATGATTACAGGGGCCATATTTATCTATAATAGTACATGTAAGGTAAGGAGAAGGATTAATGCTGTAATGTGTAAAATAGCTTCGTAAATCATTATTCCTCATAAAAAGTAAAGAAACAAAAATGGAAATTATAATAATCACATCAAAATCCGTTAAAAAGATCTAAGCATATAATACAACGGAAAGCGACTCTGGTTTATTATACTATGTAATGATGACAAGCTCAGTAATCCGCCACTTTATTATCATCCATGTCCATGCGCTCACGGTATACTCACCCCTCTACATCGAGAGACATGCCTGAAAAGGTTTACAAGCATGCGCCTCAAACTCCACAAAACCAGACGTCAATTAAGAATTACATTAGAACTACAAAGTTACTTATGTAAATTTAATATGTGTAATTTCAGTCTAGACTTAAATCACAGATAATAGAAATTGTGTAAATGGAGCGTTGGTCAGATTCCTGAATGCAAAGAATATTAGCAAAAAAGTTCAGTGGCAATGCACAAAATACAATTGTTAGGACATGTAGAAATAATAGATGATTGAAAATTGACACGCAGATACACAATGCAAAGGCAAAGAAGAGTCCACCCTGAGTTTCGTGCCAATTCTTCTCAGCGCGAGAGAAATCACAGATTTTCAATAAGTGATCTTTATAAGTGTCTGTATATGACCTAAACTGAATAAATAAGTTTTGATTTGATTGCTTTGATTTGTACCTCTTGGTGGTCTTTTCTCTCTGCCTACCCCGCAAGGGACTTGGCGTGACATTGTGTATGGACGAGCAAAAGAGCCATATTTTAAAGTCAGTCAGTCAGCAATGGTCACTGATAGGCCACGCTTTACAATGCACAACTGTATGCCACCATCAATTGGTGTTCACACGATGGCGCATGACTCATTGCTGCCTGGCACTCCACCCCATCCAAGTGGAGTCCCAAGTAATGAACACGACAGGCCATTCTATGCCATGATTCCTTTTTATGTTCAAAGTATTTTTTATATTTATGATATTTTAGTATCTTTTTTATTAAATTTCCATTTCAATAACTTCTATTATTTACACAGAAGGATTTATTTAAGTAAGTACTTACTTCCAAGCTAGGCTTATCTCCATATTCGTAATAATATTAATTCAACAATGTGAATTATATGTGCAAATTTTGTTCTTTATTTAGTCTGTAAAATTTTAATTTATTTATGTATCATGTCACATTAGGAGATGTATTTTACATGAACTTGCTCACTAAGCTGCTTTACTCTGCCAACTCAACTGGTACTTTTTCTGTTTTATTTTAGTTTATCAATTTATATAATTTTATTTTCTCTACCTCTTTCTCTTCAGTTTGTTTTAATAATTATTTTTATTTTAGATTTTACAGAAAATCACTGCAGAATATAGAATTTATTCTTACATAAATCCACCTGCCCATTATGGAACAATTAGGTTACGAATATTCCGTTATTTTAAGGGCTTTGCACAACAAGTTTGATAAGACATATATGTACAATTTCATTTGAATATAATTAGAATTTAAATGAAATTAACTCACCTCAATATTGCAAGCACTGCTTGATACTGTTCAATTCCTTATCATTCCTGTTTGTTTACCAATGCTATCAGCTAACCGCAACGCTAACCAGCTATCACAAATCACATACCACGTTATCACCCTTATTATTATTGATAAATTAGAAAGTAAATAACACAAATCACTTAGGTCATTTAAACACTCGGTTTTCATAAATCGTGAACCGATTCATAAATAATTTAATATTACTAAATACCATACCCCCGAATATGTAAGCAAATCATATATGGAATATTTGTTCAATTTTTTTAAAGAAATTAAGCGAGCAGTCCGATCAGATTGACCGACACACATAGCACACAGATAGCACATTCAACTTTCTGTTTCAGTCAAAATTTGCAGTGAAAACAGAACAGAAATGACATGTCAAGTTATTATTGAAGCCACTGTCATCTGGGCGCATAAAATGGCGGTTTTAGTGCTGCCCAGATGACTTTTATTTATCGATAATCGTTCTTAGCTAATATTTTAAATATTATTCATATAATTGTAGCATTAATACTTTAATAGGAAGGAAGTTTACTGTTATGCTAGTTATGCTGTTTTGGATATCAAATTAAGAGTATGTTGTTCTTCTTAGACTACTTACATCTATTTTACCAACTATTTTAATTGTGCTGCTGACTCTAAAGTAAGTAACGCACTACTACATAAACCTGAAGATTTGGTGCGTGGCATATTAAATAAGAATTACTTAAATTTTAAACTTATCAACTGACCGCGTGATAAAACATACAAAACACCTTCAGAGCATCTTTTTAATTACAAAAATCATTTTCTAAGACTTCCAGCTTAAGATCAGATAATTATTACAAATTTAGCGAATTTACAATAGTTTTTTACTCGTTACGGAAAAAAATGTAATATATGTCTCCATTCAAGAGGACAGACAGCGGAAAGTAACTTTGTTTTGCACAATGTAATGATACTACCGCTGAGAAAATTTGGCGGTAAAATGTTTCCCAGCGCTTTTTACCGGCTGAACTGACAGTTGGAGCGCTAAACATGGCGGATTTTCGGCGTCAGCACGTATTTACGTACATTCATGTTTCTATCCTAGTTTTCGAATTACAGCATTATAGCGCATTATGTGTCATGTCAAGAGCGTGCACGTCGCGACCCCTGCCGTCCCAGTGGGACGCAATCTTGACCAAAGCAAACTCAGCCGGACGGGCTGCTAGGGCGTGCCCCGGAAGCGACGGGCACCGATTAGCCACCGTCGGTGCGGCTGCATGCGCATGCGGCGAAGGGGGCCGCCACCTTTCACGCAGCGCCAATCCTGGCGGGACGAGGAGAGGGGAGTGCCGTATAGGCACGTGGAATGTTAGAGGTAATGGCATGGCAAGAAAGATGAATGAGATGATGGATGTATTAAATGAGAGATGCCTGGATGCCTTATGTTTGACGGAGACAAAGCGGAGGGGGAGTGAGACCGAGGACCTCCCCGGTGGCATGGTAGCCCTATGGTCCGGAGTGGACCCGGACGTCCGTGCCAGTGGGGGTGTTGGAGTCGTTCTCTCCTCCCGCTTTGCTTCCGGAGTGAAAGATTATGAGTTGGTAGGCCCAAGACATCTTTGGGTTCGAATAAAACTGGGGATCACGCGAGTTTTCCTGGTCGCCGCTTATGCTCCCGTTAGCTCCGCGGATCCCCGCGAACTCAAGGAGTTTTAGGAAACTGTTAGGGATATTCTGGATCTGGTTGAGGGAAATGAAAGGATAATTCTGTGTGGTGATCTTAATGGGTGGGTCGGAACCAAGCGAGACGGCCTGGAGGCTGTCCTTGGTCCGAATGGTGACAAGAGAGTGAATGATGCTGGTAAGCCGATATTGGACGTATGCCTGGAACGGAACCTCCTTGTGTCTAACACATTATTCCGTCATAAAGATATTCACACGTATACGTGGAGACGGAATGAGCAAAAGAGTATGATAGATTTGATTTTGATAGATAGTCGTCTCCGAAATACTCTAAGGGATACAAGAGCCTACAGAGGCCCCACTTTTGATACGGACCACTACCTGGTGGTAAGCCGTTTCGTAGGCCTTTTCAAGAAGTGGAGACACTGGCGAGTGCGTACCCATTTCGGAGAGCTGGAAAGGATAAAATGTGAGAAATTAGAAGATGAAAGTGTACGGAGTATGTATGTAGGCCTAGTCAGTAAAAGACTCAATGAGACGAGTCTTTCTGAGGAGTCTGGCTAGGTGTTGAAGAATGCTGGGAAAGAATGAAAGAAAGTATAGTGAATAGTGCAAAAGAAGTATGTGGTAGTGCAAAGAGGCATAAGATTCTGAGAGGTGACGCCTGGTGGGACGCGGATGTGAAATCCAGCGTCGAAAGAAAGAAAAAAGCATGGTTGGATTATGTCTCAAGTTTGAATCAGAATGATAGTATGACAGAGAAAAAGTATGAGAGCTACCGCCGCTGCAGGAATGTTACCAAAGCCTTAGTGAAAGAGAAGCGTGAAAGACTAGTTGCGAATGAGGAAGAGAGGTTGACGGAGAACTTCGAGGCGAATAACAAACTCTTCTGGAGGGAAGTTAGAAAGTCTCGGGGTTCTTCGTCAACATCCAGAATGGACAAAATTATGTCTAAGACTGGTGACATTCTTGCAAACCCAAGCGATGTATTGGGCAGGTGGAGTGAGTATTTTGGTGAAATGTACGAGTATGTTCCGTATGTGGGCGCCGCGGGTGAGCCTACGGCTGATACCGCTGCGCCAACATCTGACGAGGACATTACTATGGAAGAGGTTGAATGGTCGATACGAAGTATGAAAAATGGTAAGGCAGCCGGAATTGATATGATGTCTGCTGAAATGATCAAATACGGTGGAACCTGTGTCCGGGACGCTTTCCTGACCTTGAGCAATCTGTGCTGGAGGCTGGGTAGGGTTCTCATGGACTGGAGGCGCGCTGTCATTGTGCGCTTGTATAAAGGTAAGGGATCACGTATGCAGTGCGCCAATTACAGGGCCATCAGTTTGATCAGTTTAGCAGTAAAAGTGTATGGGAAAATTATTGAAAGGAGAATGAGGGTGATATCTGATGGAGTGTTGTGGGAGGCTCAGGGTGGTTTTAGAAGCGGACGAGGGTGCGTGTGGAAAGGTGTAGCAAACAGAATACTCGACAGTCACAAATAAGATCCAACCAAATTAAAATCAACGTCCAACACGTTAACAACAAATTCTATGCGATCACAGTAGTCGAGCACAACTGACGCGACATCTTTTAATTAGAGTAGTAACGTTGTGCAAAAATTGTGGCGAATAATAAAATTTAAGTATCACATATTGAACACAACATCAAGGCAAATTTACAATTAAAAAGCTATCAGAAATTATTACAGAACGCCTCCACTCCGAAAAAGTGAACAAATTCCAATACACAAACTACAAAATCCTCGTTGAGCAAGCAATTTGACGGTCCCACTCCGACTTGTCAGTCATGAAGTCGTGGATGGTGTAGTATGCACCACCAATGAGACGACCCTTCACAGCCCGACTAAAGCGATCATAAGACAAACCCAGAATATGCGCAGGTATCCTATTAGAAAACAAGGTTGTAAGGTAGAAAGTTGATTTGAAAGAGAGTAACGGTGTAAAAGTAAGAAAGAGCATGGTCCGATGGTTCGGACATGTAGAAAGAATGGATGATGCAAGACTGACTAAGCAGATATATAATGCAAAAGCGGATGGATGTAGGAGTCGAGAGCGGCCAAGACACACATTCCATGACCAAATAAAACGTGTTCTGGAGGAAGATGATGTTGGGAGCCTCAAAAACCGTCGCGCGTGTGATAGATTAATTACTATATAATTACCAGCATAGATGTAAGCATAATCATAGATTTAACATAGACTGTGGTAGATGCCACATGACACTTTTTACCGATCTCTTATTTCTTAATTCCACGAGAATAATAGATCGGCAATAGTCACCCAAACAACTTTTTAATTCTACAGTGGTAGAGCCAAGCAGTTCGCTGCATGAATGGGCCGGCTCGACCGGTGAAATACCACGACCTTTCAGAAGACCGACGTAAAAATTAAATTGTACTTTTTAGCATTTTACTCGAAATTTATCCATATTTTCCTATCCTATGTGCGAATCCTGGCTCTAAGCTACCTGTCCACCAATTTTCAGGCCGTTCTTGAGTTAAAAGTGTTGTAACAAACACGACTTGCGTGTAAACATATATGTCTCGTTCTTACTCAGCACTCTCACTCGCATGAAAACAGTATAACAGTATTTCAGTGCGTACATAAAGTGAATGGATAGGGAAATTAGATTACACGATAATACCTACTGATACTAAAAATCCCGCAAATTATGGCGGATTCTTCGTCAGATCAGCCAGTAAAAAAGTGTTGGGAAAAATTTCACCGACAAAATCTAAACAGTTTTATTTCATAACATATTTATTTCAAAAACCTGTTGGCAATACGCTAAATATTTAATAATTAACTGATCTTAGACTGAAAGTCATGAGAGATGCATTTGTTACTAAAAAAATGTTCTGAAGATGTTTGGTTGTGTTTATCACGCGGTCCCTCTATATGTTTAAAATTTGAATCATTTTTATTTACTGTGGGCGCACCTATCTAGGGTTATGTTGCAGTAGTGATTTACTTACTTTAGAGTCAGCAACTTAATTAAAATAGTTTGTAAAATAGAGGTAAGTAGTGTAAGAAAAACATGTACTCTTATTTTGACATCCAAAACAGAATATTTAGCATAACAATATGCTTACTTCCTATTTAAGCATTAATTCTATAAATAAGTAATACTCAACATTAATTATAATAAAATGAGCCAAGAACGTTAATCGATAAATAAAATTCTTTTGCGCAGCACTAAACCGCCATATTATGCGGCCAAATGACGCCTTCAATTTTGTGTCGACATGCTACTGCCTTAGGTTTCCTTCTTCTTCTTTCGTTATTGGCGACTATGATCCTATTAGTCACTTTTGGCCATTATTAAACGGTTAATTTCGCGATAGGTTTCCATATTCATTGGTCAAGACTAGACAAGGTTTGTCAAGTCAAGAGTGTCAATAACTACTGTCACTGTCAGTAGACTCAGTAGTTGACTACAGACTACTTGAACATAAGAAATGGCTGTATGGTCAACGACCTTTGCCTACTCACATTGAGTGAATTATTAAAACAAACAAACAACTACAGACTACTTTGACCAGCCAAACGTCAATTTAATCATTATAAGAAGCAGGCGGAAAAGGGCGGGAAACGTTCGAAAGGAAAGGCGCACTTTTCGAATATTTTATTTTAATTTATTAAAAATTCTTTAATTTTCTTTGCAAGAACAGTCACGGAAACATAATTAATAATAGTAAAAATCGTTATTATATTTCTACTTCCCCATAAACATGGGGAAGTCTAAAAAACGCAAAATATTGCCCAACACTCCTGATGAGTTACCGATATCAGATACCACTGATTCTGACACTGATTCGGTTTACGAAGAGGATAAATATAAAATTTATAAAGTCGCAGGCTATACCCGAAAATATCAAGAATGCTGTCAGAAGTCAGAGTATATTGTGTTCCTGAATCATGAAGATGGGTCGAAGTATTTCAGCAACAATGACCGTCTTGAAATCTCAAAGGGTCTACGCAAATATTGTGTTGCAGGTGTACAGCATCTGAAGACTATTAACAAACATAAAGTCGGTATCATCTTTGACTTATTTAATAATGCTAATATGTTCATTCAAAATAAGAAATTTTTAAGTGAGCTGGGTCTAGTGGCCTCTATTCCCGCTTCGGACACAGAGGTGACTGGGGTATTAACTTCGGTCCCAACAGAGCTCTCAAACAAGAAAATCTTTACATTAATAGGTAGTTCTAGGAATGTAATTCAAGTACGTAGATTTATGCGCCGTGTACGTAATGAGAGTGGTGTTATCTCTTAGGCACCTACTCAAACTGTAGCAGTCACTTTTGCTTCAACACAATTACCAGAATATGTATATCTAGACCACTGGCGTCATGAGGTAAAAATATATATACCACCATTAAAACAATGTTTGCAATGCCTTAAATTTGGTCACATAGCCAAATTTTGTAAAAATAACATAGTGTGCTCTATATGTACTGAAAACCATAATTTTAAAACTTGTAGTGTAAGTAATGAAAATGCTAAATGTGCCAATTGTGGTGGAAATCATGTAGCAATATCTTCATCTTGCCCCATTAAAAAGAGAAAACTAGAAGAAAATAAAATAAAGTCACATGCAGCTCAATATTCAGAGATCTTAAATGAAAAAAATTTTCCTCTTCTAAATACAAAATCAATTTATAACCAAATCAATAACCTAACCAAATCTGATATTTTTATGAACCTGGTAGTTGAAACAATATTAAAAGTAATCTCCAATAAAAGTAATATACCTATTAACTCTAGCTCTATTAAAGAAATGTTACATACTACACTTAAGACACAAACTTCCACTAATCTTTAATGGATACTCTAAATATTCTTCAATGGAATGCTCAGAGTATCGTAAGTAATAAATATATTCTCACCAAATTTCTCTATGACAACGATATACATATTGCAATAGTCTCTGAAACTTGGTTAAAACATTCACAAATCTTTCAGATATCAAGATATAATATAGTACAAAAAAATCCTGGTAATAATCACAATGGTGTTGCTATTTTAATTCGCGATTATATTGATTATACTATAATACCAACATATTCTGAAGCTTCTCTTCAGAATGTATGTGTTCAAATAAGAGTAAATAACACAGAAATAACAGTGATTAGTTTTTATAGTCCTCTTAATTGCAATCCCACATTTGATAAAAATAAATTAGACTCACTAATTAAATCTGTACCAAGTCCTCTGATTTTAGCTGGTGATTTTAATTCACATCACACTTCCTGGGGATGCCATTCTAATTCACCCCGTGGTAATGATGTTTTAGATGTTATTGATGATAATAATTTGGTCCTATTAAATGATGGAAATGTAACAACATTAGGGACACTATCATGGCGTCCAAATGCATTAGATTTAACCATAGTTTCACCTTTAGTGGCCCTCTACACTGAATGGTCTGTCCTTGATAATCCATTAGGCTCAAGCTATCATCTACCTGTAATGATTAAAATATCAATGCACAATAATAATAATTTCAATAGTAATAATAATTGCAATAATTTTCATCTCCCAATATATCCAAAATTTAAACTAGTAAATTGGGAAAAGTATTCAGAAAGAGTACAATATTTGTTACAGGATTTTGATATGACTAGTTGTTCAGTTTTAGAAACTTACCATAAGTTTTGTAATGTCATAAAAACAGCTGTAAATCAGTCTATTGTTTCGCAAAGTAAAAAAACACCACCAAATAATAATTATGACTGTACTAAAAAGAGACATAATAAACCAACATTACCATGGTGGAATCAACTTTGTAATGAAGCAGTTTATAATGTTAAACAAGCATATGTGAAATTCAAACATAACCCCACTGAGGAAAATTATATTGAATTTAAAAGATTAAGAGCTCTTAAAAAACGCATTATTAGTAGAGAAAGGAAAAATAGCTGGATTAGATTGTGTACTAATTTTAATCGCTGTACGCCTCTATCATTAATTTGGAAAAACATGCGTAAATTCAATAAGTCGTACTCGTTTAATAGTCTCTATAGTGACGATAGCTGGGTTACAGATTTCTTAAAAAATTACACCCCTGATTTCACTCAAAATAATATATCATGTAACATGTCACAATCAAACTCTAACAACAGCTATTCGTATTTACTGGAACCTTTTACTTTACAAGAACTAACATCAGCTATAAAATCAAGGAGAGACACAGCTTTTGGACTCGATGGGTTGCCATATATTATGTTTAAAAAAATGAATAATATTAACTTAATTTGTTTTCTTAAAATAATAAATCTACTCTGGATACATAATATCATACCTGAAGACTGGAAAAATGACTGTCTAATACCAATCCTTAAACCAAATAAACAGAAGGGTCATGTAGATTCATATCGACCAATAGCACTCACCTCGTGTGTTAGTAAGATTTTTGAACAGCTCATAAAACAGCGTTTAGAATACTACATTGAACATAATGGTTTATTACCTAATAATCAATTTGGTTTCCGTAGAGGTCATTCCTCGAGAGAGAGTATTAGTCAATTTCATCTTGAAATTCAAAGTAGTTTATCAAACAACAAGACTCTCATGGCGGTATTTTTTGATATTGCCTCTGCTTTCAATAATGTAAACCTTAGTGTCCTTGCCGGTGAATTAAATTTATTAGGAATCCCTCATAAAGTAATTTCATGGATCTTTAATTTTTTAAACGATAGGAAAGTATATGTTAAGTATAATAATCATTTATATGGCCCTAGATCTTCATTTAAAGGCGTTTGTCAGGGAGGAATACTCTCACCGATATTGTTCATATTATACATACATAGAATAAACATGGTTCTGGGAACAAACATCGCAAATTTACAATTTGCTGATGACTTGGTTATATATGCATCTGGTACAAATCCAAAGTCAGTTGCTGAGACTATTACTGGCGCTTTAGATAATTTAAAAGGATATTTAAACTTTCTCAATCTTGAAGTAAACTGTTCCAAAACTAAGGTAATGGTTTTTGGTAAGGGACGTACGACACAATCTTTTGAAATTTTCTATGATAGTAGAAAATTGTCAGTTGCAACAGATGTAAAATTTTTAGGTGTATTATTTTCTCGTAATCTTTCTTGGAATCCCTATGTTGATAAAATCATAGAGAAAGCCAATAAAGCTGTAAATATTTTAAAATCATTAACTGCCACATACTGGGGAGCTGATCCTAAAATACTTTTAATGCTTTATAAATCCCTAGTTCGTAGTCATTTCGAATACGGATGTTTCTGTTTTGCCCACAACGAAAGGGTTTTAGAAAAACTAAATAAAATACAGAACAAATGCATGCGTATAATAACTGGTGCCTTCAAAACGAGCCCAATTGGGGCTCTTCAAATTGAATGTAATTTGCCTCCATTAAAAATTCGATTCGATTACTTAAAAGAAAGATTTATTCTTAAATTATATAGTAATCCTCATAATAATTTACTAAAACATCTTTCTAAAAACTTAGTTACTGTACCACATAAGTCATTTTATTTGCTTGAAAATTATTCTAATTTTCTTAATCATTTAAATACCCTTAATATATATAAATCCAGCAAAATCCTATCTTGTTTCGAAGATACATATGCCAGTAAATATCCTGCTATAAACATAGAAATAAATCATAACTTTAAACATAAAGAAGAAATCTATTCGAAATTGTCACAATGGACTGACTTTGAATTTCTATACACAGATGCATCTAAAATTCATTCTGCAGTCTCGTTTGCAATATTTCAAAGCAGTAAAAGATTAGGTAAGGGACATCGATTGAATAAAAACTTTAGTATTTTTTCAGCAGAGGCCATTGCAATATTATGCGCCCTGAAACATATCCAAAAGTGCAATTATCAGGATTCAAAATGGGTCATAATTAGTGACAGTATGAGTGTTCTGAAAAACATAAAAAACAATAAGATAAAAGCTAACACTAATTATATTATTCATGCCATCAAGCAATTATGGGTTCAATTATCGCAATCGAATATTCGTGTCGATTTTTTGTGGGTTCCAGCCCATATAGGAGTTGTAGGTAACGAAATGGCAGATAAATTATCCAAAACAATAGTCCGTTACTCTGATTTAAATATACTTTCCGAAAATAAATGTCTCGACATCCCATTACCTTATTCTGATATTGTTTTGCTATTGAAGTTACGCATGTTTGATGTGTGGGGAAAAATCTGGAACAACTACATCCAAAATGAAAACAAAGGTCGTTGGTACGCCTCTTTAGATATTAAAGTCAATAGTCAACTTTGGTTCACTAAAAGTTCACGTTTTGTTAATAGGAAATTCTACTCCGTTTTATGTCGATTGCGTCTAGGCCACTCTAAGCTAAATCATCACCTCTATAGGATGAAAATTATTGATACACCCTCTTGTAATTTCTGTAACATCGCTGAACAGACAATAGATCATATAATATGTATATAAATGTCCATTCTTTGGCATCCAGCGCCTTGTGTTGATGGATGGACTGCTAGAAATCTATAAACAAACAAATTTGATCCCGCTTTCCGTTCTCGAATTACTTAAGAATCCATGCACCTATTTTCATATATATAATTTCATCAATAACACTTTAAAAGAAATCTAATATTGTAAATAATTACAATTTCTTTTTGAAAATGTTACAAGTCCTTTAATGAGTTAAATGTAATTTTCTTTAGATAAGTACCTATATTTTTGTATTTAGTTGTAAGATGTTGTAATATACTTTGTAAGTAGTAGGATATTTAAGCTAAAATCTAAAATATATTGTAAAATAGTTAAATTTTAGATAAAATATGTATAAAAAATAGATATAAAATACGGAAAAAAAT
The DNA here is from genome assembly GCA_905147225.2 of Euproctis similis. Classification (NCBI taxonomy): domain Eukaryota; kingdom Metazoa; phylum Arthropoda; class Insecta; order Lepidoptera; family Erebidae; genus Euproctis; species Euproctis similis. The sequence continues at coordinate 2,774,093 of LR990103.1, forward strand.
TCTATAAAATTTGAAAATAAGCAAGAAAAGAAGAGAAAGAAAACGGAAATACGAAACAAAGTAAAAATTTACAAGAAAAGAAAAACACGACATTACGAAAAATGTGATAACATAATACCCGGAAAGAGGAAAAAAGCATGAACGAATGACGAAAAAAAAAAAATGAATAAAGAAACAATTTTATTGACTCACTGAAGACATAAACACGAATTTTACGGAAAAGACAAAAAAAAATAAATACTGATGAAATATGAATATTGATACTTTATGGACAAAAATTGAGTTATGCACTACAGACAAGGCAGTATGGCTCCTATGTAGACATGGGATTAATGTATCAGTGAAAAGAAAAGATGCATATGAATCTTTTGATCACTGCGATATGTATCACTCTTTTCTATCACTATATCACTTTGTATCGCGCTCCGCGCGACAACTCACCACTCATTCTACTCAGCGTGATACATTTGATCACCGAGTGATCAAATTCAATAGTGAATATATTCACTCTTTTAAATCATTATATATTTTCGTATCAACAAGCGTTCCGTGCATAATTCATGGCTGCCCATGTTCAACATGGTTCGTTTGTTATTTTAGAAAAGATACCGAAAAGAGCCCTACAATGAATTTGAATTTTATTATTAATACTATTGTATTAGTATTTAATAATATTAATAACTATATTATTATAATATATTTTTTACATATTATTATTAATACTAACTACATTATAAATTTATAGTAAAAAAATGGAGTATTATTAATAATAATAACTATACTATAAATATGAAGTGGTAGCGTCTTGCAGTTCGCTGCATGAACGGGCTGGCTCGACCGGTGAAATACTGAGAGGTCGTGGTTTTCACTGGTCGAGCCAGCCCATTCATGCAGCGAACTGCTTGCCTCTACAACTTTTTTGCATATTATTATTTAAATAAAATTAAGCCTTAGCAACCAAATAAAATTATTGATTGTTTAATAATATTATATTGATGGAATTAAATTACTCACACTAAACTAAATATTGTAATTTTGTAATAATATAATAACGCATCATATATCAGAACCATGGCAAACCATAATTCAAACAAAACGCGTGGTTCGTTCTACGAAACGAACTTATGTTGATGTAATCACTCATCGCCGATATACATCCGTTGCGATCACTCCTAGTCAGTGATCGCTATGATCGAAATGATCGCGATTCAAAAGATTGAAAAGATACACTGATAGATTCATAAAGTAAGTGATAGATAGAGTGATGGATAGAAAGAGACAGATACATATCATTTTTATCTATCTCTCCTGAGTTACTCACCTCTACTCCTATGCTTTAGCCTGCCCAAATGGGCAAATTAATAAAAAAAAAAAAAGAAGCAGGCGTATTTATTTGCGAAGATTTATCTTTAAATTTATCAAAACACGTTTGCACTTATTTGTTTCATTGTAAATTACCATATTCACACAGAAACAATGGAAACCGTTAATTGTAAACAAATAAAAAGGCCAAAGAAAATTGAAGAAATGACAAAGGAACAAATTCGTGAAGCGATTATAAAAAAGAGAGAATGTAATGCCAAAGCTCAACAGATTGTAGAAAGACTTCTAGAACGTGGTGTTTCGGATAAGTATTTATTACAATGTCTTCCCGACATTAATCAGTCTCACTTTGATGATATTATAGAGGAGAGATCCATATCACATCTTTGTGGTTATCCCCTATGTGATAAAACTTTATCAATCAAAGATATTCCGAAACAAAAATATAAGATTTCACTAAAAACCAATAAAGTTTACGACATAACTGCCAGAAAGAATTTTTGTAGCAACATTTGTTATAACGCTGCTATGCATGTAAAAAAGCAAATGTTAATAAGTCCCTTATGGTTTAGGGAGTATGAAGATATACCAAAGTTCAATTTTTTAAATGCAGAAAGATCAGGTGCCATGGGTGAGGAAGTTAATGTTACACTGGTTGATAGAATCAAAATAATGGACAAAAAATCTTTTACATCAATTAATGATTTTGCGCAAATAACACTTAATGACATGGATAAAGATTCTAGTAAAGACCAATTCAATAGTAAGTTAAATAATGAAGAGAATCATCAGGAAAATAATACAAACAAACAAGTTGATGATGTAACAAAGGACTTAACAAATGTCAACTTACATGATTCATCAAACTCTAATGGATCTGAATTAATTCATTATGTAGAAACTGAATGTAGTAATAAGTTCACAAAACCAAAAACTATAAATCTGTTAAAAATTGTTGGTGAAATTGTTGAAAAACCAGAAAAGCAGATAGACCCAATATTAATGAATTCTGTAAAAACAGAACCGGAAAAAGACAATACAAAAGTTAAGAAATACAAAGTTCTGCATAAGAGACAACCATTGGTGACAGCTTTAACGATTGAAGTTGAGAAATGTCTTGCTGAATGGTTCACATTAGACACATTGCTATTATTATTTGGTGATGAGAAAGTAAGAGAAATGGTATCAGATAAAGGGGAATGTATAAAAGAATATTTAAAAAACTATGCAAAAGGTATATTCTACAGTGCAAATGCTTATGATCAATATCAAGTGTTGTGTAAAAAATTAAACATGCTCGAATTAGAAGATAGAAAATTTGATAACGAAACTTTGAAGAGGGAAACGAAACCACTGCCTGATTACACTATGCTCCAAGAAGAGAGTAAAAAATTACAGCTCAAAGTGAATGCTTTCTTTTCGGGTGAAACAGAGATACCAGAACAAGCAATGGAACAAATTGATGCCAATGCCTCATTGAGTGAAGAGAATACAAAAAATCTCCCATTAGTTGATAAAAGAACTAGTGTTTTACATGGAGCGACTGCCTATCTGACCTCCACAACCCAGTTGCGTGGGCAACACAATCCCCCTTGGTAAGTCTGGTTGTTAGACTTTCTAGCTTCTGACTACCCTTAACGACTGCCAAAGATGTTCAAATGACAGCCGGGACCCACCAATTTAACGTGCCTTCCGAAACACGGAGGAACTCGTCATGATAAGATGGTCACCCATCCACGGACCGACCGCGCCAACCGTTGCTTAACTTTATGATCGATCGACCCGTGCGGCTGTTAGGCCCTGTCCACGTTAAATAAAATAATTCCCTTTCAATATAATGAATGTAAGTACATTATTTTACTACTCAAGCGTTTTCACTATTTTGTGTATCTGTACCTAATTGTGTACACCTTACCTACAGCGATTTAAATCGCTGCTCTAAGGCAGGTACAATTAGGTACAGATGAGTGTGATCCAATTTTTTTCGGAACAGCCGATCTAGTACGGAGTACACAGAGATCGTTGATCCATTCATTATTTCAGCTATCTTCTAATACATCTGATAAGAAATTAATAAGTAATAGTAAAATTGATTAAAACAACTTTTAGGATTATATCGCGTTTATTTATCACTTATTTATATTTATTTCCCGACGTTTCGAACTCTTTACAGAGTGATATGATAAATAAGTGATAAATAAACGCGATATAATCCTAAAAGTTGATTTAATCAATGAGTGAGATTCGCGAAAATCTTAGGAATAAATAATAGTAAAATATTGAATTTATATTTATTAAATATTTTTACTAGTACATGGCTTGAAAAAGTTGGGTAAAATTTCATATGTGCAGGCCACCCCACACCGCCATTGCAAATTTATATTGCCATCTTTGTCTAATCAAAGTGACGGCAATGTATTTGCGATTTGTGTGACTGAGATAGATATGTTTCATTTTAAATGTCTAGTGGTTTCAAAGCTACGTCATTGCATCTAAAAAGTGGACATACATTTTGTGACGCATTTGAATGAGGTTTGCTCCTCTACTCCTCTTGTTTATTGAACTCAGTGTCTATACCTATCATAATTGTGTCAAATTGGTGATAAAGTCATCCAGGCTCGTCAACACACACGGTTGTAGCTGAATATACTATCACTGACATGCTAACTCTAAAAACTCCAAAAGTCAGGAATTCGCATTACAGGTATATACTTAGTCTGGCCATAAATACTGATATAACTAAAAATAAAAAAATATTACATTTGAATTTGGAATCTGTCATTTTTATACGATTGTGCATTGTTTTTTCTCGTATATTTTGCGATATTAAAATGGAGTGGGGTGATAAAGAGAACCGAATCGCTGTGATTGCATTACACAGTGTGGGTATGGAGCCAATTGCAATTTTTGAAATTCTCCATACACTTGGTATTAGTCAAATGTTTGTGTACCGGGCTATTAATAGATACTGTAAACTCTTTGGTATTTTTAGATATAAACTCTTTATTACGTGTGTTTCGAAATTTGTATTTTGAATTTTTAAAAAAACATTTTGATTGATAAAATATTCTGATGTCAATAAAATAAAATAAGGACTCGATAATTAGACTCCGAAGGAGAAACTTAAAAAAATACCAAAGGTGTATTAATAAAAATATTCGTTCGATTAAAAAAAATTATAATACATCTGAAGCCGGACGTGGTGCCAGGAGGAGGACAATATAGAAGAAACCTGGACGTGGTGCCCAGGGACAGTGCAGCAAAGAAAACCGATGTGGTGCAACGTTACATCTGGCACGTATTATTTCTTTAATATATAATAAGTATGATTTAATCCATTGGCAGTATTATTTGACACACATGCACTGAGCTCATAAATACCTTTAGAAATGAACAACTAAACTGAGTTGTATTAAATAGTGGTTCTCAAGTTGGTGTTCCTTATATCATATAGATTGGGAAGTTGAGAACACGAACCCGTTACATACGAGCTCGTTACAGTACCTACAATGAGACCTCCTCTGTTTGTGACAGAAAAAGACCTGGCCGTCCATGTAGTGTTCGTACGAAAAAGGTGGTCAAAGCAGTAAGGGAAAGAACTCGAAGAAATCCTGTCCGCAAGCAAAAAATTTTATTTCGGGAGATGAAGATTATTGAAGATAGCACCTAGAACAATGTCGCGTATTTTAAAAGACGACTTAGGACTTGCAGCCTATAAGAGGCACACTGGTCATTTATTAACTGATAATTTAAAAAAGAATATGGTGTTAAAATCTAAACAACTACTGAAGCGGTACGCAAAGGGAGGTCACAGAAAAATATTGTTTACGGATGAAAAAGTTTTTACAATTGAGCAACATTTTAACAAACAAAATGACTGTATTTATGCTCAAAGCTCTAAGGAAGCTTCCCAATTAGTTGACAGAGTGCAACGTGGGCATTATCCGACTTCAGTGACGGTTTGGTGGGATGTTAGCTACGAAAGAGTGACTGAGCCATATTTTTGCGTAAAAGGTATTAAAACATCGGCACAAGTGTATAAAGATACCATTCTTGAACAGGTCCCTTAACAACACCATGTTCAATAACGAAGTATGGTCCTTCCAGCAAGACTCGGCACCGGGTCATAAAAAATATTCGTTTAAATTACATACTGTAAATGGCAGTATTGATCTATATTAAATGCTCTATCTATTTATTACACTTAACTGGATGAAAATGAATGCTGTAATGTTTAAAAACGCTTCGTAAATAAGCCATTATATCTCGTAAAAAGTAAAGGAATAAAAATGATCATTGTGGTTTATAGCTAAGAGATAGACATAGACCCTCGCGGACTTTTTTGTAGACCTTCTGAAGGTCTTTAATAATGCAGAACATTGTTTTGATCTATCACTTAGGGTTCAGGCAGCGTTTGCGATTAAAGTTCTAAATCTTGAAAATTATCACTTGTTATTTCTACACTATACATGATTTATAGATAAAAACCACACCGTTGACACCCTCTAACTATTAAAAGAAACCGCATCAAAATCCGTTGCGTAGTTTTAAAGATATGCGCATACAAGGGGATAGACAGCGGAAAGTGACTTTGTTTTATACTATGTAATGATATAAAGCCTACTTTTGTTAGCTACCATAATCGAAAATTTCGCATAGGACATTGTTGTGCGTCGCGTCGCATCGAAACGAAGCTATTCACGAAGATTCAGCTTGATAGTAATCACTTGAAAAAAAATGTTCTACGGCCCCTGTTCTTTTATCTAAAGATAGCCAAGAGATTCGAATTTATTGTACTAAATCTTACAAGAGGATTAACTTGTCTTCCATACCAGTTATATAGAACTAAAGAGGATAAAATTTAAAGTAGAAGTAAATAAATTTGTAAAAGAAAATAAAACAGCAATAAATTAAAATTTATTAACTGACAACATTAGGATCTAAGATCGATATCGCTGCACCTACTAAATGCAAAGACCCTGTAATCAATATAGATGACCTATCGACAGCTTTATTTTTTTTAACACTGACTAAAGCGTCAGCAACACAGCCAGCAATAATCACATTTGCCGTGCAAACTCTTTGGAACCCTTTCCAGATATCAGCATGTTTTTGACATCTGTCAATAAGCTCTTCGTCTTCCACTTTTGAATAGTTGTCATTGGCTTGACTTGCGTGCCTGTAAGCAGTTGGGATGACGAAGTAGACTGTATTAAAATCTAAATCTTGCAATGGTCGTAACAGAGTTTCAGCATTTCTATCGCCTGTTGCGCTAAAGATAAGTGTCTTGTCGCGTAATCTGCAAAACATTTTTTTTATTAATCCCCTTTATATGTCCAGAAACCTTTTGAATGATCCCTACGCTTTAGAAGATATTTTTTCCTATACCTGTTATTCTCCATAAACCATTGAGCACATATCTTCATAGACTCCTTAGTGTGTGCTCCGTCCAGATAAAAGTCTGCATAATCTGCCCTAATCACTTGGTACCTTCCAGGCCACTTGCATGTGGACAATCCGGTCATAGTTTCGTTACTCACATATCTAACAACTGTCTCTGTATCCTTTGGTAATCCATTCTTACTGTTTTGTAGTGTTTTCTTTAAACCATTTCTCTTGTGTGTGGGTTTAGTGATCCTCATCCACGCATGTGCTAACTGTATAGCCAATGATGCATTTGTTTGATACGCCTCCAAGTTTACAGGTAAATGGATTGCCTCATTGTGATCCAGAAATTTGTAGTTTTTGTAGTCAGGAACAACGGTAAGAGGACACTGAAAAATTTTGATTCATTTTAAAACAACGGTCAGCAGCCGACATATTTGCATTTGCTTTGGCTAACCTCATAAAAAATATCGTATTATTGTGATTGTATGTAATTAGTTAAAGAAAAATACGATGGACTACACCTTCAGATTGTTAGCGGCTCGTCTCAACTCGTCCATGGCCTCGTTCGGTTGTGACACAGTGTACGCTTCACATCCACGCTTCATGATACCAGCTTTGGCAGCAGCGATCTCACCCAATGTGTTGCCCAATATCGAAGTATGATCCAGCCCTAACGCCGTTATACCTACTACTGGCACTTTTCTGTAATTATAAGTAGAAGTAATCGTACATACATACATAACTTCACGCCAAATGCCTTGCGGGGTAGGCAGAGAGAACGGAGCGCCATAGGGCACGATTCTTACACATCTCAGTCGCTTCGTTGACTTTCATAACTCTTTTCATGCACGCACGTCGATTTTTGAGGCTCCTAACATCACTTTCCTCCAGAACACGTTCTATTTGGTCATGGAATGTGTGTCTAGGCCGTCCTCGACTCCTACATCCATCCGCTTATGCATTGTATATCTGCTTAGTCAATCTTGCATCATCCATCCTTTCTACATGTCCGAACCATCGCAGCATGCCCTTTCTTACTTTTCCACCGACACTTTCTTTCAATCCGACTTCCTTCCTTATAACCTTGTTTTCCAGGCGGTCAGCGAAGGTCACTCCGCAAATTTTGAACAATGCCCTCATTTCGAACGCGTTTATCCTACTTTCATGCATCCATGCTACCATCACAATATTATATACAGTGGTGCAATGGAGCAGGTGATCAGTCCTTTGTCATATTTCGTGCATTAATATTAATATTAGTCAGTCGCGGTAGCGCAGTGGTCGAGCACACGGCTTCTGATCCAGAGGTCCGGGTTCGATTCCAGACACTGGGTCACACCAATGACTTCGAAATTATTTTCGGAAGTTATGTGTGATAAATATCGATGACTGAAAACTTGGTGCCCGGTATGGCAATAGGTTCGCCACCTATTCCATTTGGGACGTAAACATAACGGCGAGATGAGGCTTATCAGCCGCTGCCTACACCTTCGGGTAACAAAATGCGTGAAGTTATGTTATGTTAATATTACTCATTGTGTATAATGTCATTATAAAAAGATTGCCTATGAATCAATCTCTTATCACTTAAGATATAAATAAATAAATAGGAATATAAAATCTCATCCAAATGGGTTTCGCCGTTTCGGAGGACGTAGGCAACAAACATTGTGACTCGAGAATTGTTTAGGTATGTAAGATTTCAATTTATTAAATTAAAAAAAAATCAATTAGAAAAAATATTTAAAAAAAAAATTAATTAAAGAATTAAAAAGAAACAAAGTTTTCAATTTATTAAATAACAAAGTGTATTACTGTGTAAATGATTATCTCGAGGACCATTTAAATGACTAGTGACTGTTATGAACAATTTTGACCTTATTGCAATTGTTAGAATTAATTGTTTTTTGACAGTGTTGTATTTATTTATTAGATTTTTTTTTGCATGCCAGACGGTCGGATGTGGTATAGCACTATAATATTGTATACTAAGACCTATTTGTACCCATATTCGCAAAATAAAGGATTTGATTTGATTTGAAGATACCTTAAAACATTGGTGTAGTCAGCGATACCGCCGATGCCAACTTCTACCAGCGCGACATCCACCTTCTCATCCAGGAACATGTTGAACGCCATCACAGTTAGAAAAGAGAAATATTTTGGCATATCGTCTGCTTTCGTCTGCAACATTTTTTTACCATCACTGCTTTTGGTTAACTGCAAGCTCATCTACAGTCAAATATACAGATAATATATCCCATTACCTTGGTGCTATCCAACATATCATAGACCTGATGAAAGTATTTCGCGAATTTCTCTTCAGTTATAACTGCACCATTAATTCTCATGCGTTCTCGTACCGCGACCAAGTGTGGTGAGGAGTAGAACCCTGTGCGGAATCCGTGCTGACGGAGTATTGACTCGCACATAGCACTTGTTGAACCCTAAAATTAACATAAAGATTATAAAGCGAGATGTATCATTAGGACAGGGTTCACGTAAAAAAATGCGTGGAGTCCCGCCGCGCGTTAGAAGTGTAACTTTGTGTTGTAGAAAGGAAAATGAAAAGGGTTAGAAATTGATTCAGAAATAGAGAAAAATAATCACTGCATGAATAGACCGGCTCGACAGGTGAAATACCACGACCTCGCAGAAGATCGACGTAAAGTGGCTCATGCCGCGTTTCGTTCGGTGAGAGAGGTACCCGGAGGCCCACCCTCCTTCCCCATCCTTTCATATCCTACCCCCTTAGTTTTACCTTTTACCCCATAAGAAAATACCACCGTACCTAAAATAAACTATAGTAAGATACCAAAAAAATCCGAGAAATCATTGATGTGAGCCCGGAATCGATCCCGGGACTCCAGAATCGGAGAGCTCGACTACTTAACTGGACCACCGAGACTATTAATACTTATTACTAATATATTATAGGTACTATTAAAAATGGGACTGATTATGAGAAATGGTAACTAAGTTATATAATATTTTATCTAATAATAATCTATCTAATATTTTATTTAAATTTATCTATAAGAATGCAACATACTGATGAAAATTATTTGAACCGAGGATCATAAACAGATTATTATATAATTTTTTTTATAAGGTTACTTAACCATCACTATAAATGTGTATCATGTCTTGATTGAAGTTTATTAAATTATAATGTTTTATTCGACTCGGCCATAGAGGTCACTATTCGTCAATTTTAAATCGCGCTATGGTTTCACTCCATGGAGTTTATATAAGTATTTATGAACATATTTATAGGTATTGGTAAAATATTAAAAAAATCAGTTCTACAACACTTAATTTTATATGTTAGGTATTTATTTCTTCAATGGATTTTACAAATAAAATAATACATTCAATCAAAATACAGTTATAAAGGAATGTAGTTGACACTAAAGGCCGCGTTTCAAGTGTCAATTATAGTTCCTCCATACATCTAGTGGCAGGTGGAGGTACTATGATTGAATTTAAAAATTAATTACAGTACCTAAACCTAAACTGATGTCTGTGTAGTAATGAAATTCAAGCTTAACAAATTCGCTGCATGAATGGACCGGCTCTACCGGTGTAATACCACGACCTCTCGGAAGATCGACGTAAAGTAGCTCATGCCGCGTTTCGTTCGGGGAGAGAGGTACCCGGAGGCGCATCCCCTTTCCCATACTTTCCTATTCCTATTTCCTTAAAGGCCGGCAACGGAACTGCAACACTATATGTGTTGCAGGTGTCCATGAGCGGCGCTGGTGACTTACCATCAGGTGACGCGCTTGCTCGTTTGCCCGGTATGGCCACCTATTCCATTTGGGGCGTAAACATAACGGCGAGTGGAGACTTAAAGCCACTGCCTAGACCTTCTGGTAGAAAAGGCGTGAAGTTATGTTACTATATGTGCGCGCAATACATATTTGCCTAAAAATCGAATACTTATATCGTGGATATTGCGATATCTTTTGAATGAAATGTCCGAATTAAATAATTCAAAAAGTTCCAGGAAGCTATTGAATCTATCTTGAATTATAAATAACTAGCTGACCCGGCGAACTCTGTTTCGCATCAAAAGTAATAACTGCTGCCCCGCTATGTTAATACTGCAATATCTTCGACAAATTTGAAGTCGATAGCAGCTATAGGTTAAAAATGGGAATTTTCCATTGTTAACACCCCCGCAACCCCCCTTGTGGGTGGAATTTCGTAAAATCCGTTCTTAGCTGACGTTCTATTCATTGTCCATCATGACCACCCAGATTTCTGATTGTGAAGCCCACATCAATATAATACCTATTTGTCTGCACGTTAGGGATGCAAAAAAGTGTAGGTACATACAGAATTTGCGAGCATTATTACCGTAAGTCTCATGATTAATACGACCTTCGGTCAACCTTGAGTCTTGGTGGCAAAATTTTGCTCGGTAACGAAAAGCCAAGGTTGCCCGCATTAACTCTATCCATAAATGGCGCGGTCACCTAAGACGTAAATATAAGTGATAATGTGATATCACGTGTTTTTGAACCGAAAAGTGAAAACACTATTTAATTACTCAAATCCTGGACTAATATCGTTAGTCCAGGTGAAAGTAACTAAACTCCAAATTGTAATAATATTTGTGTTAGAGCCACGTAGTTCGCTGCATGAATGGCCGGCTCAACAGGTGAAATACCAACACTTCCCAGAATCAATGGCTCTTACCGCGTTTCGATCAGAGTGAGAGGTATCCGGAGGTCCAATCCTTACCCCTTTTCCCTTTCCATACCACTTCCGACCCCTTCCATATCCCATTCTAAGGGCCGGCAACGCCGCTTTAACAGTATCTGTGTTCAGGTGTCCATGGGCGGCGTTTGTTGCTTGTCATCAGGTGACACACCGTTGGCTCCCCTATGCCATTAAAAACATATGGCTCACCTTTCCTTTCGTACCAGCAATATGTATGACAGACAACTCATCCAACTTCGTAAGTGGAACGCCGGTCCTCAATAAAAATCTCTCCATGTCGTCCAAATTGGTACATTTCTGGAATAGTTTGTTAACATAAACTGAATTAAGGTTGTTATTAATAGTGAATTTAACTTATGCCATGCCGTACGACTGATAAATCTTACGCTTTACACTGTTTTAAAGAAGTTTAGAAAAGCACAATAATAATTAGTCTTCCTAACCGACTATAGGTAGGTATATAGGTAAGAGACTACGTCCTATTTACTACCTAGTCATTAGTGTCCGACCGAAGGTCTATTTTTGGCCGAAGCCGATTAATTGGAAATCTCCACAACCTTCGGCCGAAGCCGATTAATTGCAAATCTCCACAACCTTCGGCCGAAGCCGAAGGTTTATAAAGTCTTTGTAAAATAAAAAAAATCTTCAATACTATCCACAGCTAAAGAAGAATATCGGTGTAAAGGGGCTCATGCCGCTTTTCTCTCGGTGATAAAGGTATCCGCACTGAACTAAGTGCAGTCCGGTCCGGTGCGTCAGTCACTTACTCTTTCGTAACAGTTCATTTAGTTCTGACTGTTCTAGGACCTTCAGCGGGACCTTCGGCGATCTCGCCGAAGATGGATTTTTAGCCGAAGCCGAAGCTTCGGTTGGACACTACTACCTACCTACCGAATCGGATATTAGTAATCTTCTATAGATAAAAATGTAAAATGGCTTGAAGACTTACATGAATGAACTGCATGTTTTAAATATTAAAACTATTTTATTTGTGTGCGTAAATTCACAGTTTTACAAGTTTTTAGAACGAAGTTCTTTATCGCGCGTTGTGAAAGGGAGTTATGTTTTTTTTTACAGAAAGGACCAGAAAATGGTACGTAAAAGTGCGACCACTGTTCCTTAGAATTATCCGGTATTTATAAACTAAAACGTCACAAAGCTACCTGTAGTAAGTCTTGTACTTGTAAAACTAATCAGCAAAATTTAAGAGAAAAATCAAGAAAACCTACATAAAATTGAGCACGATTTTTTTTGCAAATTGTGTCGATTCTACATTAGCCGAAGGAACTTCGTTCCTACCTGGTGTCCCACGACACCACATCTTTTTTATTTACAATTTGTAACCACATGCTTTTTAAACCGCAAAAATGTAGGCAGCTGTAATATACGCTTAGATGTTTTAAACTACGCAACGTATTTAGATACGGTTTTTTTAATAGATACAGGTAAACAGAGTGGTTTGTATGTATAATTCATGTTTAATGTCTAAGTGTAATAAGTAATAGTTTTCGAAATTGAGCACTTTAATAAAGCATGCTGTAAAAGTTACTTTTGATGCAAACCAAAACTAGTAAATAAATAAATTAATTAACTACTGTGTGTAAAAGTAAGAAAGGGCTCACTCAATGATACACAATCCAAAAGCGGATGGATGTAGCAGTCGAGGACGGCCACGACACACATTCCTTGACCAAATAGAACATGCTCTGGAGGAAGTTGATGTTAGCCTCAAAAATCGCGCGTGCTTGAAAAGAGTTACGAAAGTCAATGAAGCGAGTAAGGCGTGTAAGAATCGTGCCTTATGGCTCTCTGTTCTCTCTGCCTACCAGGCAAGGGATTTGGCGGAAAGTTATGTATGTAATTAACTACTGATTGAATTCACCTTGAGCCGCTATAATACTTACTTTTCCTGTTTTGATATCTTTCCGAATCTCTTCAATAGTGGCTTTATTGGATTGAAGCAAATTTAATTTGCATACAGCGTCCTGGAAAAATATATGTACAGGATGGGCTACAAATTAGTTAACATTTGAAAAAGTCGTATAAAAAAAATACTTGACTTATTTAAAATAACATAACTTCACGCCTTTTGTTACCCGAAGGTGTAGGCAGCGGCTGTTAACCCTCGTCTCGTCGTTATGTTTACGTCCCAAATGGAATAGGTGGTGAACCTATTGCCATGCCGGGCATTGATATTTATCACACTTAACTTCCGAAAACAAATTCGAAAAGTCACTGGTGTGAGCCAGTGTCTGGAATCCAACCCGGACCTCTGGATCAGAGGCTGTGTGCTCAATAAATAAAAATCAATAAATTGCTGATTCAATAAATAAAAAACTAAAGCAATAAACGCAAGAGAGAAAAAAGTAAAACTAAATAGAGAAAATTAGATTCTCCAACACATGTTTCAACACTGTATTATATACCTCTTTGGTAAGTTGATATTCAATTATTTATACACTCTTGCTTGCGTACAACATTACTGCAATTATGGAAATTAATAAAACCACTGAGGTATTTAAGAATAATGTTGCTGTGGCTGAATTCTTATTGTGTATCCTGGACTTGGCGATGAAGTTATTCTTGTTATTTTAGAAATCACATAAGCTATTTAAGAAGGCAACCAACTAGTTGTTCATCAACTACAATTTAGATTGATACAGCAGAAATGTAGAGTATCATCATAAGTTTAATCAAAACAACAATGTTGTTGACATTCAAAACAATAATAGAATTAAATAATGTTTATTATGTGGACAAATTTTAATAATCCAGTACATACCTCATAACCTTTCCTTGACGAACTCATTCTAATAACTACACTATTCGCCAAATAGTTACGGCCTAAATATAAACCTAAGCTGTACATCGACATAAATTAGACAACGTAACGTAACAACGTAATTAAATTGGAGTTTGCGAAAAAAAACAGTGACCTCGCCTGAGCCGATGACAATGTGACATCACATGGAGTTTCTGTAAGAACCTTGCTAGTTATCAATGGAACATAAGACATTTGACCCCTCATAATCACTTTGTCGTGAAATCTGAACAAGTGAACCCGGTAATTGACAATTATTTCTCAGAAAGGAACATATTTTGTAAACATAACCTAAACCCACAGTTATAACAAAAACACATGATTCTGACATTGTTTATTTTTTTTAATTTATCTATTATTGGACAGGCTAAAGCTTTTAAGCCATACTGCCTTGTCTGACGTTATTTTTTTTAATGAAGTAATGATGATGATGATGAAACTTAAAACTAACCTAAACTAACTTATCCTAACCTAACCTAGGTTAGGATAAGATAGTTTAGGTTAGTTTTAGGTTTGACGCAGCTACTCACCGGGCACGGGTGCTTCGGTGAGTATCTGAGTCGAATAAAACGTGAAGAGACGGCGAGATGCCACCATTGCGCATCCGACCTGGACTCGGCCCAGCACACGCTGGAGGTCTGCCCGGCCTGGGCGGCCGAGCGCCGAGTCCTGGTCGACGGGATCGGGCGAGACTTGTCCCCGCCGGCGTTGGTCGCGGCAATGCTGGCGGGCGAGGAGGAGTGGAGGGCTGTGGTCTCCTTCTGCGAAGCAGTCATGCTCCAGAAGGAGGCCGCCGAGCGGGGTCGGGAGAGAGCCGATCCCGCTCGAAGGCGGCGGCGGCGAGCTCAGTGATCGCCGCCGCCGACGGGCCGCGAGGGCGCACACCCCGCGGGTGCGCCCGGGTCGCGGCCCGGGAAGGATGACCCCCCGGTGCGGCCGGGGAGGGTCGTCCGGGGCGCCGCCGGCCGCGCGCCTCTTTACAGCGCGCGGTCGGAGCCGCCCCGCCCGGGGGAGCCTCGCCAGGCTCCCCGAGGATGAGCACCCCCTCGTGACTGAGGGGGGGCGACGGCGGGGTGGACCAGAGGGGTTTATCCGAATCCTGGACCACCCCAACGCCGGAGGAAGGCCGCCGCGAGGTTTTAGTGGGTAACCCTAGGATCGGATTTCAGTTTACTGTTTTGGGAGTCTCACACTACCCCCTGCCGTCCCCAGGCGGGGGGTGTGCATAAAGCATTTCCTCGCGTAAAAAAAAAAAAAAAAAAAAGGTTAGTTTTAGGTATGATTAGATACATATAGTCGTGGCACTTTAAGCATGATGTTCCGAGGGAGTCTTGACGACACTGTAGGAGAGCACACTAAAAACGATATTCCCCACTGTTCATGTTCAATATATGTTATTATCGCCGATAGATGGCGTTGTGCCAAAATCCTACCCCCAATATGGTTTCGTGGCAATTGAGGCGGTATAACATTATATTTGTTAATTAAATCAATTCGCTGAGAAAGGTTGTTTCTATTACTACACTCCTCGTTCAATAGTTCACCCTAGATCAAATATTTGTCCTTCGAGCCGGATTGAGTTCGGATTTTGGAACCAAATTGAGGGCGCCACCGTTTTCCGGTCGACCTCCCGTGATACTCGCAGTGGATCGCTGCGCAACAAGGGTACACGGCACAAGCAGCTACGCTAGCATCATCTTACTGGAGGCACCACCCCGCATGTCTGAAGTGGGCGTGGTCTACGGTAGTGGTAGTACAAGATAATTCGAAACATTAAAGGAGGAATACTGTACCTAAGTCACGACACGACGACAACCGGACTAAGGAATTCAGAAGACATTGAAGACATCTTACGATAATTCGGCTGTCCTGATAGGTCCACGTAGTGGCCATTGAGGGCGCCTTGCAAACTTGCAGGTCAACAGCTGTTTTGTATTGAGTGTCAAGCTGTAAGTACTTTTGGGTGTTTGTTTGTTCCTTAACTTAAAGTGACTAATGAGTGCAATTCAAGAAAATTTCAACCTTATATATCAGAACAATTTAACGTCAATAACTTTATTCAAAAGCCTGTTTCTGTGACTTTAAATCATTACATAGTATAAAACAAAGTCACTTTCCGCTGTCTGTCCCCTTGTATGCGCATATCTTTAAAACTACGCAACGGATTTTGATGCGGTTTTTTTTTATAGTTAGAGGATGTTAACAGGGTGGTTTTGAACTATAATTTATGTATAGTGTAGTAAAAAAAGTTATAATCTATAAGATTTAGAACTTTAATCGCAAACGCTGCCTGAACCCTAAGTAATAAATCAAAACAACGTACTACATTATTATACACCTTAAAAAGGTCTACAAAAAAGTCCGCGAGGGCATATATTTATCTCTTATGGATAACCCACAATGACCATTTTTATTTTTTTACTTTTTACGAGAAATAATGGCCTATATACGAAGCGATTTTAAACATTCCAGCATTAATTTTAATCCTATTAAGTGTCTTAAATAGACTGTGTATGTAATATAAATGATCCTGGCCCTTTACAGCATGGAATTTAAACAAATAGTTTTTAAGATATTGCAGCATTAACATAGCGGGACAGCAGTTATTACTTTTGATGCGGAACAAAGTTCGCCGGGTCAGCTAGTAATTCCATATAGATAAATAATTCCATAAGTTATAATTTGCATGCTTTAGGACTTAGAAAAATTCTGTAAAAAATGAGAGAACGTGGAGACTATGCCCAAAAATTTCTACAAAAGTATTTAATTAGAGCAATTTTAAGCTTTAAAAATATTATATTTATTTGTAAAACTTGGCTGTAAAGGACCTATTGAATAGATTGTTTCTTTTGACATTTTATATTGAAAAGGGAAGGAGTTTTAAATGTCAAAGATCTTCAAGGAGCAATCCGCATAGGCTTAACAAATTTTATCGAAAAACCCTAGAGACAAACTTAGTATTGAATACATAGAAACTAGGCAAGAACTATTGGAAAAGGATTGGGGTTTATTTAAAGATTATTATAACAAATTTCAAGAACTTTATAAACCTTAGCATGATTTAAAATTAGTAGATATTTATGATAGTACAGAGGACACCTACATAACTTTCAAATGTTTATTGAAGTTCGCATTTAATAAATATTATAGTTCTAAGGATAGCAATTGTGACAGTGTCAAGTCCACCAGTTCAATAAAATACCAAAAATTGTTATACCTATGTTTAGTGGCAAATACGTGGAATGTTAAACATTTCGTGATTTATTTGTATCCCTCATATATAATAATAATAGCTTAGACAATGTGCGCAAAATGCATTACTTAAAGGGCCATCTTAGCGGTGAGGCTGAGCAGCAAGTTAGGCACACTCGAATAACGAGACAAACTACACAAGGTGCTGGTCTCAATGGGAAAAAAGTTATAGTAATGACAAATACTTAGTTAACTGTATTTTGAAACGTCTCTGGGCAGAAACGTCTGCTCTCCGAGTCAGTAAATGGCATAAAGGAGTTGCTTGATACAACGAATGATTGCTGTATTGCACTTGGAAATTTGGATATTAGTGTGGCCACATGGGATGTCATTATCATACATATTGTTACATTGAAGCTTGATCTCGAAACCCGAAAGCAGTGGGAACTAAATGTCAGTAGTTATCAATATCGACGAATTACTTACCTTTGAACAGTTTTCCACCTTCTTAGAAAATCGTTTCCGTGCCTGAGAATGTATGTAGACAAAAAAGGCTTGCAATGAGCAGAACAGTACGGCCATTTTTCAAAACCATTAAGATCCTTTAGTTCCAGCAGTATAAGATGCGAATACTGCTCTGAGGGACATAAATTATGCTTTTCCAAACAATTTGCAAAACTATCCATTACCAATAGACGAAACTTTGTAGCAGAACATAATATTTGTTATAATTGGGTCGTAATCACCGCAGAAAAAAACTGCAACAAACCCCTTCATGTAAAATGTACAACAAACGTCATCATTCACTGTTCTATCTCAGTGAGAGTGATTGAAAGAAATTCAAGAACAAAGAGGACAAACGGGACAATCAGTACAACAAGCACAAAAAGGACAAATAAGACGAAACTTACAAACAAGACAACAAGGAACCACAAGACTACAAGGATCACCAGGACAACAATATAATAAATTTAAGTAAGAACACCAAATGAAATATTTATATTAGAAGTATTAGAACACAGAACAAAGGGTCAGGTTTACCACCAAGTCATTGACGAATTATATAGAAACATCCTGGTATCGATGGTATGTTAGCCGTATGGTTACATTGTGCACCAAATTCAGGGCCAATGATTATATATTTTTTTGTGTTATGTAAGCGAGTTTTACTTACTTTTAAAAACAACGCACCTACGCGAATCCCAGATGTTGATAATCATATACCTTCCCTGTTGGATCTTCTGCTGACCTCCCATCCGGACGAATATGTGGTTTCTGTAGATGCCCTTTTGTGTTCTTCGGACCACTGTCTGATAAGGAGTACGGTGCCACTCACGTGCCCATTTCGACCGCATATTGCGAGCCGCCGCCGTGTGTGGCACTATAGGTCAGCAGACTGGGATGGGATGCGAAATTTCTTCGCATCCTACCCATGGAGGCAAGTTTGCTTCTCGCCGGATGATCCTGGCGTCGTTGCCGACTCTGTCACTGATGTGGTGCTGCAGGGAATGGAGCTCTTCGTTCCATCCTCAGTGGTGCCAATCGGCGGCAGATCCCAGCCCTGGTTTGATCGCTCATGCAAAACGGCATCATGTTTTAAGCATGAGTGCTATCAAGCCTGGGCAAAAGCAGTGGCGTCCCAGGACAAGGACACCGGTTCTCTTAAGAAGAGGTACAACTTTGCCGCCAGGTCCTTCAAAAGAGTTATAACCGTAGCAAAGTCTCAGTACATATGCAAAATTGGCGAGAAACTAGTTCGCCTTCCCTCGGGAACCCGTGCGTTCTGGTCGCTCGCCAAGGCTGTTCTTGGGAATTTTTGTAAGCCGTCTCTTCCACCGTTGCACCGGGGGGACCAGTCACTAGCCCACGACGCAAAACAGAAAGCCGATGACTTTCGACGATAGGGGTAACATCACACAGACCATTCCACAATGCGGTCACGCCATGCCGGAGATTCGTTTCCGGCAAAGTACTGTGCGACGCATACTTTTATCCCTGGATGTCCACAAGTCGAGTGGGCCTGACGGAATCCTAGCAATAGTGCTGAAGACGTGTGATCCGGAGTTGGCACCGGTTCTAACGCGTCTTTTCCGGTACTCATACTCTCTCGGCGCTGTACCAATATCATGGAAGAGTTTTGCTAATAACCCACAACCTGTACCCCATAGACGATGTTAAATGTCTGCCAATGCTTTCAGTAGATCTAAATTCAATCTTTTTGGGTTGATTTTCTGCTAATAATCAAGCCTGATTGCTAAACAGAGACTGTTAATGGTCAGTCATTTTTTGTACTTGTACTGTCATTTTGTGTATAGATAGCCTAGGGATCCATATTTATTATGATCCCACAATTAAATTTCTTCGCTTTCAATACCAATATAGAAATAAAGAGCAGAATTAGGTGTAACAAGTAAAAGAGGAAATAAAACAGCTTACATGAATAACTTAAAATTTAGTGACAAAATTGGGATCTAAAATTGATATCGCTGCACCTACCAAATACAAAGACCCTGTAATCAATATAGATGACCTATCTACAGTTTTATTTTTTTTAACACTGACTAAAGCGTCAGCAACACAGCCAGCAATAATCACATTTGCCGTGCAATCTCTTTGGAACCCTATCCAGATATCAGCATGTTTTTGACATCTGTCAATAAGCTCTTCGTCTTCCACTTTTGAATAGTTGTCATTGGCTTGACTTGCGTGCCTGTAAGCAGTTGGGATGACAAAGTAGACTGTATTAAAATCTAAATCTTGCAATGGTCGTAACAGAGTTTCAGCATTCCTATCGCCTGTTGCGCTAAAGATAAGTGTCTTGTCGCGTAATCTGCAAAACATTTTTTTTATTAATCCCCTTTATATGTCCAAAAACCTCTACTTAATTATATTTTGAATGATCCCTACGCTTTAGAAGATATGTTTTCATATACCTGTTATTCTCCATAAACCATTGAGCACATATCTCCATAGACTCCTTAGTGTGTGCTCCGTCCAGATAAAAGTCTGCATAATCTGCCCTAATCACTTGGTACCTTCCAGGCCACTTGCATGTGGACAATCCGGTCATAGTTTCGTTACTCACATATCTAACAACTGTCTCTGTATCCTTTGGTAATCCATTCTCACTGTTTTGTAATGTTTTCTTTAAACCATTTCTCTTGTGTTTGGGTTTAGTGATCCTCATCCATGCATGTGCTAACTGTATAGCCAATGATGCATTTGTTTGATACGCCTCCAAGTCTACAGGTAAATGGACTGCCTCATTGTGATCCAGAAATGTGTAGTTTTTGTAGTCAGGAACAACGGTAAGAGGACACTGAAAGTTTTTGATTCATTTTAAAACAATGGCCAGCAACCGAAATATTTGTGCCTAACCTCGTAAAAATTATCGTATTATTGTGATTGTATGTAATTAATTAAAGAAAAAGATGAGGAACTACACCTTCACTTTGTTAGCGACTCGTCTCAACTCTTCCATGGCCTCTTTCGGTTGTGACACAGTGTACGCTTCACATCCACGCTTCATGATGCCAGCTTTGGCAGCAGCGATCTCACCCAATGTGCTGCCCAATATCGAAGTGTGATCCAGTCCTAATGCCGTTACACCCACTACTGGCACCTTTCTGAATTTATATGTGAGAGTTAAGGAAAGAGACCTCACTATAATAATTTACTACTAACTATTTAAAAAAATTATTTTCTCTTTCAAAATATCATTAAACCTCATTAAAATCGGTCAAAGCGTTTAAGTTGGGCGTAGAAGTTGGGCAACTAATACTGTGAAACAAGATAATTTTTAGACACCTTAAAACGTTAGTGTGGTCCAAGATACCGCCGATGCCTACTTCTATCAGTGCGACATCCACCTTCTCCTCCAGAAACATGTTGAAAGCCATCACTGTTAGAAAACAGAAATGGTTTGGCATGTCATCTACTCTCGCCTGAAACATTTATTGTTTATTTCAAAAATCGGAAGTTAAATGTATCAAAAATTGTGTAACTTAAAATATAAGTATAGTAATAGATATCATTGAGGAAGCATAGTATCCCTGAACCCAAAACTACTGAACAGATGATTTTCATCGGTTTCTTCAGTTCATTAAACTTTACGCCAGTTTACGCTAAGCAATATAAAATAAAATAAGAATAAGAATAAAAATAAGAGTCCGACCTGAAACTGGTTTTTCGGCCGAAACCAAAGCCGAAACCGAATGTTTTGCCGTCCGTTCAGTTCCGGCCGAAACCGAAGCCGAAACTCACGTGGTCAAGTATAAACTTCCTTAAAATACAATTTTATACATTTTCACCATTATTGTGCATTAATTAGAACATGAAATTAAAAACAATGCCTACATGTATCTATAAATTTTGTTCCAATCAACAACATAACATTTGGTATATTATTATGGTATATGGGACAAACGAGCAAGCGTGTCACCTGATGGCGAGCAACAAACGCCGCCCATGCACACCTGAACACGTATAGTGTTACAGTTGCGTTGCCAGCCGGTTACAATAGGATATGGATGAAGTCAGGAGTGAGATGTGAAAAGCACGGCCTCCGGATACCTTTCTCACCGAGCGAAACGCCACTGTGGCAACAGCCACTTTACGTCCTGCTATTTCACGGGTCGAACCGGCCCGTTTGTGCAGCGAACTGCGTGACTACCACTGTCAACTACCAACCTCACGCCTTTTTCTATGCTAAGGTACACCCTTAGCATAGGCTACTACACACACATACATACATACACCCCAGGCTTAACATCCTCTGCCTACAGGCAGAGGATGTTAAGCCTGTGCTCGCTGAATAGTTGAATCCCAAAAGAAATAGGTAAAAAGAAGTAGGTGTAGGACCAATATTTAAATCGGTAATTGTTTTTGTTGTGTGATATTACTATTTAATGCTTTGATTTGTACTCAAAAGCATCATTAATCTCTTCTGAGGTACCACTTAACTAAAAATGATCATCACTTTCCTGCCCTTTTCCCACTTTAAAACTCCTTCCACTCCTTCCTTGGGTATATTTTCGTTAGTAGGATATGAACGGAGTTGGAAATGGAATGAGAAGCAGAGAGGGGGAGTTGGGCCTCCCTGTACCTCTTTCGCCGAGCAAAACGCGATCGTATCTAACCGATCGCGCCGACCCATTCATACAGCGAACCGCGTGGCTCTACCACTTATTTCATCACATAATAATAATAACTTAAATTACTGTTACATCAAGATTATAAAAAGAAGAGTAAAGTTAGAAACAGTGTAACAACGCTCTATGCGTTGGGCGAATACCGAAGCGAAAACAATCTGAGCAACAAAACCCAGCTCGCTATTCACAGTGCGGTACTGATCCCAACACTAACTTATGAAGAGTGAGCGAGAGTTGGGCAAGGCAGAGGGTGCATGAAAATCATGTTTAAGCCGTCGAAATGAGGTCACTGTGCAAAATTTGCAGTATAAGGTTCACCAATCGCGTCGAAAAAAAGGTTTTTTTTTTATATATAATCTGCAATCGGCCGTAGCCATAATCAGATGCTTTCCTTGTGTATCTGGGTTGGGTGTGGTTCCATTAAACCACACCGTACTTGCTTATATTAGTCTCGGTGGCGCAGTGGGCGAGCGCACGGCCTCT
This sequence comes from Euproctis similis, assembly GCA_905147225.2. NCBI lineage: Eukaryota > Metazoa > Arthropoda > Insecta > Lepidoptera > Erebidae > Euproctis > Euproctis similis. The sequence goes on from LR990103.1 coordinate 2,797,178, forward strand.
GATCCAGAGGTCCGGGGTTCGATTCCAGACACTGGCTCACACCAATGACTTTTCGAAATTGTTTTCGGAAGTTATGTGTGTGTACTTTGTGCCCGGTATGGCAATAGGTTCGCCACCTATTCCATTTGGGACGTAAACATAACGGCGAGAGGAGGCTTAACAGCCGCTGCCTACACCTTCGGGTAACAAAAGGCGTGAAGTTATGTACTTGCTTATAGAAACCTATTTTTCAGTTCCTCTGATCCAAGTCCAGTATTTGCCATCTTTTTAGTCGTGACATGTCATTTAGTGGGGTAAATAGGTTCTTAGCCAATTCATTATTATGTTTATCTAGTCTATCCTTATATCTTCTGCTTTTTTTGCACAGTTCTTCTTTTACAGTAGGTACCTCCAAGTACTCATGAATTTCTGTGTTTCTCACAAACCAGTGTGCACATGAAATAGTTCTTAGAGCCATGTTTTGGAATCTTTGTAGGATTTCTATGTTGGAGTTGCTTGCAGAGCCCCAAAGCTCGAGTCCGTATGTCCAGATTGGTTTTATAATAGCGTTATAGACAAGCAGTTTGTACAACCTAGATTGTCGCCCCAGCAGCCAGGACAGCTCTCTAAATTGTAGCGTAGCTTCGGTTCTCTTGGCTTTGATGTGGTTGGCCCAGGTCATCCTTCTATCCAAATGGAGGCCAAGATTGACACAACTTTTAGTTGGCAATGGTCTACCCTCCATAAACACTGGCAGTTGTCTTTTCGGAGTGTGAAAGTAATATGTGTTGACTTTGTTATGCTGGGCTTAATTTTCCACTTGTTTAGCCACATGTTCACTTTATTAAGCTGGACCTGCAGTTTTATGGAAGCATTTTCAGGATTAATATCACTTGCAAGGCATGCAGTGTCATCAGCAAATGTAGCCGTTACCACATTTTCAGTTTCAGGTAGATCTGTAGTGTATATAGAATAAAGAACAGGGCCAAGCACCGACCCTTGTAGAACTGAGGCAGTGATGTAATAGAGCTTAGAGAGTTCTTCCTCATACTTTACCTGGAATCTTCTTTGATCTAAATACGATTTAAGGATCATAAAAAAGGAATTTGGCAGGAGGGTTTTCAGCCTGTACAACAATCCCTTGTGCCAGACCTTATCAAATGCCTGTTGAATGTCCAAAAATACTGCTGAGCAATACTCCTTTCTCTCAAGTGATTGCCTAATTTTATGTACTACCCGATGCACTTGTTCGACAGTTGAGTGCTTTTCCCGAAATCCAAATTGATGATCAGGTACAATTTTATTCTCATCCAGAACTGGTTTTAATCTTAGCAAGAATATCTTTTCAAAAATCTTAGATAAGACAGGTAGAAGGCTTATAGGCCTGTAAGAACTAGGTTCTGTTGGTGGTTTTCCTGGTTTTGCAATCATAATAATCTGTGATATTTTCCACAGCTTCGGATAGTACTGAATTCTGAAGGTAGCATTTAATAGCATTGTTAGAAATATGATAAAGTAATCATATTTCTATTTTAGGTGTTTGTTTAAGAACTTCACCAGTAATTAAATCAAAACCAGGAGACTTCCTGTTTTCCAAGTATTTGATGGTCCGAGCTAGTTCCCTTGGACTGACAGGCTTAAGGGGTAGTGATAGTTGTTGGTCACTAGTGATCATTTGGTCTACTTCCTGATCAAACTCGGTCATAGGGTAAGGGTTTGGAGTGAAAACTTTGCTTAGATGTTTAGCAAAGAGCTCAGCTTTTTCACTTCCACTCCTAGCCCACGAATTATTGCTAGATCTAATAGGAGGCGTATGTCTATGTGGTCTTTTAAAGTTCTTGGTTAGTTTCCACAGAGAATAATTGTCCTTCTTATGAGCTGAGAGTGTAGAGAGCTTTTCTTGAAATGTGGTGTTCCCATTTTCTTTAATTAGTTCTTTTAGTTCTCTAGAAGTTCTATTAAAGTCGATCCTATCTGAATCCAACCTGCCTGTCTGCCATCGCCTTCGCAGTCTACGTTTTTCTTGTAGCTTATTGCGAATTTCTAATGTTGTATTATTATTTTTAGTAGCAGATCTAAGTATAGGAGTAGCACGGCACGCAGCAACCTGTATCAAATTCGTGATGTAAAATGTCGCCTCATCTATGTCGTCTTCTGTTTTTAATTTAAAATTTAATTCAATTTCATCATTTAAAAAATCTGTGAACGCATCCCAGTCTGTTTTTTTTATTATAAAGTGTTGGTTTTTGAGTTCTTTGTATTATAGAGGTGCTAAATGTCACTATAACAGGGGTATGATCAGACACACTATCAAGTGAGGATTCCACATCAAAATACATATCGGACAGCCCCTTCACCAAGAAGAAGTCTACAAGAACAGGTACAACCAATAGGAATTGGTGTCAGTCAGCCAGTACGTTGGTTTACTTGTACTGAGAGGGATGAGCATGTGTTTGTCAACACATTTTTTCAGTTCGCGTCCTAAAGGACGCGAACTGAAAAAAAGTGGTGGTGAGTCGTGAGCCCCAGTGAATGTAAAAAATGAAATAAGGTTATAAGGAAGGAAGGTTTAAAAGAGGATTGGAAGAGAGTGTCAGTGTAAAAAGTAAGGAAGTGCATACTGCGATGGTTTGGACACGTATAAAGAATGATTGATGCAAGATTGACTAGGCAGATGTACAGTATAGAAACGGAAGGATGTTGGAGTACAGGAGGCGACCACATACTTTTCATGATAAAATCAAACGCGTCCTTAAAACAGGTGATACCAGGAGTCTTAAAAACCGACGACAATGTTGATTGAAAGTCAGAGAAGTGAGGGATGTAAATATCATGCCTTATGGCGCATTGTTTTCTCTGCCTACCCCACAGAGGCTCGGTGTAGAGATAAATATATATGTAATACTATATACTATTACACTCTCAATAAAGATAACCAACACCAACACCAACTAACAAAGATATAAAGATAATAAGTCAGAATTAGTACGACAATAGTTTCGGTTACGGCAAAAATTTCGGCTGAAACCTGATTTTTGGCCGAAATCCGGCCTAAGCCGAACTTTCAGTCGGACACTAATAAATATACTTCGATCTCATGATCAAATGAATCAATCTGTTGTCGGTGTGAAATAAGTTTTTGTCAGTAGTATACCTTGAGAGCGGAGTTGCGGGTCACAACTAGTTTGACATAAATACGATAAAACTCGAACAAAATAATTTAATTATCATGTAATCTTTATGAAGGGGAACAGTGCATCTTGCAAGCGTTTAACACGTAGCCGTACAGAGATATCAAGCGGAGAATTTATGAAACGACTTATTATATGTCGACGCAGGACGCCATCTAGCGGTATTTTATGACAATTATATTTAACTATAACTCTTTATAGTTTATAACTTTATTATGTTGATTATGTATTAAAATCTTTAAATTATATGGTAATATCAAATGAGCTAAATTGACTAAACCAATCTTCATAATATTTAGTAACTGTTTTGGTGACGTTTCCTGTTATTGTTTAAATGTCCATAATTAATATCGTACTACGAAATAATATCTACTCGTTCTATATTATATTTATACACATACACATACATACATAACTTCAAGCCAAATCCCTTGTGGGGTAGGCAGAGACAACAGAGTCTTGCTCGGTTCTTTGATTTTCATAACCCTTGTCAGGCACGCGCGTCGATTTTTGAGGCTCCTAACATCACCTTCCTCCAGAACACATTCTATTTGCTCCTGGAATGTGTGTCTTGGCCGTCCTCGACTCCTACATCCATCCGCTCTTGCATTTATCTGCTTAGTCACTCTTGCATCATCCATTCTTTGTTCATCCCCGAACCAGCGGAGCATGCCCTGTTTTACTTTTATACCGACATTCCCTTTCAATCCGAATTCCTTCCTTACAACCTTGTTTCTGACGCGGTCAGCGAAGGTCACTCCGCAGATTTTGCGCAGTACCCTCATTTCGACAGTGTCCAATGTGTGACAGTCCTACTTTTGTACACACTCTGCCATACCCAGCTCTCGCTTCCATAAGTCATCAGTCTCGCTTCCACAGTCATCTTTCATAATAGTGACTAGTGTTTGCAGGTCATTCTTTTGTTAGGATTAGTGTAGAATAAACCATATTGTTATCTATCGGATTATTTTATTAATTTGCACCCTACACGATCTCTCGTTCATATCTCCGATATATGTATACATACTAAGATTCCAGAGATCGTTAGTTCCAATCCAGTTTTAGTGTAGAATTGTAGATAGATCCCATTACCTTGGTGCTATCCAACATCTCATAGACCTGATGAAAGTATTTCGCGAATTTATCTTCAGATACAACTGCACCATTAATTCTCATGCGTTCTCGTACCGCGACCAAGTGTGGTGAGGAGTAGAACCCTGTGCGGAATCCGTGCTGACGGAGTATTGACTCGCACATAGCACTTGTTGAACCCTAAAATCAACATGAAGTATATAAGTATTTTAAATACTAACAAATAAATTTATTAGTCTCTGTCAGTTAGTCCACAAAGTCATCGGAAAACTTAAAGCCAGTCAGTCAGTATTTTGCGTGATAACGAAAAACTAGGACGAAGAGAAGATACGCCTTTCCTCGGTTTATAAAAATAGCGGGTTCAACGAATACGCAAATATATATGTAATATCACGTGTTTCGGAACCGAAAACCTTATTTAGTAGGATTATTGGATTATTAAAGGTGGAATGTAACGGACTTATCATTAGTGCAGGTGCAAGTTGATGTTTCCATTTCTATATTTGAGTAAATTAACTCTAAATTTCTATAGCTATAGTAATTTAGAGTTAATTTATTTATTTTAAATTATTATTATTTTAATTTTATTTTAATTATTATAATTATTTTAAATTTAAATTAATTAAATTAATAAAATTTTATTAATATTTTTATAGCTCACTTTTCCTTTCGTACCAGCAATATGTACAACAGACAACTCATCCAACTTCGTAAGTGGAACGCCGGTCCTTAATAAAAATCTCTCCATGTCGTCCAAATGCGTACATTTCTGGAAAAAAAAATGGTAATGTTGATAGGGTTATTATTGATAGAGAATATAAAAACAAATAAGAGATAAAATAGAATAATTTATTATTATGAATAAATTACGCATAAATTACGTCAACCGAACTGGCGATAGGTAATCGGCTATAGTTCGCCTTCCTTTAATTCATTAAAATTCACGACAATAAGTGGTTTAGAAACCGATAAGAAAGAACCAAGTTTCCAGTATATATGTAACAAATTTAAGTAACAATTGTAACTCAAAATATAAATTTGTAATTAAACTATACCGGTTTAGTTTGTGGAGTTAGGTATCAATATCCCGACATTTAACTACGAACGCCAATAACTTTTGAAGTGAAACTTCTTATGCGACTTGCAAACCGTGTTACGCATTTAATGTAATTCTTGCCTTGGTGAGCGAATAGTGAGTGTTTTACTCTACTAAAACTTGTGTTATGTGAATAATACAAAAAATACGTCAAATTGTTACTCAAATACGTACGAATATTTTGGTACATACCTATTTACATATCTTATTTATTACTGGTTTTATTATAGTAGGTAGGTTATATGTGAAATAACTATATTATTTCTTCTTATATCTGACAAACAACTCAAATTATATACGTTTAAAATTTGTATTATATGTTTGATTTAGTTTTCTCTATAAAGGCACACTATAATTACATAATCCGTAAATAATAAATAAACAAATCTACTAATTACTGTATGGTTATGTAATCTTATAAAAAACATTTAGAAGTTCAAGTAAAAGGGCTTAATAGTCTATAAAAGGTCTTCGGTCAAACAATCTTCATCAAATAATCTCTTTATTAGGTACCAATACAAAATCTATCTATTTTTTTACATATTATTAAGTGTCTTGGTTGTCCAAGTCTGTTAAATATATCTAATTCGTAATTAATTTTGTCAAGTTCAAGTTACAAGTGTGTAGATTTCAACACATTTTAATTTTTGAAAAGCTATCAAAGCAATATCATGGATATATTTTATATAGCTCTTACATAGAATTGTTAGAGCTATATTAGAACTTAAACTTAAAACAAATATATAGTTATGCTTATTATTATATTTATTACTTTAATAATTAATATAAATACATATTTAAATTATTATTTTTCTTTATATCTGTTACAATAAACGTGTTTCATTTTATTTAACAGATACAATGTTGAATTGCTTGTACTGTTCAAAGTGACTATTAGCTGTGGTTTTGATACAACAATATTTACAAATACAGGCTGTATCTGAAAATATTGTTACACCAACCAAATGTGCAACGACGCAACAGGTATCACCAAAACTCCAAGACCCTAAGATCAGTATGTTATATTATTATCCACAAAGTTAATTTAAAATATTAGTTCGGGATCATTAGGTCCCTAAATCATTAAATTTTTTATATTAATCATTCTTGTTTTTAATAGTATAACTTTATTACTTAATATATCAAGTAAGAATAGTCTCGGTGGCCCAGCGGAGAAGCTCTTCGCTTCATAATCAGAAGTGATGGAATCGATTCCGGGCTCACATAATAATTGGTGTGAGCCAATTGTTTTTTTTTTATGGGATAGGAGGGCAAACGAGCAGGCGTGTCACCTGATGGTAAGCAACTAACGCCGCCCATGGACACCAGCAACACATATAGTGTTACTGTTGCGTTGCCGAACTTTAAGGGATAGGGGATAGGAAAGGATGGGGAAGGGGGGTGGGCCTCCGGGTACCTCTCTCACCGAACGAAACATGGCATGAGCCACTTTACGTCGGTCTTCTGAGAGGTCGTGGCATTTCACCGGTCGAGCCGGCCCATTCATGCAGCGAACTGCTTGGCTCTACCACTGTTAAAATCTTAAAAATTTTATCTTACTTTAGATAGATTATATGATAGCTCTCCACTCGAACACGAAGACTTTATTGGCATGGCTTCACTATTCACAATTGAGTTTTAATTTATTAAAGTTTTGTCCTAATAAAACAAAATGATTACTTTTTTATGGGATAGGAGTACAAACGAGCAAGTAGGTCACCTGATGGTAAGCAACTACTCACCGCCCATGAATACCGTGGTGTGTTGCCGTCCTTTATGGTAGTAGGAGGGGAAAGGGGATCGGGCCCGGGTACCTCTCTCACCGAACAAAACACGGCACGAGCTACTTCACGCCGATATTCCGAGAGGTCGTGGTAATTGACAGGTCTAGCCGGCCCATTCATTCAGCGAACTGCAAGACTCTACCACTGTTAAATTTCCCTGAAAATCAATTTCTAACCTTTTCTGTTTTCTTTTTTACACTACGCAGTTTCACTTCTTCCACGCGGAGGGACTTCGTGCACTTTTTTTATTCTCTGCATATCAGACCTCAAGCCTGCATCAATACATAGTATAAAACAAAGTCACTTTCTCTGTCCCTATGTCCCTTTGTATGCTTAAATCTTTGAAACTACGCAACGGATTTTGATGCGGTTTTTTTAATAGTTAGAGGGTGTCAACGGGGTGGTTTTGATCTACAATACATGTATATTGTAATAAAAAAAAAGTGATAGTTTTCAAGATTTAGATCTTTAATCGCAAAAGCTGCCTGAACCCTAAGTGATAAAACAAAATAATGTACTACATTGTTATACACCTTCAAAAGATCTACAAAAAAATCCGCGAGGGCATATGTCTATCTCTTAGGGATAACCCACAATGACCATTTTTATTGTTTTACTTTTTACGAGAAATAAGGGCTTATTTACGAAGCGATTTGAAACATTACAGCATTAATTTTAATCCAGTTAAGTGTATTAAATTGATGGTGCATTTAATACAGATCAATATTGCCCTTTACAGTATGTAATTTAAACGAATATTTACGAAGATATTACAGTATTAACATAGCGGTACATAGTAGTTGCGTTGCGCGCCAAAACGCGTGCCGATAAATAGCACAAATTGAACTGTTTAATAGCCAAATTTTACTTTTGATGCGGAACAAAGTTCGCCGGGTCAGCTAGTTTCACTATAATAGACAAAATTATTAAAAAATCCCACAAACAGTTCTTTTCAAAAAGAACAGTAAGCACTTTCGTTAGCAAACACAAGACAAATTAAATACAGGGCAAGACAATAGGTACTTACTTTTCCTGTTTTGATATCTTTCCGAATCTCTTCAATAGTGGCTTTGTTGGATTGGAGCAAATTTAATTTACATACAGCGTCCTGGAAAAAATCAGATCCACGGATATATTTTTATTCGAAAAGTATAAAAAAAAAACTAAAACTAAATTAAACTTCCAAACGACGAGATTCAATTAAAGTAGGGATACTAAATTTAAGAAATATGTTAAAACTAGACTACATCAATGGGCTTACTACTATATTTATTATTACATCTACACTTATAATCATTACATAGTATAAAACAAAGTCACTTTCCGCTGTCTGTCTCCATATATGCTTATATCTTTAAAACTACGCAACGGATTTTGATGCGGTTTTTTATAGTTAGAGAGTGTCAACGGGGTTTTACAAGAAATAATGGCTTATTTACGAATCGTTTTTAAACATTATCATCCAATCCACATCCAATTAAGTTTCTTAGATAGCTTGTGTATGTAATATAGCTGATCCTGGCCAGGGGCGTAGCTACCGCCGTATTTGCCGTATCAATTATACGGGGCCCCCGGACCACGGGGGCCCCCAAAGTGTGCAAGGTAAAAGAATAAAAACTTTCTAATTTATTTTATTTTACAAATGACAAAATTCTATAAAGCAATTCCTTTTCTTCCCGCCTTAAGCGTGCGTTCAAAAGTTGGCAACATTCTACATCGTTATGGCGGGCTGCGAGACTTCCCCGTTTTACTTACTTCATCTTCAACTCAGCGGGGAATCCCCGGGAATCCTTCATCGATATCGCGATGTACGTGTACGTTGTTGTACTTTGCATTGGATGTTAGACCGCGGAGTGCAGTGCGCTGTTTAAGTCTGTTTATTTACGCGCTTTATATAAATGTGCATTACATTGTAATTCAGTACAAACCATATTGATCTTCTGGTTTAGCAGTATTAGTAGCGATTTGTAAAAGAAATGAGTGAAAGGAAAAGAGATTATCCCAGCGGCGCTGAGAAAAGAAAAATTAAACAAAAAAGGGACTAGGTTATAAAAAAAGTGCCCAAAATTTCTTCATTTTTTCAGAGACAAGATACTGTGAGTGATTTAGATTGGAAAGGTAAGTACTACCCAACCCATTTATTAGGGGCCCGTAGTATAAACAAGGAAATCTTTTAATTTCGGTCTGTCCATCTGTCCGTCACAAAAAGTTGTCTCCCCCCTCGATTTTCACAATTATGCTGTTTTTAGGGTTCCGTGCCTTGATTAAAAAAAAACAAAATTCTAACTTATCTATAGGATCGATTTGTTTTGTTGTTTGTCTATCAGTCCGTATCGTATCGTTAATTGCGTGTTGAGAACTTCAGATGTGCAGACTCGCTTTCGGGTTCTCGTTTTGTATGGCCACTACGCGCTGCGTTTAAATAGCACGCAGGTGTATAGTAATGCACGGACGGGCTGCATGTGATTTTGTATCTACTAATAGGTACGAGCACAATCCGCGTAGAGTCTGTGTACGTCTGAACTGAACACTCTCTATCTGTGACCCTTAGTAACGTTATTTATTTATATATAACTCTTTTTAGTTTAGTATCAAAGCATTCGTATTTATTTTTTAACAATTACTCGTTTATTTTTAGATTCTTCTGAAGCATGTTCTTCGTCACATATCCATCTGGAAATAGAAGAAAGCCAAGCACATACTTTATCGGATGTCCATCCAGAAATCGAGGAACCCCAAGTCAACGATTCTGATATATCTGCAGATTGTAATATAATTTCATCAGATAGAGGAAATTTTGGTGACAATTTAACTGAATGCGAACGAAAAATAATTTTTAAATTGGGTCCATTTAAACCACAAGGACCATTTCCAAAAGTTTCAGAAAATAACCGACCTTTTTCGGCTTATTATTATTCATATTTCAATCAGGCAGGCATAAAAATTATAAGACCATGGTTATGTTATTCTAACGTTTTAAACAAACCGTACTGTCACTTCTGTTGGTTATTAGCAGATCGTCAAAACAAATCGTACTCCTCTGCTTGGGTTAACGGTGCTTCGGTTAGAAACAATTTCACACAAACTATTCTTGACCATGAAAAGTCACAGCAGCATATTAGTGCCTCACTCTCTTATAATAATTGGTTGCAAGGAAATACCATCGATACTCTATTGAAAAGTGAAATCGATAGTAAAATTATATTCTGGAGAGATGTACTGCATCGTATAATTAATGTTATAATTACTTTAGTATCTTGTAATCTACCTTTGAGGGGGCATGATTCTGATTCTGGCAATTTTATGGCAAGTTCACGTCTGCTATCTAACTATGATGCAACTTTAAAAGAACTTCTTCTAAAACCGAAAGGTGAAATAAATTATTTAAGCCCTACGATTCAAAACGACATTATTAGTTTGCTTGGTACCACCGTTAGGAACAATATTATCTCAGAAATTAAAAAAGCTCCATTTCTGACAATAATTCTGGATACAACACAAGACTTGTCAAAAATTGACCAACTATCTGTAGTTTTTCGATATATCTCGGTTACAGAAAATGATGATAATGTGCCTAAAGAAATAAAAATCTGTGAGTCCTCTTTAGGATTATAGCAGTAACCGATTGCAGTGCTGCAGGTCTGAAAACTGTCATTTTAAATTTGACTAAAGAATATGGAATTGATTTGACTAAATGTAGAGGACAGGGATACGATGGAGCAAATGTTATATGTCGGGTGTGTATGGAGGATTACATACCCTAATAAAAGAGCATGCTCCAAATGCCGATTATGTTCATTGTGCTGCGCACGCTTTAAACTTGGTTTTGAACGATGCTGCGAGACATGTTCGTGAAGTATCGACTTTTTTCGATAATTTAGAAAAAATATATTGTACTTTTTTTGGCAATAGTATAAAACGCTGGGCTATGCTAAGTGACGATTCATCTGAAAAATATTTGATTACCCTTAAAAAGGTATGTCCTACCAGATGGTCTTCTAGGAACGACGCTTTATTAGCAGTAAAGAAAATTTTTTTACTAATCATGAAAACTTTGTACCAACTAAATTTTATTTCAAATAAAAAAGATGAACGTGAAGAATGTAAAAGTATAATTAATATTTTAGAGAGTTTTGATTTCTTAGTGCTCGTTACATTTTTTTCTTCACTATTTGAAATTATTATTCCTGTTTCTAAAGCTCTACAGCATGAAAATAATGACTTACAGAAATCTAGTATTTTATTAAGTAATCTTTTAAATAGACTGTGCCAATTAAGAAATCAGAATTCATTGAATAGTTTGCTAAATGAATCCAAAGATTTAGCAAAAGAGTGTGGGGTAACAACTGTTTTTAAAAAGAGTAAGCGAAAGATAACGAAGCGTTTTTTTGATGAGTTATCACAAGATGAGAGAATTTCCGATCCGGAATCCTATTTCAAAGTCAATGTTTACTATTGCTGTTTAGATATATTAATTTCTCAAACTAAAGAAAGATTTCAGAACCTTTGCAACCTGAGTAGTATATTCGAAATATTACAACCGGAGAAACTCCTATCTTCTTCAAGCGAAGAGATATTAAACGCTTCCGGAAAACTGTCTGCTAAATACAGTAAAGACATCTCACTTAATCTTTGTGACCAATTAAAGGCTCTAAAAACATGCTTAAATTCTGAAATTAAAAAAAATTATTCCATTAAAGAACTCATTGAATTATTGCTAGTAAAATTCAATAGTCTTGCATCCAGTTTTCCCGAGGTAATCACAGCATGCTTTTTATTCTTGACCCTTCCAGTTACAACCGCAACGGCAGAAAGAAGTTTTTCAAAATTAAAACTAATAAAAAATTACATAAGAACTTCGATGGGACAAGAACGGCTGTCAGACATCTCACTATTGTTCATAGAGGCAGAAACTTTAGAAAAACTAAAATCATCATCAGCCATAAATGATTTAATAAATCAGTTTGCCAAATATTTAAAATTCGATTTTTATTTGTAAAATGGGTAAATTATGTGATAAATAAATATTTCTTCTCACAATATTTTTTTTCTTTTGTGAAAAATCTTTACTTCCATATAAGGGCCTCCAAAAAAATTTTTGTACGGGGCCCCGACAAGGCACGCCACGCCACTGATCCTGGCCCTTTACAGCATGCAGTTTAAACGAATATTTTCGAAGAAATTGCAGTATTAACATAGTGGGACAGCAGTTAAAGCCGATAAATAGCACAAATTCAAACAGACGAATTGAGAAAGATTGAAATTGACAAATTTTTTGAAACTCGGTTAAAAAAATAAATAATAGTTTAAAAAACTAAAAAACACGCTTTTTATAGAAAACCGAACTAAAAAACAGAAAAATAAAAAAAAATATTTTATTTTAAAAAAAGCGTGGGGTGCTTTTTAAGATATTATCGAAATGATAATCACTCTACTCATATCTGTCAATAAAATATTTATAACTATTGACACCATGCACCCCACGCTTTTTTTAAAATAAAATATTTTTTTTTATTTTTCTGTTTTTTAGTTCGGTTTTCTATAAAAAGCGTGTTTTTTAGTTTTTTTAAATTATTATTTATTTTATATTTTTTAGTTCGGGTTTCTAAAACAAGCGCGTTTCTTAGTTTCGAATTTGAGGAATAGCGCCATCTGTGACTTTTATAAGGAACTCGTTTCAAGTTGATAACGTAAACTTTCCGCTGATTGCCACTAGATGGTGCGATTTATGAACTTTCATAGTTCACAAATAGCACCATCTATCGTTCAAAAAAGCGTGGGGTGCATGGTGTCAATAGTTATAAATATTTTATTGACAGATATGAGTAGAGTGATTATCATTTCGATAATATCTTAAAAGTTAGAAGTAGATATAATCCTAAAGTTGTTTTAATCAATGAGTGAGATTCGCGAAAATCTTAGAAACAACTATTTTCTTAATTTAAATTCATTAAAATTTATTTTCTATTTTTTAGTTCGGTTTTCTATAAAAAGCGTGTTTTTTAGTTTTTTTAAACTATTATTTACATAGTTCACAAATCGCACCATCTAGTGGCAATCAGCGGAAACTAAAAAAGAAGTCGGTTACAAACAAACCTACAAACATACAAATATACAAACATACAAACATACATACAGGTGAAGCTAATAAAAAGCTAATAAAAAGACTATTGAATGAAATTAGGATTGTGCCAGGTTCAAAACTGCATAGAAATTTTATCTCGACCTAATATAAAATTTTAGCTTGGACCAAACGAAACTGAAGATGCAAGGTGGGCCAATAGCCAATAGTCCACATTCCACAAGTATATTTATATAATAATATTAATATGATTATTAACAATAATATAAGTATATAAAAAATAATTATAAGAAGAATAATTATATTTAATATAATAAACTTAAACTCGTTTATGTCAAAAAAAACACACATTTTAAACTTCTTTTCGAAAAATCTATTTTTTTTGTAACATTTACTCACTCATATCAAAACTTATTTACTACTGTAATAATTCGCCTATTTTAGTATAAAAACCACATTTAGCATACTTTATAGTCACCAAAAACGTGTGGTTACATAAAAATCACCTACAAACAACTTTTTCACATAATATCAACGTTATGCTCTGGACATATATTTATTTAATTAGTGCGGCTCTCGGGCAACTCCATAACAACAAGGCACGGATGACGGAATTACTACAGAACTTCTGAAATCCGGCGGGACTCCTATAAAAAGGTGATAGGACCTTACTGAAGAATTACAGATCCATCTCACTCCTGAGCCATATCTACAAGTTGATCCCGAGGGTCATCACGAACAGATGTTCATGCGTAATTTTGATGCACCTTGGCGTTATATTTCAAAATACCTACTTACCCTAAATAGTGACGCCACACGGCGGCTGGCAACTAATGAGATGTCCTAAACACACAGCTGTCAATTCACGGTATTTTGAAAGAGAGCAAAGTTTCATAAACGTATGCGTCAATTTTACGCAGACTATCATTCTAGGGTTTACTTCCTAAAAGGGGGGCAACGCAACTGTAACACTGTGTGTGTTGTAAATGTCTAAGGGCGGCGGTAGTTGCTTACCGCCAGGTGACGCGATTGCTCGTTTCATTCTTCTTCATTATTCTCGGCGGTCCCGTAGCATCCCGCTTCTAAATCAAGAGGTCGCGCGTTCGAATCCTGGAGCACACCGCTGACTTTTCGAAATTGTTTCAGAAAGTTATGTGTGTAAATATAGATGATTGAAAAACTTTGTGCCTGGTATGGCAATAGGTTCGCCACCTATTCCATTTGGGACGTAAACATAACGGCGACTCGAGGCTTAACAGCCACTGCCTGGGTAGAAATATACATGGAAGTTATGTTATGTGTTACCTCGTAAGTTTTTCTTGACGAACTCATTCCAATGACTCTACTATTCGCTAAATATATAAATGAATGTATATGGGGCACGTCACCAACACAACAAAACTAAACATTAGTAGCTGTTTAGTTTTGTTTCTAAATATTATATATAGCTGGCGAAGTAACGATCATCTTATTTAAAATTAAAAGGCAACATCGTAAATGATGACGAAATGAACAATGATCTGTCTAAAGTTGTTCATTTGTTTAATCTAAATAATTTAGTTTTAAATGCGAAGAAAACAAAGTGTATTTACTGTACAATTTAATACACCTAATGTGGAGCTGGTCCAGGTTGAAACCAAGTAAAATAAAAACCTACTGTAAATTCGCTAAATATGTAATAATTAACTGATCTTAGATTGGAAGCCATAAGAGATGCATTTGTAACTAAAAAAATGTTATGAAGATTATTCGTTTTGTTTATCACGCGGTCCTTTTATAAGTTTAAAATTTCAAAAATTTGAATAATTCTCATATATTGTGGGGCGCACCTATCTAGAGGTATGTTGCAGTAGTGTATTACTTACTATAGAGTCAGCCACTTAATTAAAATAGTTTACAAAATAGAGGTAAGTAGTCTAAGAAAAAGATGTACTCTTATTTCGATATCCAAAACAGTATATTAAGTATAACGATATACTTACTTTCTATGTAAGTATTAATTCAATACACAATTCTGTTTTGGGTGTCAAAATAAGAGTACATGTTTTTCTTAGACTACTTACCTCTATTTTACAAACTATTTTAATTAAGTTTCTGACTCTAAAGTAAGTAAATCACTGCTGCAACATACCTCTAGATAGGTGCGCCCCACGATAAATAAGAATGATTCAAATTTTAAACTAATTATGGGACCGCGTGATATACAAAACGAAACATCTTCAGAACATATTTTTAGTTACAACTGCATCTCTTATGAATTTCAGTCTAAGATCAGTTATTTGGTGAATTTATAATAGGTTTTTACTTGTTATGAAATAAAACTAATTTATTTTGAAAATTCCGCAAATAAATTTTGTCGGTAAAATTTTTCCCAACACTTTTTTACTGGCTGAACTGACAAAAAATCCGCCATATTTTGCGAGAAATTTGGCGTCAGTAGGTATTATCTGGTTATCCTATTTCCGTATTCATTCACTTTATGTACGCACTGAAATACTGTTAAACTGTTTTCATGCGAGTGACAGCGCTGAGTAAGAACGAGACAGATATATATGTTTATGTGTGAGCCGTCGAAATGCCTAATATAAGCAATAATAGGCAATTGTATGCATAGAAGAATATATAAATAAGCAATAATAAGCAATTGTATGCATAGAAGAATATGTCTTGTCCATATATACAAGTCAATGACTACAGTCTATGCTAAATCTATGGATTTTTTTAGAAAAATTAGGTAGGTACCTGATTTCGGAGTTTTGGCGGGAATGTAAAAGAATCACGTCCGTTCTTTGCATTATTATCTAAAATTTGTCTTTTAATGGATATTATTAAATAAAATTCGTGGCGTTTTTTTTAATAATTGCTCGTCTATGTGTGCAAATGTGGAAAATGAAGTAAATATTGTATGTAGCGTGCTCTTCTGCATTGTGGTCAAAACTCCCCTGGAACATTATGCTTAAAGCGCCACGACTTTATGCATGACGACCGACGACTCAATTTCTCAACCAATCTCAATTTCAAATTCAATAATATCCATTGAAACACAAATTTTAGAAAATAATTATGCATTTAATTTCCTACTATTCATAGAGCAGAAATATAAAGTAAAAAAAATATTGATGACAGATGTCTATTATTTGATTAATACTGATGCGTATCCTGAATATATCTGGATCACAGCAAATACGATTACGAAGGAGCTATCAACGATTACTTCTCACGTTCAACTATTCCTTTTAGTACAAATCTAAAATACAGGAAGTGAATTAAAAAATTTTGCTTACGTTTTGCTGTTTCTTACTGACTGTACTGTACTGACAAGTACCTAAAGAATATAAGATGACTGAAACCGACAGCACAAAAAGGCCCTTAAAAATGCCAATAAATTTTTTGCCTTACCTCGAGAAGTATAGGATTTACAAGTTATTTAAAGTAAATATTTATATGAGATTTCTATGTCACCTCATATTATTACATATTTATATGTAGGTAATCTAAATTATATGACCCAGCGATTTATTTAGGTCTTGTTTTATAAGTAGACATATAAATGAAGAAGCGAATATCTCAGCTGTAACTGCATCTATTAAAATCCATACTAGACTTTTAAGGTTTGAAAACTCGGAAGTTACAGGACAAACTCCTAGAAAACCTTGACTTACATTGACACGCTACAACACCGTTACAAGTACACGCCGTTACAAGCTTTCTTAATGCAAATAGTATCTATTATAAGCCCGAATACTGAACCGCCACTCAAATAAATAAGCGCTACTTAAGCGTTTAAGTAGCTGTCACATTAGACAGAATACGTGAAATTTGAGCAGTAAGTAGCACTTTATTGATTGTCAGATTTGAGTGGCGGTTCATTATTCGGGCGATAGTGTAGTAAATATAATATTGGCAGTAGTAGTAGCTGCCTATACGTACAGTACCTATAAGTACTTACAAGCTGGGTATAGTTGAAATTACACACGTAATAAAAAAATCATCTTACTAACTAAGATGGAGTGTGTATGCTTTTGTTGTGTTAATAAAATAATTTACGCAAATTTCACAGGGCATGTTAAGCGATCTGATATTACAAATGCCAAAAGATCATCTCAAACACATGAAGATATACTTGGGCCTTAATCATCTGAATAGCTCGAAGGAGACTGCTCGGATTATATTGCTTGTAGATCCAGAACTACAGTTGGGTACGTACAACCCTGGCTGACCTTAAATGTTAGACAGAGAGTTATTAGGGATCTACATGAAAAAAAAATGTTTATACAAACTGTATGTCTGTTTTCTAAATCTGACGAAAACCTGGAGAATATTTACTTTGATGATAACATGAAGGAGCCGGCTCGACCGGTGGAATACTACGGCCTCACAGAATATCGACGTAAAGTGGCTAATACCGCGTTACGTTCGCGTTCGCAAAAAAGGATTATAATAAACACTCATCTGAGTTCATTTGTCAATAATTCTAGAAATATTTATTTAAAGGTTAAGCTTTTTTTAACGAAAGTCTCATTCTAGACACACAGGAGTTGGTGAAACTAATGGTAAAAGATTTTGGATGCTTCGTAATAACACGCCGCCTCGTCATGGATCGGTACCAGTTGGTAATAAAAGATACTTTTTTGTATATTCACAACTTTAATAATCAAATGTATGTACGCGAAGTCAGTTCAGTTAAATTTCCTTAATCGTGCGGGCTATTTCGTTAGGTTATTCTAATTTTATCATAAAAGATACCTACACGTACCTACTAATTTTACTGTTTTTTCTCCCGAAGGCAGCGGCAGTTAAAACCTTGACACGCAGAATCGTCATGTTACATCCCAAATGGAATAGGTGGCGAACATCCCTACTAATATTATAAATGAGAAAATAACTCTGTCTGTCTGTTACGCTTTCCCGCTTAAACCTCTCAACCGATTTTGATTAAATTTGGCATAGACAATCTTTACACTCTGAGAAAGGACGTAAGCTACCTTTTATTGCGAAAAAAAGGGACAAAGAGGTTGAAATAGAGGTTGAAATTTTGTATGGAATTTCTTAATTTTAAAAGATAAAATCATGAAACTTTGTATTTAAGCACTTGATAAGAAATAATTAAACATTAGTTCTAGCGCTTTTGCAATTTCGACCTGTGGGGGGATGAAATAGGGGTTGAAAGTTTGTTATTATTAATTCTAATTGAGGCGAAACGAAGTTCGCTGGGTCAGCAGAGATGTGACTTATTTGAAATACTTCTATTTAAAATACAAATACAAAACGCAAAATACCTATTTTGTATTTAAATACCTTTTTGTTGAAAGCATTTTGTATTTTATTTGAAATACCTCTCGAGAGGTATTTTGTATTTTTAATAGTCATTTCAAAATACAAAAAATGTGTGCGTGTACTAGTGTACACATGTAAGAAGTGAAACTTCTTTAAGGCCTTATTTTTCGCAAAATGATCTATATGCAACTTTCCAGAAATTGGTTAAATAAAGTTAAATTAGATAAAGTTTAAACAAAAGTAAAGAGGCACCTCCACTTCTGTACGGCAACAATGAATGGTGAAGAAAATTAATAATATCGTCCAACTTCTGATTAGGAGATATATACAGTGCAACAATCAAAATTTTTATCCCATTTTCCATTTGGCATTGAGCCATACATAAATCACCAACTGCTGATGCTAGTGACCCATGAAAGTCAGGAGAAAAAACAGAAAAATCTATCGATGAAGTCACAACGTTAACAACATCATTAGAATTATGATATATTCCTACACCTCCTGCTCTCGTGTTCAGCCGTTTAAATTTTGCGATGCATTTGAAATTTGTAAAGTATATATAAAGTAATATTGTAAAGTCTAGTGGTGGGAGTAAGTCCGCTTAAGCGACATGCTATCCCTACTCCGTTGGAGAAAGTGAAAGTACTCTTCGTCTGAACCAACCGATGGCGCGTAACAGAAAAATGTGACGCGTAACCAAAAAATGTGACGCGTAACCAAAAAATGTGACGGTAATTTTTTTTCCAACGCCGATAAAGAAGTTTCACTTCAAATACTTTGTGATTAATTTTAGCCAAATTCATTCATAAGATGCCATTTCTTTTTGTAAGTACAATTTTAGTATAGTTTTTTATTTATCGTATGTATTAAAATTTTAAAGTTTTTATAGGTTATTATAATTTTGTAGGTAAAATTTAATAGGTGGTCCAGTGGTCGAGCACCCCGCTTTTGAATCAAGAAGTTGTTGTGGGTTCAAATCCTGGCTCACACTAATGACTTTTCGAAATGATTTTTGAAAGTTATACATAGTTATACATACAACAGTGGTAGACCAAGCAGTTTACTGCATAAATGGGCCGGCTCGACCGGTGAAATACCGTGACCTCTCAGAAGACCGACGTAAAGTGGCCCATGCCACGTTTCGTTCGGTGAGAGAGTACCCGGAGGCCCACCCCCTTCCCCATCCTTTCCTATCCCCTTCCCTTAAAGGTCGGCAATGCAACAGTAACACTATATGTGCTGCTGGTGTCCATGGGCGGCGTTAGTTGCTTACCATCAGGTGACACGCCTGCTCGTTTGCCCTCCTATCCCATAAAAAAAAAACTTAATCTCACGCCAAATCCCTTGCGAAGTAGGCAGAGAGAACAGAGCACATAAGGCACGACTCTTGCACGCCTCACTCGCTTATTTGATCTTAATTGTTTTTTTTAATGATATAAGGAGGCAAACGAGCTTGCGGGTCACCTGATGGAAAGCGACTACCACCGCTTATGGACATCTGCAACACCAGGGTTATCACATCAGCGTTGCCGGCCTTTAAGGTGGGAATAGGCTCATTTCTTGAAGGTGCCTCGGTCGTAGCGGTCCGGAAATACCGTTGCCGGCAACTCGTTCCACAACGGAACAGTGCGTGGCAAGAAGTGCCAAGGGGCTAAGCCGATCTGATAGAGCTTGGTTGACGTCAAGGTTGGATGCGTTAAAATGGGGTAAGCTGGTACTCATCTTTTGGCAAAGGCACCCCGCCCAAAGATGAGAACAGTATTCCACGTGAGGTCGGAAATGCGCTTTATATAGCTGCAAGCGATCACCTGACGTGAAATGCCGTCCTTTTTCTAAGCCAATTTGGCCTTGTCCTCCAGATAACCGCAAAACTGGACAAGTCGACCCCAAGAATTCCGATATCGGTTGAGGCGGGTAACCGAGTGCCCTCAAAAAAGGGAGCTACAAAAAAGGTTGCCTTTTCAGCGGTAAACGCGCAGACCTGTGTCTTCTTAGGGTTGAATTAGACTAAGTTGAGTCGGCCTCAGTCCGAAATCTAACTAGGCAGAGTAGACACAGTTTATTCCGGTACGAATCGACGTTCTCCCGAGAAATCCGCGGGTGGACGGTATATATGGCATCCGCCGTACCGCATAGCCCCGTACCGTATCCACATAACAATGACGATTGGTGTAATGCAGCATGTCATTGATATAAAGAAGAAACAGCGTAAGGGATAGCACACAGCCCTGCGGGACTCCAGTACTCACGGATTTTAAGTCGGAGCATGACCCGTCGACAACAACCTTAATGCGCCGCGAGCAAACTTGACCCAATCGCATAATTTCAAATCCGCTTCTCGATTTGCCGACAGAGTGCCCAGAAGACCGACCGCGTTGCCACGTCAAATGGCAATGCTAAATCCCCTGTGCGAAGAATAGACCAGCTCCCTGGTCGACAGGGCCCTCGATCAGTTTCTTTGCAAAATCTTTATAGAGTGCACGAGCACTCGGACTCCATGTTCCTAGAGTCTCAACCCCAAACGCTCAACCACTGGAGCACTGAGACTCATTGAAGATTCCGTCAAAAAGTATTTTATTTTGAAAAAAGTATTTTGAAAATACCTATTTTGCATTTTGCATTTGAAAAAAAAAACGAAAAGCTATTGAGTATTTTGCATTCGAAATAGTAAATCTGAAAAGTATTTTGTATTTAAATGCTTTTTTAAAACCATTTTGTACATCTCTGTGGGTCAGCTAGTATTGCCATAAACGGAACGCATATTAGTCGGTCATCGATATTTAAGAATTCCGAGAGATCATTGGGGTGACTTTGGATTTGGACCCACGACTTCTGGATCAGAAATCGGCTACTGGACCACCGAGACTATCAATTACATGTTTAAAAAGTATCACTCAATTAAAATGTTTATTTTGATATCCGTAGCATGACGATTTCGTGCCTGGATGTGTATCACCAGAGCTCATGTCTGAAGTAACAAGACTGATAACGCTCACTGACTCGGTCACACAAACTGGATGGTTGATGTTTGGTAAATACATACAAACATAGATTCAAGCCAAGTCCCTTACGAGGTAGGCAGAGAGAACAGAGCGTCATAAGGCACGATTCTTATATACACGCCTCACTCGCTTCTTTGACTTCCATTCTTCCTTTCTTTGACTGCAACACCTCGGTGTTCATGGATGGTGAGCTACTTACCATCAGGTGACCCACTGGCTAGTTGGAATCAAACCCGGACCTCGGGATCAGAATTTGTGTGCTCGACCACTGGGCTACCGAGACGATCGACGGCTACGATTAGTTATTAGTCAGATATTATATTATATCATGATCTTTTAGATCATCCTTGTACTGTTCGTGAAGCGCGTTGCTTGCAACAAGATGGAGTCCTCCCCACAGTGACGTTAGTACTGATGTCCACGCCTGTTCCCGCACCACCGGTTTACAACAATCATACGACCGCCAGGACATTCTTCCAGCAGGACTTTGAGGGTTTGAAGTATGCTTATAAAGCTACATTAAAGGTAATCATTAGGTAGTAAATATATCCAAGCATATAATTTGTCGTATCTCATCTATTTAAATTACTTTGTCTAATGAACATTATTTTAAGTTGATACTGAAAGTAATAGGTTTAAAAAATATGTATAACCTTTTTCTCTGTATCATATTCATCACAGTTTTTATCGAGTTATAGCTTAAGATCTTATTTACTTTACCTATAAACAAGCTCCTTTTAGGCTTCCTCGAAAAAGTCACGGATCTTTGAAATCACACTATTAATTTTCTTGAGGTTTTCAGAGTTCGATTAAGCTTGATTTGATTTTAAAAATCATTTTGGCGTATGAAAGACTGCGTGGACCGAGCTGTTGTCAGCAAATTGTAGTGGGTAGTATCTGCTTAATTTACTATTAAATATGAAATTCAAATATTCTGTTGCAGGAGGTACATATAGATCGTGAAGACGGGTTAGATAATATAGCGAATAAATGTTTCAACGCTGTGCGTGCCTGCGCAGCTGGGGGACAAAGTGCTAAACAAGGTTTCCACGTGGTGGGCGCTCCAGGAGTGTACCGAGTACTTCTGCTAGGGCCTAGAGGATCAGGGAGGCGCACACAGGCGCTTTCGCTCTCCAAAAATTTTGGTTTGGTTTACTGTAATTATCACATTTTATTTAAACTTCAGTTAATAACTTATATGTACTACAACTTGTAAGTCTCGGTTGTCCAGTAGTTGCAGTAGTAGCTCCTCGCTTCTAATTCAAAAGTAGTGAGATCAATTTCGGGATTACACCAATTATTTCTCGAAATTCTTTTCGGGAGTTATGTGTGATAAATATCGATGACTAACAACAATGTGCCAGGCAATAGGTTCGTCACCTATTCTGTTTGTACAAATTGCCACTCAATTAGTAATTCGGGGCGTCAATATTTAATTTCCCCGACTTTCATTTTCGAGTATTATAGACATTTCTTATTAGGAGTAGGTATACCTACTCAGAGTCAAGTTTATAAGATTAAATGTATATTTTCTCAGTAAGTAACCTCAGCCACTGCGGGATAAACAGATAGTAATGGGTTGTCAGTCTGCCAGAGTCACGGTTTTTGAACACCTCACTAGCTTCATTGACATTCACGAGTCTCGTCGCTAGCTCCAGTCCATATTATATTTTGTGTGTGCAGTGTACTTACCTGAAATATACAGACAGGCTGCTGAGCAGGACAATGAGCTCGGTGAACGTATTCGTAAGTTGGGTACTAACTCCCAACTAAGGTCCGAAGTGGTCAAACAAAGATTACTCCAGCAAGTAAGAGCGTCTACCTAAAATTTCTAAGTTCTTAGTTTATATACATACTAGCTGACCCGGCGTACTTTGTTCCGCATCAAAAGTAATAACTGCTCTCCCGCTATGTTAATACTGCAATATCTTCGAAAATATTTGTTGAAATTGCATAGGTACTGTAAAAGGCCAGGATCATCTATATTACATGCACAATCTATTTAAGACACTTAACGTTTAAAATCGCTTCGTATATAAGCCATAATTTCTCGTATAAAATAAAAAAATATTGTGGGTTATCCCTAAGATCTCGCGGACTCTTTTGTAGACCTTCTAAAGGTGTTTAATAATGCAGAACATTGTTTTGATCTATAACTTAGGGTTCAGACAGCGTTTGCAATTAAAGTCCTAAATGTCGAAAATTATATTTTTTTCTTTACAAGCTCATATATGAATTATAGATCAAAACCACCGCGTTGATACCCTCTAATTATTAAAAAAAAAACCGCATGAAAATCCGTTGCGTAGTTTTAAAGATATACGAATATAAGGGGACAGACTGCGGAAAGTGACTTTGTTTTATACAATGTAATGATGATGATGATGGTGTAATGATATACGTAACTATTTAGAAATATTTCAGTAACGACCAAGAATCTTATTCTAAGCCACGTTCTGACGCTATTGTAAAACTATTATATTGAAAATAGATCATTAATTATCTAATTTGTTATATTGAAAACAGGATTGCATTGACCATGGCTGGGTTTTAATCGGTTATCCACTGTGTGGTAGCGACTTCGAATACCTAGACAATCAGCCCACTCCTCCAAATCGGTGAGCATTATTTATGTACATTTTATCATTGGTATGATTAAATAATATTTCATAATAAAACGTTTAACGCACGGAGTCCATAGTACCCGGGACCGTCAAGAGGTCTATTATTATTTTTAGTCAGTGCTCTACTTTTTTGCGTAGTTCAATACTAAATTATCTACGCTATCACCGCTTATTGTCGTAGGTAGGTACAGTTTCATTGGTACAACTGTACCATTATTATTCTTGTTTTAGTCGGCTTTCCATTTGTGAAAGCTAGAAACTCGTAAAACGTATCGCATGTTCATTCACGAATCTTGAAAATGTATCTAACTTTTACGATTAAGGTAAATAGGCACCTACTTCCAAATACAAAAGACTGCATATATATTCAGATGGTTAATAAATAGCAACCATAAAATAAGAACAATACGTAAGCAATAATATGGCGCTCGGTTTTCTCTGATCACCGACCAAGATTGAAGTCAGTCTTGCAGTTTGCTGCATGATTAGGCCGGCTCGACCGGTGAAATACCATGACCTCTCGGAATATCGGCGTGAAGTGGCTCGTGCCGCGTTTCTTTCGGTGAGAGAGGTATCTGGAGGCCCTATCTCTTCCTTTCCCCTCGTACTCCCTTAAAGGACGGTAACGCTCCACGGTGTTCATAGGCGGTGAGAAGTTACTTACCATCAGGTGACCCACTTGTTCGTTTGCCCTACTATCCCCTAAAAAAATGTAATGTATTAGAGAAATAGCGTTATTTATCAGATACGGCAATATACTTACTTACTCGTCATTAAGTAGATATAGCTATAGGTATATAATATATTTTCAGAGTAATATTCCTGAATATAGACATGAAGACAGCAAAGGCTCGCGTCATGGCCCACGGCGTGGACTGGTGCACTGGCAACAATGCCGCAATAGACAGTGGGCCCAGGGTCAAGAGAAACCCACACAATGAAGAGACTGCTCTCGATAATGAGGTCCACACTGTTTAATAACTCGATTAGATTTTTTTAACCAAAATATTTGTTTTTAGAAATACTTGTCTCGCTGTCTGTATCTATAATGTTTAATGTTGTATCACGTTATAACGACAACATCTGACAGGTCTAACATAAATTCAATATATGTACAATGTACAAACAAACCTATATAAACGTCATCGTCATCAAATGAGTATTACTTAAACCCGTGCAAAAAACAAAACTCCGAAACTCCTGCAGCATTGTTCATGCTGCTTTCTGAAGTAATGAACATTGTTTTATTAAAATCTGATCTATGTAAAAATATCGCCATTAGAAAGGCCACTCGAGTGTAGTTACGGGCAATAACAAGTATTTATCATAGCATAAGGTCTCGGTGGTCCAGTGGTAGAGAATCCCGCTTCAAGAGGTCGCGGGTTCGAATTCTGGCTCACACCAATGACTTTTATAAATTATTTACGGAAAGTTGATAAATATCGATGCCTGAAAAACTTCGTGCCCGGTATGGCAAAAGGTTGGCCACCTAGTCCATTTGGGACGTAAACATCGTACGAGGCTAAACAGCCGCTACCTGCACATTCGGGTAGAAAAAGACGTGAAGTTATGTTTTTTTATGTTTAATAGCATAAAATCTATATTTGTGGTGGAAAAATAACCCTAACCTTCATAACACCAACATTAACAGTCAATATTTCTATGTCCAGTTGGACTATTATTACAGCGAAGCTTTGGCTGAATTACGTGCTGCAGCCGGCATCTCGGCGGAGGAGGTTGACGCTTCCGAACCATTTGGTACGTATGCACTATGTAGTACCATGTACCTTTAAGAGAAACTAAACATGTATTCAGCATACAGACAGATAACTGAAACTATTCAAGCTACTGTTGTCCAAACAAAGCTCCCCGACAATAATTTATCAGTTAGTATCAACAAATTATAGACAAAGTTCGTACGTGTGGAAGGTGTGTAGTAACTTTAACAAATTGTCAGTTGACTAAATTATATCGACCTGTTTTATCACAAGCATTGCTTCATCAAAAAAATTATAAACAATGTCTCTGAAAAGCTTTGGCGATTGTTGGTTGGTACTCTGATATACGCGTGTGAGTGTTGGGTATGTCAGGCCAAACATGAAAATTTATGTTTATTTTTTTTATGGGATAGGAGGGCAAACGAGCGGGCGAGTCACCTGATGTTAAGTGACCAGCGCCGCCCATGGACACCTGTATATAGTGTTACAGTTGCGTTGCCGACCTGTTAGGGAGTAAGATAGGAAGGGGGGTGGGCCTCCGGGTACCTCTCTTACCGAACGAAAAACGGCATGAGCCACTTTACGTCGATCTTCTGAGAGGTAGTATTTCACCGGTCATGACAGCCCATTCATGCAGCGAACTGTTTGGCTCTACCACTCCTAAAGAATGCAGTGAAAATGCTTTCCCTGAGAAGTATAATACCTATATCACACCTAGTCACACTTACGGATCCAATGAAAAATAGCGTGATAAGGAAGAAAGGGATGTTGAAAAACGATGTGGTAACTAAGGTAAAGATAAATATGTTAAGATGGTTTGGTCGTGTTGCAAAAATGAATGAAAGCCAGTTAACTAAGAGTATATGAAGCGAACGTATCAGAGTCGGGTTTGGGAGACCAACGCCCGAATACTGAACCGCCACTCAAATCTGACAATCTATAAAGTACGTATTCTGTCTAACGTAATAGCTACTTAAACACTTAAGTAGCGCTTAGATATTTGAGTGGCGGTTCAGTATTCGGGCTCAAGAGTACCAAGACGGAGCTACCACGATCAAATAGTCTTTTTAAAAGAGGAAAAATGCATAGCACCGACGTGATTGCATGAGTTGGTTTGAGTTTATGCATGTATGTAGTTAATTAACTTGATTTTTCATTGATCCCTAAATATGGCGATCCAGCTCTTATTTCCTGTATAGTGAAACGCGTAATAAATAATATTGTATTTACAGACAAAGTGCAAACAAAGATTCAAGCCGCTGTCGTCGCCGCCCCAGCATTTGACTTATCGTTTGGATCCCAACCGCGGACCGCATAATCCGAGCGGAGATTGGTCGAAATACCTATTATCAAATGAATAGGCAATAGGCTCCTCAACTGTACAGTATTACACGTTCCTAATATATTGCCTTAATAACTTCCCTTTTTTAATCTAATCACTCCTCTATTCAACGCCTATTTTTTATTGTTAATGCTGAATTTATTAATTTTTATTGTTTAGTAGTCTCGGGGTCCAGTGGTCGAGCACACGGCTTCTGATCCAGAGGTCCGGGTTCGAATCCTGACACTGGCTCACACCAATGACTTTTCGAAAATTGATTTCGGAAGTGTGATAAATATCGATGACTGCAAACTTTGTGCAAGATATGGCAATAGGTTCGCCACCTATTCCGTTTGGGATGTAACATAACGGCGAGACGAGGCGTAACAGCCGCTGCCTACACCTACGGGTAAAAAAAGGCGTGAAGTTATGTTATGTTAGTGGTAAACTTTATTTGGAAAGACAACCTTGACCTGGAATATAATCTATCTATAATATACTCAGGTAAAGTTAGCTGCTTAGTAGAAAACGAGAAGATTATGTTCGTTACGGTTTTACAGTAAACTGTAACTAGTTCATTTAAAAGTAGTTAATTATAATAATTGTATAGGTACATAATACTCCAACTTGACTTAAAATAAAAAAATAAATTGTAAAAAAATGTTTTATTATGTACTCCTCCTAACTTCAATTGAAATTATTTTATTTCTACATAATTATTCTGCTAATTATATACTAACAATTCTGCAGTCTCAAAATAATTACATACATACATTTTCTAAGAACACTGAGGTATTCTTTTTAAGAAGCGAGACTTATACCAATTCAGTTGTCACTGGCTTTAACGCAAGGGCCAACTGAATTGTTATGATTAGGTCATGGAAACAGGATATACTCGCTATACATGACTTACTTTCACTAAAAATAGAAATGCAACATTTTTACAATACTAAATCACGCAACAGACATTCATATGTGCAGTGTTAGGGAACCTTGGATCAGATCTCAGTTCTTTTTACAATCACTGCACACCAAAAACATACACACAAATAAATATTATACACAACACTGCGTACACTCCGCATCTGTGCAATTGTTACAGACTATAGTCCCAATAAGTATAACTCACTAGGCCCATAACCTGTCATGATCGGAGATCACATTTGGCTGATCACTTTAAAGTTCTTTTAGTTACAATTCATCCTTGAAATCATCATCCTCTCCTCCAGCACCAGGTGGAGGCATACCACCTTGTCCCTGGTACAATTTGGCAATGATTGGTTGCACAACATCTTCAAGTGTTTTCTTCTGTTTCTTATATTCTTCAGAGTCGACATCCTGGTTATCTTCTAGCCACTTAATGGCGGCATCCAGGGCTTCCTCCATCTTGGCCTTTTCATCATCAGATACCTGGAGACAAAAAAATAACTTATTACACTTTTTAATTTAAATTTAAACCCTTCCCACCCTGGCTGAACATTAAATACAGCAAACTGCCAACACAATCTTGATTACACACCAATGATTTGTGGCAGATTTGATTTCAATCTAGTTTTATTTAACTAGCAAAATCTAATTTTCAATCAGCACTAGATGCTTACTGACTATTATATAAAGATAGATAGAAAATACCAACCTTGCCACCAAGTTTTTCCTTGTCCTGGAGCTGGTTTTTGATGGAGTAGGCATAGCTTTCCAGCTCATTCCTTGACTCAACACGCTCCTTAAGCCTCTTGTCCTCATCAGCGAACTTCTCAGCATCCTTGATCATTCTCTCAATGTCTTCTGGTGTCAACCTGTTCTGGTCGTTAGTGATGACAATTTTTTCTCGGTTCCCAGTGCCCTTGTCTTCAGCTGATACTTGAAGAATACCATTAGCATCAATTTCAAATGTGACCTCAATTTGTGGAATACCACGAGGTGCGGGTGGAATACCAGTCAAGTCGAATTTTCCAAGCAAGTGGTTGTCCTTGGTCATTGGACGTTCACCTTCATATACCTGAATTGTGACAGTATGTTGATTGTCACTGGCGGTTGAGAAAATCTGTGATTTCTTTGTAGGGATAACAGTATTACGAGGGATAAGCTTGGTCATCACACCTCCAACAGTCTCAATACCCATGGTGAGAGGATTTACGTCAAGAAGCACAATGGCGTCAGTGTCCTGTTCACCACTGAGTACTCCAGCCTGGACTGCAGCACCATAGGCAACAGCTTCATCGGGGTTAATACCTCGGGATGGTTCTTTCCCATTGAAGAATTCCTTAACTAATTGTTGAACTTTAGGAATACGAGTTGAACCACCAACAAGTACAATTTCATCTACATCCTTCTTATTCATGTCAGCATCTTCCAATACTTTCTGTACAGGTTTAAGAGTAGATCTGAAAAGGTCCATGTTCAACTCTTCAAATTTAGCTCTGGTGAGAGTCTCAGAGAAGTCTTCACCTTCAAAGAAGGATTCAATTTCAATTTTGACTTGGTGGCTGGAAGACAATGCTCTCTTAGCCTTCTCAACTTCACGACGGAGTTTCTGTACAGCACGGTTGTCTTTCCTGATGTCCTTACCCTTCTTCTTCTTGTACAGTTTAATGAAGTGCTCCATAACCCTCTGGTCAAAATCTTCACCTCCCAAGTGAGTGTCACCATTAGTAGCAACTACTTCAAAGACTCCATTATCAATGGTAAGCAGAGACACATCAAAAGTACCACCACCCAAATCAAATACAAGAACATTCTTCTCTCCTTCTTTCTTGTCCAGACCATAAGCAATAGCAGCAGCAGTAGGCTCATTGATAATTCTCATAACTTGAAGACCTGCAATAGCACCAGCATCTTTGGTAGCCTGACGCTGAGCATCGTTGAAGTATGCTGGTACAGTGACAACAGCATGGGTTACCTTCTTGCCCAAGTAAGCCTCGGCCGTTTCCTTCATCTTTATAAGCACCATGGCTGAAATTTCTTCTGGAGCAAAGATCTTATCACCCTGGGATGTCATTACAGAGATGTGGGGTTTGCTGTTCTTCTCTAATACTTTGAAGGGGAAGAACTTGACATCATGTTGCACAGTATGATCGCTCCATTCACGTCCAATAAGACGTTTGGCATCAAATACAGTATTTTCTGGATTGGTAGTCAGCTGATTCTTGGCAGCATCACCAATGAGTCGCTCGCCATCAGCAGTAAATGCAACATAAGAGGGAGTGATACGGTTACCCTGGTCATTGGCAATAATTTCCACACGGCCATTTTTATAAACACCAACACTGTGAACAAATACGATAAATTAGTTAACAAATGACTCTATATCCCATTTGGTTGTGATACTATAAAACAATGCCTGAACTGAATAACTGAAAGAATAGAACTCAAATGTTCTCATTTTATTTTCATGGGATGTTACATTTAATAAATCAGTAAATAAAATACTGTTTTTATATATATTTCTACTGTACTATACTTTTGTGAATAAATAAATGATACTATTCAAAAATACTAGATATAGGTTTGTCTAAGAATGAATTTTACTAATATATAGCTGTAACGAATATCAGCTCAATTGGGAACTATAAAAATCTTATAAGATCAGCAAAGTGGTCAATTTAAAGATTTTTTACTAATTGGATCATTCTAGATTGCTATGGAAACATGAATAAATGTACTAAAAACTCACCAGGAATATGTCGTTCCCAGATCGATACCAATCACTGTCCCGATGTCTTTATCTTTTTCCTTTTTGTCGTCGGCGTACACCGCCGCGACTAGACACGCCAGCGCAATTAAAGACCACCGCATTTTCAGCATCCACAATAACTCTTTACTGAAATAAGTAACAAATTAGTCGTAAACGGGTGCGTATACATGAGAAAAATTATTACATATCAGCCAGATGTCACATAGACACGTAACGTAACACTAGGGACACGTCACTATTTAGGGCGCCGGTCAAAATGTAACGGGTCTTTCTGTAGTGGAAAATGAAAGTTTTCTGTGATAATCATACCGGCACGACAGTTAGAATCATAGCGGTACACGTTAGAGGCCAGATTTAGGACACAGCACCGACCCACTCTCCGCAGTGTCGAGAAAATTCTCTGACGTAAACGCGAAATCCAAACATCATAGATTTATACCATCAGAAAGACCAAAATTAATTATTATAAAAATGTTACATACACATAAAAAGAGAACAAAAACAAGAACCCATGAACAAAATTTTACCGTAACGAGGTTAGCGTCTAATATTTTATTTAAAATCAAGTCAGCTAAAAGAAAAAATCCCGAGATTTCATGTAGCTCAAAATGTAATAAAAAATAATTACCGAATAAAACGCCCCGTCAAATATAATTTAATAAAATACTACAATTCACTGCCACGATACAAGCACTTTATTATAACTGATGCAAATTTCCTGTGATATTCTTGTGCCTTCGATGTTTCAAGTAAAACTGATGGTTCACACGCGGCCGCTGCTAATATTTAGCGCTAGTATTACATCGTGGGCTAACGTGATTGGTTTACAAAATGATGACGTTTCTCGTTCTTTCTAGCAATTGATCCAGACGTGAGTAGTTGTCGCATTTTCATTGGCCCACGTTTTTAACTGGCCCAGTACGTACATTTCTCTGAGCGCCAGTTTTGAATGATGCAGGATAACAAATTATTGCAAAAGATTGTGGAAATAATCTTAGACTCACAGTATATTCTTAGAGTTACACAATTAAGCCAATTTGATCCTAAAAACATCTCATAATGGAAATTATGGTTCAAGTAAAATACAAATTAATACAAACTTTAAAACTTTGCTTTATTAAATCAGAATGTTGAATGAATTATTGCGACATTTAGGCCGATAGTCTTTATCACTTTTATATTTTCTTATATTAATATGCCGTAGAATTTCGTTATCCATTAATAAGAACTGCGATCCATCCATCCAGTTGTAGAGTATAATTCCTAGGGGTAACCAGGAATTCTGCTATAGACGCTATGTGTAGATCTTACAAAATAGCTTAACTTTCTAACATGAAATATTTATGACAGTGCGAAAGATTAATTTCAAGTTGATTGAAAGTTCTTGTTATCGTATATAATAAGCAAATATATAGAATGTAATCTACCTACAACAGTCTCGGTGGCGCAGTGGTCGAGCACACGGCCTCTGATCTAGAGGTCTGGGTTCGATTCCAGACACTGGCTCACACCAATAACTTTTCGAAGTTGTTTTCGGCTGATAAGTGTGATAAATATCGATGACTGACAAAAATTTGTGCCCGGTATGGCAATAGGTTCGCCACCTATTCCATTTGGGACGTAAACATAACGGCAAGAGGAGGCTTAACAGCCGCTGCCTACACCTTCGGGTAACAAAAGGCGTGAAGTTATGTTAATCTACCTACAGAGTAAGAAAAGACCTTAAAAGAGAATGCATTTTTGCTTGATTGGTTGGTACTATAAAAGTTTTATTGCTTTAGAAATAAAACTACAGAGTATTTTATTTAATCAAGAGTGATTTTTTGCCTAAATTCCTGAATTAAATGTCAATAAATAAAAAAATTATATCAATATATAAAAAAGAAATTATGAAAAGAAGATAAAAATATAAGAAAGGTCACGCCGTAAGGATCAGCGGCCAACATGTGAATTAGGTGATAAATATCGAAAAAATGTGCCCGATGTGTGTCAATAAGATTCGCCAACTATAAAAATTCATGGGAATTGATATACGGCCATGTCTTTGCAATGCGAATGAGCCGCGTCGACTGAGGAAATACCATGATCTCTCAGAAAATTGACGTAGTGGTGTAAGCTCGTGAAGGGTAATGGAGGCCCATCCTCATCCGCTTCTTTATCTATCTATCTTAAAGGCCGGCAACACAACTGTGGTAGGCGTTAATCGCATACAATTACCCCCTTTCCCATAAAGAAAAGCAACGTAACATGTTTCAAGGCAGAAGCGTGAATGTGAATTTATGACCCAATTACTAAGACTCCGCTAGTTCACTTTCACTAGGCTGTTTCTATTTCAAAATTAGAACCATTTTTGTTTGTTTCTTGATTTAGATGCTGTAATTTTGTCGCTCGTTCTAATAACAAACACTAAAACATAGAATGAAATAAATATTTCTTTGGCTCCCACACAAGAAGCGTGATTATTTTTTTACTTCCGGGCCCCAATCGAATTGAAACGAATCTCGCAGGATTTGAAAATGGAATAAAATCACTATAATGGATACCCTTTTAATATATAATACAGTGCTCTGATAATATTAGTGTAAAAGTTACGCAAATATAATAGGCGGTCTTATCGCATGCTGCGATCTCTTCCAGATAACCTCTACCAAGCAACTTCTCCCAGACAAAACAGTTGTTTCTTATATAAACTTAGGCCTGTATACCATAAGGATATGCAGAAACTTCGGTGTTCCGCAAGCTACGATCCTGACACACTTTTTTGCCTTATCCATAGTGACCATAGTCCTCAATCCTCATACATTTCATCGTTCATCTTGTTCATCTTGTTACGCATTATTCCTTTTTTAAACAGACTCTTATTTAGTATTTGGTAGCGGTAGCTTCTTACTGGTATCTCGATCCCGACTCCTCTACTCACTTTCGCTTCGGACACTCTTTTAGTCAGTTACCATTCAATATTACCTAACCTGGTTTGGTATTTTGTATCATACATAAATTGAACGGCACTATTTTAACGCTATTTTATTAGCTTCTTACGTATGTATGTACTGTGTAGTAACAGAAACTTGGAACATGATTTTGAACCTTCAAAATGTTGCAATACTCGGTACAAAGTTTTCAGTCATCGATATTTATCACACATAACTTCCGAAAACAATTTTGAAAAGTCATTGGTCATCAGAAGCCGTGTGCTCGACCACTGGGCTACCGAGACTACTATAAAACACTACTATAACTATTAAACACTGTTAAATATTTGACTGCATGCCAAAATTAAATACAGCTAAAAAAAATTGTACTGCAACACCAATTATAATTTTATTGTTGTGTATAAAAATTCTTTTAATTAACTTAAATAATAAATGACACTATTATGCAGAAGATTGATTGATTGAAACTAATTGTGGTTGTTTACTGCAACGATGACTTGGCACAAAGACTCTGTTGAGAAAACTTTTTTCATGAGAAATGCCAAATGAGGAAAGCGTCAGCTATTAAAAAAAAACTCATCGCAAAATGTCATCGAAAATTGGCGGTAAACGCTGTAATCTGTAACAATCTGTAAATGTTCATTCATATTAATCCATTTCTTTTTACTTAATGTTGATTATAAGTTATAAATAAGTTTGTTTGTGGGTTTCCCCATAATTTTTCGTTACCTTTATTTATGTAATATGAAATCGTGTTTCTATAAGTTATTGTCCAAGTAATTGTGTTAGTATCATTATGCCGGTTAAAAATACCAAACAAAAGATCATACTGGAGTCTCCAGAATCTATTCCAGTGTTAAATTCAGGCTCATCTTCACAACTGTAAGTACCTACTACGCCCATGACATATATTTACAAACTCACTTTTACTGTTATAGCAGTAATTCATTTTATTGAAATATTAGGTGCATAAGACGATCGCCACGCAATGGGAATCAGCAAAAAATCACAAGTATGTTTTCATCCAAAAGAAACCGAAATGGAGACGACCAGGAAATTATTAAACCTGTAAGTTAATATATTTCATCACAATTTGTAATTACTGTCTTTTAATTATTTTAATGTCTTAGATTCTTATTTAGAAATATGGTCGGTATTTTTATTGCCTTTATATTCAGTTTCTTATACTATAAGTACAAGTATGGTGTGAAGTTATTTTGTTTATTTATGTATTATTTAATGGAGACACAGAAAATATCATTTTTTTTACCATAAAGTTACTTTCCCAAATCTAGCATACCATCTGATTTCTGTCTAAAAGAAAACAATAACTTTTTATTAATGAAGAACCAACAGTAGATTCAGATTTAGCATTATTTTATTATATCATTTAAACTGTAATTTAAAAACTATAGCCTAAAATAAAAATTATATATTAAATCAAGAGAAAACAGATACAAAACAACTCTATAGTAACAATATTTTCCTGTGTCTAAACCTCCATGAGAATATATGTATATAATTGGCACTGTAATTAATAGATGGGTCATGTGCTAGTTTGCCAGATTAAAAAGAAAACTTATAATAATTAATCTTTTTAGAAAAAAATGAAGTTTGATGATAAAGAACTTGAAGCCTCAAATACACATGAGGAGAGCAAATGTGATACTTATAACGAAAATACTCAAGAAATCGCAACAAATGAAGTGTTGTGTAATAATTCAACTAATGAAATAAGCAATGTATCCAAAGAATGCTTAGAAAACAAAACTGAGCAATGCAGTTATGATTCATTAAATGGAAATACTACAGGAAATGTAAATAACAATGGAGAAATAGAAAACAAATTAACTGAAGCTACCTCTGATACTGAGAAATGTTTAATTTGTGGCCAATTTTTGAACAATTCAGATATCATATATTACCAAGGCCATCCTCAAAACGCTGTAGAAGAGTACATAGCATTGACAAATGAAAAACTTGTGCTATCCTCAGGTGAGTGTGATGAGTACTTTAATAGCTAATGGATGAGGAAGTAATTTGTGTTTTTTTTTATATTGGACTGCCCCTTATTCTTTTGCCATCTTTTACTATATGTTAAATTGATTACTGTTAAGATTGCTGATTGAACAGATAGGCTCAACCAGTGAAATCATCCTCAGCCTCTTAGATTATCAACCTAAAGTGACTCATGTCGCGTTTTGTTCAGTAGTAGAGGTCCCTCCTCCTTTATAGACCGGCAACACAACTGTAAGCCGGTATTGCAAGTGTCCATGGGTGGCAGATGCTTACCATCAAGCGACCAACTTGCTTGTTTGCCATCCCTAAAAAACAAATATTATAAAGAGTAAAGATTTATATTTTTGTATGTAACAAATAAACTCAAAAGCTACTTGAACATTTTCAAAACTTTTTTTACCATTTGAAAGCTGCTTTCACCCAGAGTAACATAGGCTATATTTAATCATTATCGACATTTCCATTTGGTTTGTACGCAAGTCACACCACAAGGCGGAAAGCTATAAATTATTTATTATTTAAAGCTATAAATAATTATTAAATATAGCGGTACAAAGTGTGTGCAGTATTATTAGTAGTATTATTTCATAACATTTAAACAACTTTTTATGGATTATATCGCTTTTATTTAGAATTTATTTTCAATTTATTTCCCGACGTTTCGAACTCTTAACAGAGATAATTTTCACGAGTAATGATCTCTGTAAAGAGTTCGAAACGTGATTGTGATTCGCGAAAATCTAAGAAAAAAATAAGTATTATTTCAGTTTAACAAACAACTGGAAATCTAGTTTTTGATCATCTTGGTCAGCTTAGTCAGAGCCAACTATACAATGAATTAAAAACAAGCAAGTTTCAAGTGGTAGTCACTTGACCCTCAACTATTTTCCAGCAGAGCATCATAGCTACCTAAAAAAGTGTCGTGTTAATTCCCGTTCATCATTATCACTGAGTAATATGCAACGCGAAAGCCTAAAAGTTTTTAGAGCATCATTGAGTCTTCTTGTCCTAAATGCTACCAATGCTCAAGTATCATTGTGACTTAATTTGACCAAAGTATTATTAACCTTAATGACTATGGAATATTATTTAAATAGTTTTATCTTTCCAGAAGGATAGAAGCCTAATACTAGGCTATCAAGCCAAATGTTAAATTTTCCCTCTTAAATCCCACTATGCTTTTCCAGTACATGTAAGTAAATACATATTTAATTTTATTCTGTCTAAGGTGATGAAGGAGATATAATGGAAAGACCACAAACTAATATAACAGGGTTTAATATATTTGATGAACATGGCCATCTCTGCCCCATTGATGGTGGCCTTGTGGAAAATGATGTTCGCATTTACATGTCAGGATATTTGAAATCAATTTGTTCTGACTCTTTTGAGATTGATGAAGAATCTGTTCCGGTAAAAGATGTTGGTCCAATTATTGAGTGGTAAGAACTTATGAAATCT
The DNA here is from genome assembly GCA_905147225.2 of Euproctis similis. Taxonomy (NCBI): domain Eukaryota; kingdom Metazoa; phylum Arthropoda; class Insecta; order Lepidoptera; family Erebidae; genus Euproctis; species Euproctis similis. The sequence continues at coordinate 2,834,451 of LR990103.1, forward strand.
TTTACTCTATGTCCACCTCATGATGAGGTGGTTGATAAATTTAATATTAATATTTGGCCTTAATGTATGAACATGTATATGCTTAAAAGGGATTATAGGAATAGGTTTCCAAAGAGTTATAAATGTATGGTCTCGGCGGTCGAATGGTCGAGCTCCGCGTATTATGATTACTGTAACACCAATGATTTCTCAGAACTCTTATTGGAATTATGTGTGATTAATATCCATGACTGAAAACTTTGTGCCAGGTGTATGGTAATAGATTCGCCACCTATCCCATTTGGGAAGTAACATAACAATTTGTTGAACCGAGGCTACTGCATAAATCCTATAGTTTGTATGCCTTCATGAGTCTCCGTAATATGCTATTACATATCAGTAATGTACTACGATGTTGTTGTGCTACTGTGAAGATTAATAAAGAAAAGTAGTAGTAGTAGTTAGTAAAGTGATGCAAATGTATTTTTTAAACTTTCAGGTATATACATGGTTTTGATGGTGGTGATAGGAATTGTATAACATTATCAACTGAATTTGGAGAATACAATTTACTTAAGCCAAGTGAACAGTATACACCATTAATGAACAATCTTTACGAAAAAATATGGCTAAGTAAAGTTGTTGTTGAGTATTTAGAAGAATACCATTATCTTCAACCAACATACGAAGACTTGCTTGAAACCATTCGAGAAGCTTCAATACCGGATCTAAATGACGCCAAAATGACAGAGGAAATGCTTCATAAACATGCACAGTTTGTTTGTGATCAAGTGCTCAGCTTAGAAGTGGATGAGGATGACGAACCATTAATCACATTACCTTGTATTAGGGAGTTGATTAAATTAATGGGGATCAAGTTTGGCAAGAGAAAATATCGTGCGAAAATAGATTACAAAAAGATTGATAAGAAGGCTTGGACAAAGGCAACTACTACACCACTTGTTAGAAAGACATTTGAAAGTTTCTTTTCAAATCAGTTGGATAAAACTGATCACGAATTGGTATTGAGGAGAAAAAGGTGTGGAGTATGTGAAGCTTGTCAGTTACCAGATTGTGGGGAATGTAATGCTTGTCGGGCAATGGCGAAGTTTGGTGGCCATGGGCGTACGAAGAAAGCTTGCGTTCGACGATTTTGCCCTAACATGGCCACGGAGCAAGCTGAAGGTTCAGATGCCGAGGAAGAGGATGAGAATTTACAAATTACTGATAAACAACTACAAAAGAAACTGGAAGATGCACTTCCTGTGAAATTAACTGGATCAAGTAATAGCAATATTAAATGGGTCGGCGATATAGTAAAGACCGATGCAAACAAAGTGTATTATGATAAAATCGAGATTGACGGTGCTGAAATTTGCAACGGGGATTTCGTTATGTTAGAAACATCTCAACCAAATATTCCGGCTTTAGTAGCTAGAGTGGTTTACATGTGGCAAGAAAGTAATAGCTTTAAAGGTCGTTACTTTCATGCAGAGGTGTTTATTAGGTCAGCTGATACGGTTTTAGGCGAGGTAGGTGACGCTAGGGAAGTGTTTTTGGCTGACAGATGTTGTCACGGTGCTCCACTCTCTTCAATATTAAGAAAAGCCAATGTCGAGAAAAGAGATACTCCTGCCGACTGGTTCAAGCTCGGCGGTAAAGATGTTGACAATACACTTAGTAGTGATGATGGCAGAACTTACTTTTATAATAAATACTATGAGAGGTTCACTGCACGCTTTGTGGACATACCCCAAGATCCAGTTTGTCCCAATCCATTAAGAAAACACAGATTCTGTCCATCTTGTGAGCGAAAAACAAAACGAGATGCCAACAATATACCCAAAGTTTTTGGAAAATTATTGGAAAAATCCAGCCTAGTGTCTGAATCAAACAGAAGTGAATGGACAACAGTAAAGTGGCAAGGTTTCGAATACAAGAAAGGCACTGGAGTATTTCTAAAACCGGACACTTTTAAATTGAAAACGTATCAAGTCAATACAAACAGTAACAGTTCAAAGCCAAAGTTAGAGAAGGTTGATGAGAATATATATACAGAATATTACAGAAAAAGTGATAACAACTTGCGCGGATCGAACATAGACACTGGCGAGCCCTTCTGTGTGGGATATATTGCAGCGATCACGGCGATAGGAGAGGGACCTTTGATTGTGCCACAAGATATTTATATCAAAGTCAATGTACTATACAGGCCTGAAAATACAACCAGTCGATTTCCACAATATGAAGATCTGAACGTTGTGTATTGGTCGGACGAGATAAAGGATATATCGTTCTCTGCAGTAGTAGGCCATTGTAATATTATTTACGAACAAAACGCACCACCTACAACTTCCCTTCACGATTGGTTAGAGCAAGATCCGACCAGATTGTATTTCAGAATGGCATTTGACAAATCCTCTGGTCAGATTGTAGATGTGCCGCATCACGCTACATATATAGGTCGGGTGGATAGAGGAAAGGACAAAGGAAAAGGTAAAGGGAAGTCCAGTAAACCTGTGGAGGTGTCAGAAACTAAGGTTGAAAATATTGAAGTGCGACCGTTAAGAACTCTGGATGTATTTGCTGGATGTGGAGGGTTGTCGGAAGGTTTACACCAGGCCGGCGTTGCTCTATGCAAATGGGCTATTGAAAACGTCGAAGCCGCTGCACATGCATACGGTCTCAATAATAAGAACTGCATAGTATTCAATGAAGATTGCAATACACTGCTCAAAGATGTGATGGGTGGCTCCACTCACAGTGCTAGTGGCCTGAGGCTGCCCATGCAAGGAGAAGTAGAATTACTCTGCGGAGGACCACCCTGCCAAGGATTCTCCGGAATGAATCGATTCAATTCCAGGGAATATTCCAACTTTAAAAACTCATTAGTTGCCTCTTATTTATCATACTGTGATTACTATAGGCCAAAATATTTTATATTAGAAAATGTGAGAAATTTTGTTGCTTTTAAAAAAGGCATGGTACTAAAGTTAACACTGAAGGCGCTATTGGATATGGGTTATCAGTGCACGTTTGGCATCCTCCAAGCCGGTAGTTATGGAGTGCCGCAGACGAGGAGAAGACTCATTATTTTGGCAGCAGCCCCTGGATACAACTTGCCACTATATCCGGAACCAACTCATGTGTTTAGTAGAAGAGCTTGCTCTTTGACTACTGCTATAGATGGCAAAAGATTTATTACGAATATTCGTTGGGAAGAATCAGCACCTCGGCGAACTTGTACGATTCGGGACGCTATGAGCGACCTGCCGCAAATATCCAATGGTGCCAACAAAATTGAAATTGAATACGGATCGATGCCTGAAAGTCATTTCCAAAGATTAGTGCGTGGCAAAAATGAGAATGCTAAACTTCGCGATCATATTTGCAAGAATATGGCACCTCTAATACAAGCCAGGCTATGCAGGATACCAACGGCACCTGGCTCCGATTGGAGAGACCTGCCAAATATATCAGTTGCACTTTCTGACGGCACTAAATGCAAGGTATTTATATATATTACTTAACTTTATTTTTGTAGGTTGCCACATCACGAATTACTTTAAAAATTGTCAGGGTCGAATCATGGCCCACACAAATGACTTATTGGAAATTATTTTCGGAAGTTATGTGTGATAAATATCGATAACTGAAAACATTGTGCCCAGTTTGGCGCCACCTATTCCATTTAGGACGTAAACATAACGGCGAGACGAGGCTTAACAGCCGTTGCATACACCTTCGGGTAAAAGAGGCGTGAATAGAATAAGAATAGAATAAACTTTATTGTACACCACAAACGTAAAAAATAAAATACAAAAGAACTTAAAAGTTAGACACAGGCAGGTACAATGGGCGGTCTTATCGCTTACAGCGATCTCTTACAGACAAACGATTGGATGGACTTGTCGGTTAGGTAAGACGGGAGCTGGGGTGTACCGTTTATATATAATGACTAGCTGACCCGGCGAACGTTGTTCCGCATCAAAAGTATTATCTGCTGTCCCGCTATGTTAATACTGCAAGCTCTTCGAAAATATTTGTTTAAATTGCATGCTGTAAAGGGCCAGGATATTACATGCACAGTCTATTTAAGACACTTAATTGGATGAAAATTAATACTGTAATGTTTAAAATCGCTTCGTAAATAAGCCATTATTTCTGGTAAAAAGTAAAAAATAAAAATGGTCATTGTGGGTTATCCCTAAGAGCTTGACTTATGCCCTCGCGGACTTTTTTGTAGATCTTTTAAAGGTGTATAATAACATAGTACGTTGTTTTGATTTATCACTTAGGGTTCAGGCAGCGTTTGCGATTAAAGTTCTAAATCTTGAAAATTATCACTTTTTTTTACTACACTGTACATGAATTATAGATCAAAACCACCCTTTTGACAACCTCTAACTATTAAAAAAAACCTCATCTAAATCCGTTGCGTAGTTTTCAAGATATGCGCATATAAGGGGAAAGATAGCGGAAAGTGACTTTGTTTTTATACTATGTAATGATATAAATACATGGCATTATGCATAGATAATATACATACATAAATACAATATATAGTGCAATATACAACAATACGCACAAATAAACACATATACTTAGTCATGCCATAAATATTGTAACAAAGAAAAAAAAATTAAAATTTTAAACATTTATTACTTTTACAGTGTGGTACTTTAATAGATAAATATAAAACGATATAAAATATAAAAAGCTTATTCGAAGTGGTCTCCATTGGCTGCAATACAGGCCTTTAAACGTTAAGGCCAGTTATCAATAGAAACACACACTCTTTCCATGGGAAAATTCTTCACTGCCAATCGTATAGATTGTTTTAGGGACTCTAAATTATTATGACGTTTATAGCAAGCCGTACTCTCTAAAACTGACCACAAATCATAATCCAGTGGATTAAGATCGGGACTAGACGACGGCCAGTCTTCAGCTCTAATGAAGTCCGAAACGTTCGCTTCCAACCAAGATTGCGTGGACCGAGCTTTATAACCCGGTGCCGAGTCTTGCTGGAAGGACCATACTTCGTTATTGAACATGGTGTGGTTAAGGGGCTTGACTACCTTTTCAAGAATGGTATCTTGATACACTTGTGCCGATGTCTTGATACCTTTTTCACAAAAATATGGCTCAGTCACTCCTTCGTAGCTAACCCCCCACCAAACCATCACTGAAGTCGGATAATGCCCACCTTGCACTCTGTCAACTAATTGGGAAGCTTCCTTAGAGCTTTGAGCATAAACACGGTCATTTTGTTTGTTAAAATGTTGCTCAATTGTAAAAACTTTTTCATCCGTAAACAATATTTTTCTGTGACCTCCCTTTGCATACCGCTTCAGTAGTTGTTTAGATTTTAACACCCTATTCTTTTTTAAATTATCAGTTAGTAAATGACCAGTGCGCCTCTTATAGGCTGCAAGTCCTAAGTCATCTTTTAAAATATACGACATTGTTCTAGGTGCTATCTTCATCTCCCGAGATAAAATCTTTTGCTTGCGGACAGGATTTCTTCGAATTCTTTCCCTTACTGCTTTGACCACCTTTTTCGTACGAACACTACGTAGAGGGCCAGGTCTTTTTCTGTCACAAACAGAGGAGGTCTCATTGTACCTATTAATAGCCCAGTACACAAACATTTGACTAATACCAAGTGTATGGAGAGTTTTAAAAATTGCATTTGGCTCCATACCTACTTTGTGTAATGCAATCACAGCGATTCGGTTCTCTTTATCACCCCACTCCATTTTAATATCGCAAAATATTGTACAATGTATTGGCGCCAAAACGAGAAAACACAATGAACAATCGTATAAAAATGACAGATTCCAAATTCAAATGTAATATTTTTTTTTTTAGTTGTAACAGTATCTATGGCCAGACTAAATATATTTAAATAAATTGTAGTGATGACTATAAGATTATTATTATTATTTAGAATGACGTAACATAAACGCTAATAAAATTACATTGTTGACCTACAGACATTGTAAGACTTAATATGATCACCAAGAAGACATAGAAAGGAAAGTTAGGAGTTTAACGACTATTTTATCAGAATAGAAATAAAAAGAGTTTATCAGTTATATTGTATAGAATTCAAGTAATGTTCTTTAACTATTGTCTTGAAGAGAGTCAACGTTTGAGCGCTTCTAATATTTAGAGGCAGAGCATTCCATAAAACAGTAGCTTGAATCGTACAGGATTTCGCATAAAATCTAGAAGAATGTCCCGGTATTTTCAATATTAGGCACTTAGATGATCTTGGGAACTCCACTTGGGGATCGTAAAGGAACTGAAATCGCTCCTTAAGATGGGATGGTGTTGAAGGGTCAAATAATATATTGTAAAGCAGCGAAAGGTAATGAGCATTCCGGCGAAGGCGAATAGGTAACCACTTGAGCTTTTTTCGAAATTCGGAGACATGATCATACTTGCGAAGACCAAATATGAATCTTATGCAAACAATCTGAATTCGCTCAAGCTTATCGAGTTGAATTTCGGTAAGATCTGGATAACTGGCATCGGCATAGTCCAGGATGGAAAGTAAAAGGGTATTTGCTAGCGTAGTTTTGGTTTCGGTGGGTAGAAAATTTTGATGTCGTCTTAATGATCCAATAGAAGCAAAGATTTTACGACTCACCTGTTGTAACTGTCCGTCCCAGGTTAATTGTGCGTCCTTAAAAATCCCCAAATTTTTCATTTCTTTACTAAATGGTATTATATTGTTCTCGAATGTAACCTTGGGCAGTTGCGACAAAACAGGCGTGAAGTTAGATTCATCATCATCATCCGCCTTTTTGAGGTCCACTGCTGGACATAGGCCTCCCCCATAGAGCGCCACAACTGCCGGTCCGCTCAATCATGGGGGGTTTTTTCCATAATCGCAACGCTTGGCAGGCGGGTTGGCAATCGCAGTAGGCTGTATTTTGTAGAGAGAGAATGCTGCTGCCCATTCTTCCAGCCTTTTCCCTTAGTCGCCTTTTACGACACCCACGGGAAGAGATGGGGTGGCGGTATTCCAAGCCGGCGCCACACAGCTGAAGTTAGATTATTATGTATATTTTTACATGTCACAAATCTCAATCACATATCACAACAAATATCGCAGAGCACTGGGACAAATAGTAATAGTCTACACACTACATGGTCAGCTGACGCGAATCATAGGCGCAACATGCGATATGACTGAAAAAGTTTGTGGCGATGTTATAAAAGTTTCACTCGACCAGGTATTGCAATATCGGTACGACGACAAGCGCAACGGTCGGGCGCCGGGCGGCGCGCTGCGCGGCGTGTGTGCGTGCGCGGCGGGCGGCGCGTGTTCGCCGGCCGACAAGCAGGAGAGCACGCTGATCCCGTGGTGCCTGCCGCACACCGGCAACAGGCACAACCACTGGGCCGGACTCTACGGTAAGCACGCTGATCCCGTGGTGCCTGCCGCACACCGGCAACAGGCACAACCACTGGGCCGGACTCTACGGTAAGCACGCTGATCCCGTGGTGCCTGCCGCACACCGGCAACAGGCACAACCACTGGGCCGGACTCTACGGTAAGCACGCTGATCCCGTGGTGCCTGCCGCACACCGGCAACAGGCACAACCACTGGGCCGGACTCTACGGTAAGCACGCTGATCCCGTGGTGCCTGCCGCACACCGGCAACAGGCACAACCACTGGGCCGGACTCTACGGTAAGCACGCTGATCCCGTGGTGCCTGCCGCACACCGGCAACAGGCACAACCACTGGGCCGGACTCTACGGTAAGCACGCTGATCCCGTGGTGCCTGCCGCACACCGGCAACAGGCACAACCACTGGGCCGGACTCTACGGTAAGCACGCTGATCCCGTGGTGCCTGCCGCACACCGGCAACAGGCACAACCACTGGGCCGGACTCTACGGTAAGCACGCTGATCCCGTGGTGCCTGCCGCACACCGGCAACAGGCACAACCACTGGGCCGGACTCTACGGTAAGCACGCTGATCCCGTGGTGCCTGCCGCACACCGGCAACAGGCACAACCACTGGGCCGGACTCTACGGTAAGCACGCTGATCCCGTGGTGCCTGCCGCACACCGGCAACAGGCACAACCACTGGGCCGGACTCTACGGTAAGCACGCTGATCCCGTGGTGCCTGCCGCACACCGGCAACAGGCACAACCACTGGGCCGGACTCTACGGTAAGCACGCTGATCCCGTGGTGCCTGCCGCACACCGGCAACAGGCACAACCACTGGGCCGGACTCTACGGTAAGCACGCTGATCCCGTGGTGCCTGCCGCACACCGGCAACAGGCACAACCACTGGGCCGGACTCTACGGTAAGCACGCTGATCCCGTGGTGCCTGCCGCACACCGGCAACAGGCACAACCACTGGGCCGGACTCTACGGTAAGCACGCTGATCCCGTGGTGCCTGCCGCACACCGGCAACAGGCACAACCACTGGGCCGGACTCTACGGTAAGCACGCTGATCCCGTGGTGCCTGCCGCACACCGGCAACAGGCACAACCACTGGGCCGGACTCTACGGTAAGCACGCTGATCCCGTGGTGCCTGCCGCACACCGGCAACAGGCACAACCACTGGGCCGGACTCTACGGTAAGCACGCTGATCCCGTGGTGCCTGCCGCACACCGGCAACAGGCACAACCACTGGGCCGGACTCTACGGTAAGCACGCTACCTCATCTGAGAGCACGCTGATCCTGTGGTGCCTGCCGCACACCGGCAACAGGCACAACCACAATCATAATGTAATTATTTATGTCTGCATCTTACAGCTCTCAAATAACTTCCAGTGTTTATTTTCTGTTACAGGTCGCGTCTGTTGGGACGGATATTTTAGCACAACAGTGACAGATCCGGAGCCAATGGGCAAACAAGGACGCGTACTGCATCCCGAACAGAACCGTGTCGTGTCAGTTCGTGAATGTGCGCGCTCACAAGGATTTCCCGATACATACATTTTCGCTGGTTCAGTGCAAGACAAACATAGACAGGTAATTATCGTGTATTTAAGAAGTGAAGATACAAATCAGATACATTCAGAGTAAAGTAGAAAAGTTTGTCTTATTGATTACAGGTAGGAAATGCTGTACCTCCACCACTCGGGGCAGCGCTGGGTAGAGAAATAAAGAAAGCCCTAAGTTCGAGCACAATTACATGATATATGAATTGAACAAGAAATATTTAATAACACGTCCAGTAAATTAAATGCACGATATTGTTGTATTTTTTTACGATTTTACTGCGATATTATGTGAAAGACATTAAAATTCTACACTTTACAATGAATATCCTTGGATTTATTTTAACGCATTTAATCAAATCTTTTTTTATATGAATATTAGCGTGTACAAACAACACTTATTGCAATGAAATGTTCATCCAGTTTCTAATTATACTACTTAGTTAACTTGCCGTCAGAGTTATGAAAATCGGGCCAATCACTACAATATAGATTGGGTTCCACTTAATTTAAGGGAAACTCCTAAAGCGACGTCCAAAAACAACACGTTAAATGTTTAACGCTCGGCTGTGGTTACCTCGAAATCCGTCAACGAATACTAAGTTTCCATAGCTTGAATTTAAATCGAACAGCTACATCTAGTGGTATATTTTAAAAATCATTAGAAAAATAACGTACTCAGTTTATTTTTAGTCCAAATAACTCACGGGATTTCGACATTTCAAAATACTATACTCTAGAACATATTGTTGTCTTGAACATATATAACTTCACGCCGAATCCCTTGTGGCCAGGCAGAAAGAACAGAGCGCCATGAGGCACGATCCTAACACGCCTCACTCGCTTCTTTGACTTTCATAACTCTTTTCATGCACGCGCGTCGATTTTTGAGGTTTTTTTAATACCACCTTCCTCCAGGTCACGTTCTATTTGATATATTTTGTTAGTATATACCACGGGTCGCCAAATGGTTGGCCGCAGTCCGCATCCCGACCGCCGAGTCATTATGTGCGGACCACGAAAACTTGCAACTTGCACTACAGAGTAGGTACGTAATTTAATAAAAATATATCCCCCGCAACATTTTTATTGACGGCAATTTAGAAAAGGATCATTTCTACGGAATAAATTTCGATTTTGGCTTACTGATGAACATCTTCCGGATTTGATGTCAATAGTTTGCACCAATTTTACTCCAAACTTCAAACAAATGTCATTTTTCTCATTGTTGTGTAAACACATCTTTGTTTTTTCCGTAACCTTTGTTTAATAACTATTTTTTCTATAAAAAGTGTAGACCGCGAAGGTCATTTCATTGCTTAAAATGGACCGCAAGCGAAATTAATTGGTGACCCCTGGTGTATACTATTTTTAATATACAAACACGAGAAAAGGTAAATAAAGTATTTGTACCTTGAGGTTAAGATTATTAATGTTTTTCGTTGGTGGGATAGGGAAGGGGTTGTAAATGAGATGGCGAGGAGATAGGGGAATGGGTTGTTCCTGCGACCTTTCTCATCGAGCGAAAAGCGGCATGAGCCACTTTACGCCGATATTCTTCTTTAGCTGTAGACAATATTGAACAAAATTATTAAGAGTTTATAAACCTTGGAGATTGCCGATTAATCGGCTTCGGCCAAAAATAGACCTTCGGTCGGTCACTACCAATTATTTATGATTACTTATTTAGATACAATTAATGAAATAAAACTTAGCAGTTTAAATTTCAAAGCCCGCACAGACGAGAGCTGGGTCCAATTTTTGGGTAGGTATTTGAGGCAAGCTGAAAACACAGACACATACACACACAGATACATAATACCTGGCAGGGGAGTAGCGGGGCTAAATCGATCCTTATTTTATTTCCCCAAAAATATATTTAAAGCAATTTAAATTTGCTACAGTAAAATATTTAGTGTATACGAAAGAAAATACACTAGACAATTTAATCCGAGTTTTAACATTGCCAAACGAGTGCTGAAATATTTTGCAAAAAAATTATAAAAAATGTATTTTGGCCAGCTTGAAGTTTTAATGGAGTACTAAAATTAGTTAGTAAAATTAATAGATAACTCTATAACTAAAATTAAGATGATGCTACAAGTTCTCAGATTGCTGTAAATACCTACCCAAAAATTGGTGCCAACTCTCGGACTGTTGTGGCAAATACCCACCCCAATGAAGTAGGAAACCTATGGAAGTGGCATGTCGACACAAAATTGAAACAGGGTGTGACGTCATTTGGCCGCATAAAATGGCGGTTTAGTGCTGCGCAGAAGAATTCTATTTATCGATAAACGTTCTTGGCTATGTTATTAAAAACGTTGAGTATTAATTATTTTTAGAATTAAATTAAATATGTGGTTTTGGATATCAAAATAAGAGTATGTTTTCATATTTATTTCTAAGATTTTCGCGAATCTCACTCATTGATCAAAACAAGAGATCATTTTCACGAGTGAAAATGATCTCTGTAAAGAGTTCGAAACGTCGGGAAATAAATATAAATAAATAATAAATAAACGCGATATAATCCTAAAAGTTGTTTTGATCAATGAGTATGTATATGTTTTTCTTAAACTAATTACTTTCGTAATTTTATATTAAATATAATTGAATATTAATTATTTATAGAATTAATACTTAAATAGGAAGTAAGTATATTGTTATGCTAAATATTCTGTTTTGGATGTCCAAATAAGAGTACATGTTTTTCTTAGACTACTTACCTCTATTTTACAAACTATTTTTATTAAGTTGCTGACTCTAAAGTAAGTAAATCACTACTGCAACATACCTCTATAGGTGCGCCCCACAGTAAATAAGAATGATTCAAATTTTGAACTTATAAAGGGACCGCGTGATAAACAAAACGAAACATCTTCAGAATATTGTTTTAGTTACAAATGCATCTCTTATGACTTTCAGTCTGAGTTCAGTTAATTATTACATATTTAGTGAATTTACAATAGCTTTTTACTCATTACAAAATAAAACTAATTTATTTAGAAAATTCCGCAAAAAAAATTTGTCGGTAAAAATTTTCCCAACACTATTTTACTGGCTGAACTGACAAAAAATCCGCCATATTTTGAGGGAATTTTAGCGTCAGTAGGTATAATCGAGAAATCCAATTTCCGTATTCATTTAATTTATGTTCGCACTGAAATACTGTTTTCATGCGAGTGACAGTGCTGAGTAAGAACGAGACAGAAATATGTTTATGTGTACGTCGTCCAAATGCCTAATATTTAATTAAGCAATTGTACGTATAGAACAATGTCTCGTCCATATATACAAGTCAATGACCCACCCGCACGTTTGCAATTGCTAACAGGGGGCGCTGTAATACATTTGAGTACATAAATAAATATTGTTGTTAATAGCACACGATAGATGGCGTGAACTGAAATTGAAGTACTGCTTTTCAAAGTCCCTAATATTCTCAGCACTAACCTGACAAAAAATATAATATGCTACTTGAACGTCCATTACATGCGTGCGCAGGCGATGGGCACCAACCATAAAGCGACTGAGAACTTTCCGAAGTTGTACGAGAATGTGGAGAGCTACTTCGAACTTTGTCAAAGTTGGGCGAGCAGCCTCGCCGAGCACTCCGCTATAATTTGGACGCTTCATAACAATAGAGACTAATTCCCACGCCGGATGCCGACAAGTGCCGAAGCCAGCATAAGGAGCTATCGGCAGCTTCAAAGACTCGGCATGCCCTGTACAGTCTCAGTACACGTTGATGAGTCAAACATTAAATCGTTTCAACAGAAAAGTTTTAGAATCAATAACTGCAAAAATAATTCGGAAAGCTAATTTAAAATTCCCAAATATTTTCCCAATCGGGAATTTTCCCGGATTCGGGTTTTTTCCTGGTAAAATCCCATCACTACACCCAGTTGACACTAATAATAAAAAACAAAATCCGCTGCAGTTTCAAAGGTCCAAACATATCAGAGGACAGACAGCGGAAAGCGACTTGGTTGTATGTAATGTTTTCAACTTCACGCCTTTTTTACCCGAAGGCGCAGGCAGGCAGGTGCTGCCAAGCCATGACTCACAGAATTTTCACGTACAAATAGAATGGGTAGCGAAACCGTAACAGGTGTCATAATGCACCATGTACAATGTCAGCTAAGGCATGCATGTGGTCGGCCACCAACCAAGGGCCCAACAAACCCCCTTTTTATTTCTTTAATCCAGGCTATTTAACTAGGCGTTAATTTATTCGCGATCAATATTTTACTGCATAATATGTATAGTTAAGTTCTATAGAAATCTTAATAAAAATGCATATGGGCGTACATAAACATTTATTATGCACTCGATTTTTTACATTATATTACACTTATAAACAACACAGCAACTGCAGGTCACTGAAACAAAAAAGAAAAATATTAAATTTGGTTGGATCTCTCCATTTTCTTTATATGGCTCATTTACTATTTTAATTTCAGTAGTTTGGCAACGTCATGGCATTCGGAAGTAGCAAATAAAAATTGATTAATCACATCATTATATCAATAGTAAAAGTTAGCACATTTAGATAGGCTTCTAATTTTGATATAAAAAAAATTAGCAAAAATTACCTTATCACAGTGTAGATCATAAATCACATCTATGATCGTGGCCTCTCCTTCTTTTCTTTGTATAAGGCTAAAAGTGAGACGTTAGCCACTTTAACCACCTGCAAAACACAACTTATGTGAACATCTTTAACACAGTTTCCACCTCCCATCTTATACACCTTGGTATTTATATAAATACTATTTAGAAAAAAAAATTTGAAACTCTACCAAGGCTTAAACAAATGTGCACTTTGAAGTATTAACTTGCAGTAGAAAATTAAGTCAGTGGGTTAAATTTAGTAATATTCCAATTTGTATTATCTAACAACTGCAAGTTAAAATGGTAATCTAAAAGTACATATCACCAAATGTGATGTCTTAAAAATTTTTAGAAATGTATACCTTAAATCTGACTCCGGGAATGTCACCAACGGCATGACCCTTACGACCGAATCCTGCTACTAGTACTTCGTCATTCTCTTCAATATGATTGAGACAACCATCCCGGGGTACAAAAGCTGTTACTTTCTTGCCGTTCTTGATTAACTGAACACGCACACACTTGCGGATGGCAGAGTTGGGCTGTTTGGCTTCAACACCACTGTAGGACAAAATAAATCTTTATTTAACAAAGGAGAAAAGAAGGTCAGAATCATTAATAAAAATATCCTTAGTGAATACATCTATATAGGAAAAATGGTCTAATCAGGAAAGTGTGCCTATTCGTGTACCTGGGTGCCACATCATTATATAGTATAAAATAAAGTTTCTTCTTTCCGCTGTCTGTCCCATCATATGCTTAGATCTTTGAAAATATACAACAGATTTTAATGTGTTTTTTTTAATAGATAAAAGGTGTCAATGGGGTAGTTTTTAGCTAAAATGCATGTATAGTGAATTAAAGAATCCAAAATTTATTTATTTATTACTTTTGATGTGGAACAAAGTTTGCCAGGGCAGCTGGTATTATCAAAATCTCTGACAGTTAAAGTGAGGTCAATCTGAGACTTTGTAATGGTGAGAAAACTCTGAATTTGTCCATCACTTCTTGGAGTAAATCTTTACAAACTAATTTGTTTATAATTAAAGAATAAATATAACCGTAATAGACACTTAGTTTAGTAGACCCTAGTAGACAACTTTAAATAGGAAAGAAACAAAAGAATTGAGACTCTCTGGATTAAGTAATAAGTGCCACACCCATGGGCTACAATTATTTCATTCAATTAGTCTTAGACAAAATTAGTTATTGATATAATATGGTTATTAAAAAAAGCAAATAGTTAAATGGACATTTAATGTAATATAGTAAAATATAATCAAGGAATTTATTACCAAATTATGATATGTATAGATCTTGAGTATATAGTGTATAAATCTTGAGAGTTTATTTAGGTCCTAGGTTAAGTGGTGGAGGCAAGTTAAAGATTTAAGATAACTTAAATCTTTAACTTCATCTTTAAGAGCTACTAGTATTTTACTAGGTACCACATGGATAACCATGTGGTACCTAGGAACATACTAGTAGCTGAACTAGAGCATGGTATGCCTGACATAATTCTAATAAATTGAGTAGATTAACAACATTCTACTAGCCACATCTTGCTGATATAGTATCTACTACCAACTAGGCTTAAAATTACTTGGTTATGACAGACATAGACAAATGTTACTTCTCACATGGAAAAGTCTGCTAACCTCATCCCCCATCATGAATAAATATGGTAGAAGCATAATTAAGTCTTAATAGTTTAATCGAAATTAATACACACAACAACACTGTTAGAAATTAAAAAATAACGGGATGTCAGTGTAAACATAATACTGGAGCATGTTTATAACCTCATTCATGGTTCATTGACCCATGTGGTATTTACATATCACATTACATGCTATTTAACTCTAGAGAATAATGATAAAAATGTAGTCCCTGGCTTATTATGATGATTTCAGCCGGTACATGTTTCAACAACATTTGTTTGTGTTTATAGTAGATAAGCTATCAATGTTTTCGTGACTCTTCTGCAGACTTGCTGGAGGTTACAATGCCGCCACTCGCAGTATTATCCTGTGATTGTAGTAGAAAACACATTCACAAGGATTAATACTGCGTATGGAAACGATGCAATAAACTCTTCTTTTTTCCAACTTCACAATTGCGATAAGCCCCTAGTCATAAACATACAGCAAATGATTATAAAGTTACAACTTATAAACTTACACTTTTTCCAGGACGATACCCTTGGCGTGAGATGCACCACCGAAGGGGTTAGCCTTCCATCTCGTGCCCATGTGGGCTTTCTTGTAATCTTTGTCAGCCCATCGCTGCTCTCTACGATGGTTCACGTGCTTACGCGCTGTCCTTATCCCCCGCGGTTTACCTGAAATAACGACGCTGCCGGTTATCACCAATGTTTACGTCGCACATCACAAAAATCCATACACAATATTTGTAATTACAGTTCCGTAAGTCTAATACTTTAATAGCACTGTTTAATCGAAACTGCGATGGAGAGATGGCAACGGATTAATTTTACACCACGAGAAAAACATGTCTACGCCATGGCGGACACCTTTACATGCATGTATTAATTCAATTTTTTAACCATAAACCAGAAATTATTTCTCCTCCATTGCTCGTAAATTTATTCCACTAAAACACAAAATCCTAAAAATAAAATAAGATGAAACCCTAAAAAAGCAACACAAAACTTTTTCTTACCCATTTGGATAGCACGACACCGATCGGCTACGGATGGGAAAAGAAATTATCAAACGGGCTAGCCAACCAACTAACAGTCGGCGTCAAACTATCATGAATACCAACATAACAAAACCAACGGGCTGCCATAGTAGTACGATATGAAAAATCGATTAACAAAATCGATAGAATTGGTATAAGTATCTAACTAGTTAAACAAAAATAAATATAGCAGGCAGTATAAATTGTATTATTTAGTTATCCCTCGTATTATCCCTCGTAGTATATATTAGTTATCCCTCGTATCACATATAAATAGAAGTTCAAGACAAATCAATCAAAAAAATTATTGTGTACTTTTTTGAAACAAAGCTAAAAATTCATATAACTAAAAATTAATATTTGACAGGATAAATATTAGATTTACGCCCGAATATTGAACCGCCACCCAAATCTGACAATCAATAAAGTGCTATTTACTGCTCAAATTTTACGTATTCTGCATAATGTGACAGCTACTTAAACACCTACGTAACGCTTATATATTTGAGTGGCGGTTCAGTATTCGGGCTTTAGGGTATTAAATAGTATGAGGGTACGGGTACTGTTAAACTACTGTTACACATGCTCATTATTAGCATGCGAGCATGCTAGTATCGAGTATGCTTTCGATACTAGCATGTGTGTACTTAACTTGAGCATGCTAGCATACTCTCATGCTAATAATGAGCATGTGTAACAGTGCTCCGAGTCTTTTTTTTCCTTTATGAAAGAGTTTTAGGCATCTTCGCAGATTGGAGACACTGGCAGGCGTACAAATTTGTTTTCTACTATTTTTATACTGGGTGCTATTTTTAAACTTCGGCTTCGGAGAAAGCCGAAGTTTTATCAATTTTATCATGAAAATAGATTTCACATTTCGATCGAGTCTTAAGTCTAAAACAATATTCTTAGAGTTATTTTTAAATCTTACCAAATCTTGGAAAACTGTATCAATTTTACCTCCAAGAGTTCCATCATCTAAAAACCAGACATTCAATTTGAAATTTAGCTCTTGATGAAAGGATGTATCGTTAAACTGAAAATAGGTACTAGCCCAAGAGGGATCAAACGACAACTGACTCCAAAAGGTTATTTCATAATTTTGAACAGTGACTTTTAAACATAGACGAGACATTGTTCTATATGTACAAGTGATAGATTTATTAGATTAATATAGACCATTTTTCACGCACGCATAAACATATATCTATCTCGTTCTTACTTAGCACTGTCACTTGCATGGAAACGGCATAACAGGATTTCAGTGCGTACTTATGATTAAATATAGAAATTTGAATATACGTAAATACCTACTCAAGCTGAAAATCCGCCAAGTTTTGCGCTCCAACTGTTACTTCAGTCGGTAAAAGGGTGTTGGGAAAAATTTTACTGAGAAATTTTCTCTGCGTAAATATTTAAATAAAATAGTTTAGTATTCCGTAACAAGGAAAAAACTATTGTAAATTCATTAGCTAAATTTGTAATAATTAACTGGTCTTAGACTAGCAGTCATAATGTCTTTTGTAATTAAAAATATATGTTCTGAATGTGTGCTGTTTTTTATCACGCAGACCCTTGATAAGTTTACAATTTCATTCACTGTGCCGCGCACTTATCTTGAGGTATATTGCAGTAGTGTGTTACTTACTTTAGAGTCAGCTAGAAATAGCTAAAAATAGCTTGTAAAATTCAGGTAAGTAGTCTAAGAAAAACATGTACTCTTATTTTGATATCCAAAACAGCACAGCTAGCATAACAATATACGTCTACAAAAAAAATAATACTGAATGAATAATATTTAAAAAGCCAAGAACGTTAATCGATAAATAAAAATCTTCTGGACAGCACAAAAATCGCTATCATATGTGGCCCTATGACGTCACAGTGGCTTCATTTTATGTTTACATGTTACTTCCTACTTCATTGACTAAGAAGGATTTGTATAGTGCCAAAGGAATTTGAAAATTTCGGGTATCTCTGTTTTGGCTTGGCTAAGCAAAGTATCAAGTATCCCCACTTTGTTACCTAAGAAGGTAAACAGGAATGATTGTGAGAAATGATAAATTGGTAACTTAACATACCATAACGTAACTTCACGCCTTTTTTCTTCCCGAAGGTGTAGGCAGTGGGTGTGAAGCATCGTCTCGCCGTTATGTTTACGTCCCAAATGGAATAGGTGGCAAACCTATTACCATACCGGGCACAAAGTTTTCAATCATCGGTATTTATCACACATAACTTCCGAAAATAATTTCGAAAAGTCATTGATGTGAGCCAGGATCTGAACACGCGACTTCTTAATTCAGAAGCAGGGTGCTTAACCACTGGACCACCGATACCTGAAAATGATCTCTAACATTTTTTTGTTATTACTTATGAGACGAACTTTTTACTACTACTACAATAACTAATTTATAATACCTAGTGTATAATAAATTATAAATTGTAGTACATTATACATTAATGCTTATGTGTAATTTGTATTATTATAAATATGTATGTTAATTTTATAAAAAATAATAAGTTATGTTTTATAGTTATTAAAAGATGTGGTGTCGTGGGACACCAAGTAGGAACGAAGTTCCTTCGGCTAATGTACAATCGACAAAATTTGCAAAACAATCGTGCTTATTTTTATTATTTGCTGATTAGTTTTTATTTAAGTACAAGACTTAGCTTTAGGACTTGACGTTTTAGTTTATAAATACCGGATAATTCTAAAGAACAGTGATGGCACTTGTACGTACCATTTTCTGGTTCCTTCTGTAAAAAAACACATTCCATGAAAACATGGAAATTAAACCTCAAAAAAGAATTCCGATACCGTGATTCGAACCCGAACCCCCCTGTATGAGAGCAAGGTATCCTAGCCACTAGACCATTCGCGTAGTTATACATTGCTCTAAATAAGCCAATACTTGAAAGTGCCCTAGTTTGGCATGGAAAAAGTGTCGTGACAACTTTTCGTAAGATTTTTTTCCGTCTAGCCCCCTTTTACAATGCGTTCTAAAAACGTTCGTTCTAAAAATAAAAGAATCAAGTAAGTTAAATATTAATATGTTTGATTCCGCGGTCAACCGTCACGCGACATGCAACAGATGTACGTTAAAGTTTACACGATATAATAAAAGATTCAAAAAGATTCTTTCCAGAAATCCTCGTAAACGACATTAATCGTAATCGCATTCAGTGAAAACTGATCATCAATTTTCATTAATTAAGATTGGCACAAAACTTTCGGTTAGCTATATGCTCGCTAATGTCTGTATATTTAAATAAACGTATTAGCTCTAACACCGCTACCACGTGCACACAGCTATTCGCCGTTCGCGTTCGCGATGCCGCGATTTTGTCATCCCTGTCCACACACAGCTCTACTCGCGCGAATATTCGGGCAAATATTCGCGACGCGCCGAACTTGGATATTAGGGCTGTCGATATTTTTCAAAATATTAGTTAGTCGCCACATCGATTTTTAAAGTGAAACTTTTATTACATCGTCTCAAACTTTTTCGTCTGTGTGTTGCATGTCGCGTGACGGTCGGCCGCGGAATAGGGATAAAGTGAAAGGCGCTCGTCAGAGCCTCGCCTTTCACTTTATCCGAGGCCAATATGGCGGCCATGTTGTTGTTTATGGATTTATTTCAATTTTGAGTGCTTGAATTTATTAATTAACTTATTTTGTATGAATATTAAATTAAGTCTTTTTATTTATATTCGGTCCATTCAATATATTTAATTTTATTTAACATTTATTTTTAGTTAAATGTCTTTAATGGGAAAAAAAGTTTCACTTTTACGGTGGTTTTTTAAATATGTGTATCAATTTCGGGCTTTGATGTATCGAAAAAGTACATAAAAATCTAGGAACATGTGGTGGTACTATAATACTCATAATTGATTACAAAGTTAATAAACTCAGTGATTTTTAATTTGCATTGTCTGTCCGTAAGTGTATATGTTCTGGAATCTTAGAACTTAATTTTGAAGCAGATATCTTCAAAAGATTAAGCTGAAATATTGCATACACGCTGAGTTTGGGATGAATGAGCTGGCTCGACCAGTGAAGTACCACTACCTGTCATCCGGAGATATTTCCAATGCAATATGGGTTTAAATGAAAGGCTTATTGTAACTCGTAAAACAATATGACATCACTTTTTATATAATATGTTGGAGCAGATATTTTTAAAGCATTTCGACAGTACGGGGATCAAATTATAGGGCTAGTTAAGAGTAACTTGAAAAATAATATTACGTCATTAGAAATCAAATAGGGTATATTATCCAAAATAGGGTTGTAGTTATTCTACTAGATTCTACCCAGACCAGGACAAATATTGATACTCGGGTGGTGATCGAACCCGACAATCTCGATTCCATAGTTGGTAGTTTTCGTAATGTAAGTACAGCTCGACCAACTTATCTGTGAACTGAGTGGCGGCGACACCGTCGACATAGTGTTGCAAGTTATTATAGATTTCCCAGAATTTGGCATGTTTGCCTAGTACATAGCGTAGTAATAAATTAGATACGTTATTAAGGTAATCTATATAATTAGTACTTATTATATTATTTATGTCTATACATTAATTCATTCATTAAGTGTGTAAAAAATATTCGAAAACCCTTGGCAAAGATGAATTGATTAGGGGTAGATAACCTGTAACTGTAACCTAAAATTCATGTTAGCTGCTGTTGGACAGTCCCTTTTTAGAGTAAGGTTTTAGGCTATATAACATCACGCTGCGACCAATAAGAGCGACGGGACAGGGCAGAGTTGTCAGTAGACTAGGTCACTGGCGGTCGGCTAGTTTCATATCTACAGGATAGATACAAGAGCTGACCTAGCAATTGGATATAATAAAACATGAGTTTTAGAATAATTCATTTATTGAAACCAGGTTTACAATAATTATGGTCTTTGGAACAACCTGCACGCCCAACTTCAGTCAGGCTGTGAGGAAATATACCTCCTATTTCCATGCAACCATCATCATCATCACTATCACTTTCTGTTTCTGTGTCACTTCTTACTTCTATTATAAAAGGCTTATCCAAATACGAATCTTGTTTCAAATATTCTTCTTCTAACTTGTGAACATGTTTGCAATGCTGTGCCCACTCATTAACCGTAATGGTTTCAAAGGCTTCTTGAACCAGGCGGGGAATCTCAGCATTTTTATGGTCAATATTTACTTCAGCTACTTTTCTTTTCATTGTGCTCCAAATGAATTCAATGGGGTTAAGATCACAGTGATAGGGAGGTAAGTACAAGCATTTGTGCCCATTTTGTTCTAATATTTTATCAATTTCATATTCAGGTTCAGGCTTGTTTCTTTTTATTAGTTCTAACAGCTGAGGTTTTGTGAACTCTTCTCCAAAGTCAACATCATTTTGTGTCAACCATAGTTGCATATCTCTTTTTAAAGAATTCGTATTTGGAACCTTATTTATGCAAACACGGTGATAGGGAGCATTGTCCGTTACAATTATTGATGGCTGCTGTAAGTTAGGCACCAGTTTTTCAATAACCCACTTTTTAAAGTTAGTACTGTTCATATCATCATGATAATCACCACTTTTAGTATTAGACTTGAAAACGAGAAGTGCATTATTAACAAATCCAGTGTCCCCTCCTGCGTGTATAATAATATACCTTTGTCCTTTTGATACAGGCTCTAATACTCCGTCTACACCCTCGCCTTGCCAACATTTACCTGATGTATGCGATGAGTGAATATATGTCTCGTCTAAATAAATTAGCGGCTGAGGTTGTGGACTTATTTTATTTTTTTCTACTGCATGCAAGTACTTTGCTCTCCAAGCTGATACTTCATTACGCTCCATTAGTACCTTACGGTTACTCTGAGTCTTTTTAAAACGAAAACCCATCTTGTGAAGCAGTTTTCGAAGACTTTCTCGTTGTCCTGTGTAATTAATTTCTGTCTTTAAGACCTCTAGTAGCTTCTTGATAGTTGGTAGCTCCTTTTTAATGGAATAAAACTCATGTACTTTTCTTCGAATAACTCCCATGTCAAAATCATCAACATGTATAAATCCCGTTTTACGCTGCCTCTCCTTGCCTGGGGTCTGAATTTTTGTACCAGTCTCTTCTGCCACATGCCCTTCTTTTACTATTTTAGATATGAGTCCTTGACTCACACCTGAAATAAATAACACATTATCATCATCAACCCCTTAACGTCACACACACAATGTTTGCTATATGTAAGTACGAATGAATAGTGGCAATATCAAAAGTAAATATCAGTAGATATGTACCTATTTCTTGTTGCGGGTTAGTTGACTCTTACATCCAACAAATTCATAAATATTGGGAAATTTACAAAAAGAAAGTGGGAACACTAACCTGTAGCTGCCGAAATTCGTTTGTATATTTGATTAAATGGTATAATCGGAGCCTCCGCCCGAGCTTCTTCTTCAAAAAAGGATTTAACCTTTAGAATAATGCTTCCAGCATCACTTTTAATCGCTTTCGGCATAATTAACGTTGTAAATATAGCAATTTAGCAACAGAAATCACAGAGTACCCGAATGTAGTAGATACTGACAATCGAATGACATTTCAACATGGCGGCCGTAGTTCCTATTTTTTCCATTTCACAGATAAGTTGGTGGGACTGTAAGATATTATCTACAGCAATAGTTAAAAATATCGATATGTCGAAAATCCGATATTTTAAACAGCCCTAGCCGACTGCGCTGCGATCGGGCGAGTAATGTGGTCAGCCACTCGCCTTTACCTTGCCGGAATGATTCGCGGCATGACGAATAACGTGTCCACAGTTCACACTACGTCCCTGCCTCTTTCCCTCGCTATTCGTCGAGTGTACGGTAGCGGTATAAGCTACTGTAAATGGTATGATTGTCATTGTGATTTGTTCAATTTGTTGTTGCATGCATTCGCAGCAAAATATGCAGAGTAGAAGTAAAGAAGGACCATCCCAGTAGTGGAACAAATTAAGGTGGCCCTATAGTAGCAAGTGGAAGGATTTTAAAAAGAGCGCCACAAATTATCAGAGTAGAATACTAAATCAAAAAGGAAAGAAAAACTTCAGCTTTGTTACACCGCTTTTTGCAATAAGCGTTTTATAGTTAATATTTTTTTCTAGATTTTTCCTGACAACTTTTCTAGTGTCTTAGTCTAGGCCTATGCTAAATATATTATGTTGATGGCTTTTTTAATTTATAAAATGGTTTTTTTTTAATTTTATGACCTGGAAACAAAGACCTTTAAGTCATATGACGCCTATGCACTTCAGAGTCCACAGAGTACATTTGTATATACCGACTTACGAGTCTGAGTCTGTGATTAGAATTTAGAAATGTTTGGGACACTTTGGGAAACTTTGACTTAAAGGTCTTAGTTACCAGGTCATTAAAACCCTTAAAAAAAAAACTTTGGGAAACCTCAACTCAAAGTATATCAACGAAATGGCTGTATGGTCAACGACCTTTGCCTACTCACATTGAGTGAATTATTAAAACAACAACAATCAAAGTATAACAAAGTTAGTTCCGGAAGCGCGGGAAACCTTAAATTGGGCGGTCGTGTTTTTTGGAGATATTTAAAAAATAATAATTTATATAGGGAAAGGATTTGGTTTTTTGTAGTTTATTTAACTTTTTATTCAAAATATTAGTGTGTAGTTTATAAGTAATTAGTTTCTTCTATATTCGGTAAGTTTTTAATTCTTATTTATGTACTAAAATGGATCCCCCAATAGACCCGGGTGGGACGAATAATACGGTAGGGCATTATGTTACGATATCGGCAAACGACAGTGTAGATACAGACGGTTCTATTGTAAGCCTAACTAACACATCCAAAAGAAAACGTTTATCTGCTAAGCCTTCTATATGTAGGCATTGTAATAAAAGACGCCGTAAGCATGGCGGTAAAAAAGAATCTGATTGCGCTTGTATGCTGGAAATGGATACTTCTGTTAATGCTGCGTATTCTGATCCCCAGAATACTACTACTACTACACATACTAACACATTAAATAATCCTTCTCATCGTAACATTTTACTGCCGTCTACGTCATCAGTAGCCAGATTATTATATGTTTCGTCTGATGCTGCCCCTTTTACTGTGCACGTTCAAAGAGAGCACTCAGCAAATGATGGCGCGTACGTTAATTCGATCACCTTTGGTCGCTTATTGAAAAGGAATGCTTTCAAAAACATTGTTAATGGTAGCTTAAAAAAAATTGGCCGCAACAAATTGTCATTGGAATTCGCAAACCATGAGGATGCTAACTCTTTTTTAAACAGTGAACAATTACTTAAAGAAAAATACAAAGCCTTTATACCTACATTCTCTGTCACCCGGATGGGTGTCGTAAAAGGTATCCCAACAGAATGGTCTGATGACGAAATTATTGAAAACATCACTGTTCCCACAGGTTGCGGTACTGTATTGAAAATTAGGAGAATCAAGAGAAAGACCACACTAGACGGCAATGTAACTTATAACAATACACAAACCGTGATAATTACATTTGATGGACAAATTCTGCCTAAACGCATATTTATGTGTTACACATCTCTACCTGTAGAGCTTTATATCTACCCAACAATTATTTGTTATAATTGTTGTAGATATGGGCATGTCAAAAATTTATGTAGGTCAAAGCCACGCTGTTACAAGTGTGGACAAGAGCATACTGGAGACAGCTGCAATGTTTCTGAGGAATCATTGTTTTGCTGTTTGTGCAAGGGCTCCCATGAGGCTGTGAGTAAAAAATGTCTAGAATATGATAGACAAAAATCTATCAAAGAATCTATGGCTAAAAGCTGTATTTCCTATTCAGAAGCTTGTAAAAAACATCCTCCAATTTCAAGACGTTCATATGCCCAAACTTTACTTTCATCTCCAAAATTACCCAATAATTATACTGTAGAACCCCAGTTCACTTCACCCAATATTAACAAAAGAAGTTCATATGTAAAAACTGTGTTTATTAACCCTAAAACAAAGGCTAAAACCTCTACAGGCTATGATCAACAAGCCCATAAAGATCTTATTAAGGGTTACAATATTTCTAATTTAAAAGATGGATGTGCTTTTATTGATAAAGAAGATTCGTCCACTCTGTCAGTAAAAGACTTAATTATTACATTAATTCAATATTTGTCTCAAACAAATAATATCTCACTGTCCAACGCTGCCCCTGTAACAGATACAGATAATAATATTAATAAATTAAATAATGGACAAAGCAGCCAAAATAGTTCAATGGAACTGCAGGAGTATAGCTCCTAAGAAATCTGATATTTTTTATATTGTTAATAAATATAAACCATTCATTTTTGCCTTCCAAGAGACATGGCTAAAACCAGAATCTTTGTTCAAAGTTCCTGGTTATGCCTGTCTCAGAGAAGACCGCTCAGATGGGTATGGTGGTGTTGCCTTTCTGGTACAACACCCTCATTCCTATTCCTACTTTCCTCTTCCTTCTCACAACAATGATTTTTCTATCATAGCAGTTCTTATAAATAACATTTGTTTTGTTTCTGTATATATTCCTCATCCTTCTAAAATTATTTTTAAAGAAATTGTAAATATTTTCTCCACTCTACCTAAACCATTTATAATACTAGGAGACTTTAATTCACAACATCCTTCCTGGGGTAGTTCATCTAATGTTTTTGGGTCAGCTATTCTGGATCTTGTGGACACATTTGATTTATGTATTCTTAATACCGGTCACCCAACTAGACTTACTTCTCCAAACGAAGGGGTGAGTGTCCCAGACATAACCCTATGTTCTTCAAAGTTAGCCTCATCATTGACATGGCAAGTGATGTCTTCTACATATGGGAGTGATCACTTTCCATTGTTAATTACCTTCCCATATAATAACACAACTCTGCCCAGACGCACTCCTCGCCATAAATACAAACTAGATAAAGTTGATTGGTCATTATATAAACGCCAACTAAACCAAATTATATCCGAATTACCAGATGTGAAAATTGACAATGAGAATGCCTGTACAGATGCTTTTGTTAGGACTATTACAGACATTGCAAGTAAAAATTTTCCTGTCAAAAAAGTTAATCACAACAGAACTTTGTCTCCACCATGGTGGGATCAAGAATGTACAGCTGCAATAAAAAAAAGAAAACAGTTAGAAACGTTATATCGTCAAAATTCTACCGTAGAAAATTTTGACCGCTTATCTATTGTTATTACTGAAACCAGGAAACTACTGAAGCGAAAAAAATTTGAAAGTTGGCGATCTTTTTGTTCGTCTGTGTCTCCTGATGTTCCACTATCAGAAGTCTGGCGCAACATTAGAAGATTTAGATCGGCATTTAGTGATACGCCAACATCTTATATTCCTCCATCGTTAAAAAACCAATTCCTGGATAAACTAGCACCAGCCTACGTTCCTGAGGATCATATTCCACGATCCCTATCCCAATCTGGTAATCTTTCTGGTCTTAATGGCCCTTTCACCCTATCTGAACTTACAGGCATCTTAAGTCATCATAAAGATTCAGCTCCTGGCGCAGATGGTATTCCCTACTCTTTTATTGCTAATTTGAGTGAGCAGTACCTTTCATACTTTCTAGATCTGATAAATTGTATTATGTTAAGTGGTAATATTCCATCTTCATGGAAATCTCAAATAGTCATTCCAATTTTAAAGCCAAATAAAGATTCTTCCGATTCTAATTCCTATCGCCCTATAGCTCTTTCCTCAGTTCTCCTAAAGACTGCGGAAAGTCTAGTGAAAAACCGTCTCGAATGGTTTTTAGAAAATAACAGATTATTAAGTGACAGTCAATTCGGTTTCAGGCGTGGTAAAAGCACTCTCGATAGTCTCAGCATATTCACAACGGATATAAGACTAGCGTTTTCGGGAAACAAATCTGTAGTTGCAGCGTTTTTAGATATAACATCTGCCTACGATAATGTGGTCATACCAATTCTTAAAAACAAACTTGATCGCTTGGATGTCCCCCCAATTTTAACTAATTTTATAATTAATGTATTATCAGAACGATCTATCCATATGGACAGCGGTGAATCCAGGCTAGTTTGGAAAGGTTTACCTCAAGGTTCAGTACTCAGTCCTATATTATATAACGTTTACACATATGATCTGGAAATATTTTTAGGTACTGATATTAAAATACTCCAATATGCTGATGACTTACTTTTATACTCTTCTGATTTATCTGTTCCTACTGCCTGTTCTACCTTATCGTCTTCGCTTAATCTTTTGAAGACATGGCTTGACGATAATGGCCTCGATTTATCTCCTTCTAAAAGTAAAATTGTATTGTTTTCAAAAATGCGCTTTCCTCCACCTGTTTTCGTATATTATGATAAGAAACAAATTCCGGTTAACTCATCAGTTAAATTTTTAGGAGTAGTATTAGATTGTAAGTTAAGAGGTGATGCTCATTGTAATTATCTTGTACATAAATGTGAAAAACGATTAAATATTTTAAGGTGTCTAGCGGGTGTATGGTGGGGTGCGCACCCCTTTTGCCTGAAACTATTATATAATGCATTGATTCGTAGCATCTTGGATTATGGAACTTTTTTATTAATACCAGGCAATAAGACTGCGTTTAAAAAATTAGATTATGTTCAATCCAAGGCTCTGAGAATTATTGCTGGAGCTATGAAGTCAAGTCCTATCAATGCGTTACAGGTAGAATGTGTCGAACCTCCGCTCACTCTGCGTAGGCAATATATTTGTGACCGTTTTTTATTCAGGGCTTTACAATATTCTAAACATCCATTACATATTAAACTTTCAGTCCTTCGTAATCAAATCAATGTTCATGGTTACTCGTCCGATTTAACAACACCTTGTCTGATCCATAGTTTTAATAAATATCATTCTTTCAAAGGTTCAACCTATCAAACAGTTTCTTTTCCTCTTTTTTGCAATAGCTATGAATCATTAACGTATACTCCAAATGTCTATTTAAATTTAAACATTAAAAATGACAGTCTTGCTAATTTTTCATTTCGCAATATTGTCGATATCCATTGGGATAATTGGCATTATATTTATGCGGATGCTTCCAAAAAGTCTCCCCTGGGGAATGTAGGTGTCGGTATATACCACCAACAGTACAATATTGTTCAGAAAGTTAAATTACCTCCAGAATCCTCAGTGTTTACTGGGGAATGTTTTGCAATTTTTAAAGCCATCGAATACATTAAATTACTAAAATTGAGGCAAACCGTAGTTTTTACAGACTCTAAAAGTTCCTTACAAGCTATTGAAGGTTTTCCTTTTCGCAGCAAACCCATTCATCCTATTATAATATTAATAAGAAAGCTTCTCTTTGAATGTGTTCAGTTCAACTTGGAAATTCATTTCGCATGGATTCCAGGGCACAGTGGCATCACTGGTAACACCAGAGCTGATGCTCTTGCTGGTGAAGCCATTGACTCTGGGGATGTATTTCCTTACCACAATTTTTCTTATGATCTTATCGGATGGGCTACGAAATCCCTCCAGGATGCCTGGTTGTTATCCTGGACGGGTAGTAGATCAGTTACAGGAACATTTTATAGAAGCATTCAACCCTTTATTCCGTCCAAACCTATCTTTTCTAAGTTTAATTTTTCCAAACGTTTCATAAGTTCATTAATCCGGATGAGACTGGGCCATGCCAGTTTTCCGGCTCACCTGGCTCGAATCAAAATTATTAACTCTAATATATGTGAATGTGGTGAAGATGTTGGGGATCTTAACCATATTTTCTTTTCCTGTCCTCGATACAATCGCAATCAATTTCTACACTCTTTAATCAATCATAGTATTCCCTTGCCTACATCTATTCCTGTTCTGTTATCTTCTGACGATTCCAATGTATATAGTTTTATCTTATTATTTATGTCTCTTAATAATATTCGTTTATAATATGTGTAAATTTATTTATTGTATATATATATCTGTTATCTGAAGTAAACCCTATCCTTTCCGATTTATTCCAAATTTCCGTAAATCCGTGTACTCTTTTTCCTAAATAACTACTATTTCCCTACCTTAATTTGTTGTTGGCAATGCGCAAATCGCGACTAGCCATTAAAAAAAAAAAAAAAAAAAAAAAAAAAGTTAGTTCCGTTATTTCATTGATTAAAGTTTTGTGGGATAAACATTGTTAGATAAACCAGATTTAAGTTTACTGTAATCGAGTAATTAAAATGACATTAAATTTAGGTAGAAAAGACGGTGGACCGGGATATGTCGGCATACAATTCTGTCAAGAGTGTAATAACATGCTATATCCTCGGGAAGACAAAAACAACAAAGTTCTTTTATACGCTTGCAGAAACTGTGATTACAAACAACTGGCAGATTCAAATTGCGTATATGTAAATAAAATTATGCACGAAGTTGACGAATTAACTCATATAAACCCAGATGTAGTTAGTGATCCCACATTACCACGTACTAAGGATCACATGTGTCCTAAATGCAACAACAGGGAAGCAGTATTCTTCCAAGGGCAGACGAGACGTGCTGAAGAAGAAATGAGGCTTTATTACGTGTGCACGAGTTGTAAACACAGATGGACTGAGTAAACTTCATTTAAGAGATATACACTATGTGAATTTCAACTGTTTTATTATTTACAATATAAAATTGACTGCGGTAGTTACAATCAGTACTTAAATATGATTGCTTTTACTTACCCTTATGTGAACTTATAGTATTTGAGAAAAAATCTCATATTAACTATTATTGCATTATTTTGTGTTTATATTTTACAAATATACTAACTAGACTTATTAAAGGGAAATGAGTGAACATTGAATATCTTAAAGATTTTTTATGTATAACTTCATTCCATTTTCTAACCAAGAATATTGGCAGCAGCTGCTTAAAGCTTCAACTTGCTCCTCCTGCCACATACAGCCGCAGTATTGTCACTCATCAATTGTTTGTCACATATACCTTCCGGAAAGTCATTCACTAGCTGAGCTGGCTCATTCATGCAGTGAGCTGTGTGGCTTTACCACTGTTAAAACAAAGTTGTGATGGCAAAAGACTAACCACCATAACATATACAATAAATAATAATTATAATACTTCATATTAATGTTAATTTCATGAAATGAAACACACAAGATATGTTTTGTTTTATTTATTAACTAAAAATATTGCCAAGCACATCTGTTCTTCAAACAGTTAACAATTCACAGCCTTTGATTAATAAATATATTGATTAAATTAATAGAATAATAAACAGATTAATACTGTCTTATTTAACAAAAACACTATTATCTAAAATATCTATTTTAACAACAATTTATTTAACAATTTAGTTTTTTTATTATTAATCTAACAATTGTATTATTATGCAGTGTTCAATGAGGCCTTTTGAAACTACAAATGCTAATAACTTCTACTTATTAAAATTCTGTATTGTTCTCTATTTTTATTGCACTAGTTTGGCACAATTATACTGTATTAGTCCAAATACAATAGTTTATAATATAAATATAGATAGAGTATTTAAAAACACTAGGTAGCTGCATGAAAAGTTCTAAGTACATACTTATATTTGTGCATTGCCGTGTCTAAAAATAATTAACTACAGACTTAGTTTTACTCTAAAAGTATGTGCATTAATATCATGTGCAGATAGAGTCGTCAACAAGCCTAGTTATATTACGAGTACATATACATATATTCGAAATCTGATATTAGCACAATTTAGCCAACTATAACGAGACAGCCCATTCTAATCTTTAGTTTAGGGTATGTTTTCTTTCATTCTTACATTTCCTAACAAAACTGCCTTTTCATATGTTCTAAGTAGAATTAAAAAAAAAACTGAACACAAGATTGTTAGAATATTAAATTCTGGAAATTAAACTACTTTTTCATAAATTTTGTTAGTTTCATTAACTTCTTTTAAAGACCATTTTATGAAATTATCTAAACTCCTTCAGTTTTTTTAAATACATCACTACAGACAGTGGACCTTGTGGTGTATTGGTGAAACAACAGACTGCTCAGTAGAGGCAGCGGGTTTGATTCCCACCAAATCTAGAGCAACAGAAATATTTATGTTTTCCTATTTATTGTAATGTAATTCATAAAAAAGTATATATGTATCTGCTGTCTAGTATTCATAACACAAGAATTTAGTTGCTTAGCTTGAAAAACTGGAGAGTGCTGTGAAATAGAGAGTTCTGATAAAATAATGAGTAGAGAAATCTTAACTTATTATTTAAAAATAATTTAGTGTTTAAACTATATAAATTAGTTATTGTTTGGAAGCTATCAGAATCAGATGACAAATAATAGCAGATTTAATATTCCAATATAAATAAACTATTTTTTACTTTAGTATTTACCACATTTATATAGAAGACCATTTCTGGAGACAAGTCTTTTTAGATTTACCTTTAAATCTAACGAATAAATTTCTCTCATTAGTTGCTTATAATTAACACACACTCTCCCATATCACAACATGAATTTATTGCAAAATTGGTTATTGCCTATATTTATTACTTATTTTATAACCTATTGGGAGATTCGAGTAGTTGCTACGGAAATTGCCGGATTCAAAATCAAACCTTCGATCGTCGTCATTGCTGGTACATAGTGTCCGACCGAAGGGCTATTTTGGCCGAAGCCGAAGCCGATTAATCGGCAATCTCCACAACCTTCGGCCGAAGCCGAAGATGGATTTTTGGCCGAAGGTGGCCGAAGCCGAAGCTTCGGTCGGACACTACTGGTAGAATACATGCTATCATTGCATCGGTTAAAAAAAATAGGTATCTAAATTTTGATTTCGATTAC
Organism: Euproctis similis; assembly: GCA_905147225.2. NCBI lineage: Eukaryota > Metazoa > Arthropoda > Insecta > Lepidoptera > Erebidae > Euproctis > Euproctis similis. Next base: position 2,866,560 of record LR990103.1, read on the forward strand.
GCGAGTAAGTATATTGCCCATTCTAATTGTAAAAATAATTGGCGCAAAACGTATCTATAATTAGCTTATGCCTAATCATAATCAAAATGTGCGTCTGGCGATATTGCTTACGTGTTCTAAGGAATCTTTATAAATTTCAAGCTCTGGCAAAACAACCATATTTTTTTACTATTCTAGTATACCTATTTATCTCATTAATATAACCGTATAATGAGGAGTTTGAAAAGTTTGGTACTGACAAACGACTTGGTTCATAGTTCATCTTTGTAAAATACGTGAATGCAGCGCTATTTAAGAATACCTAATAAATAGGTAGGCCTTTTTTGGTACAATACTCGGTAGGCCATGTTAAGGCCAAATAAAATTAAATACAGCACTTATACTCCGTCCATTATAAGCATTTTAGACAGCTCACGAATACTCGTTCCTATAACTTAGATCCTAAATCTCCAAACCAAAATTAGACACCAATACGTCAAGACAAGATCACTGCGATGGGATGTGGTTAGTCGATCGACTGTTTTCGGCTTTTGATTACATGGTAGAACAAACGCTCCTCAGTATCCTTGTCAGCGAAGATTTCAAAAAAATCCGTTGTCCAATTTTTAAAATGACACGAAATACCTACAAAATTATTAGTATGTAATTCTAGATAGATAATTCGATACCTATACAATCAAGGTAAGTAATCGATATTTTGAATTCTCTGGCAATCACTTTCACTGTCTGTCTAAAATACCTACCTTAATATAATGGACGGAGTAAAGGTGTGTACAGAAGATATTTAAAAAAACATGGAAGCATTAAACGTTAAATGCTTGAACGTCGTATTAGAAGTTTCACTTCAATAACACGAAGTGTTGTAAAAAATCTTGAATATAAAATCCGCAATTAAAAGATCAAATCGTGTGGCAAATGGCTACCAATAGTAGTTAGGTAGAGCTTATAACATGACATACATACCTTCCGTAACTTCACAAAAGCGGGACGGCGTGATATTTTTCAACGGAATGATTTATTACTCTAAATTATTCCTATTGCAATGCATTTTTGTGCATTCGCTGACCAGGCGACATTTCTATTTTAATAGGAGAGCAAGGGTCACCTGTTGGTAAATGACTAGCGTCGCCCATGGACACCTGCAATCCAAATTGTTTTACAGTTGTGTTGTCAGCTTTTAAGGGAAAGGAGAGACAATAGAGTACCTCTCTCACCTAATGAAACGCGGTATGAGCCATTTTACGTGGATTTGCACGAGCGTCTACGTGTCACTGCCGTAATCTATACTTCTATACTTATATTATAAAGCGGAAGAGTTTGTTTGTTTGTTTGTTTGTTTATTTGAACGCGCTAATCTCAGAAACCACCGATCTGATTTCAAAAATTCTTTCACTGGTGTATAGTCCATTTATCGAGGAAGGCTTTAGGCTATATAATATTTTCAAATAAATTAGGGATCCTTACTATAAGTTCAATAATGTAACCCAAGGTGTAAGAAAAAGACCCGAAAAAAATTCTTAAATCGCGAACGCTGCAAAAACTATTGATTATAGAACAAAACAATGTACTACACTTTTACAGAACATATAATTGTCGACAGAAAAGTCCGCGACGCCATATGTCTAACTATTGTAGTTATCGCACAATAAGTGTTTTTTGAATTTTTAAAAATAATTATTATGAGGTCGTTTTAAAAGTTCGTTATTTTGTACTTTGGTATTAACTCTACTCAAAATAAATTACTTCAATATAAAGATAGATTCAATACTTTTGTAGAACTTTTTGAATGATTCAATTCGGACATTTATTTCAAAAGATATCGCAAAATACAAAATGTAAGTATACGTTTCTTAGGCAAATATTCCGCGCACATATTTAAGTTCGGGAGACCCGCCCAACTCGGTCATGAGCGCCGCTCATAGCTGGCAGGTAATTTTTTTTTTAATTTTCTTAGACTTTTTTTCTTTTTGTCCTAATGAGTTTGTAGTATTTAATCGTCTTAGGTATTTGTATATTTATTTTGTAATAATTAATAGGTAATGTGAACCTGTAACATCTGTGACCCCGTGTCTATTTAGACACATTAGATTAGAATTTGATCTATTTAAGAGTGTAATAAACGGGAAATAACACGACAAGTGTAGGTAAACAAATACTTACTTTTATTATTGGCTTGATGTTTCGGCCTGGTTGCACTGGCCGTAGTCACAAGCAGACAGATAATTTGTTTACCTAAATGTATCGCGTTATTTTCCGTTCATTATATTTATGTAATATGGAACGCGAATATTAAAAGATTTAAAAATATTTTCATACTTAAGTAACCAAAGTCATGGGTCAAAGCTAGAGTTAGTTTATAGTTAGCTCTTCACGCAGATATTATAATATTATTTATAATTCTTTACAATATTGCAACTTCATTTAAATGGACGAAGCGCAAGATATCCCTACGCACCTCAATCTTGGCGTCTGTTGTTAAAATATAAAGACTTAGCGAGTTTGATACACATCTGCATACCACATAGTTGCCCATCTATATATATTTACATTTTTAATATCGTGATCTCTTTTAAAATTTAGTGAATTTATTTTGAGAAATATAGAAAATATAGAAATATAGAAAGAGTAATACCAAGGTGCCAAATCGACATCATTTAAAATATAAAAAAAAAACACTCACTGTGAGTTAGCCATACTGGTAAGAACATGTGGTGACCAGGTTTTTTTTTAAATCGACGACAATGACAAATAAAAAAAAAGGTTCAAGTAGTATTAAAAAAAACTAAAGATTGACAAAAAACTTCTGACAATATATAGGAGGGCAAAGGAGAAAGCGCCCATGGACACCACATCACTTATAGTGTTACCGTTGCGTTAACGACCTTTAAGGGAGAAAGATGGGGAAGGGAGGTGGACCTCCGGGTACCTCTCTCACCGAACGAAACGCGGCATGAGCCACTTTACGTCGATCTTCTGGGAGGTGGTGGTATTTTACCGGTTGAGCCCATTCATGCATTCATTTAACTGCTTAATATTTTAACTGCCATTATTTTCATCATATCTAGGTTGTTAGTCGCTAATATCAAAAGCTAAGCATTAAGGTGTGTAATAATCGTGCCTTATGACGCTTTGTACCCTTTACCTACCCCGCAAGGGATCTGGCGTGAAGATATGTATGTATGTATCAGGAACTTGAATTGAAAAAAAATAGTGTTAGATAGTCCATTTATGAGGAAAGCTTTGAGGTATTAATATGATCGCGGCAATAATCTTTTTAGTGTAAAATGTCTAAAATATGGCGGTACGAAGTTCGCGCGGTCTGCTAGTAATTATTATTTTCCTTGAATCTTAAATTTGTTGGCTGCTATGATATGCAATTATTACATAAAAAATAGCTTACAATCCTTATATCAGTTAAAAGAAAAATACGCGGCTTACAGCGAAGTTGCCATTGTTGTAGATAAATCATAAACTGTAAAGATCGAACTCTCTAAAATAATTGTTTGCGACTTTAAATAGACTAAATTTAAATGGAGATGGAGATTTGCATGTTAAAATCTTTGATCCAAAATTAGTAAAAAAAACATTGTTGCAATTAATTCCTTGGGTAATCTGTCAAAAAATCTTGCCTATTAATAAAGTAATTATTATATCTACGAAATTCTATGCCAGCCAAGCAATAAGTACTTAAAGATATTTTTGTATTATAACATAACTTCACACGTTTTTTTCACCCGAAGGTGTAGGCAGTGGCTATTAAGCTTTGACTCGCTGTTATGTTTACTTACCAAATGGAATAGCTGGTGAACCTATTGCCATACCGGGCACAAAGTTTTTAATCATCGATATTTACCCCTTATAACTTTCGAAAAGTATTTGGTGTGAGCCAGGATTCCAACCTGTGACTTCTTGGTTCAGAAGCTGGGTGCTCGCCACTGGAACACCGAGACTTTTTATAATATAAAAAATAAAATATATTGAAAAAATATTTATACATACAAATACATACACAAAAAAAGGTTATTTGTACCCAAGGGGATTTCCGTCGCCTACGTCGTTCTCATGGGTTTGTTTATATGAGTAAGGTTAGATGGTTAATATAAAGTCTAGTGTCATAACGAAGAAAACTACTAGTTCAGAAGAGAATTGGTGCCACGCCAAAGTAAATGATTAAAACACTCAATTGTCAGGGCTCCCGCGCCCTCAAACAAGTTAATACGGAAAAAGTAAAGTACAACGTGTGAGACACAAAAGTAACAAAACGAATCAACGATGTCTTTTTTAAGTAACGTTTTTTTACGACCTAAATAACTGATAATAAAAAAAACATATCACTTGAACAACGTGGCGTCGATCTGGAGTCTCCGGCCACGTATGGAGAACCGCTGTCAGTGTTGCGGTGGAGGCGGCAGTAGTTCTGGAAAGTTCTCCGGTAAAGGCGGCAATACGTTCTCTTCAAAATGGCCGGATATGTTTCCGGGTGGCGAGTAATTTGCCACCACGATCACTTTGCCGTCCCTGGAGCGAGCTTTGCCCACACCAAAGAACGTCGTCGACACCCATACCATTTGGGTAAAATGGCCTGTAAATTGAACATATGTGATTAAATGTTTCTACTATTCTGTTTTATATGAAATTCTGTTCTGTTTTATATGCATGTGGCCTAGAAAACTATCCACTTCACACGACTAATACTTCCACGCGGCAATTTCGAAGTTATAGTCCAACTTCTTTTATGACGAAACAGGTCAGGTCAGCCGCAAGAGGCACTTGTGTATGTCGTTGTTCCAACACCAGTAACTGTCATGCTTGAGTTGTGTTTCTGTAGGCCCGCTAAACACCATAAAACATAAAGTTTAATCCTGCTACCAACCCCTAAATATGGGGTATAAAAGTTAAATCCTAGATGTATGAAATAGCTAGGCAAATATTGCGGCAAAATTGCTGTTGCTATTTTTACCGAATACTTTTACTAATTCACATTCACTTTGAAATCCCGGAGGAATGTGGGTCAACATTTTGATCCCGTACCCGCGGTAATTACTGGGATTTAATTAAGCACATTATATAAATGTGATTTATGTAGTAGGTACCTCTACTTACAAACAAATACAATGCTGCTACAGAGAGTAGCGGACAAAAGGAATAATTTCAGTTACCTAGGGGCCGTCCATTAATCACGGGACGTTTTATTCATGATTTTTGAACTCCCCCGGTGACATTTAAACTAACCCACCCCCCCCCCCCCCCCCCCCCCCCCCCCCCCCCCCTTAGCCAACATCACATGTATTTTTAGTACATACAAAGAATATAAAAGAGTCTTATTTTTAATTCATCATCAATCGCGCTGATCGGAGTACTTGAGCGGCCAGCTTCTGAATCAGAAAATCATGGGATCGATTCTGGACTCACACCAATCTATTTTATTATAATAATAAGGTGGAAACAATAATTACACGTGATATTTTACTACACCCCCCTCCCCCCTTGTGATATTTCGTGATTTTTGTTAGACCCCTTAATCACGTGAGGTTAGAAAGGGGGGGGCCCCTTTCTAACCTCACGTGATAAATGGACGGTCCGAACTCCGAAGAGTGATTAGGTATTTGCTGTTATATTAGTAACTATCTTCAATTGTGCGCGTTTGTGTTTGAAGTGGGCTATTGTATATTGTAAAACACAGTAAAACAGTAATAACCCTACATGTGGGTCATCTGATGGTAAGCATATAGGGGAGGCCATGAACACCTGCAACACGGATAGTGTCACAGTTGCGTGGGATAGAAGCAAGGGAGAAGGCACCTGATAGCTCTTTTACTAAACGAGTCGCGACATGTGCCACTTTACGTCGATATTCCGAGGTCGTGGTATTTCACCAGTCGACCCATCTGCTGTTGATGAAATTATATAACAGGTATGTATAATTGTATAAATATGAAGACGTCTCTACCTGCGTTGACATTGGCGTGAAGCACGTCAGACTCCTTGAAGTAATTGTACTGTCGCACTGCTGCATACCAGTAGGAAGACACTTCTTGACCTGTAGAATAATATAGAAGAAAAATGACATAGCTAAAAATATTAAGTAGATATAATATAGAATAACTTTACGCCAAGTCCCTTGCGGCGTAGGCAGAGAGAACAGAGCGACATAAGGCACGCTTCTTATACACCTTACTCGCTTCTGTGACCTTTATAATTGTTATATTAATAAAAAAATGTAAATAAAATAAAAGTACTATATCCTTACACATGATAACGTACATCAGCTATCTATCTATCAATGAAAGTCCCGTCAAAATCAGTACGGCCGTTATTAACAGCCAGACAGACAAATATTGTAAAGAATGCGATTTTGTAGTCTCGGTGGGCAGTGGTCGAGCACACGGCATCTAATCCAGAGGTCCGGGTTCGATTCCTGACACTGGCTCACACCAATGACTTTTCCAAATTGTTTTCGGAAGTTATGTGTGATAAATATCGATGACTGAAAACTTTGTGCCCGGTATGGCAATGGGTTCGCCACCTATTCCATTTGGGACGTAAACATAACGGCGAGACGAGGCTTAACAGCCGCTGCCTACAGCTTCGAGTAACAAAGGCGTGAAGTTATGTTATGTTATGCGATTTTAGTCAGATAGATTTTAGGAACCAAAGGCTAAAAAGTACTCTGCTCTAATGTGTAAGTAAGGTGCTATACGAATGTTACGAACCAGTAACGTCAGGCTGCAGAGCGCTGACTGGACGCTGGTACAGGTTCTGGCCCACATCGCGGTCGTTCCTGTAGCTGAACTTATTGGTATGAGCGAGGTGGTTAGCCCACGCCTGGGCGTAGTCGCATAGCTATAGAAGACATACAAACGTTTGACACTTCTGACGCAATAACAGAGAGAGAGAGAGAGAGAGAGCTGTTGACAAAGATCTCGTTAGACCCTCAAAGTGGTATTATAATTTTTACGTCTTTACAAGCATATTATGAAAAGTGTATTTTTGTGACAAGCTAGCATAAATTAATTTCGTTAGCTTTATTAATAACATAGATTCACGCCTTTTTCTACCCAAGGTGTAGACAGTGGCTGTTAACCCTCGACTCGCCGTTATGTATACATCCCAAATAGAATATGTGGCGAGCCTACTGCCATACTGGGCACTTAGTTTTTTGGCACACACTTGACTTTAGACATTATTTAATTTCGAAAGTCATTGGTGTGTGCCAGTATTCGAAACCGGAACCTCTGGATTCAGAAACCGTGTGCTCGACGACTGGACCACCGAGGCTATTAAAATTTTAGCTATATTAAGATTTGATTAATCAGATTTTTTCTTAATTAAGAATTACTCTTTCTACATGTTAGTTGATTTTGTGACCAAATTGCTCAGTCCTTGTTTCCGGTTAATACCTCCGGTGCCATGTAGAGTTGTGGTGCAGCGTGCCGTTGTCTGTACACGTTGTGCCAGCACAGGCACTCGGTGATGAAGTCACTGTCCTGCCACGCGGTGCGCACCTCACTCCACTGAACCACCATACTTACTGGCTTCGATTGTAGCACCTGATTATACGAAACTTTTTTTAAACATCTACGTTCTAAATAGAGATGCATTTACGCCATTTTGTTTTTGCTTGCGAAGAGGAGGAGGTCGTGTATGCAAATCAATGAAGTTTTAGAGTCCTGTTTTCTTTTTCCACGCTTCCCTATCATAACTCTCCTTCCACTCCATCACTCCTAATCATTTCATCCCTATGTTATATCGAAATAACTTCATTTTTAGTAAAGCATCTATAAATGTGGTTTGCTCTATTTTATATCAATTTCAAGAACTATAGTCGGATTTTTAAATAAACAACAACCACTGACGTTTACGGTGTTGTCAGTTTTTGATGAAAAAAAAATAGTGTTCAGAAACTTGTAAGATTGTTCCATTTTCAATACATAACATAATTTAAACTATCTTCTAATATATAAAATTCTCGAGTCTAGATGTGCGTAATTGAACTCCTCCGAAACGGCTTGACCGATTCTCATGAAATTTTATGTGCGTGTCGGGTAGGTCTGAGAATAGGACAACATCTATTTTTCAATCACAAGGGTAGCCCACCCCTAAATTTTTTTTTTTAATTTTTCGACATATTTCTGTTTCTTATTTTTTTTATAAAACGGGATACAAAAATACATGCAACCCTAAATTTTCAACCCCCTACGATCAACCCCTATTTTTTAAATTTTATTTTTCGGCAAGACAACATTTGCTGGGTCAGCCAGTAGATGTATAAAATATAACAATTATAGTTAGGTAATAAAAATTAAAAACAACAAACATCGTTCATTATACAGTTTTTAAAAATTCTGATAAAGTAAATTATTTGTTATATTAAGTTTTAGAAACTTGAAATTTGTTATATTAAGTTTTTGAAACTTGAAAAATGAGAAATTCTTTTTTTATGACTGCAAGCATACCAAATGACATAGAAAAAATAATAAATGGGCTAAAAAACACGAATAGTGTAGGATTGGATGGCATATCAACTAGAATAATAAAAAAAGTACATTTACAGATTTCTAGACACCTAAGTTACATACTGAATTTATGCATTAGTCAAGGCGTATTTCCTGAGAATTTGAAAACGACCATCATTAAACCATTATTCAAAAAGGAAGATAAAGAGTCGATGGACTGTTATAGACCAATTGCACTGTTACCAGTTATATCAAAAATATTTGAGAAATATATTTATAATAAATTAAATAGCTACCTAGAATCTAATAAATTATTATGTCCGGAACAAAAGGGATTTAGGCAAAACAAAAGCATTGATTTAGCTATATTCGATTTCTACAAAACAGTTATTACTAATGTAGACTCGAAGACTCCTATTTGTGCTCTGTATTGTGATATGACCCAAGCTTTTGATTATGTCGATCATAGTATATTATTTCGGAAATTAGAGGCATATGGAATTCGTGGAAATATTTTAAATTTAATCAAATGATATCTGACTGGTAGGTCACAAGTAACTGAGATCAGTAAAGTAAATATTAGCACTAAATATGAAATCTCATACCTCTCACAATCTCGTAATGTCACGTATGGTGTACCACAGGGAAGCGTGCTAGGACCGCTATTATTTATAATTTATATAAATGATTTACCTAAGAGCACAGAAAACCCAATCACTTTATTTGCAGATGACAGTATTGTATCTATTCAATGTAAAGACATCATATACTATCAGAGAGACATAAATAATTGCCTGTCTTCAATTATTAGCTGGCTAGACAATAACAACTTAAAAATAAATTATAATAAAACTCAAATAATGCATTTCTGTCAAAGACCACAGCCATTTAATAGTTTCATAATAAGCTACAACAATAATATAATTCAAGAAGCAATCTCTGCAAAGTTTTTGGGTGTCATTATTGATAGACAATTAAATTGGAAAGACCACATTTCTTATATATGCAAAAGAGTAAGCAGTACTGCCTATGCCCTGTACAAAATATCAAGAATAGTTAGTGTTGATACTATTATTACTACCTATTACGGCCTTGCTGCTTCAGTATTGCGGTATGGTATCATATATTGGGGCAACTCCACAAACTCTATACATGCATTTAAAGCCCAAAAGAGCTGCATGAGAGCAATGTTTGGCTTGCAGTCGACGGACACTTGTAAGCCGTATTATATCAAGCACAGAATTTTAACAGTCCCGTCGCTATACATATTGGAAGTAGCACTATTTGTTCACAAGAATCCCCATCTATTCCAGCGCAAGTCAGATGTTATAAAACGAAATAGACGCGATGACGCTAAACTATGTTTGCAAAGTGCCAAAACTACTCTTATGACCAAAAGCTTACTATGCATGGCGCCAAGGATCTACAACAGAATACCACAGCACATAAAACTTCTAAACATAGTTAAATTTAAAAATATTATGCAAACTATATTGTCGGAAAAATGTTATTACTGCTTAGAGGATTTTTTGAAAGACAAACTTATATAAATAATTTATCAATTGTATAAATTTATATTTTTTGTTATAATTAATTTAGCGACTAATTTACTGACTAATAATTTGTTGACTTGAGATTAGATTTCACATTAATTATTTTAAATTATTATTTCAATATTGACTTGACATTTTTTTTGTATACTTTTTGACATTTTAACATTCATACGTCTTCGTTGGCAAATTTTGGAGAAACTTAAAAATTCCTTGTAACCATATTGTAAATACCCAAAATTGTGAATAAATAAATGATTGATTGATTGAAACTTTGTTATAAAGTATTTAAAAATGTTGTTGCTGAGTCAAATTATTTATTCAATTGAGTAGTATAAGTTTTAGAGTGTTTAGTATAATTTGAGATGATTAACTATTTCACTCATTGTTCATTCATCTGATTGAATAAGAACTGAATGCATCACTATTACTTTAAATGTGGCAACATTATTTTACAAAGTGACCTTATCTACTGTCATCTAGCTTAGTCTAATTAAAAATACGACTATAACCCTTAGACTATCGACTCTTAGGCTATCGGGCACGTACATATTATAATAAATCGTATTTTGGCTAGGCTACTAAGTTATTTGGCTCGTATCCAGGCAAGTTACGATATAGGTCAGATCAGGTATTTGGAAACACAAAATGTATAAGAGCCAGGTAGGTACACAAGATGCTAGATATTTCCTCTCCCCATTTAGTCGTGATAATAACTCTTATTTAGATTTAATTATTCTAAAACTGACTGAATTTAAAAAACTTTTTACTATCACACCAAATTAAAAAAAAAGTACTTTAATTGGCAACGTTACAACCAATAGGTACTACAAGGTGCTACGACCACCTAAAGACAGATTTAGTATATTTCTACGCATCAAAGCAATTTAAATAAAAACAAACTCCGCTTCTTTATAATATTGATCTACAATCGATAGCAGAGAAGCTTCTAGATATATAACTTGTCGAATGTTCGAGATAGTTCGTTTGAGGTCGTAAACTATCCTAACTAACCATCTGGAGAGGCTAAACTTTAATAATGCCGAGGCGAAATTTACTGATGAAACTTTATTTACGATGATAACGACTAGGTATTTCTTAATTCTAAGAATGTTATAAATAAATCTCTAGTTATGTGGCACAGCAGGTTAGAGTATAAACCTATAAACGTCTAGGCACAGGTTAGTAGTTCGATTGAGGACTTAATTCTAGTGGTAGTTTTGAAGTGCAGCGCGGACTAGTTATATAAAAATAAAAACATCCAAACTATGTTCAACTATATACGTTTTGATATTTTGTTACGGAGTTCTGATGAAAGTAACACCATGACACTTATCTATGTAATATATTTATTTATTTTTTGCATTTTTTCGAACTATTTTTGGTATGCTTTTAATTTAATCGTTAGTGTCCGAAAATCTTTGTTAGATCTACGGTCTACGAGTCATATGTCAGGTAATAAAAATGAAACTATTTAAGTGGCCGGAGAAATAATTTTACTATTGATAATAATCATCATGCCACGCTGAATGGCATGGCTAATACCCTGTGCGAAGAATAAACCAGCCCTTTGGTCGCGAGAGGCCTCGATCAGTCTCTTTGCAAGACCTTTATAGAGTTTACAATTATTTGCCCCCCATGTCCGTAACGGTAGACTTTATGAGACGCGTCCATTTGTCTCGGTGGTCCAGTGGTCGAGCATCTCGCTTCTGAATCCAGAGGTCGCGGGTTCGAATCCAGGTTCACACCAATGACTTTTCGAAATTTTTTCGAAAGTTATGTGTGATAGATATCGATGACTGAAAACTTTACGGTATGGCAATAGGTTCGCCACCTATTCCTTTTGGGACGTGAACATAACGGCGAGTCGAGTAGAAAAAGGCGTGAAGTTATGTTATGTTTGTTATGTCCGTCACCTACAAGGTTTCGGTATTTGCGTAGCTTGAGATTTTCCGCTGAAGCAGCAGCAGCACCGGCCACCCCTTACCCCTACCGTGCTTAGAAAGATTGTGCTTCTACTGTTTGATGTGGTTACATTGTTTATAGCACCACTGAGACCTTAACCTTCTCCGCCCTTCCTAATGGCACTGTGCAAATATCTTTTAGTTATAATTAATCTAGCCAAGCACGCGATCTTCGTAGCGAGTGCATTTAAATTGCCTTTAATATATAGCTCAAGGACTGGTTTTGTCTATGGATTCTATAAATAAATAGCCATGTCAGCCGACTAATATCCGCTCGTAATAAAAAGTTCATTTGTCACTTAGGGACAAGTTAAACCGTACTGTGAAAACCTCACCAATATCTGTTGAGTAATTGAGTAGTTTCTGAGTTTACCCAAATCCCAATAATCCGCCAGAGTAAATGATTCCTGTAATAAATTTAATCTCTGTCTATTATGTAGCAGTGAAAGCCATATTAATAGTGTGCAGTAGTTTTTGATGTGCGTACGAATATACAGAGACATATTTTTTTATTTATAACTTCACGCCTTTTTTATCCGAACGTTTACGTCTGAAATGAAATAGTTTTGTGGAACCTTCCCGAGAGCCGATTCCGGTCAAAGGCGTCGGCGGCAGGCCTAGTGATCGCCGTCGCCGAGGTGCCGCAAGGGCCCACAGTTCGCAGGTGCGAAACTACACGAACTACCTTTGAAGAAGGGGCGAGAGTCGTTTCTTTACATTATAAATTCAGTCTCGTGAATTAGTTGAACTTAATATTCCATAATATAATATATGGCCGAAGTTTTTTACGATGTTGGTTTAAGTGAATAATTTTAAACTTTCCAAATTATTATTTATACATACATACATACATAACTTCAGGCCAAATCCCTTGCGGGGTAGGCAGAGAGAACAGAGCGCCATAAGGCACGATTCTTACACGCCTCACTCGCTTCGTTTACTATATTATTATTTATATAACGTTTATTTTATCTCTGTGTTAACTATAGTCTCGCAGTTTGTGGTATTTGGTCCTATTGTGTAGTTTGGTTCATTCAACAATGACTATACCTAGCACATTCCTTTTGAAGATTTCTTACTGTGTTCCGGGGTTCGAATCCGGTACGTTACCGCACCGTATCTAAAGTAAATACTAAGTTCCTAGGCTATTGATGACTAAGAAACCTTACTAAAAACCAATAGTATAAAAATAAGTATTTTTAAGTGAAGAAATGGATCCAGAGTGTCTACATCCGACGAGCGCGTATGAGAGCTATAATGGGAGTGGAAGAGATGAGAAAGACGTAGTATCTATCTACCCACCCCCACGGGGAAAAGGCGTGATCGTATGTATGTATTATTGCCTTTCGAGCTGTTTTAAAAACCATACCCCACTACTAACAAATAACTTTACAATTGTTTTTATATAGTTTTTAAATGTTAAGTTTTTAACGAGCAAACGGGCAAGCGGTTGCTCCCGCAAGCAGATCGAGGTATTTCACCGATCGAGCCGGCCCATTCATGCAGCTAAACTAACTGCGAGGCTCTATCACTGTTAGCAGTCATTAATAACAACGTCCAACTCTTATTGTACGTTATTTGTGTACCATGAAACGGCGGAAATTACAGGTTTGAATGTTTCGGCATTTTCTGACTCCCTGATTAATCACCTGTCAGCGTGACTAAGTTTTATTCGAGTTTCTTTTAAAATTATGTTTACCAAATTCTTTATTACAAGTTTTGTGTTGTTTTAACCTTCGAACCTATAATATATAAAAGGTGGGCAGAGCGCCGGCTCGTGTTATTTGGTATACCTATACATTTATCATCCGTTTTAATTAATTGATAGGTTTTCAAAACTTTAATAACTTGCAAATACGTATTATGGTGAAAATGTACCTGTAATGCTATTAAAATTTGAACCATAAATACTTACACAGAAAGTGTTATTTTCTTCTGTAAGTTCTTCTGTCTAAATTTTGTAATGAAGGTATTGGTTTTTCAATTTCTTAGACCGAGGACACTCTATATATTATAGTTATCTGAGCCAATCGCGAGATTGCAGTGTCGCTCGAGCTTTGGTACCATTTTAGAGAAGTGCGAGTTTAATTCCCGCGTTGAGGGTTCCGCCCTTTCCTTCCCTGACATTACCTTCCAGAAGGACTCGTTATATTTGATCATGGAAAGTGTGTCGTGGCCTTCCTCAACTCCTACATCCATCCGCTTTTGCACTGTATACCTGCATAGTCCATTTTGCATCACCCATTCTTACTAACTACATATCCTAACCAGCACAAACATGCTCATGTTACATAAAAATCCCATAAAAAAACCGATAAAATATCCCCGCGCCGAAAAGGTACCTAATAAAAATGTGCAAAAAAACTCGTTTCCTTTTTTAGACATAAGCAAATGATTTCTCGGTTGGCAGCCGGTGAGGTCGAGTGGGGGCCTGGAAGGTGGCGAGTATGTTTCCTCAGTCAGGTCAAGGACGCGTATCGTTTTACCAAGATCATAACAATATGCATATATTAAGGAAAGGAATGTTCTTCGCCGAGGAAGGGCGTTATGGCTCCACCACCACCAACTTTTAAATATTTTTTTACTTTACCCTTTGTAATAGCTTAGGTCTGTTGTCCAGTTGTTCCTCGGCATTGTTTTTATTCTCATTGTCGATTCTATTTGCATTTCTGCGAACAAAACAAATAAAATAATATAAATTGACCATTTCAAAATGTCGCTACTATAATCTTGCCAGGGTTATAAATTTACGCCCTTATATCTAAGGACGTAGGCAAAAATGCCACGACACGCCGATAGTGACACCTATTCTTATCACATATAACTTTCTGATAATCTTTAGTATCACTCATGTCCACAGAATCGTCTGTCTGAGCGCCACACACTAAAGTTCTTCCACACCTAACTCAACCAAAATTGTAATTAATCAAATTTGGCAACCCTATTTATATAGACCAACATTGGTGAAGAAATACATATTACATAAACATTCATTTGATACAAAAGAAATGTGTGATAATAACCTGAATTTCGGTCAACCCGGCCTATTAGTTATCACAATTGTGATAATTAATGGGCTCGACCGGTGAAATACTACGACCTCTCAGAAGATCGACGTAAAGTGGCGCATGCCGCGTTTCGTTCGGTGAGAGAGGTATCCGGACGCCCAACCCCTTCCACCTCCTTTCCTATACTACTCCCTTACATATCGGCAACGCAACTGTAACAATATATGTGTTGCAGGTGTCCATGGGCGGCACTTGTCGGTTACAATCGGGAGTCACGCCTGCTAGTTTGCCTCCTATCCCATAATATTTTTATTGGATCGGAGGCGACCTTGGAAGGTCTCAGTAAGTACAGTTAATAAGTTGAAGTACCTAATAGTTTCTGAAACTGAATAGATCAGGAAGTTGTGTAAAGCATAAAGCAGTGTAACTTCCAAACAGTTTGGTGACATCCTTGGTAAATATCGGCAAATATCCCTTTATCCTTGGCAAAAGACAGATATTAAACGTGCCTTATCGTAAAAGTTGTAAATAGTAATTCTATAGTATACCTACCTACTTATAAATATATTTAATCATAGTAAACCTGTCGTCATTGTTGGAACTGTACGATACTGAAGTTGGTCACGCTATATTTTATTTGTATCTATCTACTAGATAATTTTTCCTGTTTTACAGACATGAAATATTTGTTGTTCGTGAAATTGATGGATTAAAATAGTTTCACAAATTTACGGAGTTTTTAGGTGCCTCGTATAGGGTTCTGTACAAAGAATAGAGTTGTGAATGTTTTAAGTTCAAAAGTTCTCAATTTCTCCAAAATATATACTTGGTGCGATGAAACATGAACGGACGGACATGGATGGACAGTCTGGTAGACAGTAGCACTATACTAGATACTAATATGAAAAATCATTACATTGTATAGAAAAAAGTCGATTTCCACTGTCTTTCCCCTTATATCTTTTAAACTACTAATTTCTATGCGGTTTAATAGATAGAGGGTGTCAATGTGGTGGTTTTTATCTATAATTCATATATGATGTAGTAAAGAAACAGTGATATTTTTTTAGATTTAGCGTTTTAATTGCAATCGCTATAAAATACATTTATAAACGCGGAACAAAGTTCGCCGAGTCAGCTGGTAATATATTTGTTTTAATTCCAAAACAAACTTCATAAACTCTTTCATTCACAACTTCAAAAGCCTACAACGAACAACTTAACCTATGCAAAGCAAAATTAGCGTAAACCTGCTGAAATAGATTTTTTGAGTAAGGCAAATTGAGATTGAATAAATATTAATCGATGTAGGTAGGTATAAAGGGAATAAAAGCTAAATCGGAGAAACAATATTTAAACATACATAACTTCACGTCAAATCCCTTGCGGGGGAGGCAGAGAGAACAGAGCGCCATAAGGCATGATTCTTAAACGCCTCACTCGCTTCTTTGACATTCATAACTCTTTACATGCACGCGGGTCGATTTTTGAGGTTTCTAACATCACCGTCCTCCAGGACACGTTCTATTTGGTGATGGAATGTGTGTCTTGGCCGTCCCTGTCGTCCCCGACTCCTACGCATCATCCATTCTTTCTACAGTCCAAACCATCGGAGCATGCCCTTATTTATTTTTTAATCAATTGAATATAGAATAATTAGAAATCAATATAATGAGTCATTACTCACTTGTCGGCCTGTAACAGAGCTGGTGCGACTTTCTTACGAAGGTTTGCGAGCGCCGCTAACTCCTCCCTCTTTCTGGACGGTGGCGGCGCCCCGCATAGTGTCAACAGTGGTGTCGGCGCTGGTTGCGTGGTGCGGGACAGTAGCCTGGACAAAACATAAGTACTTATATTTAAGATTTTATAAGTCGTGGGGTCAAATCTTTTCGGAAGTTATGTGTGATAAATATCAATAACTGAAAACTTTGTGCCTATAACAATAGTTTCTGTTACCTAAGAATACAGAACGAATGCAAGGATAATGGTTGATGATGTAGTGCAGTAGTCCTGGATCAGGCGAATTGTAGGTAAATCTTGAATGCGCTTTTAGCAGGAACAGCAGATACGTCGCGGTAGAAAGAAGAGTGGTGTTAGGAAACAACATAAATGGAGCGTTAGACAAATTCCTGGGTGCAAAGAACGTTAGCAGAAAAGCGAGTGAGGCGTGTAAGAATCGTGACTTATGGCGCGCTCTGTTCATAATAAATTAAATGGAATTTTTCGAGCAAAATTAATTCTCTATTTATTACCTCTTTTCTGGAGAGGCCTAAAAATGTTTTTTTTTTATTGTTTTAATTATTTATGTAGGTATTGGGATGATTGAATTGAATTGAATTTTGCGGTTTAATTTAAATTACAATTTGAATGTTCCATCGAGTTAAGATCACACTTTGAACAAAATACTTGTTTATACATATAATACCTATCTATAGAAGATATTTGGTCGCAAAACAAAAGAGCGGCGACGATAATTACGTTTTCTAAATATACCCGAAGTTTATAGGACGCCGGTAGAGTTCCGAATCCTGACAAGCGATTGTTATTAATTTAATTTTCTAATTAAAATTCAGAAGTAAAGAATGACTGAACAGATATACTTACGCCCGAATACTGAACCGCCACTCAAATCTGACAATCAATAAAGTGCTACTTACTCCTCAAATTTCACGTATTCTGTCTAATGTGACAGCTACTTAAACGCTTAAGTAGCGTTTATATGTTTGAGTGGTGGTTCAGTATTCGGGCTTTAGAGTGCGAAAAACGTGGGAATGAAGGAAGATTTTGGTATGCAGAATGGCATAATTAAATTATTCCAGTGTTCTCCTCCACTCTATCCGGCTCTCTTGCCGGCCTTTCAGATGAGAATAGGCGAAACGAAAAGAAACGATTCTTAAAGGTTCCTAGGTCGTAGCGGTCCGGAAATACCGTCCCCGGCAACTGGTTCCATGAAGGAACAGTGCGTGGCAAGAAGTGCCTGTTGAAACGCACTGTTGTCGATCGCCAACCATTCAGCCAATGCGGGTGGTAGCGTTGGCGCGTCGAGCGGTGACGAAAATCAGCTGGCGGTATTAATCCGAATAATTCCTCAGAGCACTCCCCGTGGTATATGCGGTAGAGGATGCATAGAGATGCCACCTCTCTCCGCAACGCCAGAGGATCAAGCCAATCGGTAAGAGCTTGGTTGTCGACAAGAAGAACCGAGCATCGTTGGATGCGGTCAAATAGAGTAAGCTGGTACTGGGGTGCCCCCGCCCAAAGATGTGAACACTATTCCACGTGAGGATGGCACGCTCTATTGAGCACACCAAGCTTTTTGGAGGCCAATTTGGCCTTGCCCTTCAGATGATCGCGGAACTGGACGTCACTCTACAAGTCGACATCAAGAATTCCGATACCGGCTGAGGCGGGTAAGGGAGTGCTTTCAAAACAGGGAGCTACGACAAAGGGTGACTTTTTAGCGGTAAACGCGCAGACCTGTGTCTTCCTAGGGTTGAATTGGACTAACTTTAGTCGGCCCCAGTCCGAAACTTGACTAAGCAAAGTTTCGATTTCAGACACAAGTTTGTTCCGGTGCTCGTAGACGTTTTCCCGAGAAATTCGCGGGTGGCCGGTATATAAGGCATCCCCAGCATTCACAGGTTTTAAGTCGGAGCACCGTCGACAATAACTTTAATGCTCCGAGCCGTGAGAAAGCTGGAAACCCAATCGCATAATTTCTCGGGAAGCCCATAACATGGAAGCTTCGAAAGAAGTGCTTTGTGCCAAACCCGATCAAAGGCCTTCGCTACGTCCAAACTAACGCCCAGCGCTTCTCCTTTACTCTCACCGCCTCCGCCCACCGATGGGTTAAGTACGCTAAAAGATCACCAGCTGAGCGAACTTGACGGAATCCGTACTGACGGTCACTTATCAACTGGTGCTCTTCTAGATACTTAAGGAGCTGGCGGTTGATGAGTGTTTCCATTATTTTGGAGAATAGGGCTTTTGGCGATAGGTCTGTAGTTGGACGGATCTGAGCGGTCACCTTTTTAAAGGATCGGGTGGACTAAAGCAACCTTCCATGATGTTGATACAGCACCGAGAGCGTAGGAGTACCGGAAAAGACGCGTTAGAACCGGTGCCAACTCTTGAGCACACGTCTTCAGCATTATTGCTGGGATTCCGTCAGGCCCACTTGACTTGTGGACGTCCAGGGATAAAAGTATGCGTCGCACGGTACATTGCCGGAAACGAATCTCCGGCATGACGTGACCGCATGGTGGAATGGTCGATGCGATGTTACCCCTATCGTCCAAAGTCGAGTTGGACGCAAAAAGAGTGCCAAGAAGGTCGGCTTTCTCTTTTGCGCCGTGGGCTAGTGACTGGTCCTCCCGGTGCAACGGTGGAAGAGACGGCTTACAAAAATTCCCAAGAACAGCCTTAGTTTCTCGCCAATTTTGCCTATGTACTGAAACTTTGCTACGGCTATAACTCTTTTGAAGGACCTGGAGGCAAAATATAATATATAAAAAAGTATATAATAGGCAAAAGTATATAATACTTTTAAAAAGATAAGACTAATATACATATAAAAAGTTTATTATAGACACATAAAAGATACATATCACATATTAACTTGTTTTCCTCAGTTGTAAACAGAGATTTTCTTATCTCTAAAAATGGTTCAAGATTTCCAGAATTAATAACTGTTCCATGAGGGTGAAAATTGAATAAAATTTCCAATTTGCTTTTTTTTAACAATCTTTTTTTAATAATAATTATTTTTATGTTTATACACTTTACAAAATAAGCGTTGTTTCTTGAGCGAAAAAGTATATTTTTATTCACCATCCTTTGTCGCTATCCTATTAGTTACTTATTGCTTGAAGAGTCCGGATTTAGTCTTTTGCCTTTTTTTTATTACTTATATTAAACTTACTAGCTGTGCCCGCGACTTCGTACGCGTGGAATTTGTGATCAGATAGCTATATTTTTACATAGACAGTTGAGAAGTAATTACCTCTAAAATGAAATTGTAACTGGTAGGATAAGTACAGATTGCGGTAGCAATGGTTGTTGCCCGCATTGTTTATTTTCATTTTAACAGGAATTTTTGTAGTATAGCTGTAGCCCGCGACGTCATCTGCCTGAACGCTATACAGCACCAAAAATACCTACGATTATACCTTTTAAAATAACATTTATTTACCCGTTACTTCTTTACATTTCATAAATACAGAAAGTACAGTAACAGAGGGAGACTGTCTTTTGTAAAATTGTTGAACTTCAAAAGTGCTGATTTTCAGTCTGCTTTGAATAAATGACTTTATGGTGATTCTGCTGAATTAAGTAATAAGTTGCGACTGAAGCAAATGTAGAAAATAATGAATAAGAAAATATAAATATAGAAAAGGATAAAAATATATACTTATAAAACTTCTCTATAAACAACATTGCTGGTTTGGCTCTCCGCAGCCAAAATGTAAAGAGAGTCAGGACTGGTGACGCGGGAGCAAGCGACGTACAGCTGCCCGTGTGAGAAGCAGCTCGTCCTGAGGTCGACACCCGCTGCTCTCAGTGTCTGCCCCTGCAACTTATTGATGGTCATCGCGAAGCAAACACTCACGGGGAACTGTACGCGCTTGAACTGGAACGGGAAGTTATGAGGTATGAGGGGAATGCGTGGTACAAATACTGCCTCGCCTACGCCACAACCCGTAAGAATTTCCGCCTCAATGCTGTGTCTGTGGAGCGAGATGACTTTAAGGCGGGTCCCGTTACACAACTTCGGAGGAGATAGGTTCCGAAGAAGCATAATCGGGACACCGACTTTCAGCTTGATAGTATGCGCTGGAAGTCCACTTGCTGACAGAGAGTTCAGAAATTCCACGGGATAATGTGTGGCATCATCTTGCTCGATGACAGTGTTTATAGAGGTGTAAACCACTTCATTCCCCTCAATTTTCGAGAGAATGCATTCGTTGATTGCTTCAGCCTGACCATTTTTGGGCGTCAAAATTGCCCGCTCACATACCCAAGAATTCTGCTGGTGCGGTATATGACTGATGTCCCCGTACACACAGCGAATGAGTTCTTCTAAGCTGGATACGACTCTACCGAGAGACTCTGGAAGCACCACCTGCCCACCTCTCTCCTCTGGTAGAGTGCCTTCGCCAAGACTTAGAAGAACATCGGAGAATTCTTGAGCACGTGCATTGCCGCCGAGCCGAGCTCTCATATTAATGGTCAAGCGCAGCGTACGAACTCGTGACCACAGCGAAGATCGTTTCAACGAAGCATTCACCTCGTCAGCCCTCGATCCCCGCGTCACCACGGGCAGCGTTTGTCGGAAATCGCCACTGAATAGAACTGTGACACCACCCATCAAGTGTTCGTTCCTGCGGATGTCCACGGCCTCAACTGCTTTTCTATTGGCCATCGTACACTCATCCCATACGATCAGAGAGCAATCCTTCAGCACGTGTCCCTTATCACTATTGCGTGACACACCACAAACAGGCGTTTCGGTGCTCTCTAAATCGATGGGAATTTTAAACATGGCATGTGCTGTCTTGCCACCCGGAAGCAGTGTGGCAGCGATTCCCGACGACGCTACAGCAATGGCAATTTTGCCTTGCCTCCTGACCTCTGCAAGTATGCCAGTGGTAACAAATGTTTTTCCTGTTCCACCAGGAGCATCCAAGAAAAACATTTTACCCTGGTTTTGCCCAACGCTTTTAAGAACAGTGTCATAAATTTGTTTTTGCTCTGAAGAGAACAAAGCGACATGGTGATTTCGTATGGTGGTCATTTCGCTCGGATCGTAAATTGTCTCAGCGTTATACTCTCGATTTCCACGGTCTTGATGCGGTGATGATTGGGGAGCTGGTAACCCATATTCGACCAATGGATTGCCGCCGATGGAAATGACCACGTCTTGAAGTGAACTAAGACAGGTGTTCAGCACGCGTTCATCAGTTACTTCGACTTCGTCTCCAGTAGCACGCCTCAAAGCTCGTAGAAAATCTTCAGATAGATGATGTCGATATTTTTCCCACAAAGCTACCGGGTTCGTGACTCCACAAAACACCAAGATGACGGCAAACAGATGACGCATACGGCTGGGGCTGTTACTGACGCTCGCCTCCGCGAGGGTGTCATCCCAGTTTTGGTCACCGTCGAGAAGGTGACGTGCTACACAGGCTGCGCGGTAAGTGGGATACTCCACGCCATCAAATGTTCTCAGAAAGGCAAAAGACGTTGGGCCTCGGATCGTGTGAAGTAATAACCGCAGAAAATAGCATTCGCCATTATTCGGGTGCACGGTATAAACTCTACCCAATACGGTGTCCTTGAAAATTCCCGGAAAACCTTCGACAGCACCTCCTCTTCGACGTCGGTTAAATATTCCCCTTTGCTTGTCGTACGTGTAATATGAAGGCACCTCGTCATACGTAAGGAACCTCGCAAACTGGTCGATTTCGCAGAGCCTGAAAAATGCCAAGAGAGTTGTTTGGCGCGGATTTTCTAAGCGCTCAGCAACGTTGTTGGGATCAAAATATATGCGCTGACCGTTTTCTAGGTGGACGTCTAAATGCATGACGGCAGGATGCCTGTCATGTATAGAGAACGCCAGTATCCGCCAAACTGCTTCAGACGTGCTGATGTAGCGACCGGACTGATACTTGGTCACCTCGTCTCTGTCAGTGTTCTGTAAAGCAAACGTCGCCTGATCGCTACCTTTGTTCACGTATTTGCAGATATATTTGATCGACCCGACGCTGGTGCACGACTCGACGTTGATGTGCGTCTGGAAGGTCCTGGACAGTACTGGTGAGTAAGGAACAATCCATCGGTTATCGACCGGTCGCGCCTGGCCACGCACGCTCAGCTCAGTGGAATGCCCGCCCTCTGCTGGTGATCGGCGCCGGTATGAGGGATATCCATCCTCACCAGTAATGGTTTCGTTGGTAAATTTTTTTGGGAATCTTTTTGTACAACGTCCGTCTTTCATACAAGGGGAACTTGGATTTAACGTGCCACAGGGGCCATGCACCATGTGACTTTTAACAATTTGATGCAGAACAGGATCAACGTCAGGGTCCGGAAGCTCTGCACTTATGACTTGATCAATCTGGATAGGCCTGATCTTTTCTTCCAACCACAAAAGCAGATGCGCGTGTGGCAAGCCGCGTTTTTGCCATTCCACGGAGTACATATGACATCGGACTGTACCAAACACTTTTGCCTTTGTTAGAAGATCCATAAGGCATTTCAACTTCAGGTGGAATACGCGAGAGATCAAGTCGTGCCTGTCGTACGAAACCTGTCCTGCAAGGAGTTGAGCTGTTATTTCAGGCCACTTTGGGTTGGTAGTGATAGTAATAAAGAGGTCCGGGCGACCAAACTTTCGCACATAGCAAAATGCATCTTGGGTCCTCTCGTGCATGTACCGCGGACCTCCTGTGAAGGTGGAGGGGAGAATGACCATCCTTCCTACATCTTGAGCATTGGCATCATTCTGCATGGCATCTCTGAGATGGACGTAGTTCTCAGCTCTCAGCTTTCTTTGATTGGACCTTATAAATACCAAACGCTCTGTCTCAATTTTGGCATACATGTCCACCAGAAACTGACTAAAGAGTGTACGATGATGGTGGAGATAAGAGCCATTGTTCACCCTCAGCTGGATCAAGAAGCTGTAGAACTGCATGGCGGACGTTTTTTTGTTATAATTTGGGGAGCCTGTCTGGGGGTCTACATTATAGTGGGCGAAATGGTAGCCATCCTCTCCGCGACAAAACATGAGCGGATATTGAAGAGAATCGTACGCGCGGTGAGTTTCGCTGATCCTTTGAAGCCGGTCATCGTGCGTGCGTAAGACGATATCTCTTTTATCACACTCCTGATCGACTAAGAGAACGGCGACCTCATTCGTCGTTGGCGCATTATATCGTCCCGGATGGGCTGCAATCGGCTTTCTATCTGCACTGATGACAAACTTAAAGCGGTTGCGCTCGTTCTCAGGCACCGACGCCAGAGCGGCTTTGAAGTTGCCAATGTGCGGATTAACGTTATGCAACATACTTTGCAATCCTCTGACCAGAACAGGGTCCAAATTGGGGATGTGTCTACTTCGTAGGTTTGCTTGTTCTTCAAAATCACTTACAAAATAAATTTGCAAAAATTTTGGAATGTCTGTAGGTAGCAGCGAACCGATTTGATGGTAAACTTGCCCCTGGACCTTGAATGTCGGCATGAAACCTGCTTCAACGATTTGATTTGCACCAAACGAAGTCATCTGGAAGGCGCTGTTATAAGCTCGGATGTTTTTCAAAAAATGGCTGGACTTCGGATGTTCGCCATTTAGTAAGATTCTTAACAGATCTGGTGGGTCTTGCATAGACTCCAAGCGTACCTTACCAGATGCACAACACATCCCATTGGGCTCTCCTTTCCATTTGCGGGCTTGACAGTGGGCACACACTTCTTCTAAGACACCAATATCTCCGTGTGCGGCGTAGTTAATCGCAACATTGTACATAAATCCACTTCCCTCTTTATTTAGCCACGATTGCTCTTCGATATCGTAAACCATGGATTCATCGTCAGATGTTGAAAGTTGATTCATGCTACGCCGCAGACGATCTAGTTCTAGTTGTGCCGCACGCTGTTCACCCGACCAAGATCCTCGAAACTCTTGAATTCTATCCCGTTCTAGCGATAGATGAGCAGACGTATCGCCACACACGTCGTGGTACCGCTGCCGAGCAGCTGCACGACGTTCTTCACGCTGCTCATCGTTCTCTAACGACCGTGAAAGGGCATGCTGAGAACGATCTCTTCTTAACCGGGTCATCCGCTCTTCATGATCTTCGATCGACCGAGAAAGAGAAGTGCGACTCCGCTGCGAATTCAACCTCGTCTCTCGCTGCGTGTATGTCTCTGACGCGCGAGACTCGGCGTGGCGCTCCCGGTCGCTTTCCAGTCGCGCTTCTCGCGCTTCGACACTCTCATAAAATCGAGCGGCATCTGAGCGAGAGCGCTGGGAACTCAACCTCGTCTCTTGCTGCGTGTACGTCTCTGACGCGCGAGACTCAGCGTGGCGCTCCCGGTCGCTTTCCAGTCGAGCTTCTCGCGCTTCGACACTCTCACAAAATCGAGCTGCATCTGCGCGAGAGCGCTGGGAACTCAACCTCGTCTCTAGCTGCGTGTACGTCTCTGACGCGCGAGACTCAGCGTGACGCTCCCGGTCGCTTTCCAATCGAGCTTCTCGAATTTCAGCACTCTCGCACGATCGAGCGGCATAAGTGCGGCTGCGCTGCAAACTCAGTCTTGTCTCTTGTTGCGTGTATGTCTCTGACGCGCGAGACTCAGCATGGCGCTTCCGATCATTTAATAGCCGCATTTCGTATGCTTCTATACTTTCCAGAGACCGCAACGATGCATTTTGAGTGCGCATAGTATCTAATCGGGACTGGCGCGACGTACTACTTTCTCCATCTCGAATTTCCGCATTGTGTTCTCGAAGAGTAGCTATCCTTGCCTCACGCTCAATGGTGGTTTCAAGAGATCGAGCTAACCTTTTCCTTCGACTATCGTTTGAGGATTGGGATAGATTAGACCGTTTTCTAGGCATTTTGATTATTTTAAGTTTGAAAAATAACAGAAAATAATTTACACGCTGAGAATTTACACACAGATAATGATAGCTAAGCAGTAAGCAGTAGTCCGATTCCGAATGAAGTTTATTTAAGTAAATATTTTTTTTTTTAATTATATTTCAGGAAAGTATTTTCAGTTTTCACGTTAAATTCGACTAAGCACACGATAACTTATAGCAACGCAGGTAACCCCAGTTTCTATGAGTTGTCGCGGCGACATCCGTACTCATAACATCACTTTTGGTGAACGAAATTATAGCGCGATCTAATTCGACGCCAACGCCATCTAGTTAGCGAATAGGAAACATTTTTTTTTAATGGTGTAAAATTATAAAATTACGAAGCAATCATTACACCAATAAATACCGAACAAAAATATTAACAGTTTTTAGCATATACAAATACATTTTTTTAATTGTCTTGCTCATCTCTGAAAAGAATTAACGATACAATTTTAAAGAAGAAAATGCACAACTCCATCTATGACTCTTAAAAACATCTATTGACCGCAAGCGCATGATGAAATTTCAATTATTTATATTCAAAAAGTGTTTAAACATGTAATTCGACTTGATGTTTTTAAAATCTCAAAGATTTATTTATATCTAAAACCAAAAAGTGCTTACACGTGTAATTCAACTTAATGTTTTCTGTTTTGTAAATCTCATAGATGGCACTGTTTTAAAATTGTCTATTATGTTTAACGGCATAAGTTAATTAAAATGTGAAGCTAACTTATATTATATTATTATTATTATTATATGTATAGATTAAAGCATGGTTATTAACATAATAACACCATAACAACATACAAATATGCGTCGTTAGATTACACGTTGCTACAGAATACATTGAAGAAATAAAGGTTCACTGCTCGTTCCTCGTAGGTGATAGCGTGATAATATGTAGCCTATATGTTGACCCGACTTCTTAATAATTTTCGTGCCAAATTTGAAGTAAATCCATGCAGTACTTTTTGAGTTTATCCCGGACATACATACAGACAAACAGACAAACAGACAAACAGACAAACAGACAAAAATTCTAAAAAGTATATTTTTGGCTTCGGTATCGATTGCAGATCACACACCAAGTATTCTTTTTAAAAAATATTCAATGTACAGTTTTGACTTTTCTACAATTTTATTATATGTATAGATATATATGTTTTTAATCCTACTAAATAATTCGAAGTTTGTATTTTAATATAATAATAATAGTTAAAACAACAGCTAGTGTGTCAGATTAAATTAATTTTATTGTTGAATTGTTTCGACAAAAATATATCTGTTCCTAATTTATTACTCTACACAAATGAAATAACTTTTTGGTTTTTGTTCTGTTATTTTTTTCAATACTTAAAAATACAAGATTTTTTTAAAATAGAACCCGTACCTACATTCCGTCATAGACAATACTTTAAGGATTATCACAAAGAATATAAACAATGATAGATACCTTTTAGAAGCCGGCGTCCTTTTCGACAGCAATGTGTAATCACATGAGTTTGAGCTAGGAGTGTTGGTTGTAACAGCCGGTGGATAGTACACATCTTCTTCTCTATAATTATTGTTCACTAAGGCCGATTTTAGCGGCAACAACTCGACAGTGTCGTTAGGACGTGAACCACCTTGAGTGTTCATTGCTCGACTGACATGTTGCTATCACAGTGGCTGCTTGCAGCCTACTGAAATGCTGAACGGGAATACTGAAAGATATGACCTTGAAAATGGTGCAGTGTAGTGCTGTGCAAAATATTTGTTCTAATAATATCAGCCATAGCTCCGGATCTCGGTACCACGCAAAGAAATCGCACATAACAATTGGTAATTGTTACGTGCGATTTCATCGCGTGGAACTGAATTCTTCAGATTTTGATAGATACATAGATAGCACTCAGTCTCAGTTTTATGAATTATTTCCGATAATAATGGCGAAAGTAGGTAATAATTCGATAATAGTAGAAAAATAATAGCGAAAACTTTGACAGTATCTGCGATGTTCCAATTAAATGCGCGTCAAAATTGGTCCCGCCGTTTTCGAGATTATTGTATAATTTCAATTGAACACGCCCTAGGATAAAGCTGCGATTAACAGCGTTCGTTGGCATTCTTTTGATGGGACAACCGACAAACAGGCTAGTGGGTCACCTGGTGGCAAGATTGTGCCACCATCCCATGGGTATCTGCAACATGAGAAATCACATCTGCCTTGCGATTCTTTAAAGGAGTAAGTTAGGTTACTATAATATGTATTGCAGATATCATTACTGGTACATCACTAAAGTATAGGGCGGGAGTGTGGTTGCGTTCGGGGAGGACTCCCGGGACGCGCATGCGTTCTGATTGGCGTAAAATGTTTCTTTAAAATAATGTAAGGGTTTAATATTCGATCTCAAATCAAATAATTCCGAAAATATTTAAAAAGAATAAAACCTCATTACCTTGTAGGATAGGCAGATTGAGGTAAACATCACAAGACACTGTTCGTAAATAAATTATTTTTAAATGGTGTCTGAAGCTTCTGACGTAACTCGCTGACAAGACATGGACCATTTGGTTCCTGAAATTGTTTTAGATCCTACCTGTCTCTGTCCTTACTTTTTTATTTGTATATCTTTGAATAACATTATTTTATCTTCCACTAACTGACCCGGCGAACTTTGTTCCGCATCAAAAGTAATAAATGAGTAAATTTTGAATATCATGAGGATCAATTTGTGCTATTCATCGGCTTTAACTGCTGTCCCGCTATGTTAATGTTGTAATATCTTCGTAAATATTCGTTTAAATTGCATGCTGTAACAGGTCAGGATCATCTATATTAAATGCACAATCTATTTAAGATACTTAATTGGATGCACTGAGTTCAATATAATTGGATGTAAATTAATGCTGTAATGTTTAAAATCGCTTCGTAAATAAGCCATTACTTCTCGTAAATAGTAAAAAAATAAAAATGGTCATTGTGGGTTATCCCTAAGAGATAGACATATGCCGTCGCGGACTTTCTTGTAGACCTTCTGAAGGCGTTTAATAATGTAGAACATTGTTTTGAACTATTACTTAGGGTTCAGCCAGCGTTTGCAATTAAAGTGCTAAATCTCGAAAATTATCATTTTTTCTTTACAACATCATATTTGAATAATAGATCAAAACCACCCCGTTGACACCCTCTAACTATTCCTCTAAATCCGTTGCGTACTTTTTAGATATACGCATACAAGGGGACAAACAGCGGAAAGTTACTTTTTAGTTTGTTTTATACTATGTAATGATTTCTTCCTCATTCCCGAAACACCGCAGGATCTTTCTTATTTTGACACTGTGACTTTCTTTAATTTCCACTTTTTGAATTACAATCATGTACATCATGGTGTAAATAATTATAATACAAAACACACAAACGAAATCCTATTTTCATAACGCGTCGTTATCTAAATAGGTACATTACATTACAGTCTACAAAAGTAACCCATTAACATGACTAATACTGTCTTCTGGGTAGCTATTTATATTCGGGAGATGGTTATACCACGGTTATGCGTATTGCAATAAATAATTGCAGCATTAATAATACCAGTAGGTAGGTAGGTACTAGGGATGTGAAAAAATAATCGATTTTTGAAATAATCGATTAAAAATCGATTAATAAAAATAAAAAAATCGATTTTAACTAGCGATTATTTTTGTATGACTAATCGATTAATAATCGATTATTTTATCAATCATTCAATTACATATTACCGATTTTTTTTCATCTGCAACGCCCTGATATTAAGTTTGGTCTTCTGGCCCGGAACGAAAACAACTAAAGAATACTTTCTCCATAATGTTATTTTTAACGCCATCTATGACCGCATTCCTTCTATACCTTTGAAACAGTTTAGTTATTTGTTTAATCAAATATTCACTAGATGGAGTCAATGAATAATACTATTTTATTAGCCGACATTTGGTTGATATGTTTTCTTTTATTGTTTATTTCCAAATTACTAAAGGTTACATGGAGACTTTTCTAGTCACATACCACAAAAACCATCTGGGGCTTATCAGTGGTATATCATCCATCCCACAAAAGCCAACAACAATTATGTGATGACTAGGTCGGTTACAGACATAAGTTCCTTAAGACTATTTGACAATTTTTCTTAGTTAGTGTTTTTTTTTTTACGAGATTGGAGGGCAAACGAGCAGGCGTGTCACCTGATTGTAAGCAACTAACGCCACCCATGGACACCAGCAGCACATATAGTGTTACTGTTGCGTTGCCGACCTTTAAGGGAAGGGGATAGGAAAGGATGGGGAAGGGGGTGGGCCTCCGGGTACCTCTTTCACCGAACGAAACGCGGCATGAGCCACTTTACGTCGGTCTTCTGAGAGGTCGTGGAATTTCACCGGTCGAGTCGGCATTTATGCAGTAAACTGCTTGCCTCTGTGTGTCACGAATTTTGTTAATTTCGGCATTAATTATGTCTGCCTGCTGAAATTAAAGATTATCAATTAACGAATAATTAATGACATTATTATAATATAATAATGTCATTGCCCAAAAATTTAAAAATCGATTAATTTAAATAAATCGATTATTTTTTTAAATAAAATCGATTATTAATTAATCGATTTTTTCATAGTAATAAATTAATCGATTAATTAAAAATCGATTTTTTATGTTAAATGTCACATCCCTAGTAGGTACTGTAACGAGCTCGGACATCGAGTCTCTTATATATATATAGGGTTCATCTCTCAGCTCCTCAATTTATTGAATACAAGGTATGCTGCATTGAGATCCTCCTCTTACATGACAATGTAACTTGTCAGGTTAATTTGATATAGGGGTATTACAAGCTCAGTGCATGTGTGTTAAATAAATAGTCAGATAAATTAAATCATAGATATATTATTCATGTTATTAAATTATTCAGAGCACTACTTTAATTAAAAGAATACATGCCCCTTATAATAGGTTTGACGTGTTGCTCCGCATCACTCCTTCGTTGCGCTGCCCTCGGCTCCACGTCCACATGAATTAATTAACTTTACTTTTAATTAAACGATTAATATTTTAATACTCGAACTCATTCAGTATATGCGCGGCGTCGCGATGCTAATTTTGCTACTTCATTCGAGTTGCAGTACCTACTAGTCGTGTGTCGTTCAGGAATGAATCCTTCAATTGGACTAGTTCAGTTACGTTTAGTTCATCCTTCACTAGTTCAGTTTGAATACAAACATATCCGTAGTTCATTTATTTCCTTTCGAGATACGAGAAGAAACAAAACGCACTTCTTATCTTAGTCGAACGGAGTCGAATGTTTCCGATGATTGGCGAATGCAAATAATCTGTAAATAGCGTAATCATTGTAAATACCAGATTTTTAAATACGCCAGTCTAGATTATGACATAGTTAATTTACGTTCTTTAATTTTTTTATCAATCTTGAAATTTACATCGAATATTAAAATAATCTAGATTGTCAGTCCTAAGCCCGTATTAAAGTATGAAGGGAAATCTGTTAGTCATAATATTTAAAAAAATATGTAGGTAAGAAGTATTTCGCAGCTAAGTTAATTTAATCTCGTTCGTAGTTCGCTGCAATCAAAGTTACCGCACTGATAGATGAACTAACCTACGAAATCAGAACGATTGAACAATGAGATAATATGACGATGACGTGAGCAACTGGACTACTGAACTAAGTGGACTAAATGAACTAGTGAACTAAAAGAGTGATATAGTTCCTTAGGATCAAAAGATATGTACATATCTTTTCCCTACAGTGACACATTTTGCGCATCTCTAGTACCTACCTTTTTGAAGTGGAACTACTAATGTCTCGTGCAAGAGCATTTAACGCTTTTAAGTTTTAACGCCCCCTTGCGGCCACTATTAGTATAATAATATAATGGTTATAAAAAAGCCAAGATCCATATAAACCAAGGACGAAAAGACATAGCGACTTTTTAAACTACCCGTACAGACATCTAGTAGCGGATGGTGGTACTAGCTAACAATAATGATGAACAACATCTTTTTACACAACAAGTGAACCTACTCGAGAATTATAATTGAAAAAAAAATGATGCGGTGTCGTGGGACACCAGGTAGGAACGAAGTTTCTTCGGCTAATGTAGAATCGACACAAATTGCAAAAAAAATCGTGCTCAATTTTATGTAGGTTTTCTTGATTTTTCTCTTAAATTTTGCTGATTATTTTTTTAATTTAAGTACAAGAAAGTATTTAGGAAATTCAGTATTTTAGGAAATAATAAATTACTTAAAATAAAAAAACATCGTAATTCAAATTATCAACTAAAATAACAAAATATGTCTCTTTATTTTTGTTTGACAACATAAAATTACATAGAAATAGAAAAATAGAAATAATATTATACACTACTCGCTTGTGTATGCGACTGCCGCGCCTGCGCACGTCTCATTTAACGGTTTTATTCCACGCACTTTTTTCCACGGATTTTTCTTACGGTTTTACTATCACATTTTTTTCAGTTCGGTCGCGCAGCCAAATCCCTATCCCCTCCAAGCCTGCCGTAAGGAACTTCGTTCCAATAGGTTAAAATTCAAAATAACAATTTTAGATAATTATGACACCAGTTTTAGTGCGAAATAGTTTGTAAATCTATAAATTATTTATTTTAACAATCCAAATTCACTATCTTTCGGCGGATGGCGCTACTAGGAAGTTTTAAAATTTAGTTCTCTTATATAACAAATATTACATAGAACGAGTTAATACTATCTAATATTAAGATATTAATCATGAAAATAAATATTACGAATATTCATGCAGTATCAGTATGGATTTAAACATTTAAACAATAAAAGGAAATATCACCAAAACAGTTATTAAATATAATGAATTGCTTAATTAATCACATAATTATAAATTTCGTGTATTTTACTTAACTAAATAATAAATATATTTCAGTAATATATAGACATAAATAATATAACATAACTTCACGCCTTTTGTTACCCGCGGCGCAGCGGCTGTTAAGCCTCGTCTCACCGTTATGTTTACGTCCCAAATGGAATTGGTGGCGAACCTATTGCCATACCGGCACAAGTTTTTCAGTCATCGATATTTATCACACATAACTTCCGAAAACAATTTCGAAACGTCATTGGTGTGAGCCAAAGTCTGGAATCGAACCCGGACCTCTGGATCAGAAGCTGTGTGCTTGACCACTGCGCCACCGAGACTAATAATAACATGTAATCATAATTAAATCAGTTTACCTAATAAAGTTTTATAGGGTTATCAATTATCATTACATAGTATAAAACAAAGTCACTTTCTGCTGTCTTTCCCCATATGTTTAAAACTACGCAACGGATTTTGATGCGATTTTTTTTAATAGTTAGAGGGTGTCAACGGGGTGGTTTTGATCTATAATTCATGTATAGTGTAGAAATAAAAAGTGATAATTTTCAAGATTTAAAACTTTAATCAAAAACGCTGCCTGAACCCTAAGTGATAAATGAAAACAATGTACAACATTATTATACACCTCTAAAAGGTCTACAAAAAAGTCCGCAAGGGCATATGTCTACCTCTTAGGGATAACCCACAATGACCATTTTTTTTTTTTATTTTTTACGAGAAATAGTGGCTTATTTACGAAGCAATTTTAAACATTACAGCATTAATTTTCATCCAGTTAACTATCTTAAGTAGATTGTGCTTTTAATATAGATCAATATAGCCGTTTACAGCATGTAATTTAAACTAATATTTACGAAGATATTACAGTATTAACATAGCGGTTTCATAGCAGTTGCGTTTGCGCGCCATAACGCGTGCTGATAAATAGCACAAATTGAAGTTTTTAAGATACAAATATTACTAATTTATTTCTTTTAATGCGGAACGAAGTTCGCCGGGTCAACTAGTTATTATATATAGTTGACATCATATACCGCTAGATGGCGTCCTGCGCCGACATATGTATGTTCGGGTGAATATTAGAACTCAATTTTGAAGTAGATAGTAGTCATCTCGGTAGTCTCGGCGGTCCAGTGGTCGAGCACCCCCCTCCTAAATCAAAAGTTGTGGGTTCGTATCCTAGCTAACACAAATGACTTTTCAAAATTATGTTTGACAGCTGAGTGTAATAAATACCGATGGCTGAAAACTTTGCACCTTGTGTAGGACAATAGGTTCACCCCCTATTCCGATCGGAACGTGAAAAAAACAGCGAGTCGAGGCGTAACAGCCACTGCCGGAGCCCCCTGCAGGGCCACGTATCGCGCGACACCACCGTAGAGGCGGCGAATCTCGGGGGAGACGGTGTAACGCGCCTGCCACCCGTCCTACTCGGGGGACCATCCTCACGAAGTACTCCTCGAAGCTCCAGAGGCTGTTCAAGGTGAGGCCGAGGTACTTCAAGTACCTTGCCACCGGGACAGCCGTGTCACCCACCTGGATCCGCGCGGCTGGTGGTTCCCAGCGCCGAGTGAGGCGGTGGAACCACAGAGCTTCACTTTTGTGAGGCGCAGCCTCCAGCCAAATTCTACCTAGACCCAGATAAATATTTATACTTGGGTGGGGATCGAACCCGCCAGACCTCACCCTTACTTACATTAGCAGTATATTATAAATCTATATTGTTAATTATTTATTGACTATTTTTAAGTGTCGGTGAAGACCTATAAAAATAAAGAAAGCTATTGTAAATACATGTTACTAAGTTCCACTTCTGTAGCGCGGCGGGACTCCACGCAATTTTTTTTTTTTACGCGAGGAAATGCATTAAGCACACCCCCAGCTGGGACGGCAGGGGGTAGTGTGGGACTCCCAAAACAGTAAACTGCAATCCGGTCCTAGGGTTACCCACTAAAACCTCGCGGCGGCCTTCCTCCGGCGTTGGGGTGGCCCAGGACAGTGCGTCAGCCCTCTGGTCCACCCCGCCGTTGCCCCCCCCTCTGTCGCGAGGGGGTGCTCATCCTCGGAGAACCTCGGGAGGCTCCCCTGGGTGGAGCGGCTCCGACCGCGCGCTGTAAAGAGGCGCGCGGCCGGCGGCGCCCCCGACGACCCTCCTCGGCCGCACCGGGGGGTCATCCTTCCCGGGCTACAACCCGGGCGCACCCGCGGGGTGTGCGCCCTCGCGGCCCGTCAACGGCGGCGATCACTGAGCTCGCCGCCGCCGCCTGGGTACCTACCTACCTACTGGTATTATTAACTTAAATTTCAACGGCTGTTATTTTCATACATGTTTGGCGAATATTTTTAACATCAAAAAATAAAGAATTTATTAATAGAATGATAATACGCCGAAAAACATTGTTATTATGCCTATTGTTTATTATTTTACCCATCCATTTTTGTAGTAAACGGTATTTTAATACAAATATGGTTTAAAAAGTAATTAAGTAACCAAATTAGGAGGATTGCGCGGTAGGCAGAGAGAATACAGCGCCATAAGAAGCGCTGGTGAGAACTGACGGAGTAATCAGCAAACATGTTGCTGTGAAGGCCCTATTAAATAATTTGCTAGAAATAGTTCAAGCCTTAGAAGAAGTTTTCTTTATGGTATACGGTAAACAAGCAGGCGTAAGCACCCGGTGGCAAGCAACAAACGCCGCCCATAGACATCTGAACACAACTAGCACAGCACTTGCATTGTTGTCTCTTAAATTGGAATATGGAAGGGATCGGAAGCGGGATGGGAAGAAAGGGCTTTCCCTTTTGGGATTGGATTTCCGGATAGATATCCTAAAGAAACAATACAAGGTGTCTCAAAATAAAGTTTATTTTTATTTAGTATACTGCGTGAACACAACAAACCTGAGGGGCGCGGAGGTTACGGCAGTCGACAGCGTGGCTCTTGGGAATTCAGTTGCTATGGAGCGTTTCTCGAGAGGACTCATGGAGTGAACTGCTTGGCTCTACTTTCAAGAAGAATTACTTATTTTTATGGAATTGGAGGGCAAACGAGCAAGCGGGTCGCCTGTCGGTAAGCAACTACCACTACCCTTGGACACCTGCAACAAAGATAGTGTTACAGTTGCGTTGCCGGCCTTAAAGCGAGTAGAAAAGGAAATGAGGTTGGTCCTGCAGATATTTCTTTTATCTAACGAAATGCGGCATGAGCCACTTTCCATCAATATTCGGATAGGCCGTGGTATATCATCGGTGAAGCCGGGTTATTCACATAATGCTAGTCAGAGGTTTGACTTCGTAAATCAGGTAATTGAGCGCTTTTCTACATTTACCAACATCTTGTTTTCTGATGAAGCTCATTTTCATCTTAATGGGCACGTAAATAAGCAAAGTACATGCACTACGTACATACATAGTGCCGTGAACGTGACGGTCTACATTTGGATGATGTTATTTTAATGAAATTAATTATATTATAAAATATTTCCCAAATTATGTACTTTAATAACTAATAAATATTTTTTCAATACACTGCTTACTTTTTTTTGAAGTGAAACTTTTAATGTCTCGTGCAAGAGCGTTTAACGCTTTTAACGCCCCCTTGCGGCCCTCGCGGGGCAATATATATTAA
This sequence comes from Euproctis similis, assembly GCA_905147225.2. Classification (NCBI taxonomy): domain Eukaryota; kingdom Metazoa; phylum Arthropoda; class Insecta; order Lepidoptera; family Erebidae; genus Euproctis; species Euproctis similis. Next base: position 2,902,722 of record LR990103.1, read on the forward strand.
TATGCAATAGTACTTTAAAACAGCGAAGTATATATGAAGCTAACTTTTCAATTTGTTAAGCTTGAATTTTATTAGTACACAGACATCTAGTGGCAAGTGGAGGTACTATAATTGATTTGGAATATCAATCATATATAAACCCTACGGTAGTGAAACCATGGCGCGATTTAAGTTGGCGTATTGCGACCTCTATGACCGAAAACGTAAAAACATATTATATTATATCATATGAGTAAACATTCGTGACAATCGTAACACTGACAGTAGGTATTGAGTAGGTACTCCACTCTATTTGTTTTTATGTGCTTTTATTAAAAATGTTCAATAATATGTTGAATTGTTGGAGTATATTATACTCCAGCTGTAAAGTGTAAAACCGATCAACGTAAAAACGACGATAATGTGACGATAAATTAATTTTACTCCCTGAAAGACAACAAAGCTTGTGCTTAAACTAGAATTAGTAGTGATTTGAACAAATATATTACTTGTTACTGGATATACTTACGAATATTTTGGTAATTATAAACTTATAAATTCTATTTTATTTTTTAATCATATTTAAAATCTTGCAAAGCATACCTAAACAACATTGGCTATTTACAGTTTTCTCTATAGACATAGAGGAACATAATTACTTTGTTTAGTAGGAATATTACATAAAAATATGTTATTTATCAAGTAACTTAATGTAGGTATAATTTTCATTTATCATTTTCAAGAGTAATAATTTTCCAGTATATTCATATTTCAATGATAATTTAATGACAAACTGACTTCAATCATGACATGATAAACATTTATATTCATGGTTAAATAATCTTCTAAAAAGAAACATTTATAAGTTCAAATTAAGGGTATAAATAATAGTCTGTTTCTGGTCCTCGGTGAAATAATCTCTATATTATGAAATACAAAGATAATTGAGTCTTGGCTGTATAAGTCTAATAAATATATGTAGTTAATTCATAATTAGTTTGGCAATTCCAAGTTACAAGATCTTAGAAATGAACGCTGAACCAGAGATATTTGGAATAAATTAAGTTCAGAATAAGGGTATAAATATCTGTTAATCCGGTCTGCTTCTAGTCCTCGGTGAAATAATCTCTATATTATGAAATACAAAAATATCAAATATTATTATTATATTATTTTATATTATCTTTAATATAATCCCTTTGAACTTTGACAATGTATAATGTGTTGAAATGTAAATTATTATCGGCATGGCACTTCAAATAGATTGCGATTAACAGACATAAAATAGAATGGTCAACATTATCATAATGGTGTCTGTATAGTATATAAATATTTTCAATATGTGATGAAATGAGTTTACTAAGGCGAGGCGATGAACTCCAATGTTTTCTTTGTTATAACATAATTTCGTGTACACAGCTGCTGTTAAGCCTCGTCTCGCCGTTGTGTTTACGTCCCAAATGGAATAGGTGGTGAACCTATTGCCATACCGGGCACAAAGTTTCAGTCATCGGTATTTATTACATAACTCGGTGGGCCTCATGGCGCATTGGTAAAACTACCGGCTGCAGCAATGAGATCGGGGTTCGATTCTCACCCGAGCACAAATATTTGTGACAAACATGAATAATTGTGCGGCGTCTGGGTGTTTTTCTATGTATGTGTGTAAAGAAAAGTATTTATGATAATAAATGGAACACCAAACGTTATATTTTCAATTGTATATGTTAAATAAATAAATTTGCCTCCTACTCATTTTAGTCTAAAGTGGTAGTTGATATAAATAGCTTGCTACTATTAATTCCGGGTCGTGTCATTTCATTCTTATAGGCTTACTCTGAAAACATAATGCATTGTCGCTTATTTGTTTTTTCCTGAAGCTAATTGTAGTTTTAAAGTCACTTAAATCATTTTTCCATTCCCTGAAAAATAAGGGCTTAGGGCATTTTGTATTAAGCGACACGTATTTTTGTGATTACAGGTCGGTTTTATTTAATATTAGTATCAGCATCTAGATATTTTTAATTGAATTTTAACAAAGCTTACCCCGTTCAAATAGCTCAAGAAGTTTTTAAGTTATGATTTTTTTTTCAAAATTTCAAACTTTAAATGGCTCTCCTGTAAAGTTGCAAAAATGTCGCTTAAAACAAATAGCCTTTCACCCCTCGATATGTATTAGTATCCGTTATCTAGTATCCATAGCACAAGCATTTAGTTGCTTAGTTTGGAACTGGAGGGCGCTGTGTGATTTGTGTCCAAGATATTATTATTATTAACTTCCCTAAAACAATTTCGAAAAGTCATTGGTGTGAGCCAGTGTGTCAAGATTCGAACCACGGCCTCTGGATTCAGAAACCGTGAGCTTGGTGAGCTCGACCACTAGACCACCGAGACTTCTTTGTTATCTTTAAGAATTTACTTAGTCAACTAATTAACTTGTTTGGATGCATATTTTGACTCACAATATTAGTCTTTTGAAAACAAAACAGCCAAATAGGCTGTATAGTGAATCCCTAGTCTATGCATGCAAAATATTTTTTATGATTTTGAATTTAATTCGTAGATTACCGCGGCCATATTGAAATTATTTTTTATAACAATTTTCTTAAAAAATAAAAATATATATAAAAAATAATATATACAGCGTGTCCCACAATGGGTATATCAAGCCGCGATGGGTGGATACAGGATGGAATTGCCTATCGGATGGCTATATTTAAAATGTGATAAGTCGAAATTTTAGATCTGAAAAAAAAAAAAAATTCCTACTGAGTCCGCAAATAATAATATTTGACATGGTCACCCTACTATAAAGACTTTCATTGATATCACATACACACATACACAAGAAATCGTAACATATGGTACAATTTCTTGTGTACCTACAACACGGATATAAAAATTTAGACTTTATTCTGTAGTAGTAGAGCCGATATTGCTAAGTTATGGTGAGATATAAAATAAAAATTTTGTATTTCATTCTGATTAAATAAAATTCATTCATAGTTTAATACATATCTAACCAGATTTTTCGTTTAAGATTTATGGTGAACACTTACCATTTCTCAGTGTGACTACAAAAAAGGTTCAATGTGCTGTCCTCCTCTCGTAACACATAGGTTTACACGCCGCGATACAGATTGTGTGGCGCGGCTCAGATACTCCGGTGTTAGAGTACCACAAGCTTCCACAATTTTTTGACGCATATCATTCACAGTTTCACACTGCGTAGCATACACCACACTTTTCAAATATCCCCACAAAAAAAAGTCCATTGGCGTTAAATCGGGCGACCGTGGTGGCCATGGAACAGTTCCAGAACGTCCAATCCACGCATGAAAGCGATCGTCCAGATATTCGCGTACAGAACGAGTGTAATGCGCTGGCGCGCCGTCTTGCTGGAAAATCATGTCGCGGTAAACTAACAAAGGAAGGCCTTCAAGTTCTTCCTCCAAGGTGGTCCTCAACATTTCCAAATAGATTTCACCGTTCAACCGGTCCGGCAAAAATACAGAGCCTATCAATTTGTCACCGATGATACCGGCCCACACATTAATTTTCCACCTGTGCTGAAAATGGCTTTGACGAAAAGCATGTGGATTTTCATGGGACCAGTAGTGCTCGTTGTGGCTATTGGATAGTCCAAAACGAGTAAAGGTAGCCTCATCAGACCATAGAACCCGAGACGAAAACATAGGGTCAGCAGTAACCTGACTACGATACCACTCACAGAATCGGAGTCTCAATAAAAAATCTGCTTCTGTCAGCTGTTGTGTGCGCTGGTAATGGTAAGCATGCTGATTATCTTTTTTTAAAGTTCTCCATACTTTCATTCTAGACACACCTAATACGACAGAGGCTTTTCTAGTACTTCTAGTTGGATCTTCAGCAAAGTGATCCAAAATATTCTGTTCCACACGAGCATCCGCACGGTCACTCGATCGTCCTTCAGAGTTTGAACTGTGGAAAGAACCATTTGAGTGCAAACGGTTGACCAGCCTCCTGAAGCATGCATAAGAAGGAAGTCTTCGCTGATTCTCCAGCTCTCTTCCATCAATGTGACATTGTCGATAAAGTTCGCGCGCTGCTGTAAGGATTCCCTCCGATACACCCACACACATAATCATATCATAGTACTCTGCATTTGAATACTCCGCCATTATAAAATTACGAAATAACGAAAGCACTTTCACTAACTTGACACCGATATATGATACTGACCGATAGAACAAGCGAACAATAATGAAGAGCGTCTAAAAAAATAATCACTAACGAACATTAGTAAGGATGTGAAAAAATAATTGATTATTGAAATAATCGATTAAAAATCAACATCTAAAAGTAAAAAAATCTATTAAATTTAGTAATTATTTTTATATGACTAATCGATTAATAACCGATTATTTTATTAATCATTCAATTACATATTACCGACTTTATTTCATCTGCAACGCCCCGATATTAAGTTTGGCCCGGAACGAAAACTACTAAAGAATACTTTTTCCATAATGTTATTTTTAACGCCATCAATGACCGCATTCCTTCTATACCTTTGAAACAGTTTAGTTATTTATTTATTCCAATATTCACTAGATGGAGTCGATGAATAATTCAATTTTATCAGCCGACATTTGGTTGATTGTTCTCTTTTATTGTATATTTCCAAATTACTAAATATTACATGGATACTTTTTAAAAGTCTCGGTGGCGCAGTGGGCGAGCGCACGGCCTCTGATCCAGAGGTCCGGGGTTCGATTCCAGACACTGGCTCACACCAATGACTTTTCGAAATTGTTTTCGGAAGTTATGTGTGATAAATACCGATGACTGACAAACTTTGTGCCCGGTATGGCAATAGGTTCGCCACCTATTCCATTTGGGACGTAAACATAACGGCGAGACGAGGCTTAACAGCCGCTGCTTACACCTTCGGGTACAAAAGGCGTGAAGTTATGTTATGTTATGTTACATGGATACTCACGCGCTTCGTTGACTTTCATAACTCTTTTCATGCACGCGCGTCGGTTTTTGAGGCTCCTAACATCACCTTCCTCCATAACACGTTCTATTTGGTCATGTAATGTGTGTCTTGGCCGTCCTCGACTCCTACATCCATCCGCTTTTGCATTGTATATCTGGTCAATCGTGTCAAATGCTCGGTCAGTCTTGCATCATCCATCCTTTCTACATGTCCGAACCATCGAACCAACCATGCCCTTTCTTACTTTTACACCGACACTCTCTTTCAAACCAACTTCCTTCCTTACAACCTTGTTTCCTACGCGGTCAGCGAGAGTCACTCCGCAGATTTTGCGCAGTGACCTCATTTCTACCGCGTTTATTCTACTTTCATGCACACTCTACCATACCCAGCTCTCGTTTCCATAAGTTAGCGTTGGGATCAGGACTGCATTGTGGATTGCTAGCTGGGCTTTCTGCTGACGTTTTTTGCGCCCAGGAATCTGGCCAACGCTCCATTTACGCTATTTCCTATCGCCACTCGTCTCATCCGTGGTGTACCTTCCATCCCTGCTAAAAGCGCATCCAAGATATACTATTTCATTCACCTGTTCCAGCACTACATCATCAACCATTATCCTTGCATCTGTTCTGGATTCCTCCCTTTCAAACACCATAACTTTCGTTTTCGTCGCATTCAACTGCAAGCCTTTAATCATGCAATCATCTTTCATAGTAGTGACTAGTATTTGCAGGTCCGACGGCAATTCGGCCAGAAGCACGGCGTCATCTGCGTAAAGCAGGCAGCTCACAACTAGGTCACCCATTTGCATCACTACATCCATCGATCTCACTCTCTGGAGACAACTGTCCAGGTATAGGATGAACAGTCGAGCGGACAGCACGCAACCCTGTTTGACGCCGATATTGACGTCAAACCAGGGGGACAAGCCGCCGTCAGCACGCACACACGCTGTGCAGTCCTCGTAAGTGGACTGCACAGCGCGCAGCAGTGCTCCGCTCACCCCGTAGCCCGGGAGTATATCCCACAGATCCTTTCGTAACACTCTGTCAAACGCTTTTTCCAGATACACAAAACCGCAGAAAACCTTCCGGTTAACAGCCAGTTGTTTCTCCACGATGTCGCGGAGAGAAAAAATCTGATCCATGCACCCTCGTCCGCTTCTAAAACCACCCTGAGCCTCCCACAACACTCCATCAGATATCACCCTCATTCTCCTTTCAATAATTTTCCCATACACTTTTGCTGCTAAACTGATCAAACTGATGGCCCTGTAACTGGCGCACTGCATACGTGATCCCGGCACGTATGCAGTGCGCCTCCAGTCCGTGGGAACCTTACCTGACCTCCAGCACAGATTGCTCAAAGTCAGGAAAGAGTCCCGGGCACAGGTTCCACCGTATTTGATCATTAAGCAGACGTCATATCAATTCCAGCTACCTTGCCAGAAACATAGAAACATACCAGGAACATACTCGTACATTTCCCCAAAATACTCACTCCACCTGCCTAATACATCGCTTGGGTTTGCAAGAATGTTACCAGCCTTAGACATAATTTTGTCCATTCTGGATGTTGACGAAGAACCCCGAGACTTTCTAACTTCCCTCCAGAAGAGTTTGTTATTCGCCTCGAAGTTCTCCGTCAACCTCACTTCCTCATTCGCAACTAGTCTTTCACGCTTCGCTTTCACTAAGGCTTTGGTAACATTCCTGCAGCGGCGGTAGCTCTCATACTTTTTCTCTGTCATACTAACATTCTGATTCAAACTTGAGATATAATCCAACCATGCTTTTTTCTTTCTTTCGACGCTGGATTTCACATCCTCGTCCCACCAGGCATCACCTCTCAGAATCCTATGCTTATGCCTCTTTGCACTACCACATACTTCTTTTGCAATATCCACTATACTTTCTTTCATTCTTTCTCAGCATTCTTCAACACCTAAGTCAGAAAGACTCGTCTCATTGAGTCTTTTACTGACTAGGTCTACATACATACGCCGTACACTTTCACCTTCTAATTTCTCACATTTTATCTTTTCAAGCTCTCCGAAATGGGTACGCACTCGCCAGTGTCTCCACTTCTTGAAAGGCCCACGAAACGGCTTACTACCAGGTAGTGGTCCGTATCAAGAGTGGGGCCTCTGTAGGCTCGTGTATCCCTTTAGAGTATTTCGGAGACGACTATCTACCAAAATCATCATGTTCATTCCGTCTCCACGTATACGTGTGAATATCTTTATGACGGAATAATGTGTTAGACACATCGAGGTTCCGTTCCAGGCATACGTCCAAGATGGGCTTACCAGCATCATTGACTCTCTTGTCACCATTCGGAACAAGTACAGCCTCCAGGCCATCTCTCTTGGTTCCGACCCATCCATTAAGATCACCACACAGAATTATCCTTTCATGTCCCTAAGCCAGATTCAGAATATCCCTAACAGATTCCCAAGACTCCTCGAGTTCGCGGGGATCCGCGGAGCTTACGGGAGCATAAGCTGCGACCAGGAAAACTCGCGTGATCCCCAGTTTTATTCGACCCCAAAGATGTCTTGGGCCTACCAACTCATAATCTTTCACTCCGGAAGCAAAGTGGGAGGAGAGAACGACTCCAACACCCCCACTAGGACGGACGTCCTGGTCCACTCCGGACCATAGGGCTACCATGCCACCGGGGAGGTCCTCGGTCTCACTCCCCCTCCACTTTGTCTCCGTCAAACATAAGGCATCCAGGCATCTCTCATTTATTACATTCATCATCTCATTCATCTTTCTGATCATACTACCTCTAACATTCCACGTGCCTATACGGCACTCCCCTCTCCTCGTCCCACCAGGATTGGCGCTGCGTGAAGGGTGGCGTCCCCCTTCGCCGCATGCGCATGCAGCCGCACCGACGGGGGCTAATCGGTGCCCGTCGCTTCTGGGGCACGCCGGAGCAGCCCGTCCGGCTCAGTTTGCTTCGGTCAAGATTGCGTCCCACTGGGACGGCAGGGGTCGCGACGTGCACGCTCTTGACATGACCCCCTAAAACTAATTGTACATATTGCCCAAAAATTTAAAAATCCATTAATTTAAATAAATCGATTATTTTCTTAAATAAATACGATTATTAATTATCGATTTTTTCATTGTAATAAATTAATCGTTTAATCAAAAATCGTTTTCATAAAATGTCACATTCCTAAATACTAGTGTCTCTGCCATTTTTAATTTCTTAGGGTACCGTTATACCAAAATACGGAACCTTTATACGATAATTTATTTTTTTATAATAACTTTAAAAATACTAGTCGCTGTACTACAGAGTCTACTAGATATTTTAATTTCACTCAAATCTCATCCAAAGCAAATTGGAATAGTATTTTAGAAAATCTCTAAATTTTAAGTAATAATACGCACAATACCGAATACCGGATTTAATATAACATAACTTCACGCCTTACCCGAAGGTGTAGGCAGCGGCCGTTAAGCCCTGTCTCGCCCTTATGTTTACGTCCCAAATGGAATAGGTGGCGAACCTATTGCCATACCGGGCACAAAGTTTTCAGACATCGATATTTATCACACTTAACTTCCGCAAACGATTTTGAAAAGTCATTGGTGTGAGCCAGTGTCAGGATTTGAACCCAGACCTCTGGATCAGAAGCCTTGTGCTCTCCTATTGGACCACCGAGACTCATAGGATTTACCTACGTAATACTTTTTAAGCTTTCACGTGTTATGCAACATAATGATAATAATAATATACTTTATTAATTTGCGTTGGTACATTAAAATTATACGGACCCATAATAAATAATATTAATATTTCAAAATATTTCACTGTAAATTTAGAAATGCCGACAAATTCTTTTTATAAATGCCGCCTGATGAGTTCAAGGTTACTTTGTGCGAGCCGAAAGGCAGGCGGCAATTCTCAAAGGAAGTTTCGGGCGCGTTTAACAGGTCACAGCACGTGTAAGAGGTGCACACATATACACAGCACATATACACATGACCTACAAATGAATCATTAATCACGCCTCAAATACATGAGAGTGTAGGCAGCGAATACTATTTACTGATTATGTTTCATGGTAATTTTATATGATTTCTTATTGCGAACCGAATACAGATAGCTTTTTTTGTGTAACTTCACGCCTCAAATACATGAGAGTGTAAGCAGTGAAAACTATTTACTGATTATGTTTCATGGTAATTCCATGTGGTTTCTTAAACAGATCAGAATGTAGTCAGCTTAATATTTTTTTGTAACTTCACGCCCCAAATACATGCGGGTGTAGGCAGCGAAAATTACTTATTGATTATGTTTCATGGTAATTTTATATGATTTCTTATTGCGAACCGAATACAGATAGCTTTTTTTGTGTAACTTCACGCCTCAAATACATGAGAGTGTAAGCAGTGAATACTATTTACTGATTATGTTTCATGGTAATTCCATGTGGTTTCTTAAACAGATCAGAATGTAGTCAGCTTAATATTTTTTTGTAACTTTACGCCCCAAATACATGCGGGTGTAGGCAGCGAAAATTACTTATTGATTATGTTTCATGGTAATTTTATATGATTTCTTATTGCGAACCGAATACAGATAGCTTTTTTGTGGAACTTCACGCCTCAAATACATGAGAGTGTAAGCAGTGAAAACTATTTACTGATTATGTTTCATGGTAATTCCATGTGGTTTCTTAAACAGATCAGAATGTAGTCAGCTTAATATTTTTTTGTAGCTTCACGCCCCAAATACATGCGGGTGTAGGCAGCGAAAATTACTTATTGATTATGTTTCATGGTAATTTTATATGATTTCTTATTGCGAACCGAATACAGATAGCTTTTTTTGTGTAACTTCACGCCTCAAATACATGAGAGTGTAAGCGGTGAAAACTATTTACTGATTATGTTTCATGGTAATTCCATGTGGTTTCTTAAACAGATCAGAATGTAGTCAGCTTAATATTTTTTTGTAACTTCACGCCCCAAATACATGCGGGTGTAGGCAGCGAAAATTACTTATTGATTATGTTTCATGGTAATTTTATATGATTTCTTATTGCGAACCGAATACAGATAGCCTTTTTTTGTGTAACTTCACGCCTCAAATACATGAGAGTGTAAGCGGTGAAAACTATTTACTGATTATGTTTCATGGTAATTCCATGTGGTTTCTTAAACAGATCAGAATGTAGTCAGCTTAATATTTTTTTGTAACTTCACGCCCCAAATACATGCGGGTGTAGGCAGCGAAAATTACTTATTGATTATGTTTCATGGTAATTTTATATGATTTCTTATTGCGAACCGAATACAGATAGCCTTTTTTTGTGTAACTTCACGCCTCAAATACATGAGAGTGTAGGCAGGGAAAACTATTTACTGATTATGTTTCATGGTAATTCCATATGATTTCTTAAACAGATCAGAATGTAGTCAGCTTAAATTTTTTTGTAACTTCACGCCCCAAATACATGCGGGTGTAGGCAGCGAAAATTACTTATTGATTATGTTTCATAGTAATTTTATAAGATTTCTTAATGCGAACCGAATACAGATAGTTTTTTTGTGTAACTTCACGCCTCAAATACATGAGAGTGTAGACCGGGAAAACTATTTACTGATTATGTTTTATGGTAATTCCATGTGGTTTCTTAAAGAATGATTAGAAAGAAGATCAGAATGTAGTCAGCTTAAATTTTTTTTGTAACTTCACATAATTATTAAAAATTAGAGATGACAACCCTATTGATGATCGAAATGGAAAAATGAATGAAATACTTTAGGCGAGTAGTCACAATGAACTCAGTTGTCGTAGGTCATAAGTAGGGTGATCATGGTTCATATTTCTGCGGGATAATTTTTGTAAAAAAAGTAAAAAAAAAATTTTTTTGCCTTTTTTTACTTTCTATAGGATATCTAGATTTCAAAGCATGTCTAGATTCTAGATATAAGTGGTTAGAATAGGGTCTGTGAAGCACCCTGTATATATATATAATATGTATATATATAAAAAAATAATTATACCAAGTTCCACTGTTAAAAATTATGAATGTAAGTGTATCTTTCTGCGAAAACGCCACTTGAACCTTTTCTAAGTACATATATGACATCAGAAATTACCAATGAAGTAGGAAATCTGTATATAACCTACTAGCTGACCGGGCAAACGTTGTCTTGCCAAAAAAATCAAGTTTAAAATAGGTGTTGATCGTAGGGAGGTGAAAATTTGGGGTTGTATGCATTTTTGTGTTGTTTCATAAAAAAATTAAAATCCTTAAAATTATGGAAAATTTAAAAAAATATTTAAAAGTGGACTACCCTGGACATTTAGATGATGAAAAATTTTGCTCTATTCTCTCAGAGCACACAAAATTTCAAGAGGAACAGTCTAGCCGTTTCGGAAGAGTATGGTAACAAACACCGTAAAAGAATTTTATCTATTAGACAGCAGTCGCCCGCTGCTCCGCCCGCGTCAGTAAGCGCGAAAGAAATGTTTACTGGAAATTGGAGCCTTTTGAAGGGTATAAGCAAATCAGTAGGGATCATGGGTGTTCTTGGTATATATATGAGCTAATTCACCAGCTGCAGGGCCGGTGATAATCTTAGCTACTATTAAATTATCTTTTAGCTTCTTTATAAGAAATCTCGTGCCATTACACATGTACCTTAGTCATAGATGTAAACTTCCCTCCAGCACGCGCACCCCCCGCCTTTGCAACGGGCCGTGCAGCAGAAATCGTTCATAACTTCAAAACCAACCGTCCGATTTTAATCATTAAAAGACCAAATATTATCTACATAAGCAGTACTTAGCGATGAAATAATTCATTTTGTTAAAAATTAATAGCATGAGTAAAATAAATGCGTTTAAATGTAATTAAAAAAAATTAAGATATAAAATGGAGAAATTGTTGTTCCTGACTTGACATAGATAGGTATAGTATGTCGGGGGCATGACACAACATATTTTGACATTGGATTAAAAGTGTAATGTCAATATTCATCCCATTGTTTTGCAGTTTCCCTAATTACAGATCGTTTGTATGGGAAAATTAAATTGTATTTTTTAGTATTTTACTCGCAATTTATCCCTATTTTCTCTATCCTATGTGTTATTCCTGGCTCTAAGCTACCTCTCCAACAATTTTCAGCCAAATCTGTATGGCCGTTTTTCAGTTAAAAGTGTTGTAACAAACACGACTTTGTTATAAATTTAAAAATAGATTTATGTTATACACAAGTCATTGGAAATGACAGAGATTTGACAATCGAGATTAGTCATCTGTCATCATACTTCAATATAGTGCCTAGGTACATGGTACATAATCAGTAATTGTAAATAAATAGTCTTTCTTATATTCAGTCGCCAATACTCGTTAATAACGAAATAACATTATTAAGACCTAATTAATATTTATAGGGAAAATTTATAACGATTTGGCCAATCAGCCAACTTATCTGTTTTATAAACTCTTGAGATCCTAGTAATTGCGAAAACAAAAAATGCAAGTAAATGATCAAAATATTCCAATTGCGGACGAAAAGGTGTGTTATAAACTCTATACCTAAGTTATTATGACTTGAATGATTATATGTATCTGCAACTCTGTTAATCATAAATGCAAATTAATACTACTCAACATTATGCTAAATTAAAAACCGAAATGAAATCCCAGTCAACTGTTTTTGCTAGAACAGTGTAGGGTAGTTGTCTTCTTTAGTAGGTATTTATTTTCTATTCAATTTTAATTATGATGGCGATGACTAATTTTTCTGCCTGATGGTAAGCAATAACTGTACCCTATGACAAATGAATGATGGATATAATATTACCCATAGATATCCATTTTATAACTTATTCGCGTATATTTCAAAAATGGCTTTTAAAGATTTATTGTTACAATAGTTAAATGCCAAAGTCTAAGAACCAAATAATTAAATCAAACTCTGACACCTAACACACAGTCATACAACATTACTACTCAGACCTGCTATTGGGCGGCCAATCTGGTCTGTCTACCTTTTAGATGGGATAGCTCACTTACCCTCAATTATACTAATTTCAATAGTATTTTATGCCTAGGTTATAATGAGGCACATGATAGTTGTTCAGTATTGATAAATAAATGTGTTTCTTTTCCAGATTTATGATAAAACATATGTATCAACAATGAACTACTGTCAGACTAGTGAAGCAACTCATCTGTGTATATATGACATACTGGATAAATTGAAGTACAATAGTAAATGTAATGATGGTTACAGTATTGGTGGCACTTATGCAGCCTGTCAACCGGAGTCATGGTTCTATTTCACTACTACATGTTTCTGCGATGACAATTATCTGTTGAACTTATTCTTTTGCAATAGAATACAAAAAAGTGTTTCAATAAGATTATATGACTGCAATCATTTAACAAAACTAACAGGGATGGATGAACCCGTTGTGACCATATCAGATTGCACAACAAGAGAATATGTATTTAATCCAATCAAGCCAAACCAACATCATTATATAAAAACATACTGTTTTAATAAAGAAATTTTAGAATTCGAAGCAGGTACCAGTCTAATTATACCGTTAAAAATAAATTTTGATTCATTTAATTATTTAGTAAATAATGATATCTTGAAATCTATAAAACTCAAACATAATTTAAATGGACTGCGACAGATGCCAGAGACTACAGACTTTGTCCTTCAATCTGTTACTGGTAAACAATTTCCAGTTCATAGGGTTGTTTTACTCGCACACAGTCCTGGACTAAGTGCCTTGGTAAAAGACTCGCAGGTCAGCTTATTATTTATTGATATAGATGATGATGGTATGGAACTTTTTATAGAATTTTTATACACAGGCACTATTGAAGACATTATGCAACAAAATTGTTATAAGCTTTTAGAGACTGCTCATAAATTTGAATTTGATTCATTGCTTTTATTGTTAAATCATGTGATTGTATCCCAAATAAATGTAACAAATGCTGTTGAAATAGCTGTTGTGGCAAAGAAATGTAATTGGATGGAATTGCAAAATAGAGCGTTTGATTTTATTGCTATGAATAATCAAATTCTTAAAACTGATGCTTGGATGAATTTAAAAGATTTAGAGTTGATTAGAACGTTTTATACACATACAAATGTAAATAAAGTTTGAGATTTCAAGTTGCACTTTACACATTAAGAACTTTTTACAAACACGTGGACCTCTCCAGTGCCATACATTAAAGTGTTATAGAATGTCAATTATTTTGTATGGATTTTTTGTTTAATTTTTGAGAAATTTTTTTTATAAACAATATACACAAGAATTTATTTATATTATATTTATACCTTTATTTGTATTGTGATAATTGTTTGTAATGTATTTAATTTAATTGGGTAAACACATTATTTTTTATTGTTAACACCCAGAATTTTATATGGGGACAAATTGAATAGCAACTTATGAATGAATTGTGGTGGTTACAGACAATATGTTCTGAAGTTTTAACAAATTGTGTACGCAATTCAAATTAAATCCAAATACAAAATCAAATCTTAATTTAAAAAAAGGACCATTAATTATTTTTTTATTCTTCAGATTCTTCTGGCCCTTGCACAGTAGTGCTGGTGTGTGCCAATATATTGAATATTTTTAAAAGAAATCTCCTGTACAGTAGGTACTAGTGGTGTAACGAATATTCGGATTGGCAAAAAAAAATTACGAATGTTTTTAGTAACAAAAAAAAAATGCGTGGAGTCCCTCCGCGAGGAAGAACTGTATCTTCGTATTGTAGAAAAGAAAATAAAAAAAGGGTTAGAAATTGATTTAGAAATAATGTTTACCATGGAGTACCTAATTTTAACTATAGTAAGATACCAAAAAAAATAAAAAATAAATCATTGGTGTGTGAGCCCAGTACAATCGATCCCAGAATCCCGAACTTCAGAATCGGAAAGCTCGACTACTAAACCGACCCACCGAGACTATTGATACATAATACTAATATATTATAGGTACTATTAAAAATGGGACTGATTATGAGATATGGTAACTAATTGATCAAAACAACTTTTAGGATTATATCGCGTTTATCTATTATTTATTTATTTCCCGACGTTTCGAACTCTTTACAGAGATCATTTTCACGAGTATGAACAAAAAAGATGGCAGTTGTTCAAAAGCCATCCTCATTGGCAATATATAATATTGTCATTGAAAATAATAGATAAACGCGATATAATCCTAAAAGTTGTTTTGATCAATGAGTGAGATTCGCGAAAGTCTTAGAAACAAATATATGGTAACTAAGTTCCTATCGAATATTTTATTTAACTTTGTGTATAAGAATATAACATACGAAGATTATTTGAACTGAGAATCATAAACAGTCTATTATTTATTATGAACCTTAATATGAACTTATAACTGTTTTTTAAAGTTACTTAACCATGGGTAAGAATGTGTATCATGTGTTGATTGAAGTTTAATAAATTATTATTATGTTTTATTCGTCTCGGCCATAGCGGTCACTACTCGTCAATTTATTAAATCGCGCTATGGAGTGGAGGGCTGTGGTCTCCTTCTGCGAAGCTGTGATGCTCCAGAAGGAGGCCGCCGAGCGGGATCGGGAGAGAGCCGATCCCGCTCGAAGGCGGCGGCGGCGGCGAGCTCAGTGATCGCGGCCCGGGGAGGGTCGTCCGGGGCACCGCCGTTCGCGCGCCTCTTTACAGCGCGTGGTCGGAGCCGCCCCGCCCGGGGGAGCCTCGCTGAGGCTCCCCGAGGATGAGCACCCCCTCGTGGCAGAGGGGGGGCGACGGCGGGGTGGACCAGAGGGGTTTATCCGAATCCTGGACCACCCCAACGCCGGAGGAAGGCCGCTGCGAGGTTTCGGATTGCAGTACACTGTTTTAGGAGTCCCACACTACCCCCTGCCGTACCCAGGCGGGGGGTGTGCATAAAGCACTTCCTCGCGTAAAAAAAAAAATAAAAAAAAATAAAGGGCTGTCGATATTTTTCAATATATCAGTTATTCGACACATCGATATTTTTCAAAATAACAGTTAGTCGACACATCGAATCTATTTTTAAAGATATCAATTTCGGGCTTTGATGTATCGAAAAAGTACATAAAAATATAGGAACATGTGGTGGTACTATACTACTCATAATTGATCACAAAATTAATAAACTCAGTGATTTTTATTTTGCCCTAAGTGTGTTCTGGAATCTTAGAACTTAATTTTGAAGTAGATATCTTCAAAAGATCACGCTGAAATATTGTATACACGTTGAGTTTGGGTGATAATATTATTAATGGTAGAGCCACGCATTTCGCTGGATGAATGGGCTGGCTCGACCAGTGAAGTACCACCTGTCATCCGGAGATATTTCCAATACAATATGGGTCTAAATGAAAGGCTTATTGTAACTCGAAAAATAATATGACATCACTTTTTATTTAATATGTCGGAGCAGATATTTTTGAAGCAATTCTACAGTATAGGTATCAAATTATAGGGCTTGTTGAGAGTAACTTGAAAAATAATATTACGTCATTAGAAATAAAATAGGGTATATCATCCAAAATATGGTTGTAGTTATTCTACTAGATTCTACCCAGACCAGGATAAATACTTATACTCGAGTGGTGATCAAACCCGCCAATCTCAATTCCACAGTTGGTAGTTTTACCAATGCACCGTCGTAATGTAAGTAAGTAAGATATTATTTATAGATTGATATATTTAGAAATATCGATACGTCGAAAATCCGATATTGTAAAAGCCCTAGCCGACAGCGCTGCAATCGCGCGATTTTTAAACTCTTTGGTCAGCCACTCGCGTTCACATTGCCGGATTGATTCGCGGCATGACGAATAACGTGCCCTGAACGTGCCCACACTACGTCCCAGCCTCTTTCCCTCGTTATTCGTCGAGTGTAGCGGTATTTGGAGTGTAACCATAGCGCGATTTAATAAATTGACGAGTAGTGACCGCTATGGCCGAGACGAATAAAACATAATAATAATTTATTAAACTTCAATCAACACATGATACACATTCTTACCCATGGTTAAGTAACTTTAATAAATAATAGTTTAAAAAAACTAAAAAACACGCTTTTTATAGAAAACCGAACTAAAAAATAGAAAAATAAAAAAAAAATATTTTATTTAAAAAAAAGCGTGGGGTGCTTTTTAAGATATTATCGAAATGATAATCACTCTACTCATATCTGTCAATAAAATATTTATAACTATTGACACCATGCACACCACGCTTTTTTTAAAATAAAATATTTTTTTTTTATTTTTCTATTTTTTAGTTCGGTTTTCTATAAAAAGCGTGTTTTTTAGTTTTTTTAAACTATTATTTATTTTATATTTTTTAGTTCGGTATTCTAAAACAAGCGCGTTTCTTAGTTTTGAATTTGAGGAATAGCGCCATCTGTGACTTATATAAGGAACTCGTTTCAAGTTGATAACGTAAACTTTCCGCTGATTGCCACTAGATGGTGCGATTTGTGAACTTTCATAGTTCACAAATCGCACCATCTATCGTTCAAAAAAGCGTGGGGTGCATGGTGTCAATAGTTATAAATATTTTATTGACAGATATGAGTAGAGTGATTATCATTTCGATAATATCTTAGAAAGCACCCCACGCTTTTTTTAATTTATATTCATTGAAATTTTTAACACTATTTTCTTAATTTAAATTCATTAAAATTTATTTTCTATTTTTTAGTTCGGTTTTCTATAAAAAGCGTGTTTTTTAGTTTTTTTAAACTATTATTTACATAGTTCACAAATCGCACCATCTAGTGGCAATCAGCGGAAACTAAAAAAGAAGTCGGTTACAAACAAACCTACAAACATACAAACATACAAACATACATACAGGTGAAGCTAATAAAAAGCTAATAAAAAACAGTTATAAGTTCATATTAAGGTTCATAATAAATAATAGACTGTTTATGATTCTCAGTTCAAATAATCTTCGTATGTTATATTCTTATACACAAAGTTAAATAAAATATTAGATAGGAACTTAGTTACCATATATTTGTTTCTAAGACTTTCGCGAATCTCACTCATTGATCAAAACAACTTTTAGGATTATATCGCGTTTATCTATTATTTATTTATTTCCCGACGTTTCGAACTCTTTACAGAGATCATTTTCACGAGTATGAACAAAAAAGATGGCAGTTGTTCAAAAGCCATCCTCATTGGCAATATATAATATTGTCATTGAAAATAATAGATAAACGCGATATAATCCTAAAAGTTGTTTTGATCAATGAGTGAGATTCGCGAAAGTCTTAGAAACAAATATATGGTAACTAAGTTCCTATCTAATATTTTATTTAACTTTGTGTATAAGAATATAACATACGAAGATTATTTGAACTGAGAATCATAAACAGTCTATTATTTATTATGAACCTTAATATGAACTTATAACTGTTTTTTAAAGTTACTTAACCATGGGTAAGAATGTGTATCATGTGTTGATTGAAGTTTAATAAATTATTATTATGTTTTATTCGTCTCGGCCATAGCGGTCACTACTCGTCAATTTATTAAATCGCGCTATGGTTACACTCCAAATACCGCTACACTCGACGAATAACGAGGGAAAGAGGCTGGGACGTAGTGTGGGCACGTTCAGGGCACGTTATTCGTCATGCCGCGAATCAATCCGGCAATGTGAACGCGAGTGGCTGACCAAAGAGTTTAAAAATCGCGCGATTGCAGCGCTGTCGGCTAGGGCTTTTACAATATCGGATTTTCGACGTATCGATATTTCTAAATATATCAATCTATAAATAATATCTTACTTACTTACATTACGACGGTGCATTGGTAAAACTACCAACTGTGGAATTGAGATTGGCGGGTTTGATCACCACTCGAGTATAAGTATTTATCCTGGTCTGGGTAGAATCTAGTAGAATAACTACAACCATATTTTGGATGATATACCCTATTTTATTTCTAATGACGTAATATTATTTTTCAAGTTACTCTCAACAAGCCCTATAATTTGATACCTATACTGTAGAATTGCTTCAAAAATATCTGCTCCGACATATTAAATAAAAAGTGATGTCATATTATTTTTCGAGTTACATTAAGCCTTTCATTTAAACCCATATTGTATTGGAAATATCTCCGGATGACAGGTGGTACTTCACTGGTCGAGCCAGCCCATTCATCCAGCGAAATGCGTGGCTCTACCATTAATAATATTATCACCCAAACTCAACGTGTATACAATATTTCAGCGTGATCTTTTGAAGATATCTACTTCAAAATTAAGTTCTAAGATTCCAGAACACACTTAGGGCAAAATAAAAATCACTGAGTTTATTAATTTTGTGATCAATTATGAGTAGTATAGTACCACCACATGTTCCTATATTTTTATGTACTTTTTCGATACATCAAAGCCCGAAATTGATATCTTTAAAAATAGATTCGATGTGTCGACTAACTGTTATTTTGAAAAATATCGATGTGTCGAATAACTGATAGTACCTGGATGACCGAGCTTTGCTCGGTATTTTTTTTTCAGCAAATTGAATTTTTTGGAAATTATATTTAAGTACAAATTACATACTAATAATGATGAAATATGAATCATATTTTTCGATCTTACCGACGGAATAATAAAAAAATATGAATTATAAAACACGGTACGATACGACACGATAAAATTTTAACGATAATATTTTCTAAAAATTATACCTAGCTAGATCGATTTATCGCCCCCGAAACTCCCTATATACTAAATTTCATGAAAATCGTTGGAGCCGATTCCGAGAATCCAATTATATATATATATATATATATACAAGAATTGCTCGTTTAAATATATAAGATATTGAAAAATATCGACAGCCCTTTATTTTTTTTTATTTTTTTTTTTACGCGAGGAAGTGCTTTATGCACACCCCCCGCCTGGGTACGGCAGGGGGTAGTGTGGGACTCCTAAAACAGTGTACTGCAATCCGAAACCTCGCAGCGGCCTTCCTCCGGCGTTGGGGTGGTCCAGGATTCGGATAAACCCCTCTGGTCCACCCCGCCGTCGCCCCCCTCTGCCACGAGAGGGTGCTCATCCTCGGGGAGCCTCAGCGAGGCTCCCCCGGGCGGGGCGGCTCCGACCACGCGCTGTAAAGAGGCGCGCGAACGGCGGTGCCCCGGACGACCCTCCCCGGGCCGCGATCACTGAGCTCGCCGCCGCCGCCGCCTTCGAGCGGGATCGGCTCTCTCCCGATCCCGCTCGGCGGCCTCCTTCTGGAGCATCACAGCTTCGCAGAAGGAGACCACAGCCCTCCACTCCTCCTCGCCCGCCAGCATTGCCGCGATCAACACCGGCGGGGACAAGTCTCGCCCGATCCCGTCGACCAGGACTCGGCGCTCGTCCGCCCAGGCCGGGCAGACCTCCAGCGTGTGCTGGGCCGAGTCCAGGTCGGATGCGCAATGGTGGCATCTCGCCGTCTCTTCGCGTTTTATTCGACTCAGATACTCACCGAAGCACCCGTGCCCGGTGAGTATCTGAGTCAACCTGTAGGTGACAGTGCCCCATTTACGGAGCACCCAGGCCTCGAGGTGGGGCAGGACGGCTCCGACGACGCGTGAACGCGCAGAGCCCTGGAGGACCAGCGCCACAGAAATAGATCAAGATAGAACGGCGAATAGGCGTGGCAAGCGTGCCAAAACCATGCACTATATTGCATGCTCTTCGAAACTCGCTCTCATTACGCAACGAGCGTTCTTGCCCTGCGTTCAAGACGTAAAAAAATAGATAAAACGTCACATATATGCCTTATTGCGGTGTGGCAAATGGTAAGAACAAAAGTAGTGAAGCAAATATGAAAAAAGGAAATATTTCGTATGATCAGTAAGTATAGAAAATCAGTAGAAAGTATTTTTTTGAGATTATAAATTACTGTTTTACTTTTACTATGTTCAATAATTACGATCACAAGTTCTATATTTTTTCGTTATGATAATTATCCATTGCTGTCCGCATTCAACGCTCGTATACAAAAACATTGCGCGCATAAATTTCATAGTTTTTCAAAAAAGTGACACGATCGAAATGTATGGAAATATGACATCACAGCCGTTCTATCTTGATCTATTTCTGTGATCGGCGCCATTGACTTGTTTAAATGGACGAGACATATTCTTCTACACGTACAATTGCTTATATAAATATTAGGCATTTCGACAGCGCACACATAAACATATATCTGTTTCGTTCTTACTCAGCGCTGTCACTCGCATGATAACAGTATTTCAGTACATACATCAAGTGAATGAATACGGAAATAGGATAACCCGATAATACCGACTGACGCCAAATTTCTCGCAAAGTATGGCGGATTTTTTGTCAGTTCAGCCAGTAAAAAAGTGTTGGGAAGAATTTTCTAAATAAATTAGTTTTATTTCATAACGAGTAAAAACCTATTACAAATTCACCAAATATGTAATAATTAACTGATCTTAGACTGAAAGTCATAAGAGATGCAGTTGTAACTAAAAATATGTTCTGAAGATGTTTCGTTTTGTATATCACGCGGTCCCTTAATAAGTTTAAAATTTGAATCATTCTTATTTATCGTGGGGCGCACCTATTTAGATGTATGTTGCAGCAGTGATTTACTTACTTTAGAGTCAGAAACTTAATTAAAATAGTTTGTAAAATAGAGGTAAGTAGTCTAAGAAAAACATGTACTCATATTTTGACATCCAAAACAGAATATTTAGCATAACAATATACTTACTTCCTATTTAAGTATTAATTCTACAAATAATAAATGTATAATTATATTTAAAATAAAATTATGAAAGTAAGTAGTTTAAGGAAACGTGTACTCTTATTTTGATATCCAAAATCACATATTTAATTTAATTCAAAAAATAAATAATAGTTTAAAAAACTAAAAAAACACAATGGTTTTCTATAACAAGCGCGTTTCTTAGTTTTTTAAACTATTGCTTAATTATTTTAAAGTGTGCTAACAACGGATATCAAAACCGAATTTGAGGAATAGCGCCATCTGTGACTTATACAAGGAACTCGTTTCAAGTTGATAACGTAGACTTTCCGCTGATTGCCACTAGATCTGCTGATAGATGCTGATTTATCGATAAATCGAATTCTTTTGCTCAGCACTAAACCGCCATTTTATGCGTCCAAATGACGTCACACCCTGCTTCAATTTTGTGTCGACATGCCACTTCCATAGGTTTCCTACTTCATTGATCGGCGCGTCGCGAATATTTGCGTGAACATTCACGTGCGTAGAGCAGTAAGTATAAAAGATTGAAAGGTGTTGTGAAAGAAGTAACATACACATACATACATAGCTTCACGCCAAATCCCTTGCGGGGTAGGCAGAGAGAACAGAGCGCCATAGGGCACGATTCTTACACGCCTCACTCGCTTCGTTGACTTTCATAACTCTTTTCATGCACGCGCGTCGGTTTTTGAGGCTCTTAACATCACCTTCCTCCAGAACAATATAATATATTATATATATAATATAATATATTATATATATAACACCTCCAGAACACGTTCTATTTGGTCATGGAATGTGTGTCTTGGCCATCCTCGACTCCTACATCCATCCGCTTTTGCATTGAATATCTGCTTAGTCAGTCTTGCATCAACCATTCTTTCTACATGTCCGAACCATCGGAGCATGCCCTTTCTTAATTTTACACCGACACTCTCTTTCAAACCAACTTCCTTCCTTACAACCTTGTTTTCTATGCGGTCTGCGAGAGTCACTCCGCAGATTTTGCGTAGTGCCCTCATTTCTACCGCGTTTATTCTACTTTCATGCACACTCTGCCATACCCAGCTCTGGCTTCCATAAGTTAGCGTTGGGATCAGAACTGCATTGTGAATTGCTAGCTGGGCTTTTCTGCTAATGGTTTTCGCTCCATTTACGCTATTTCCTATCGCCACTCGTCTTTCTACATACGCGGTGTACCTTCCATCTCTGCTAAGAGCGCATCCAAGATATAAAATTTCATTCACCTGTTCCAGCACTACATCATCAACCATTATCTTTGCATCTGTTCTGGATTCCTCCCTTTCAAACACCATAACTTTCGATTTCGTCGCATTCAACTGCAAGCCTTTAATCATGCACTCATCTTTCATAGTAGTGACTAGTGTTTGCAGGTCCGACGGCGATTCGGCTAGAAGCACGGCGTCATCTGCGTAAAGCAGGCAGCTCACAACTAGGTCACCCATTCGCATCCCTACATCCATCGATCTCACTCTCTGGAGACAACTGTCCAGGTACAGGATGAACAGTCGAGCGGACAGCACGCAACCCTGTCTGACGCCGATATTGACGTCAAACCAGGGGGACAAGCTGCCGTCAACACGCACACACGCTGTGCAGCCCTCATAAGTGGACTGCACAGCGCGCAGCAGTGCCCCGCTCACCCCGTAGCCCGGGAGTATGCCCCACAGATCCTTTCGTAATACTCTGTCATACGCTTTTTCCAGATCCACAAAACCGCAGAAAACCTTCCGGTTAACAGCCAATTGTTTCTCCACGATGTTGCGGAGAGAAAAAATCTGATCCATGCACCCTCGTCCGCTTCTAAAACCACCCTGAGCCTCCCACAACACTCCATCAGATATCACCCTCATTCTCCTTTCAATAATTTTCCCATACACTTTTGCTGCTAAACTGATCAAACTGATGGCAAAAAGAAGTAACAGCGAAGGAAAAAGAGAATGATAGAGATGAATTTGATAGGAAGTTATCTGATGACTTCCAGAATAATATCAAACTATTTTGGAAGTCCATAACATCAGCCAGAGGAAAAATCTCCGCATCGCAACTGGACCTAATCAGAAATAAGGATGGAACTATGTTGAAAGGTGAGAAGTATGTTATGTGGGTAGATGGAGAGAATATTTTGAGAGTCTGTTTGAGAGGAGTAGAAGTAGTGTGCAGAATGAAATTTCTGGTTAAGGTTGTGTTGAAAGGGATATCAGCATAGAAATTTTTATGCTTTAGACTACACATACCTTACAAATCAGATAATTATCTTTAATTATGTAAGCAATTTCATTTATTACCATTGTCACTCAGAAGAGATATTTCTGATGTGACATTCTTCTTAAAAATATTATCCAATCAAGTAGATTGTCCCGAACTACTAAGTAAGGTTAAGCAAGCCGGGGCCCATGGCCCATGCCCCGGGCGGGAAGTTCAGGGGGCGGCCAAATTACTATAAAATTACTTAACTTTGACGGACAGAATAAATGACACTACAAGTACAAAAAATGACTGACCATAAACGGTCTCTCTTTAGCAATCAGGCAGTATTATTACCAGGAAATCACCCCAAAAAGATTGAATTTAGATCTACTGAAAGCAGTGGCAGACATTTAACATCGTCCATGGGGTTGTAGGTTATTAGCAAAACTGTTAGAAGATCTTGGCATATATTTTCCAAGACAAAAACTCTCTGTGCGTGCTGCAAGATTTACCAACTGTCTTCTACCGTCCTTTTTTTGGTACGCTGAAAAAAATGCTGTGGGCATACGCCTCCGGTACCGGTAGGTGGAAGGGTTATGTGGGGCTCCCGGGATATGGTATTTCGGTGTACCCACTAAACAACCCAGCGCCGTTCCCGCTTCGTCATGTTAGAGAAGAATGGAACACCGCTTTCAGCCGGTTCTCCCCGTTGAATTGCCGCCCTTGCGGCAGGCTTGGTACGATGTCGGTAAAGCGGCAAACGTTAAAAGAAATGTTAATTGTCGGGGTCAGAATTTTTCAGTTTTGCCCCGCCTAAAAAAATGAAGATCCGGGGCTGAAATTAGGTAAGACTCCGGGATATGATAGAATACTAGCTGACCCAGCAAACGTTGTCTTGCCGAAAAATAAAATTTAAAAAATAGGGGTTGATCGTAGGGGGTTGAAAATTTAGGGTTGCATGTATTTTTGTATCCCGTTTTATAAAAAAAATAAGAAACAGAAATATGTCGAAAAATTAAAAAAAAAAATTGAGGGGTGGGCTACCCTTGTGATTTAGGGGGATGAAAAATAGATGTTGTCCTATTCTCAGACCTACCCGACACGCACATAAAATTTCATGAGAATCGGTCAAGCCGTTTCGGAGGAGTTCAATTACGCACATCTAGACTCGAGAATTTTATATATTAAGATTAGCCGAGATACTCAAAGCTTGACAGGGCCTGGTAATAAAATAATAAAACTACTGCACCGAATTTTTAACTTGTGCCTGGGGAGCGGCATTGTGCCTACAGACTGGTGCAACACTGTGATTGTGCCGCTATACAAGGGTAAAGTGTCGCAACAAGAGGTTCAAGAACTACCGAGGCAAAACTTGTTATGCATCGTCGGCAAACTTTATGCAAGAATATTGGTCAAAAGGGTGATGAATGAAACTGATTAGAAAATATGGGATGTGGAAGCAGGATTTAGGAAAGGAAAGGGTTGTATGGATCAAGTTTTCTCCTTACGAAGCATAGTCGAAAAAATTTTGGCTAAAAGCCAAAACGTTTACTGTGCTTTCGTAGATTTGGAGAAGGCTTATGACAGAGTGGTGAGGAATTAATTATGGTTGACACTATCCTTGTATGGGGTGATCAGTGGCTTGATAAGAGCGATGAAATCACTTTACAGCGATTCCAGAGCTTGTGTCAGGATAGGAGGGGCATATATGGACTGGTTTAACATCGAAAAGGGTGTTAGACAGGGATGTGTAGCTTCGCCAGGACTGTTTAACCTATATATTGATAATTGTTTTAAAAATTTGAAAGAGAGTGTGTATGGATTAATAATGAACGATTTAATCATCATATGCCTTCTTTACGCTGATGATCAGATCTTGGCTTCATCTGAGGAAGAATTGCAGTTGATGATTAATATATTACATGGGTCTTTGAGAAAGAAAGGAATGAAAGTCAATGTATGTAAGACTAAAGCAATGGTTTTTGAAAGAGATGAAAATATGTCTAAATGCGAGATTGTGATTGATGGAGAACGAGTGGAACAGGTGAAAGAGTTCATGTATATAGGCACAAAGTTTACGAGAGATGGAAAGTATGAATGCGATATTGAAAGACGGGTTTTGGCTGGAAATCAAGTGAATGGGGCCCTGAACAACTTTATGAATAGCCAGAAAGTCTCCAAAAAGGCACGACTGGCTGTACACAGAGGGGTTTTGGTTCCCACGCTTATGTATGGGAGTGAATGTCGGGTATGGCAGGAGAAGCACAGAAGTAATTCGAGAACGTTGTGGTGTGAAAGAAGGTATAGTGACAAGGATAGAGAAGGGAATGCTTAGATGGTTCGGACATGTAGAAAGGATGGACGAAAGTAGACTGACCAAACGAATTTATAAGACAAGTGTGAAAGGGCGAACCGGTAAAAGACGACCTAGGCGGACCTACCACCAACAAATCTACGATGTGTTGGTGAGAGGCCAGGTCAGGAGTGGCCACAACCGACGAGCATGTATGAACGCGATAATGAGAGTGAAGGAAGCAAGAAACGTATGTCAGGATCGTAGCAAGTGGAAAGAATTAGTCTCTGCCTACCCCCATTGGAAAAAGGCGTGATTGTATGTATGTATGTATGTGATAGCTAGTTTGACGAGGTCGCTAGTCGGATATTAAAGTAAATCTTGGGACTTGTGTTGACTATAATTTATTTAGACTTAGCGACGATCATGGAATCTGCAAATTTAGAATATTAAAAAATAGATTTTCCGTTGCTCTCTGTACGCATGAAATTTAACTCAAAGATCCTCCAAGCTAGGAAATATAAAATCAACTCTAAAAGCCAAACCAGGTTCTTATTTTAAATCTTCGCATTTTTCAATTTATGAAAATATCAACAAGCTACATGTGTGCATGTCTTATCTGATATTCCGTAAATATTTGACCATAGACAATAGGTGTCTTTCTGACACAGCCAGCAACCACTGTTGCCAATCCTACTGTTACTGTAAAACAGTAGATTTACTGTTTTTCAATTGATGTCCCTGTTTTTTGTTTTATCCATCAATTTTACTGTTTTTTCAATTAGTATATGGAGACACCTGTTACCTCAAGAAAATTTTATTATTTCTTTGATATAAAACGTTATGTTACTGAATAGTTTAATAAACCATAGCCCTAAGTTAGTGACAACTACAGTTGAAACTTTAAATTTGTGAAATACGTGTGATACCTACCTTTATACTAATAATAAAAAAAAATACTATGTACTCTTGTTTCTCTTAAATAAATGTAATAATGTGAATGCGTCCTAGTAACTTTATTGCCATTGGTTATTGTTTTTTTTATGGGATTGGAGGGCAAACGAGCAGACGTGTCACCTGAGGGCAAGCAACCAACGCCGCCCATGGACACCAGCAACACATGTAGTGTTACTGTTGCATTGCCGACTTTTAAGCGATAGGGGATAGGGAAGGATGGGGAAGGGAGGGGGGCTCCGGTTACCTCTCTCACCGAACGAAACGTGGCATGAGCCACTTTACGTCGATCTTCTCAGAGGTCGTGGTATTTCACCGGTCGAGCCGGTCCATTCATGCAGCGAACTGCTTGGTCTACAACTGTTTAAATTATAATATTTGAGAAAAGTATGAAACCTGCCTTTTTGAACCCATCTACTGTTTCATAATTAGAGAACTATTGTTTTTTGATTTGTTATGGTTGGCAACACTGCCAGCAACTATCAAATTCATATTGCTCTTTCCCTCATCCTGAGGTACCTACCTACCCCTCCCGTCAAGCGTGGCTAATCAAGGCACGAAAAGGTGAGGTGTGGCATCATTTACTGATTTATATTCGAATATTTCTCATAAATCTTTCATGATAAACTTTAAATCAATGTTCGTTTGTAATTTTAATTTATGTGTCAAAAAAATTTTAGAAAACCTTGTGAAAACATAGAAATGTTTGAAGATTTTGTCGTAAGAGTGTGGTATAAAAAGCGTCATTTTTTTGTCCGTATGAATAGACATGGTTTACATTTATTTATACCTTTATTTTAGGAAAATGAGTAGCTCGGAGGAGGTGTCATGGATTTCATGGTTCTGCGGGCTGCGGGGCAATGAATTCTTCTGTGAGGTACCTACTTTTTGACTATGTAATGGCTAGTATTGTGTTAATCGAATATATTGATCCAACGTTTTCATATTTTAGGTGGACGAAGACTACATAAATGATAAATTTAACTTAACGGGACTTAATGAGCAGGTACCACACTACAGACAGGCCTTGGACATGATTTTGGATTTGGAACCTGGTAAGTCTATGAATAGTTTTAGAATTGCTACAATGTTGGCATACATTACAACATGATGGACAACATAGCTTTTGCATTGTCTAATAAACTGGTTCACTAAAACAAGTGTTCAATTTGCTTTCTTGTTTTCAAGTTATAAGCCAAGACTAATGAAATATCAGCATACTTGGAAAATCATTCTACATAATACACTTTAAAAACAATTTCATGTAGTAATTGATCTTTTATTAGGAGGATATGATAAATTTGAATTAAATATATGTTAGATGCAGAAGGGTTTAAAGTTCCCAATATTATTTTTAAAGCAACCTTAGAATTGGTTTAGTAGTCAAGTACTTAAAATCATAGGGTACAAGATATTTTAATATGGACATGCCAATGTAGCTATAATGTGCGGAAAATACCGGATAAAGTTCTAGGATTTGAACAATGGACTATAATGAAGTAATAAAAAAACATACATAATCTAACTAACAACTACATCATACTAACAAAATCTTTTATAAAATATATATACAGTCGACTCTCGTTAATTCGAAACTCGAGGGACTCTTAAAATATTACGAATTATCGAGTATTCGAAATATTAAATAGTTCGAAATTTGTGAGAGAAATTAAAGAAAACTTCGAATTATTAAGTGTTGATCAATTCTTATTTATTAACTGCTATTCTATAACAATGACAGAACTTTAGAGGTACATTCGTGTACATACACTTACATATTCATAATGTTAATTAATTATTATTTTGAAAGAACTCTGTAATACCGGTTTACCTTCCGAAAATACCATAACTTCCGAAAAGAATTTCGAAAAGTCATTGGTATGTGCCAGTGTCAGGATTTGAACCCACTACTTCTTGAATTAGAATATACATGGTCGATATTAGCATGGCTGTCGATTTTCACATTAACATGCTCATTATTAGCAATGTATCAACACACATGCTACTATTGAGCACTTGCTTGGTAATGGCATGCTTTCGTACTAATAAAAAGCATGTGTAACAGTACCATTAGTCAAACACTGTAATCATAGCCTAAACAAAGGCTCAAATAACAAACAAGTTAATACAAGTTTGATCTTTTCGCAAAACGTATGTACATACTTACAATCTTTCTCTCTGCAACTTTGAATTGTCGAGTGTTGGACGCCGATAAGTTCGAATTAACGCGTCGTTTTGTTATATAGCAATGATATTTTCGTACGAATTACCAAGAGTTTAAAAATGTATTGATTTAGTTCGAAATATAAAGAGATTTTGTAGGGAACTCGTGATATCTTTGAATTATCGAGAGGTTTGAATTATCGCAGGTTTGAATTAACAAGAGTCAACTGTATATATATATACATGACTTTACGCCAAATCCTTTGCAGAGTAGGCAGAGAGAACAGAGTGTCATAAGGCTTGAATCTCACACGCCTCACAATAGGCACAGGATTGGGAAAGGGGTTTGGCTTTCCAATATGTCTCTCACCGTTTGAAAGATGATAATGGATGGGTGTCAATAGAGGATAAGGATATAAAAAAAGTGCATGAGCAATTATGAATGAAGAGAGTGCATGGAGTGGCATTAGATTAGAAAAATTGTAGTAAATTAAATTTAGTGTTGAATAAGTGCCAATGTCAGTGTGTGCCATCAAAAACAAAAAAACCTGGATAAAGTAGAAATATGATGAAGCAACATTTTTCATGTAATGAGATTAAGAATGTATTGTGCCATGTATGGCTTTATTGATTAAGCTTTCAGTTAAAATTCAATTTGATTAAATGTTTACAGATGATGACCTTGATGACAATCAAAACCAATCTGATCTGGTGGAGCAAGCTTCTGAGATTCTCTATGGACTGATACATGCACGTTATATATTAACAAATAGGTGAGTTTGTTATCTTTATATATTAATTACTAGTTTTCGTGTCAGACAAGACTATCGTCAAGTTTTCCTTTGTATATTTAATTACTAAACTTCATCATCATCATCATTAGCCTGTTGCAGTCCACTGCTGGACATAGGCCTCTCCCAATGTGCGCCACAACATCCGATTCTCTGCCTTCCGCATCCAGTCTTTACCAGCAGCCCTTCTGAGGTCGTCTGACCATCGGGCTGGTGGGCGTCCTACACTACGCTTACCAAGTCGCGGTCTCCACACCATGACCTTCTTGCTCCATCTACCATCGGTCCTTCGACAGATTTGACCAGCCCATTGCCACTTCAGCGAACTTATTCTGCGAGCTATGTCGGTGACTCCGGTTCTCTGTCGGATATACTCATTCCTGAGTCTATCTTTCAGAGATACTCCGAGCATAGCTCGCTCCATAGCTCGCTGAGCGACTTTAAATTTGTGGACTAGCCCCACCGTAAGTGTCCACGTTTCGGCACCGTAGGTCATCACTGGTAGGACGCACTGGTCAAAGACTTTGGTCTTCAGGCATTGCGGTATAGGCGAGCCGAAAACTTGACGCAGTTTGCCGAATGCGGCCCAACCCAGCTGAATCCTCCTGTCGGCTTCCTTCTCGAAGTTTCGTCTACCTAACTGGATTGTTTGGCCTAGGTAGACGTATTTGTTTACGACTTCGAGAATTGACCCATCGACATTTATCGGTCCGGGCACGACATGTTCGTTGAACATGACCTTGGTCTTGTCCAAGTTCATGCCCAGACCGACACGCCGAGAGGATTCGTCTAGGCTGCGCAGCATTCCGCTTAACTGTTCCAGCGACTCTGCCATTACAACGATGTCGTCGGCGAACCGAAGATGCGAGATGTACTCACCATTCACGTTGATACCCTGTCCAGTCCAGTCCAAGGTCTTAAAGACGTCCTCCAGAGCATTGGTGAAGAGTTTGGGAGAGATGACATCTCCCTGTCTTACACCTCGATTCAGCTCGATGGAGTTCGTCACTTGATCCTGGATCTGGACAGCCATCGTGGCGGTGTCATACAAGCATCTCAACACCTCGATATAGCGCCAGTCGATCCGACATCGCTGCAATGCATCCAGAACTGCCCAAGTTTCGATGGAGTCGAAGGCTTTTTCGTAGTCCACGAATGCCATACACAGCGGCTGATTGTACTCCTCGGTTTTCTGTACAATCTGCCGAACAGTATGGATGTGGTCCACGGTGCTAAAGCCTTTTCGAAACCCGGCCTGCTCCGGAGGCTGGAATTCGTCGAGTCTTGCAGCGAGACGATTCGTGACGACCCTCGAGAACAACTTGTAGATATGGCTCAGGAGTGAAATGGGTCTGTAATTCTTCAGTAAGGTCTTATCACCTTTTTTGAAGAACAGCACCACCGCACTCCTGCTCCAAGCCTGTGGTGTTATGCCCTGGTGTATGACGGAATTAAAAAGACTTGCTAATTCCTTTAGTACCGGAGTTCCGCCGGATTTTAGAAGTTCTGTAGTAATTCCGTCATCACCGGGTGCCTTGTTGTTCTGAAGTTGCCCGAGAGCCGCCCTAATCTCGCTTTCTGCAATTTCGGGGATGTCCTCACTATAGTGACGCGTTAGCGGGGCTCTGTGGTCATCATCGCTGTGTCCCGTCGGCTTGGTCATCCGTGTGGAATAAAGGAGCCCATAAAAAGATTCAATCTCTGCGAGAATCTCGGGCTTAGAGGTGACGACACGTCCATCCGCAGTTTTCAGCTTCGTCAGATGGGGCCTTCCAAGCTGCTGAGCGAACACTTTCGACCCTTTGTTGCGGTCGATCGCGTTCTCGATCGCTCGAGTATTCGACCGACGAAGGTCGCGCCGCATCAGCTTTCTAATTCGCTGGTTTAGGCTTTTCCATTCTGACGAGGACAGCTGATTGGATGGAGTTTCTCGCCTTTGCCTCATCAGCTCGAGCGTCTCAGCAGAGAGTTTGGACTCCTTTTTCTGCGATCTCGGGAACAACCTTTGAGACACTTTCCTCAGCGTGTTGACCACAGTGGCGGTCTTTTCGTCCACATTGCCTGTGGTTTCCAGCAGGTCGAACCGATTTTGAAGTTCCATTTGGAACTTTTCGGTTTCGGCTATTTGGAGTGGCGTAGGTCGGAGAATAGACCTCATCTTCCGGGTCCTTTCAGCTTTCAGGTTAATATTTAGAGAGCCTCGAAGAAGTCGGTGATCACTTCCAGTATTGAACCTGTTGATCACAGAGACATCTCTAAATATATGCTTACTATCCGTAATGATAAAATCTATCTCGTTCCTTGTCACAGAATCCGGGCTTCGCCAAGTCCACCTCCTGTGGAGACCCTTCTTGAAGAATGAGTTCATCAAGAAGAGCCCTTCTGACTCCAGGAAGTTGACCAGCATCTGGCCCCTGTGATTTCGGCACCTCAAGCCATATGGACCGATTTTCGTTTCGCCGCGTTCTTGTACTCCCACTTTGGCATTGAAGTCCCCCATAACAACGTTGTAGTGAGCTTTGGCGGTACCATGTATTGCTTTTGCAATATCCTCGTACATCGCCTCGGCTATTTCGTCAGAGTATGTCGAGGTCGGCGCATACACCTGTATTATCTTCAGGGTGTACCTGTTGCTGAGTTTTAGTACAAGGTACGCTACCCTGGTCGACACACTACTGATCTCCACAACGCTGCTAACGAAGTCCTTGTGAACGAGGAAACCGACACCCCCCTGGGAGAGCTGGTCACCTTCCCGAAAATAGAATAAGTTGCCTGACTGTAGGGTTATCGTGTCCTCCCCCACTCGCCGGACTTCAGATAGCCCCAGAATATGCCAGTTCAAGCAACTCAGCTCTACCTCGAGTTCGGTGAGGTGTTGGTCCAGCCGAAGACTGCGTCCGTTATACGTGGCCACGCGTAGTTGTTTTTGACAGCCTGCCGTAACCCGGAGATTCTTAGCACCCCCTGTCCCACCGTTACCACGACCGCTGCCTTGGCCGGGAATAGCGGGACCACCGGGAACTGGGGGCCGTTGTGTTCGTGCTCTTTTCATCGGGAGGTTTATGCCCATAGTCTCCACGCCGGGCAAACGTGTTGGAGACCGCAGGGGTGAACCTTTTAAAAATAGGGACGCTGCTGCCCGCCTCTACCAGAACATTTAGGTTCACCCATATTTTGGAATGGTTATCCCGCCATTCTTCGGTGTAGTGCTGTGTGAGCTTGTCAGCCATATGTTGTTCTTTCGCTCCCGACTGACTGAGAGACTAAACTTAACTTACTTAACTTTAAATACATTTTATTTACAGAGGAATTGGACAAATGTTAGAGAAATTGCAGAGTGGTGATTTTGGTCACTGCCCCCGTGTTTATTGCGAATGCCAAACTATGCTTCCACTTGGTAAGTAAATTTTGCAATACTTTGCAACTAAACAGATGTCCTGACCTTCAATATGTTATATATTTGACATTTCTGCAACCTTTGACAATAATGAAATAAAATATAACGGTTATGACCTGCTGCTATAGATGTGGCAGAGCTTATTGCCATACACGGGTCGCAAATTACTTCAGTAAAGACTATTGCGATTACGCTGTAAATTTTGTTTATTACATATGTTTGTTTGTTGGTAGGCCTCTCTGATGTGCCTGGGGAGGCGATGGTGAAGCTGTACTGTCCGCGTTGCATGGACGTGTATACACCCAAGTCTTCACGTCACCATCACACTGACGGCGCCTACTTCGGCACCGGCTTCCCGCACATGGTGTTTATGGTACATCCCGAGTCTCGACCTAAAAGACCTGCATCTCAGTTTGTGCCTAGGTATGAATCATTTTTGTCATTCATATTAGATAATTGCATAGTTTCAATTTCATGGACATAATTTTATTAATATTACTTTTTTAATTTATATGTACCAATTATATTTCAAATATATGCATTATCTAACCAAATTATATAAACACGCTGATAAAATGGAAGTGTTCATTTGGCTCCATTAGTAAATTTCCATGTTCAATTAGTTTCGAATTAATGTAATGAGTAAAAATGATTTTTATAACGTCTGATTGGTAGATCTAGAAGGTTTGCTAGTTGTTATAGTATTTAGAACAGGTTTTTGGTCAACTGTGTAAATTAAAGTTATTGATATAAAACTGTTATATTTAAGGAGGCGCAGTTCAATGAGATGCACATCTCATTGAACTGCGCCTCCTTAAATACGCCTATAAAATTTCTTCTTTAAATCAAAACTGTACAGGAGATTGCTTCAGCACTCGGCACTTGAAAACACTGCTCAAATTATGTTTAAAAGAATAAAATATCCGTTTTTATTATTATTTCTTTCTGAATATGGTAAAATATATCTTATTTCTATCAAGTATTATGAAGAAATTAATAAAATGTCTGCTGAAATAACTGATTGTTTCAAATAAAGCTAATGATGGGCTTGGATAGTATGATATCCAGCAAACAATTAATTGAATGTTTCATTGGTTTCCAACAGGCTGTACGGATTCAAGATCCATCCTCTCGCTTACCAGATCCAACAGCAAGCGGCTGCCAACTACAAGGCGCCACTGAGGAGTCTCTCATACAACAATGGTAAACGTTAGTGAAGCCGCCACAAGCGCACAATGATACAGACGCCCCCGACCCACACACACTTGTGCATTAATGTCCTTTTTGTACATACTCGGTGTTCTCTATGTGTTTGTTTATAATGTATTTTCTTTCAAATCCTTTATTAATTTACAAAGTACAAAAAGAATTAACACAAAATTCAAAGTAACAGCAGTAAATGTTTTTGTAAGGGAGATATTAGCAGGTTCTTGATGTTGTTTAGGTGTACACACTTGGAAATAGTAGCAATAAAGAATTTAACTAACCAATTTATCATTTTTATAAAATGTTCCGCGATTGACTCGATGTTCTGGCAACTAAGTCTTGTGTGATCCAATGTGGCACCCTTTTTTTCTAAACTAATTGAGAAGCTGATTTAAAACTATATTTGACATCAGAAAATCAATCTACTTCTCATAATTTATGATCCAGGCCATCAGCGACTCAAGATTAATTCAAGGAATACTAAAGAAAAATTTAGTATCAAGAAAATTAATAATTGCAATTAAATGCATGCCAAAATAGACGCAACACTTGAGCTTCATATTGTGAGTGGGGTTCTGTAAGACCTAACAAATAGTTTAATTAATACTTTCTATTAATAAGTTAACATTTAGTTTATTATGATAATGATATATAGATATACAGTAAGAACTTGTCAAATTCTGTTTGTGTTCTTCTCAACTCTTCACATTTTAAATTGTCTTTGGGACTGTGTAGACAAAGGGACGGACTTGTTGTACAAGTCAAAATACCACGTTACCTATGTATGAAATTATGGTACAGATTGTGAAATGCTTGAATAAACTAAGTTTACACAGGCCACTTGTTATTAGGTGTAGTGATTTTCGCAATCTGGAACAGATGTGTTCTTATTACTGGACATGGGATGAGATACGGAATCCTGGATTCCCCAGCCATCTAACGGAACACAATGAACCATTTCTTTATTCTTACTCTATCATACATTATATATACATGCGTGTAATTATGGGCTAAAAAATTTAATATTCATCAATACTATAAAACTTAGCAAGGTTTTAGAACTTGGTAAACGGGTAAAGGAAATGTGCTAAATACGTTAACATCTTTGTGTAGTAGTCATTTTTACATTTAGCATCATTTTAGCTATTACCTACATATTATGATTTTTAAACATAAAATTACATGTGAGCCCCTGTTGCTCTTTACTTGCCAGACCATCCAATATGTTAGTAGAGGAAGTATAGCTAATATTGCTAAATGAGTATCGTGTAATAGCGCTCAGGAATATCGGATACCAGATCTGTATCAAATAATATTACCGATATTTCCATATAAAACCCCCAATTAGATACTGTAACTGTTCAAATCTAGCCGTGTATATCATACTTCTGCTGTCTACTAACATTCTTTCGTGAAAACGGTAGGTGAGAGTTTTAATGAAATTGTCGATTTTCTTTCTGCACAGTGTAATGTAGTTTCAATAAACACAAAGGTATTTGGTTATATGTTTTTATTTTTATATCCGATTACTATCATTTAGGATGTAGGTTCATTTCGTTAAGTAGTAATTCGTTGTAACGGTTCCACTAATTAACAATAAATGATAATAAAATTATTATTGGCATTTTTTCTTGCTCATCCTGCATGTTAACCACCATTTATTCCTGTTGCTGATTATTTATTTATAGGTCCCATAATTAGATAGTGAGGTAACGTTGTATGAGAGACATCTTTACGCCGACTAGTCGCCATTCGCCACCGAACCGATCCATGTAACAGTTACCAATAAGTACCAATCACTTAAACTAGTTAAATACACAAATAACGTGCATCACTAAGTTTTGATGCGGACTTTTCACATTTTATTTGATTTTATTGGCTATGTGTGGCTAGTGACACGCTATCCCAATTCATTTTCTGGACTATCATAACTTTATCATTAAATTTATCTCGTAATTATTTGAAATCACTATACGAGTCCACAAAATGTATAAACATATGCTATTTTGAACTGCCGGCTTATGCTTATTTACAGATTATTACAAAAAAACATGGTTACGGATGCAATCTCCATTTAATTACTAAGACAAATGTTATTAACAAATTAAATGCAATTTATCTTTTGTTTTTTATCTAATTAGATATCGTATCTACTACTACTAAAAATAAATGTATACCAAAGACGGAACCGTATCGGATATATCGAATTGTCAATATTAAAATATCGATATCAAGCGGACTATCGTAATTAATCGTTGCATCCATAATCATGTTTCGTTATTAACGAGCCTTTGTCGCACTACACCCGTATGTAAATTGTAAACTAACATTTTTAATGATGAAAATGTTTGTTTGCCGCAGAAACGAAGACATCAAGTAACATTCCAAAATGATTATTTATACACCGAGTGCGCTGCGACCAGGGCACAGGGCAAAAAACTCCCTGGCGGTGACTGAGCGAGCAAACTTCGTGCCTCCTCAATTGTACTGCGATATATTTATTTATTATATAACAATAACATAATAATATTTATTTAAATCATTATTTTACTTCCCCTAAACTTAACGACAGTTATGTTTTCAATTGAATAAAGTTTATTTTTACGTTTCCTGTATAATGTTTTTTATTTATTTTTTATTAGATACCGTTTTCTCGGACTTTTATCAATATTCTCATTCTTTTCACAATCCTTTTCATTATATTTTAAAGACACCACTAACTCATTTTCTCCAAGATCTAAATAATACCAATATCTACAGTTTATATCCATATCTCGACTCTCAACACTAATTAATAATTAATTTCGGTTTAGTTAAACAATAAAAAACAGACATGGACACATAACATTATAACAAAGAAAGCTGTTAATTAATTATGATAATAATACTATTATAAAATAAAAGGAGATTTAATTTACAATAATAAGAAGAAATAAATAAATTACATTATTTACAATAATGATTTTTTTTAAGAAATATGTAGTAATAAATCTTTATGTAGACGGACAGGGTTATTACTTACATTTGTGATTAGAAAAATTAATAAAGATAAGATAAATAATAAGATTGCTGACCAGGCACATTGCTATGTAGGTACTAGGGTAGCAGCGATTACGATCATCTCTGGTGGTTTCCACCGTTTGCAAAAGACCTCAGTGTCATAGCAAAAAGTGAGACAGCTAACGGTTCGCAATCCCCATTGCTATCGCGTTGCTTTTGTTGTTACATGAACAGAATAAGTAGGTATTATTAACTTATAAAACCAAAAAATTGCATAGTTCTGTTAATAATTCAACATCATCGATCTCCTGAAATGTACTACTTTCAAGTGCATTTTTATTTTTTGCGATGTACTTAAGAGCCGTTAGTTTTAAAGAATCATCGTCATAAGTATGTGCCGCAATTAATATGTTTAAGGCATTCTTCAAATGAATTTGTTCTGACAGAACATAACGACAAAATAATGAAAGATTGTGTAGCTCGTATTTGTGTGCTAAATTTAATACCTCAACAAAATTGACATTGTCGATAGCTTTCACTGTTCCTGTATAGATAAATTCCACCATACAACACAAAACATTAGCATTTACACCATCAAATTTATAATAATCATGGTTCTGTACAAAATAGTAATTAAGTCTAGACATATTCAGTGGCCCGACTGCATCGCAACGACTAACTGCATGTTTGAAATAATAGTGCTTGTATCCGAATTTATAATAATTGTATTTGGCTCCAAATTCAAAATAATTATTGTGTCTCAATTCATAACAATTATTTTCTTTTTGAATATCTTTTGACATCAAATTTTTCTTTAATATTTCGCTATTTGCAATCATTATATTTTTGTGTAGCTGAAACTTGGTTCCATCAGCAGCTTCCACTATTAAATCTGAACCAATGGGATCAAACAAGAGAGCACTGTAGTCATGATTCAATTTGATATCATTCAATAAGTCAAGATTTAGTTGATTACCATTATAACCAAAATTAAAAGAGACAGCTATAAACAGGTTCTTCTTTTTTAAACATTCAACATCTATATCTGAAAAGCTATATGTGTGTATATAGTTGTGTGATAATATGGGGTGTCCTTTAAAAAAGAAATCAATTGGTGTTTTTTCGATAACTGCGATATCTGTCTCCTTGCAACAAATGAATACATTACTTGTGCTCACCACAACTCTAAAGGGCCCTTCACGGTGATTAGAAATATATAAATGCAAAAGGAATATATCACCAACTTTTTCTGTCCGAAAAGTAAAACAATAATGTAATTCTTCAGGTGTTCCAGTACTTCCAATACGATATAGATTGGGAATATGGAATTTGGGGTAAATTTCATACAGGCATAACCAATTTGCATCACAAGTTTGCACTGTCTGCTCAAGAGCTACTTCAGAGGCCTAGAAATAGTACAAGATTTATCATACACCCTACCCTCACTTTTCTAGCATTTATTACTATAAAACAAACTTGAAAATTTGATCATAACAAAAGCAGGCTCGCAGAACGTTTACGTGCAAAGAGTAGTAAAATCTGTTGCCATATAGGTATTTATAGCACATTTTGAAAAATCTGATAGACAGGTATCGAACCCGAGACTTATTGATATCGATGCGAAGTGTATCGGCAGACCATCGAAGATACTAAAGCTTAAAATTTAATTACAACTAATACTACTACTAATACTATTAAAATATCAAGCGAACTGAGAGGAACTGATATAATTACAACGGCACAGAAACTGCGAAAATAATTCTTTTATTTTACCTGTCCAAATTCACCGGGAGACATTATTTTTCAATCAATTATTATAAATATTTGGAAATTGAATTCTTGAAATCCTTCATGAAAACAGAAAAATTAACGCAAGAGTGGTGAGCAGCACAGGCAAAATGATAATAAATATCAATAAATAAATGAGATTTTTTTAAAGCAAACGTGATCATTTATATGGCGAGTGAATGAAAAAAGTATGTACCTACCTACCTATAGCAGTTGTAACAACTTTATCAGTAAATGTACCAACTCTGACTCTGTCAATGTACCAATCGTTCACTTATAGATCATTTTAAAAGTACCTAATTTAGTACAACTATGAACACGAACGCCTCGGATTTAGTAAGAAATACATCAGCGTGGTGACATATATCCCACTCTGAAGTCTCGGTTATAGAAATATAAAACTAAGAACTCATATTATGTTTTGAATACTTTATCTGAAGTCTCGGTGGCCCAGTGATCGAGCACTCCGCTTCTGAATTTAAGCGATGACTGAAAACTTGGTGCACGGTATGGCGATAGGTTTGCCACCTATTCCATTTGGGACGTAAACATAAAAGCGAGTCGCGAGTTAACAGCCACTGTCTACACCTTCGGGTAGAAAAAGGCGTGAAGTTATGTATGCGTGTGAGTAGTAAAATGCGAATAAAGAAAAGAATAGGTATATACTAAATTTTAATTATGAGGGTTTCTATTTATTTAGTTCGATGCAAAATTTGG
Organism: Euproctis similis; assembly: GCA_905147225.2. Classification (NCBI taxonomy): domain Eukaryota; kingdom Metazoa; phylum Arthropoda; class Insecta; order Lepidoptera; family Erebidae; genus Euproctis; species Euproctis similis. The sequence goes on from LR990103.1 coordinate 2,943,011, forward strand.
CAAAATTCATATAACGTAACTTTAATTAAATTTCATTTTTTTATGGGATAGGAGGACAAACAAGCAAGTGGGTCACCTGATGTTAAGCAACTACTCACCGCCCATGAACACCGTGGTGCGTTGCCGTCCTTAAAGTTGCCGGTAAAGGAAGGGGAAAGGAGATCGGGCGTCCGGATACTTCTCTTACCGAACGATACGCGGCACAAGCCACTTCTCCCCGATATTCCGAGAGGTCGTTGTATTTCACTGGTCGAACAGGCCCATTCGTGCAGTGAACTGCGACACTCTACCACTGTTAAATAGTCTTATTAAGAAATCAATCTAAATCTGTACAAGTAAAATCCATATTCTCATATTTTTTTGTAAATTAAAATTAAAATAAGTAGTGGAACGATTTTGCAATCGTTCCACTACTTATTTTAAATTTAATGACTTTGCAGTCAGCCTCATTACAACCGACTAATCGGCTAGTCGGCCCAAGTCATGATTCTCAAAGGTCTTTCTTAACGCCCTGCATACTCTGTGAACCTGCTCGGTTGTGGCATGTTCTTTACGAAAACCAAACCGATGATTGGGAACAATAGACTTTTCATTAAGGACAAGTAATATTCTTTGCAATAGGCACTTTTCGTACAGCTTGAACAAAACCGGCAAGAGACTAATTGGTCTGTACGAGGTGACTTTGTGTGTTGGTTTGCCAGGTTTCCGAATCATTATTATTTGCGATACTTTCCATATGTTTGGAAAGTAACCTACGCGATGGATGGCGTTGAATACCATTGTGAGGTACACGATTCCCTTACGAGGCAGTTTTCGGAGGACTTTCTTGGTAATAAGATCGTAACCTGGGGCCTTGTTGTTGTCCATTGAGTTGATAATCTTACATATCTCTCTGGGTGTTATTAACTTCATGGGTAGATCCAGTTGGTAATCTTGGTCGAGAACTAGGTCGATATCAGTGTAGATTATTATATATTATATTGCATGAGGGTATTCATGGATATTATTTGTTTAATCAATGTGTGGGTAACGCGCAGATCAATAAATGAAATATGGCTTGACTGGTACATCGTTTAATTTGTGGATTAAAAGATGGAGTTTTACTTGAAAGATTACTCAGAGAGGTGGATTTAAGGTTCACAAAAGCCATCGATATATGCAGGCTAGCCGAAATGTCTCGCGCGCAAGCCGTCCATATCAAGACAGAATACTCGGATCATCACGTAAATGAAATCAATTTCACCAAAGATGACGTCACGCAGCAGAATCCAGCCCAGGTCTATTGGGTGAATCCCAGCCGCAGAGGCCAACACTCGTTAACACATCAAAGGGCTAACGGCCACCAGTCTAATCAGACGCGAGGCAGAACATACAGTGCAGGCATCAAGAAGAACTCTAGGAATAACAACAACGTGGAGTGCCAGAGATGTGGATCAAGCCATAAAAAATATGAGTGTCCCGCGTTCTGTCGTAAATGTAACAAATGCAGGAGAATGAACCATTTTGCAAGAGTGTGCAGGGTGCTTGAAGTCCAGGAGGGGTAGGAGGGATAGCTTTTCACATAAAAATAAAGTAAATGAACAGTGGTTTCAAGAATTACAAATAAATAATAACTTTTTGAAATTTAAATTGGATACTGGAGCGGATGTTAATATAATTCCAAAAAAATATTTGCACAGAATAGGTTTATCTGAGTTTGATTTAGTAAAAACATCTATTACATTGCAAGGTTATTCAGGAAGTAACATAGCAATTATAGGCAAATGTTATCTGAAGTTAGTACATATAAACAATATATATTTTTTAAAGTTTATTGTAGTGACGACCGACTCTGTACCGATTTTAAGTAAAGTAGTAAGTAAGTAAAGATAATTTTATCAGTTATGAGTGAGAACGGGAATGTCATTCTAGATGAATTTAGTGAATGCAGTTGCACCGAACGCGAGCGAAGCGCCCGTGCAGTCGCGAGATTACTTACACTACAAAGCGCAGGTGTGTACGTTGTCGGCGAGCAATCAGCTGATCGACTAACACTTATTACAAAAACACACTAAGGATGACACGGAAATGCAACACTTAATTTAAATTATAAAAACAGGGTGGCCGTCGGATAAAAAACACTTAGATAATATTTTATTAAGGCCATATTTTGATTATAGAGATGAGCTAACTGTAGACTTTGGGATAGTGTGGAAAGGTTCAAGAATAGTTATACCGAAAAGCTTGCGTCACGAAATGATGAAAAGAGTTCACGTTGGTCATTTGGGCATAGAAAAATGTAAATTAAGGGCTCGGGAAATAATGTTTTGGCCAAATATTAACTCGCAGTTAGACGATTACTTATCTAATTGTCAGGTTATAATAGTCTTTCTCATAGGAGAGAGAATACAAAAGAACCTTTAATAAGTCACGAGATACCGGAGGTACCGTGGCAGAAAGTAGGTATAGATAGATGTATTTAATTTTAATAACAATTGGTACGTTTTGGTCATAGACTATTATAGCAAATATATAGAAATATAATATTAATAAATTAACTTCTTTACAATCCCAACAAGTTATATCAAAGATCTCTTGACCTTTAATGAAAATTTTTGCAAGACACTGCATTCCACAAATAGTCATGACAGACAACGGTCTCGAATTTTCGTCTACCAAATTTATTGAGTTCTCAAAGGAATGGAATTTCCATCACATAACGTCGTCACCTAGGTATCCACAGTCTATGGAGCGTCCAAATTATAGCGGAGTGCTCGGCAAAAGTTCCTCGCCCAACTTTGACAAAGTTCGAAGTGCTCTCCACATTCTCGTACAACTTCCGAAAGTTCTCAGTCGCTCTACGGTGCCCATCGCTTGCGCACGCATGTTATGGACGCTCAAGTAGCAGCTGCCGTTGTTCGCGTATTTTAATTACGTGAATATATATCACACTAAGATGTGATTAACTTGATCTTCTTATTAAAAATTTTATAGTAACTGATGGTTTCTCTAGTAATCTTAAGATAAATATTTAAATTATTTGAATAAATATTTGTGCTAAAAATTAAATGGTCTGATTAAAGAGTCCCCCTTTTCCAACATGTATCGAATTAATTTTGCTCTTTTTTTAATTGATTAGTATTTATATAGTCTTTTGATACAGAAGCCGTGGGTTCGATTCCAAACTCATTCGAATTATTTTTCGTATTTTTTTCAAAAATTATTAATATCGAGGACTGACAACTTTGTGTCCGGCGAGTCAAGGCTTTAACAGCCACTGCCTACACCTTCTGGTAGAAAAAGGCGTGAAGTTTTGTTTTTAGTATTATTATAACTTAACTTTCATATTATCAAATCAAGCGGTACTACTTCTGTCGAGCATAATGCTCGACAGAAGTAGTACCTAAAGATATAAAATTAATAAGCTGAATTTTCATGATTATCTCCTTTCGATGAGACGCTCAAAAATTTCCTTTGCGAAAACTATCTATAGTCGTAGGTAATATGGGTAGCAGGAATAAAATATTGATTGATTAATTAAATTGATAATTCTCAAAAAATCATTACTGCTTTTACTAGGTACTAGCTGACCCGGGGAAATAATAATAATAATTCGCCTAAGTTACTCCTTATTACACCAGCAAATAAAAGTTTCGTCAAGATAGGATCCACTCATTTCAGAGATTAACCGGAACAAACAGGCAGACGGACTACATTGAAAAAGACAATTCATATGAAAACATATGATATATACATGTCATATATTGTGATACATATGAATGTAGTAGAATGCAGTTATTTCAATATTACAAACACACACTTTAATTTTATTTTTATGTTTAGATTTACATTGTGATGATAATAACTTGATAGTAATCAAGTGCAAAAATTGCCTTATATATACCTACTATTATGTACCTATAATCACTGAGTTCAATATACATATATCATATAGGTCAATGCCTATAATTAGAAGACAATAACTATACATTCATACCACACGTCAACTTATACAAATATCTGTCAAATTTCTTCGAATGATTTATTCGCATGATGAAATTTTACAGATCTGCATAACACAGCGTGCTCAGACGACGTCTGATTTACTACTGAAGAGTGAAGTGTAGTCATTCTGTTCGTGAACGCACTATGTGCAATACCTAACTATAGATAAATATACAAAAAACTATGTAGGTAAATTATGAATGAGACGACCAAAAGTTCCTTTACAAAAACTATCTCTAGTGGTTGGTAATATAGTAGCAGGAATAAAATATGTTGATTTGATAATTCTTTAAAAAATAATTGCTGTAACTTTATTAGGTACTGGCTGAACCCGCTGAACTTTGTTTTGCCTCGGAAGCAATATATAAATATTTTTTCTCTAAAATAACTCGCAAATAAATGTTCCGTCAAAATAGGTCCAGACATTTCAGATACTACCCGAAACAATCAGACGGATACGTAAAAATTGAAAAAAAAATATTTATGTTCATATGATTGTAGTAGAATGCAGTTATTTCAATATTACAAACACACACTTTAATATTAATCAAGTGCAAAAATTGCCTTATATATACCTACTATTATGTACCTACAATTAGACGACATTAACTATACATTCATACCACACGTCGACTTATACAAATATCTGTCAAATGATTTATTCGATTGAAGAAATTTTACAGATCTGCATAACACAACGTGCTCAGACGACGTCTGATTTACTACTGAAGTATAGTCATTCATTTCGTGAACGCACATGTGCAATAACTATAGATAAATATACAAAAAACTATGTAGGTAATAGGTATCTATGCTCGGGCCCTTTGACTCGGGCTAAAAAACCGACAACAAATGGAAGTTGTGCGAGGTGAGGCAAAGTTGGACGAGGTAGGGCGAAGTGCGTTCCCACATGACAAGCACTTCCACTCCGTACAACTTTTCCTAGCCGTGTGGACGGTCGGATCAACTTCCGAAAGTAGTCCGAGACGAGGCAAAGTTGGACGAGGTAGGGCCTAGCCATGTGGAGGCCGGGTAACGGACAGGTGGAACAGGGGGAGTCAGCTTTAGTACAAGTCAACGCCAACACTGGCATTATTTGGTAAAACGAGACAACGCTCTACAGACAAAACAGAGAAAGAAAACATCTAATATGAAATACCTGCTGTATTGAAAATCTACTAAGTTGGTAGCTGTTATGAAAAATACTTAAAAAAAAAAACAAACAAATAAACATTCACACACTCACACCCCTGCACTAGGATTCCCTGTAATAATAACTTCATAATTTTGTTTAATTTTAAAATTATTCAAGTCTGCTACTAGAAAATAAGTATTTTTTTCTGGTATGTTAATATTTCTATATAAATATTTTCATAAAAGTACTTGATTATTAAATTCAATAATCAAGTAGTGAATGGTGAACAACAACAATTTACCAAAACTGTCTTTTTGGTAAATATTTGTTTTCGTGATTTGGTAACACAAATATCAAGTCACTGTGAATTAAAAAAAAACCGTCTAAAAATTATTAGAATCGTTTGTTTTTGGCTGTTTTTCCTTATTCCAGTGTTGTGTTGTGAAATAATATTCTATTGTGTTTTGTAATAATAATATTCAGAGAAATTGACTCGTCTAAATTGTGCGATACTGACGCTTAAATGTTGACGCATTTGTTACGTGTTGTGAACAAGAATCTAGGTTGTGAAAGATTCCGACTTCTGAGATAGAGACTCATTGTGTAATAGACTCATGTGATATTGACTGATTGACTCTCAACTCCATCATCATGACTGGAAACCCCGGAAAGAGCACTAATGTCACTTGTGCAAAATGCGGCATAACCTCAAAACTGTACTAAGAAGAAAAATTAATATATTGAAACACGTCTGAAAAACTGCGTTTTCATTTTGTCTGTTATTGCTTTTATTAATCAACGAATATTTACTGTACAGATGTAAATTGATTTGATACATTGAAAAAACGTTGATTAAATTGCATTGTTGAGTTGATAAAAGCAATAATAAAATCTACCTTTCACTATAAATTAAAAATACCCGCCATCCCGTCAATGTCAGGTTTAAAGTTTAAGTTTTCGATGGCGATAACTGGAGCGCTAGTGAGTTTTCGTGTAGGCATTTTTTTTCTATGAAGCTGCCATTCTTCTCCGCTAGGAGTATAGTGTTCTGTGGGTGGAACGAGCGATACAAACTGTCAAAAGCATCATGAAAAAAGTTTATGAATATAAAAGTGATATTATCCCTTTTTGGAATATCATAACACGCCTTTAACTACAGAATTGCCTTCCCCTGCCGAGCTACTTTATAGCAGAAAGTTACGAAACATATTTCAACTTTATCTTTATTTCAACATAATCAAAGTTCAAACCTGTACAATAAAATTAATAAAACTCTTAACATTGTAAATAAATCTAAATATGAAACCAAGAAACTTATAACTAATTGGCTTTTGAGTTTGGATTATGATGAGAGTGAAAAATTACTACATTCGAACTTTAAATGATGACTAACAAATTAAACTGTTAAATATAATATAATTGTGTGATGTGGATGTGAGACTCAAGTAAGAAATATTTAATTGTATGTTTTCTTCCAATATTTAGTATCGTCTCTTATAAATTTTCTGTATCACAGCTATTTGGAGAGGCCAGGAGACCCATAGCACAGGGTTTCCCTAGTTTGGGCTCCTGTCTCCCTTTACTCAATTGTAATTATATCAACAATGTCGCTATTAGTTTTAAAGGGAGAAAATAAACGTTATTTTTATTTTTGAAGTGTAACTTCTAATGTCTCGTGCAACCGTTTAACGCTTTTAACGCCCCCTTGCGGCCACAAAACATATTATATAATAATAAAAAGGACGAATTTGAACCAGTCTATATATAAATCCAGGAAGAGAATTGCTTAAGCGTGATTCTTATCTGTACATAGACATCTAGTAACTAGTGGTGGCACTATACCACTCATTTAATACTTATAAAGCATAATAGTTTGTTTCATTCAACGCGCTAATCTCAGAAACCGCTGGTTCTATTTTAAAAATTCTTTCAGTGGTGGATAGTCCATTTATAGAGGAAGGATTTAGGTTATATTATATTTTCCAAACAATTAGGGATCTTTACTAAAAGTCCGATAATGTAACCCAAGGTGTAAAAAAATCACCTAAAAAAATGTTTACATTGGGTACGCTGCAAAAAGTATTGATTGTAGAGCAAAAAAATGTACCACAACTTTACAGAATATATGTATAGTTGTCTACCCAAATGGTTGCGAGACCATGTGTCTAACTATTGTAGTTATCTCACAATAAGTGTTAATTTAATTTTTTAAAATAATTTGAATGATGATGTTTTAAAAGCCATTTATTTTCTACTTTGGTGTTAATTCTGATTAAAATAAATTATTTACAATTCAAGATAGATTCAATAGCTTTCTGGAACTTTTTGAATTATTTAATTCGGACATTTCATTCAAAAGATATCGCAATATCCACGATATAAGTATTCAATTTTTAGGCAAATATGTATTGCGCGCACATATAGTAACATAACTTCACGCCTTTTCTACCCGAAGGCCTAGGCAGTGGCTTTTAAGTTTCCACTCGCCGTTATGTTTACGTCCCAAATGGAATAGGTGGCCATACCGGGCAAACGAGCAAGCGCGTCACCTGATGGTAAGTCACCAGCGCCGCCCGTGGACGCCTGCAACACATATAGTGTTACAGTTGCGTTGCCGGCCTTTAAGGAAATAGGAATAGGAAAGTATGGGAAAGGGGGATGCGCCTCCGAGTACCTCTCTCCCCGAACGAAACGCGGCATGAGCCACCTTACGTTGATCTTCCGAGAGGTCGTGGTATTTCACCGGTAGAGCCGGCCCACTACCATTCAATTTGTTAAGCTTGAATTTCATTACTACACAGACATCAGTTTAGGTTTAGGTACTATAATTGATTTTTAAAATCAATCATAGTACCTCCTCCCGCCACTAGATGTATGTAGGTACTATAATTGACACTTGAAACGCGGCCTTTAGTGTCAACTACATTCCTTTAAAACTGTATTTGATTGAATGTATTATTTTATTTCTAAAATCCATTGAAGAAATAAATACCTAACATTTATAATTAAGTGTTGTAGAACTGATTTTTTTAATATTTCACCAAAAATTATAAATAGGTTCTTAAATACTTATATAAACTCCATGGAGTGAAACCATAGCGCGATTTAAAATTGACGAATAGTGACCTCTATGGCCGAGTCGAATAAAACATTTTAATATAATAAACTTCAATCAAGACATGATACACATTTATAGTGATGGTTAAGTAACCTTATAAAAAATCTTTTATATTATAATCTGTTTATGATCCTCGGTTCAAATAATTTTCATCAGTATGTTGTATAAACATAAATTTAAATAAAATATTAGATAGGAACTTAGTTACCATTTCTCATAATCAGTCCCATTTTTAATAGTACCTATAATATATTAACATAACATAACTTCACGCCAATTCGCGTCAACACGCGTCAACACGCGTCAATTCTATAGAAATTACAATATAATAAAGCTTTCGATAGCTACACCACGCAAACGCATTGCTATACGAAGTAAATATCTGCAATAATATTCTATAGTCCGCATATCAGCCACGGCGAGGGAACATCGTTATTCGACAGATTCAGCAGAGCTACAACAGAGAAATTGAAAAATAGAGTATTGGAGAGAAAATGGATAATGCAGAGGAATGGAGGATTAACACAATCACATCAACCGGCAGCTTGACCGCGTCTGAAACTAGTGGACCATATCACGTCGACTAGATCTAATTCAATATTGAAGCTGATCATTTGTCACGGAACGCACTACTGCGAGTTGCATGGGATTAAGTAACATTGAAAATGTTTCACCATAAGAGACACGCACACCAGACCTAACTTGTTTGTGTCAAATCAGTACAGTTAACTATCTCTTACAATATACTATGGGAGTCAGACTCAATGTCTACTCTGATGAGTAAAATGTCGTGAAATAACCAGCCAGCCATCACCCAGTGTGATCGCCGAAACGCAGCTTAAGCTGGTTAAGTCTGTTTATTTCAAACTAAAGAACACACCGTTGAACATAGCGACAATACTACCATTAGCTTAGAAGGCTATTTAAGCGGTGAAGATCATAGATATACTTAGACGCTGATGATAATAATTAAACAAAATTACATTATTAATTATAATAATACTAATGTTATTTAGGACACAATTCACAAGAACGCCCTCTGGTTTCCAAGCTGAGCAGCTAAACGTAGTGTTATGCATGTTAACGTACATACTTTTATTTTGTGAATACATGCTTATAACGCATGGAAACTACCTAAACGCCGATACAAACATTCGTGCTTATGATAGCTGTTTGTACTCGAATTTGGTTGCAACCCGCCAACCTCAATTCCTTAGTGGGTTTGTTTTATCAATGCACCACAAGGCTCGTCGTGTTTGAACGCCAATGGATGAAAAACATAATAGTGTTGGAAACAATGTGCTGAAGTGACATTAACTTTACTGGACTAGTCACTGCAGCTGATTATCTGTTACATTTATGTGATGGGTTCTTTTTACTAATAATTTGCATTCATCCGTCTGTAATTGTAACAACTGTGGCGGTTATCACATAACCTCGCATTATGAGAAGTCGGTTAATACCGTTATGCGGACCTCCGGTGTCAAGCGCCGCGAAGAAAGCCGAAGGACCGACTTCGGGCGCGCTCGGTTTCTTTAGACTAGTCAGTCGATCTCTGTACTCGACGCCGTAAGGCTGCGCGCGCGCTAACCGATATCTAGACCTTCTTAGTACTCTGTAGTGATCCTAAATAATCTCATTTCGTTTCTTCTTGTTCTACGCTGTGTTTCTAACTATATCTATCTGTCTACTGAACTATATCTAGGACTGTGAACAATATACCTTCTTTCCGCCAGTAATAGTTTTATTTAACATCTCCGCTTCGCCTACATTGCTAATATACTCAGCCGTACCCAAACACACTACAGTGGTGACCCCGGAACATTAAATACTTTCGTGTAGTGAATCGTGAACTTATTGCATTATGGCTAAAAGTGATAAAGACGTGTCAGACGAAGTGTGTCGCGTTGGTGTTAAAATGCCGCCATTTTGGCCTAACGAACCCGCTTTATGGTTCGTTCAATTAGAAGGACAGTTCGCATTATCAAACATAACGTCCGACGTAACTAAATTTTACCACGTAGTTGCAAATTTAGATTTCAAATACGTATGTGAAGTTAAAGACGTTGTTAGCAAGCCGCCGGCCGATAATAAATACGAAAAAATTAAGGCAGAATTAATTTCACGTCTATCAGCTTCCCAAGAACAACGAGTTCGGCAGTTATTAACACATGAGGAGCTGGGTTCACGAAAACCGTCTCAGTTCCTGCGACATCTGCGAGACCTCGCAGGTGTGGATGTGCCCGATGATTTCATTCGTTCTCTTTGGACGAGTCGTTTGCCTACCCATATACAGGCAATCATAGCGACTCAAACTGACTTGCCGCTGAATACAGTTGCCCAGATCGTCGACAAAATCCACGAAATCTCACTTCAGCCTAGTGGTCAAGTTGAAGCTGCTTCCACATCGACTTCTACACCGATACCTCCGTGTCCGACGTTTGCGATTGAACAACTTACACGGCGTATTGATGACCTATCCCGTCAGATGGCAGAGTTGTCATCTGTTCCTCGCTTTCGCTCGATGACTCGAGCGCATTCTCCACGCTGGCGTCAACGATCTCGGAGCCGCTCTAATGCTGGCCCGAGGTACTGCTGGTATCATCGGCGTTTTGGACAACAAGCAACAAAGTGTCGCGAGCCGTGTGCGTTTCGACAGGGAAACGAGAAAAGCAGTCAGTGAAAACGGCATCACGTGACTGCGATAGTGTAATGGGCCGAGTTTTTATAACAGACCTTAAATCTAAAGTTCAATATTTAATCGATACAGGCTCAGACCTATGTGTTTACCCCTATAAATTTATTCATAATAGAAAGTGCTTTAAAACAGACTATACACTTTACGCGGCTAATGGTACTACTATCAATACATATGGGTGGGTAAATCTGTCATTGGACTTTGGACTTAGACGCGCGTTTATGTGGCGTTTTATAATAGCAGACGTAACTAAGCCCATTATAGGCATAGACTTTTTATCCCACTATAATTTATTAGTAGATGCTAGGCAACATCGCTTAATAGACAATATAACATCGCTAAGTGCAATAGCTAAGCCTGCTTTTTCTGCTTTGTGCCAAATAAAGACTGTTACAGGTAACACCCCATACCATGATTTGCTCTCACAGTTTCCGGACATCACTCGCCCAGCTGGCGACCTGTCTCAACGAAACATTAAGCACAACACGCTGCACTACATACGAACGACCCCAGGACAACCCGTATACACCAGACCTCGTCGATTGGCACCGGATCGACTCCGTATAGCAATTAAGGAGTTCGAAGACATGGTAAGATCAGGTATAGCTAGGAGATCTGACAGCCCTTGGTCATCACCATTACACCTGGTACCGAAGAAGAATAACGAATGGCGACCATGTGGCGACTATCGTGCGTTAAACGCCCGCACTGTACCTGACCGATACCCGGTCCGCCATATTGGTGATTTTTCTCATAATCTTCATGGCTGTACCGTATTTAGTAAAATTGATTTAATGCGTGCTTACAATCAAATTCCTGTAAATCCTACAGACATTTCCAAGACTGCCATCACTACCCCGTTTGGAATGTTTGAGTTCCCGTTCATGAGCTTCGGACTTCGAAATGCAGCACAAACATTTCAGCGGTTTATGGATGAAATCTTAAGGGACCTGGATTTTTGCTATCCATATATCGACGATATATTAGTTGCTTCTCCAACACCTGGAATCCACCTGGAACACCTGGAACGAGTTTTTAAGCGGTTACAAGAACATGGACTTGTAGTAAACTCTTCTAAGAGTATATTTGGTAAGGTTGAAGTCGAATTCCTAGGCTACATCGTGTCTTCTACAGGTACTAAGCCACTTCCACAGAAAGTTGAAGCTATACAGAATTTCCCGCAACCTAAAACAATTAAAGAACTACGCAGATTCCTAGGTATGCTAAATTTTTACAGAAAATTTATTCCAAAAGCAGCTAATAGTCAGGCACCCCTACATAAACTTTTATCTGGTCCAGCAGTTAAGCCCAGCACTCCAATAACATGGACGAAAGAATTACAAGACGCTTTTGCTACATGTAAAACAAACTTAGCAGAGGCTACTCTTTTAGTACATCCAAACCCGTCAGCAGAGTTAGCTCTTTTTACCGATGCCTCAGATAGTGCCATTGGTGCTGTACTGCAACAGAATACAAACTCAGAATGGCAACCACTCGGATTTTTCTCGAGAAACCTAAGTACTACTCAACGAAAGTATAGCCCGTTTGATAGAGAGTTGCTCGCTATCTACGAGTCAGTAAGACATTTCAGGCATATGGTTGAAGGTAAAACCTTTAGAGTCTATACCGACCACAAACCTCTTGTTTCCGCGTTCAAAAAGGCTTCTGAAAATTGTTCACCTCGACAGTTTCGTTATTTCGACTTCGTCTCCCAATTTACTACGGACATTCAGCATATCGCAGGCGAAGACAACGTAGTGGCCGACGCTCTGTCCCGCACCGAAGCTATTTCAGAAGCGATAAACTTAAATGACTTAGCATCTTCACAAGATGAAGATGGTGAACTTCAGCAGGTACTGAAAAGCGATACATCACTAGACTTGCAGAAAATCAAAATTTCTGGGTCCAGTAAGTTATTATACTGTGACGTTTCATGTCCATCACCTAGACTCTATCTCACACCACAATTTCGCAGACAAGCTTTCGACTGCATTCACGGATTGAGCCATCCGGGAGTAAAAAGTACTGTGAAGCTTATGACGGAAAGGTACGTTTGGCCCAACATCAAAAAAGATTGCAGTGAGTGGACGCGTAGCTGTCTCTCTTGTCAACGATCGAAGATTTCCAGACATACCAGAGCGCCAGTACATACATTTGTTCCCCCAACGAACAGATTTAGTCATGTACATATAGACCTCATAGGACCTCTGTCAATATCACATGACTACAGGTATTGTCTTACCGCAGTGGACAGGTTTACTCGCTGGCCAGAGGTGATACCACTTCACGACATCAAAGCTGACACAGTGGCAAGCGCTTTCGTCACCGGCTGGATATCGCGCTTCGGATGTCCTGAGAAGGTTACCACTGACAGAGGTAAACAGTTTGAATCGAACCTGTTCAAAGAGCTTGTGAATTTAATAGGATGTAATCACCTGCAGACGACAGCATATCATCCCGCTGCAAATGGAATGGTGGAGAGGTTCCATAGACAATTAAAATCGGCAATAATGTGTCATGCGAACGACGATTGGTTTGAAGTACTACCAATCGTATTACTTGGTATACGGTCAGCATGGAAGGAAGACATAGGGTCATCATCAGCTGAGTTGGTGTACGGCGAAACCCTACGCTTACCAGGTTCATTTTTCAATAGCTCACCAATTGAAGTAGTAGACTACTCTGATTTTCTTTCCCGGCTACGCACTAATATGCGAAATTTGAAGCCTACACCTGTATATCACCACGGAAGTGCACCCGTCTTTATAAGTAAGGATTTGTTATCTTCTAAACAAGTATTTCTACGGCAAGATGCCATTCGCAAGCCTTTACAAGCCCCATATACTGGACCTTTTACTGTAATAGAACGTGGAGACAAGTTTTTCAAGATAAACGTGAAAGGTAAACCTACTACAGTGTCTATCGACAGATTAAAACCGGTTTACGAAGTTCAGCAAGAACTTAATAAACCGTCTCCACTGAGAACAACCGAACCGCATTACATTACAAGGTCTGGCCGTCACGTACGCTTTCCCGATTTTTTCGACCCAAAAGGTCTCCGAGGGGGCTGATGTGGCGGTTATCACATAACCTCGCATTATGAGAAGTCGGTTAATACCGTTATGCGGACCTCCGGTGTCAAGCGCCGCGAAGAAAGCCGAAGGACCGACTTCGGGCGCGCTCGGTTTCTTTAGACTAGTCAGTCGATCTCTGTACTCGACGCCGTAAGGCTGCGCGCGCGCTAACCGATATCTAGACCTTCTTAGTACTCTGTAGTGATCCTAAATAATCTCATTTCGTTTCTTCTTGTTCTACGCTGTGTTTCTAACTATATCTATCTGTCTACTGAACTATATCTAGGACTGTGAACAATATACCTTCTTTCCGCCAGTAATAGTTTTATTTAACATCTCCGCTTCGCCTACATTGCTAATATACTCAGCCGTACCCAATACCCTACACAACTATGTCTGCCGTTGAAATTCTAAATCTTGCCAAGACATTTTATTTATATGTATATTTACATATTTTATTTAATACTTTAAGAAACCGTCATTTCCTAATGTCATTTCAAATGCAAAGGTTTTGATTAGAATATTAAACTGTCGTGGTATCAAATGATACTACTCTTTCACAGTGTACAAACTCTGGTAAAATACACGTCGAAGATCCACGAAACTATAGTAAATTCGTTCATAGCATTATAATTATAAACTCTTCAAGTTCAGCCACGGTTACAATGAATGGTGAAAAAAAAAAAAAAAAACTGATTTACTAAATCAGTGGTATAGCACTTCTTCTGGCTACAGACAATTACTATATTAATTGTATTGAAGCCAAAACGAACCGACAATATGGTGACTTTAAAATATTTTTTTCGTTAAGTTTGACAAATCAGGAACTTAACTTGTAGATCACTCGAGAAAATTTTCTATAACTTTGATGAAATAATAATAGATTATTTATACAGGGCACTTTATTAATCGCGCCTTTAAGTTTACATAATATGACGCTCCTTCACATTGTTGCGTTTTAATTCGATATTAAACCTACAAGCCACCAGAAGATAACAAGCAGGTCTCTCATAAATCATAATGACTTCGGACGTCAAACGGAACGCATAATATTAAAATTTTACCTTCGAATAAAATTTGTATTATGCTTCCAATGACGTCCGAAGTCCCAGTAATGTCTTTCTGGTGCTATATCATTATGAGCCGAACAATGACCAAAATGGCGGCTTGTGTTCATAAGAAGAATCGGTAGCAGTCGAAGTTGATAGATGGCGCTAGGCGCGCCGGATATGGGGCGCTATTGGTGCAATATGATAGCGGAAGTAACGCCATGGCGGGCAAGGGACGTGACGTACTCTCATAATGACTTCGGACGTCATTGGAAGCATAATACAAATTTTATTCGAAGGTAAAATTTTAATATTATTATAAATGAACAGAGTGCTAGTCCCGATATACCATCCAGTATCCAAGTGCCTTCATCAGACACGTCTAATTACCGAACTCGTTCTGGCAGGGAAGTGATACCTCCTAATCGGTGGACCATTCCGCAGTCTTAGGGATGCAAACAATACATCGATTTTTTTTTAAATCGATGTATCGTCCATTAACATCGATGTTGAAACCTAAAACATCGACGATACATCGCTCTTCATAAGCGATGTTTTATGAACGATATTTTATCATAGCGCCATCTTCCGTCCCAGCTGTGATTTACACCTACACACCTGACTGACACTTCTCTCACCCCTCGGTCTGAAATGCGCTAAAAGTGATAATATCGAGTAGCCGACCAATGTCAAAATGACAAAAATCATCGGTTATCCGTTGTATTTTATTTTATTTATTATATTTGTATATTGCGAACGTTAGTATCTATTATTTCGCTATGTTAAATATGTAATACAATTGTAATCTATTTCATTTTTATAGGTAAACGTTTGCTTACTTAAAGGTTATATTTTTATAAAACTTTTATTTTTCAAAATATTCTTCTACGCGTGAAATTAAACATTAAATAAGTGCATCAATATGGCTTGACCGATTTTGATGAAATTTTGTGTGCATTTTAGGTCTAAGAATCATTCGAATGCGTTCGCGAAGGCTTAAAAGAAATATTCGCATTCGCGAATGTTTTTAAGTAATATTCGTATTAGCGAATGTTCAAAAACCAACATTCGTAACATCACTAATATTTATATAAATGGTGATAAAAAACATCGAAAAAAATCGATATATCGTTCATAAACATCGCTGTTTCACTTTTAAAAATATCGGTGTTTTTTAAGAGCGATGTTGCATCCCTACACAGTCTTCGCGTGCGTCCGCCAAAGAGTATATAAATATCCGCCGCAATATAGGATTCGCACTGGAACCTAATTATTATTAATATATGTACCATAGTAAATTTAAACGATAAAAAAAAATAGGTATGTATATATATTTATGCTTGAATGTAAAATGTACTGATTAAATAACAGATAATACAAATAATTAATAATAATGTATACATATGAATATATTATAAAATAATTATGTATAATGCAATGTACATACATACATAACTTCACGCCAAATCCCTTGCGGGGTAGGCAGAGAAAACAGAGCGCCATAGGGCACGATTCTTACACGCCTCACTCGCTTCGTTGACATTCATGACTCTTTTCATGCACGCGCGTCGGTTTTTGAGGCTCTTAACATCACCTTCCTCCAGAACAATATAATATATTATATATATAATACATAACATAATATAACATAATACAACACAGGCATAACACCACAGGCTTGGAGCAGGAGTGCGGTGGTGCTGTTCTTCAAAAAAGGTGATAAGACCTTACTGAAGAATTACAGACCCATTTCACTCCTGAGCCATATCTACAAGTTGTTCTCGAGGGTCGTCACGAATCGTCTCGCTGCAAGACTCGACGAATTCCAGCCTCCGGAGCAGGCCGGGTTTCGAAAAGGCTTTAGCACCGTGGACCACATCCATACTGTTCGACAGATTGTACAGAAAACCGAGGAGTACAATCAGCCGCTGTGTATGGCATTCGTGGACTACGAAAAAGCCTTCGACTCCATCGAAACTTGGGCAGTTCTGGATGCATTGCAGCGATGTCGGATCGACTGGCGCTATATCGAGGTGTTGAGATGCTTGTATGACACCGCCACGATGGCTGTCCAGATCCAGGATCAAGTGACGAACTCCATCGAGCTGAATCGAGGTGTAAGACAGGGAGATGTCATCTCTCCCAAACTCTTCACCAATGCTCTGGAGGACGTCTTTAAGACCTTGGACTGGACTGGACAGGGTATCAACGTGAATGGTGAGTACATCTCGCATCTTCGGTTCGCCGACGACATCGTTGTAATGGCAGAGTCGCTGGAACAGTTAAGCGGAATGCTGCGCAGCCTAGACGAATCCTCTCGACGTGTCGGTCTGGGCATGAACTTGGACAAGACCAAGGTCATGTTCAACGAACATGTCGTGCCCGGACCGATAAATGTCGATGGGTCAATTCTCGAAGTCGTAAACAAATACGTCTACCTAGGCCAAACAATCCAGTTAGGTAGACGAAACTTCGAGAAGGAAGCCGACAGGAGGATTCAGCTGGGTTGGGCCGCATTCGGCAAACTGCGTCGAGTTTTCGGCTCGCCTATACCGCAATGCCTGAAGACCAAAGTCTTTGACCAGTGCGTCCTACCAGTAATGACCTACGGTGCTGAAACGTGGACACTTACGGTGGGGCTAGTCCACAAATTTAAAGTCGCTCAGCGAGCTATGGAGCGAGCTATGCTCGGAGTATCTCTGAAAGATAGACTCAGGAATGAGTATATCCGACAGAGAACCGGAGTCACCGACATAGCTCGCAGAATAAGTTCGCTGAAGTGGCAATGGGCTGGTCACATCTGTCGAAGGACCGATGGTAGATGGAGCAAGAAGGTCATGGTGTGGAGACCGCGACTTGGTAAGCGTAGTGTAGGACGCCCACCAGCCCGATGGTCAGACGACCTCAGAAGGGCTGCTGGTAAAGACTGGATGCGGAAGGCAGAGAATCGGATGTTGTGGCGCACATTGGGAGAGGCCTATGTCCAGCAGTGGACTGCAACAGGCTAATGATGATGATGATGATATATAATACATTATATTATATTTGCAATGTACCTATTTATAATTAATAATGAATAATAATAAAATATAAATAATTATAATAATAAAAAAAAAACCGTGCGTGGAGTACCGCCGCGCTAGAGAAGTGAAACTTTGTCACAAACATACATGTAGATTCTAGCAGTGGTAGAGCCAAACAGTACGCTGCATGAATGGGCCGGCTCGACCGGTGAAATACCACGACCTCTCAGAAGATCGTCGTAAAGTGGCTCATGCCGCGTTTCGTTCGGTGAGCAAGGTACCCGGAGGCCCACCTCCCTTCCCTATCCTTTCCCATCCTACTTTCTTAAAGGTCGGCAACGCAACGGTAACACTAAACGTGTTGCAGTTGTCCATGGGTGGCGCTGGTTACTTCCCATCAGGTGACACGCATGCTCGTTTACTCTCCTATCCAATAAAAAAACACGTTTAATTTAAAAAGAGCACATCTTACATTAGGACGGGCCTCGTGGTGCATTAGTAAAACTACCGACTGTGGAATGGAGATTGGCGGGTTCGATCCCCACTCGAGTATAAATCTGGATAGGATTTGGTAACCACTCCTCTATTTAGGAGGATCTGCCTTAATCGACCCCTCATTATTCTTTGATTTAGTTACTCCCCCAAGCTCAAGCCCATTTGATACCCGTATTGTAAAAAAGCATTAAAACTATCTCTGAATGAGAGGTAGTGGTATTTCCCTTGTCGAGCCGGCCCATTCATGCAGCGGACTGCGTGGCTCTACGACTGTTAATAATATCATCCAAACTTAGCGTGTATAAAAACTTCAAAATGGAGTTCTATGATTCAAGAACTACATAATACATTTTTATTACATACATAATATATACATACAAAATATATGACACATATATATAAATTGCAAAGTTAAAAATATCGATTTAATTATCTTTGTAATATCAAATATTAACAGTACGGGACGCGTCCGCCATGGCCGGCACTCGCTTCGTAACTACTTGATGTTTTACAAAAAAAATTACATATTAACAAAAAAATGTACTAGTACAGATAGCACAAAAAGTAATATTAGCACGAAATTATTTATTTAACCCATTTTTGTTTCTATGCCTCCTTCTATGCCCATAATTATAAGGTTCTTTCTGTGTATCTATTATCTCTTGTGTACAATAAAGTATATACAAATAAGTATATCTACTACTTTAAGACAAATCAAAATTTAGATTTTATAATGATATGAAACACAGCAATAAAAATATAATTTAAAAAACCATTATTTGACCAGGTACATATTGCATTGCATTATTTAATAACTGTACTAGTTATTGCCCGCTACTTCAGCTGCATGGACGCCAGAAACAGCAAAAATACTGTACCTGTGCCATTATACGGGTTCATTGCTCATCCCCAATTAGTGACAGCGTGACAATATTTAGCCTATGTGTTGAATCGACTTCTTGGGTATATTTGTGTAAAATTGGCCGTAAAAGGATGTAGTACTTTTACAGTTTACCCGTAATGAACATACAGACGAACAGACAAACATTCTAAAAACTATATTTTAGGGTTCGGTATCAATTGTAGATCATGTCCCAAGAATTATAAAAATAAAATATTCAATGTAGAGTTTCACCTTTCCTACAAATTAATTATATGCATAGATTATTATGCAGTACATTAGAAAGAAATAATTTATTTTACCCATTTTGTTTTTATACCTACCAAATATGTATTTGTAATCTAATTAAACTTTTGTACATGTACACTAATGGCAACCGTTTGTGTACATAAGGTAAAAATAATTACGACAAATTAAATTTTAGTTTTTATAATACAACTAGCGGACCCAACAGACGTTGTCCTGCTTAATATACCAAGCGATAAAGATATTTTGTTTAATATCCTTATCGCTAAAAGAAATGAAAGACAAATAATTTATTAATTTTATCACCAACTGTTAGAATTGCTTGGAGCCAATAAATGAAGTAGATAAACGTTTAGTCAACAGATATCACCATCTGTTAGAATAGTTTGGAGTTAACAAATAAAATGACAAATAATTTGCAAAAAAATAAAATCGCGATAATAAATTGAGATATAAATTATCCTATCTTTTAAGTTGGACCAAACTGCATATTGCGTGCAAATTTGAACGAAATCTGTTAAGTGGTTTAGGAGTCCATCGCGGACACCATCGTGACAGGAGATTTATATATGTATATTATGATGAAATACAGTAATAAAAATAGAACTAAAAAAAAGCCATTATTTGGCCTGCTACTTATTGCACTTTAATAACTATATTATTTATTTACGAATCATTAAATGTTCACTAAGTATGTGAACATTGATTATATACATTGATTTTTTTAAATGAATATTGTATAAATGAATTTTTTGCCAAACATTTTTTGTAATTACATTGCTTAATTTATTGACAAATATAGATTTTTTTATTTTTTTTATTTGCAGACAATTTTCTAATAGCTATGGCATTGTTTCATTATTATTATTTATTATTATTATTGACATGTTACATGTAATAATTTTATTATTTATTGTATATTGACAACTGCGCGTACATTTCACACGCCTTACTAGGCAAATTTTAGAGATGCATACTTACGTCATGTCACCATACTGCAAATACCCAGAAATATGTGAATAAATAATTAATTGATTAATACTGAATTAGTTATTATTCTTGTGCTTGTATGTATACTTCTATTATGCAAAATTCCCAAAGTCGGCTTTTCGGTTATAGCGACGTCAAACTAATTATTATTTGTTATTATTATAATATAACATTCAAAAATGTTCAAACAAATGTCTTGTGTATATTCCTAATAATATTTAAATTATTTGGTTTATTTTATTTTTTAGTTGCATATAAATTTAAAAATTAAAAGCAATATTTTTTATGCAGTTAGTACTTTAGGGGTATGGTGCGATAAAAACAGTGCCGCTACTAGCTACTAGATGTCTATGTACTGTTTTCAATCACGCTATGTAAATTCTCTTCCTTGGTTTATATAAGCCGGCTTAAGTTCTAGTCTTATATATTATCTATAATACCCGCGAGGGGGCGTTAAATGCTTTCGCAAGAGACATTAGAAGTTTCACTTCAATAAACGACAATAATTTATATTTTAATCTAATATTTAATATACCTATATAATTTTGTTTTAATTGTTTAACTGAATATAATTTATTGCATGCTAATTTAATGTGAAGCTAATTGTAATTTGTTATTATGAATTTAGTAAATAAGAAAACTATATTCTCTGAAATATAGTTAGAAATATTACTTTTATTATTTAAATTATATTTTATTAATGTAATCGCTAATTTAGAAAGATTTATGTATCTTGATTGTAGATTATTATATATTATATTATATTGCATGAGGGTATTCAATATTCATGGATATTATTTGTTTAATCAATGTGTGGGTAAACGCGCAGATCAATAAATGAAATATGGCTTGACTGGTGTTGTACTCATTCAATCTCCCCGTAAATAAAATACTTTAACAATCAGTTTCCTCTGCATTCAGTCTGGGATTGTTTGGTTTAAATACAATGCTGAGATTGTAAGCAAATTCATCTGCTTTCTCTTGTTCAGTTCTGATCCAGGATCCGTTTTCTTTTCGCAGAGGTGGTTTGTGATGGAGTGGTCGATCCAGGTTTTTACATGCTTTCCAGAGAGTGTAGTCGGTTTTTGTTGTTGCTGTGAGACCTGCAAGGTACGTATCCAGCGCCATACCATCTGCTTCAGCTATAAGTATCTTCAACTCTCGGATGGCTTTGTTAAGTGCTGTTTTATCACGTGGATGCCTACTCGTGTGCCATACACGTCGTAGTCTCCTTTTTTCCATGAATTTTGACCTAATTATTTCTGAGTAAATTTTGGTATTCGGAGGTCGTCCGGCGGTTTAGGGCGTTGATTTCCAGCAACTTTCTTGAATTACTGATGTTATAGTTTGCAGCGGCATGTTGCTCTGTTTTTAGTGAAATTCTGAGGTTGATTCCATCTTCAACCAGCTCACGGAATGAGTTCCAATCTGTGCGCGTGTTGTATAATTTGAGTTTTCCTTCAGTATTTAGAACCGTGGCACCGATCGTTAGGATAACCGGGACATGATTAGATTGATTAGTATTGGCATCTAAGCACGTCTCTATATGGTGAAAAAGACCGGACAGCCCTTTCATTATAAAAAAGTCCATGACATCTGGAAGTTTATTCGGGTCTGTGGGCCAGTTCGTAGGTTGTGCTGTGGAATTAGTTTTTAGACTATTTTTGTCTGTGCTCTTTTTTAGCTCTCTACCTCTCGAATTCGTTAGTCTAGAGGCCCAGTGAATATTTTTGGCGTTCCAGTCGCCACCGACTATAAAGCGTGTGCTTAGTGTGTTGAAATATTCATCATATTGCCTCTCTTTCAGCTTATGTTTGGAGGGACAATAAATGGCAGAAACATTAAATGTCCCATTCCGATCTTCTATTGCGATGGTCGCTGCTTGTATGTGCTCAGTTTCATGCATTTTAGTGATATTAATGAGTTGTGAACTCCAATAGAAGTTAGTTCATTTACATGGCTTTCAGTTTAGTAAATATATTTTCACTAATTACAAGTCCGTTTGTTAAATGGTTGATATTTTTCGGAGCTATAATTGTCATAAAAAGGTACTTAGATAAAGGAGTATGATAATACTTGCTAAGTATTTATATTTTTGTAATTATGATGGATAGACCCAATAGCACTACAGCCCGAATGAAGGCCAATCGTAGTCTGGAAACTATTGCAGAAACTACAAAAAAACCATTTTTACAGAATTGTGTCCTAACTACTACTACTACTAACAGCAGTATCAGACGTTGATTCAAGCATGCCTCCCAAGCAACATGTTAGTCCTATATACTACTAAACAGTTTCCATCGACTAACTGCAGTACTGTCTCCCAACTCCTAACCGTTAAAGAGTTATGTGGCTTCTTCATCAGCATAGCAGCATCAGGTGTATATTCCAGCATACCTCACAAGCAACACGCTAGCCCTACATACTACCAAGTAGTTTCTATCGACCAATTGCAGTGCTGTTTTCAAACTCCTAACAGTTGAGGAGTTTTGTGGCTTCTTCATCAGCACAGCAGCATCAAATGTTGGCACCATAAAGAATATCCCTCAGACATCACTATTACGTAATAAAAACACCATACTCGCATACAACTTTTGGTGGATGCCTTCGATTTCTCTTGGTTCCCATCTTCAGATCCCAACTTGGTAAAAATGGGACCAACTCGGAAGTAAACACTACGTAACGAAAAAAAAAATTTGAAATCGGTCAGACAGAATACAGACGAATTGAAAACCTCCTCCTTTTTTCAAAGTCAATATTACATATTACAATCTAGTAGAAGATCCGAACCTACATCGACCTTCACCGAGCTGATAATAGAATAAAATTTATTTTATAATAAATTTAGTATATTAAAAAATATATTAAAATAGGGTTGTCAAAAAAAATCCTGGACAGTATATTATTAAATTAAAATTTTTAAAATTTTCAAACCCTTATTAGGACCAAATTTTTTGCAGACAACCCTATATCAACGTGTTCGTAATAAAACAGCGATTATACTGATATATTTTTTTTTCTATTATCATAACAAGTGAAAGTAACTAGTATCGATATACCTGTTATATTAGCTTGTCCAGGTAAATTATAGACAACCCTACGTCTGCACATTCTATATGTTTAATACTTTAAGTCCAGCATAAAATTTTCTTATTATCTTGATTTTGCAACATTTAATGAAAAATCATTTTTTAAAAAATAATTAAAAATATACTGTCCAGGATTTTTTTTGACAACCCTATTTTAATATATTTTTTAATATAGTAAATTTATTATAAAATAAATTTTATATTATTATCAGCTCGGTGAAGGTCGATGTAGGTTCGGATCTTAGACCAATCCATATTACAAACAGTTACCATATTACATATCTTTCAGCTGAATGTTACTGAATAAACTTTGATATAAGAGAGTATTAATATTTATGAGTATTTAACTAATTTATGTACACCTTAATTTAAAACCAGATTAACAACCAACAAAATATTTATTGTACAAGTTTATCCAATAAAGTAAACAACATGTCTAACAAGCTTACATCATGAACCTAAATATAAACATAACTCTCTTATCAGACTGGGATTTTTAATTTCTTTGAATGCAGCACTCTCAAGTATACTTGTATTATTTTTTATAAAATTCATAGTTCTCATCTTCAGAAAATCGGAGCCATACATGTCAGCTAAAACTAATATCTCTAATACAGTGAACATTTGAATTTGTTCTGAAACAACATACTGGGACAATTCCCACAGTCCTTGTATGTTATATCTGTCTGCTAAGATTAGTAAGTTGGCAAATCTAATATAATCAACTTCCTGATTGATGCTGGATGAGGAAGGAGAATCGGGCAATAAGTTGACACGTGTTAAACAACTTAATAAATCTTTCACTTCTCCTGTATACATAAATTCTAACATTAATTGCAAGTCTTCATCACTCACATCGGAAAGTTCAACAAAGCCATTCTTACTTTCTGCAGTTTCATCACCAAACATTGCTTTGAATACATCACTGTGGGCAGCTAAAATGGCTTTATGAACCTGATGCTTTGTTCCTTCTGCAGAGATTATAGTAAAATCTGACTGCAATGAATTTGACATGAGTAAGCCCCAGTCATAATTTAATTTGATATTATCAATTGTATTGTGACTGACACCTTCAATATATGATGAGAGGGATATAGCTATATACAATTTCCTGTTTTGTAAACATTCCATATCAACATCTGTAAAACTGTATGTCGTTAAATAATTGTGGGATAATTTTTGACATTTAGCAAAACAATTTTTTTTTAATTGATTCTCTAAGAATACAATGTTCTTTTTCTTGTCAAAATTTAATAAGGTGCTACAAGCCACCTCCACTAGAAAGCACTCCATGGAGTGATTAATAATGAATAAATGAAGGAGAATTATATTGCCAGCATGTTCTATTTTACAAGTGAACTTAAAATCTAATACATCCAGGGTGTAAGTGCTGCCCACAACATAAACATTCGGCCGATGGAGCTGATGTAAATAATCAACAAGTCTAAGGTTTTATATGTATGTGTATATTAGTACTGGCTGGTGTTATTTTCGGTTGCTAGGTGTTTTTGTTTATATAAGTTTTATCCTAATAAAAATTTGCAGATTGAATTATATCTTCTTGTTCTTATTCCACAATTTAACACGTATATATTAATATTATATCGTGATTTACATTAGGTTATGGGGCCAGATTGATTCTCTGATTATAAAAGTATCTTTAAAAAATGCAATCTATTGTAAATTTCGAAAAGCTCAATGGCCAATCTAATTACGCTACATGGGCTTTTACCATGCAAATGGTCTTAGTGGACTTGGATCTCTGGGATTGTATTGACGAAAATTTTACGGCAGAAACTAAAGAAGCTCGTACAAAGGATTCCAAAGCCCGAAGTAAAATATGTCTGATGTGTTCAGAAAAAATATATCCCATGATCATGCATGTCCAAACTGCAAGAGACACTTGGATGACGCTGAAGCGAGCTTATGCTGATGGCGGATTACTGCGGCGGCTCTATCTGCTGCGGAAGCTGTTCAATGTTAAACTGACAGCGTTCAACACCATGGAGGAGTATCTGAACGATATACAAATGACGAGTCAAGCATTATTAAGTATTAAAGCTGGTCTTGATGATGAATTTATTGCGATTATAATGCTGGCTGGTTTGAGTGATACTTACAACTCATTGGCTATGACGTTGGAGCATTCGAACGCAAAGATTTCTACGGAAACTGTAATGGCAGCGTTATTAAAAGAGAATATGAGGAAGAACAATGTAGAAGATGATTCTGCATTGATGTCCAAGAGTGACAAGACTAAAAAGATGGTCATATGTCATTTATGTAAGAAGAAAGGACATTACAAATGGCAATGCAAATATAAAAATCCTTCACAGAAAAAGGATACTACTACTCATGATAATAAGAAAAATAAAGAAACTGTTGAGTTGATATGTGCTATGTCTGCTACCGTTAATAAAGACGAATGGGTGATAGACTCAGGAGCCACGTCGCACATGACATCAGAAAAACGCACATTAGAAAATTTAAAAAGCATCAACTGTAAAGTGGTAACAACAGCAAATAATGACCAGATGTTGTCTAAAATACAGGGAGATGTATTTTCTATGGGACGATCAGTAAAGTTTGAAGATGTTCTCATGGTACCAGGTTTGATGACTAATTTATTATCTGTGAGTAAAATGTGTAGTAAAGGTTGCATTGTTGTTTTTGATAATAATTGTTGTAAGGTTTTTAAAAGTAATGACGTCACTATAGCTGGTAAGGTATTATTAACAGCACCACTGAAACATGGTTTATATGTTTTAAATAGGGAAGCAGCATTGGTTTTAACGTCTCCTCCAGTTGACTCGAGGGTTTCCAATAATTTCGTCTTATGGCATAGGCGATTAGGACACTTGAGTGGTCCTTTGATGGAAAAGTTGAAGGGTATGACAGATGGTCTGTCATATGGAGCGGTGAGTGTGGAACCTTGTGAAGGTTGTTGCAAAGGTAAAGAGTGCGTCAAGAAATTTCCTAAGAGGAATAATAAAGGTAAGCGAGCAAAATCGTTGCTTGAATTAGTACATACTGATTTAGCGGGACCTATGGAAGTTGAATCCTATGGTGGCAATAAATATTTTTTGGTATTTGTTGATGATTTCAGCCGGAAAGTATTTGTATATCTGCTGAAGTCAAAAATGGAAGTATTCGCTAAATTCAAGGAGTTTAAAGTACTAGTTGAGAATGAGACAGGTAAGAAAATTAAGAAATTGCGTAGCGATAATGGAACTGAGTTTACTAATGGTGAGTTTCAATCTTTTTTAAAGGAGCATGGTATACTGCATCAAAGAACGGTACCCCATACTCCGCAACAAAATGGAGTTGCTGAGCGTACAATTCGTACCATAACCGAGAAGGCTAGGTGTATGATCCATGAGGCTTGTCTAGATAAAAGAATTTGGGGAGAAGCCATTGGATGTGCAGTATATCTGAAGAACAGGTCTCCGACTATGGCTCTGACGGATCAAATTCCTGAAGAGGTGTTTAGTGGAGAACGAGTCGATCTGTCGAACCTTAGAGTGTTCGGATCCAGGGCTCAGGTTCTCATAAAGGTTGGTCGAAAAAAGTTTGACGCAAAGACTGTAGAATTGTTAATGACTGGCTACTCCACTAGTCAGAAGGCATATAGATTCTTGAATATGGAATCAAAGAAAATCATTATTGCTCGAGACGCAACATTTTTTGAAGATTTACCTGTAGTCCAAAAGAAACAAAATATGGTTTCTAAAAAGGACTATGTAGATATATATCTACAAGATGGAGTAAGTACTGCAAGCTCTTCCACTGGACCGGAAGGACCATTAATAGATGGACCTGTTATAGTGGGGGCGACGAGTTTTAGTCGTAAGGTTCGGTGTAGTCAGCCAAGTGAGGTTGATTCTAACTCTAGAGATTTAGATTCTGACATATTTTTCGACACAGTAGACTCCTCGGGCAGTACTATGGCGAATGATCCGCAAAATTCAGATGATAATATATCTGAATTGTTAAGAGATGGTGTGGTGGATTCCACTGACAGGCGCTACCCCATGCGAGATAGACGTCCAAATCGAGAAAAGGACATGGTCTATAATTTCCATGTAGGCGATATTTCAGATCCTGTGTCAGTTCATGATGTGATGGAGCGCTCAGACAAGGAATTATGGCTACAAGCCATGAAAGATGAATATGATTCCCTGAAGGTAAATAATACCTGGGAATTAGTTGACCGTCCGGTGAATGTAAATGTTGTAAAATCTAAATGGGTTTTTAAACTGAAGCGTGGAATGGATGGTAATATACAGCGCTACAAAGCAAGGCTGGTTGCCAAAGGCTATTCTCAAAAACCTGGTGAAGATTATTTTGAAACATTTGCGCCGGTGGTTAAGATTTCATCGATTCGTCTTCTTTTAGCATTGTCTGTAGAAAAGAATTTAAGTATCCATCACATAGATGTTACAACTGCGTTCTTGAATGGAGATTTGCAGGAGGATATCTATATGGAGCAACCTGAATTTTTCATTCAAAGGGGGGAAACTCGCAAAGTTTGCAAGCTGAAAAAAGCATTATATGGCTTGAAACAGGCTGCGAGATGTTGGAATGAAAAAATTCATGCCCATATACTTAAAATGGGTTTTAAGCGATCTAACTATGATCAATGCGTATATACCAAGATTATTAATAATTTGTTTGTTGCTATTGCTCTTTATGTAGATGATTTTTATATCTTTACAAATATTGAAGTTGAAGCAGTTAAAGTGAAAGAACAGATAAGTGGTTCTTTCAAGATAAAAGATCTTGGAGTGGCAAGAGAATGTCTTGGGATGAGGATTGAGCGAGATGTGGCTCGACAAATAATCCGAGTCTCACAGGAGGCATACATTTTGAAAATTTTAGAGAAGTATGGGATGCAAGATTGTAAGCCAGTTAGTACACCGGTTGAAACAAATCTTCATCTCGTACCTGGAGTGAAAAATGATAACTCGCAATATCAAGAAATTATAGGTTCACTCATGTATTTGGCGTGCTGCACAAGGCCAGATATATCTTTTGCAGTAACAATGCTAAGTCAATTTAATAGTTGCAATGATTCTACTCATATGGCAGCACTGAAACGTGTGCTAAGGTATCTGAAGGGAACAGTGAAATTGGCACTATGTTACAGAAAGCGTAATAATCCTTTAGTTGCATATTCAGATGCTGATTGGGGAAATAGGCCTGATGGGAAATCTTTCTCTGGTTATATCCTTGTTTTTGGTGGTGCTGCTGTAGCTTGGCAGTCTAGGAAACAGCAATGTGTTGCATTAAGCACTGCTGAAGCGGAGTATATTGCAATTTGTGAAGCAGCCAAAGAGGTAGTTTCAGTGAATGGTTTATATGCTGAATTAACAAAACGGGTAGACACCATTACAATTTTTAGTGATAGTCAAAGTGCTAGCAAATTGGTGTATACTCCTGCTATAGGAAAACGCTCGAAGCATATAAATATTAAGTATCATTTTGTTAGGGATTTGGCTAATCAAAATGTGATTTGTATTAATTATTGTGAGACTGCTCTTATGCCTGCAGATATGATGACAAAGGGAGTACCTCGACAGAAACATCAGTTGTGTACTAGCCTTGTTGGATTAAGTGGGGGTGATGTAAATAATCAACAAGTCTAAGGTTTTATATGTATGTGTATATTAGTACTGGCTGGTGTTATTTTCGGTTGCTAGGTGTTTTTGTTTATATAAGTTTTATCCTAATAAAAATTTGCAGATTGAATTATATCTTCTTGTTCTTATTCCACAATTTAACACGTATATATTAATATTATATCGTGATTTACATTAGGAGCTTATCGTATGCTTCGTCTAAGCAGAGCCAATTTACTTCATTTGTTTGAACTGCTTGGTGCCCACAGGCTACATTGGATTCCTAGAATTCACAATTCATATGTAGTTCTGCTAATTTTTTTGGGTGATGATTCACAGGAAAAAAGATAACAAAACTTACTGGTATATTTATTTTATTCCGTTGTTTCTTTGTTTTAATCTTCGGTTCATAATTAAGCATATAGAGCGACATGAATAATTCCTATCTTATTCCTGGTTTAGGATTGAAAGTAGATAGTAGTTGACTTGTAGCTTGAAATTTTGTAATCACAAAATAAAATTCTACGCGGCTATACATTACACTAGGGCAGTGATAATCAACTCGAGTTGGGCCTGACTCGAATCAACTCGAGGTGATTGCCTCCAAATCGAGTTCACATACTTGATTAAACCGACATGGAACGGAGCTAGCGAGACCTTTAATTGAGCCGTGATTATTTATGACTATATTCGTTCATAGCAGACAAAGCGTCACATTTATGTAGATTTGAAATTAACTTATTTTTGTTGTGTTTTTGTCAATTAACGTTATTTTCCACATAATGAAATTGTAAATTTTAGTTATTACATAGTATAAATTCACGCAAAGTCCATTGCAGGGTAAGCAGATAGAACAGAGCGCTACAAACCACGATTCTTACACGCCTCACATCCTTCTTTGACTTCTATAACACTCTTGTCGTGACATGCTTGTCGATTTTTAAATCTTCTGACGTCACCTTCCTCGAGGACTCGTTCTATTTTATATATATTTAACCATCCGCTTTTGAAGTGCATATCTGCTTAGTCAATCTTGCATCATCTTACATGTCCAATTGTCTGAACCATCGGATATATAGAAATAGATATTTGTTCATTTATAGATAACTAGCTGATCCGGCGCACTTTATTCCGCATCAAAAATATTAAATGAGTAAATTTTTGATATCATACATACACATACATACATACATACATAACTTCACGCCAAATCCCTTGCGGGGTAGGCAGAGAGAACAGAGCGCCATAGGGCACGATTCTTACACACCTCACTCGCTTCGTTGACTTTCATAACTCTTTTCATGCACGCGCGTCGCTTTTTGAGGCTCTTAACATCACCTTCCTCCAGAACACGTTCAATTTGGTCTTGGAATGTGTGTCTTGGCCGTCCTCGACTCCTACATCCGTCCGCTTTTGCATTGTATATCTGCTTAGTCAGTCTTGCGTCAACCATTCTTTCTACATGTCTGAACCATCGGAGCATGCCCTTTCTTACTTTTAAACCGACACTCTCTTTCAAACCAACTTCCTTCCTTAAAACCTTGTTTTCTACGCGGTCAGCGAGAGTCACTCCGCAGATTTTGCGTAGAGCCCTCATTTTTGATATCATGAGTTCTATTTGTGCTATTTGTCGGCACGCGTCTTGGCCGGTACTATTGGGCGGCGTAACTGCTGTCCCACTATGTTAATACTGCAATATCTTCGAAAATATTTGTTTAAATAACATGCTGTAGAGGGCCATGATCATCTATATAACATGCAAAATCTATTTAAGACACTGAATTGGGTGAAAATTAATGCTGTAACGTTTAAAATCGCTTTGTAAATAAGCCATTGTTTCACGTAAAAAATATAAATGGTTACTATGGGTTATGCCTAAGATATAGACATATGCCACTAAGGGTTCAGAAAATTGCAATAAATATCGAAAATTATCTTGTTTTTTCCTACATTATACTTTTAACTTTACATACAAGCCAACCCGTTTTTAACTTCTTTCAAATAAAAAAAATGCATCATAATCCGTTCGGTAATTTTGATAAATTACGCTTATAAGGGGGCAGACAACAGAAGGCAAATTTGTTTTATACTAGGATGTACTCTGTAATAATTGTAGATATTTTTAACTACAACATAGATAAAACAATTAATTTTTGATACAATGACTTCTTAGCTTCAGACCTTGCAATATCGACGGTCGAAAAAATTTCTTTTTTTTAATTCACTTCAGAATTACCTGACTCGAGTTGTAACTCGAGTTTTGTGCATTTTAACCCGCGTCAACTCGAGTTTAGGATTTATCCGAATTGGCACATCACTACAGTATACACTTGACATTCTGTAAGTTAGTGTTAGTGGAACGGAACGGCAACTCCAGCGGTTGTGGTCTTTGGTGTTGCGGGCGATAAGTGGAACGTAGTCATTAAACAAGTCTGTGCTTCTAACCAATGAAGTAGGAAACCATTGACTTGTTTATTATACCGTTTACACTCAGCCCGAGTGAGCAGGGAAGTGGGCAGGCGACAGTGTAAACACGACACTGCCGCTGCCACTCGCGCTGCCCAGCGCTCCCTCAATTATCGGTTTTTCGTGCGGAAGTCAAAGGATTGCAACGCGAGCCGCAGTGTGTGTTTACACTCTCGCCTGCCCACTATGCCCACACCATTAATGAAAAGAACATGAAATGAAAAACAATGGGTATATGTAATACGGGCCTCGTGGCGCATTGGTAAGACTACCGGCTGCAGCAATGAGGTCGGGGGTTCGATTCACCCGAGCACAAATATGTGTGACAAACATGAATATTTGTGTGGCGTCTGAGTGTTTTTCTATGTATTTTAAGTATGTATTTACAAAAGAAAACTATATTTCTATTAATATCCGTTATCTAGTATCCATAACACAAGCATTTAGTTGCTTAGCTTGGATCTAGAGGGCGCTGTGTGTATTGTGTCCAAGATATTTTCCAAGAGATTATTATAATTATTAGTTTTGTTCCAATCAATAACATAACTTCACGCCTTTTTCAATGCTAAGGTGTAGGCAGAGGCTGTTAAGCCTCTACTCGCCGAATCGTTACATCCCAAAAGAAATGGGTAAAAAATGGAATAGGTTACTGTTTTTTTTTCATGATTTTTTTTTAAGTGTTAGAGTCTAACAGTTTGCTGCATGAATGGGCCGCCGGCTTAGTCAGTGAAATACCACAAACTCTCGGAATATCGGCGTGAAGTCACTTGCGCTGCGTTTCCGATCTGCTTTCCCTTTCCTTTTTCCTCCTACTCCCCTATGGGCCATTCAAATATTATGTCTTTTTTTTTTCAATTATTAAACCCTTGTCAATAAAAGTAAGCAAAGCTTTTAGCCCCTCCCCTGACTGACAAGGCATGACATGACTGAATTAAAAAAATACTGTAGGTCTGTGGCCTCCTTTTAAATACTTTTCCATGAAGCTGGCAATTATGAATTCTTTAAAACTCAATTCAAAAAGAATTCTAAGCTCTTTAAATTATGCAATTTGAATAAAAATTAAAGTATAGTAAAATAAAATAGTTTCGCATCACTAATACAACTGTCAGTTGAAACGTCATAGGGATCATCATTCGGCGTGCGAACTATACTATTCAGTGCGTTCCACTAAGAGCCCACAAAGACCGTAATGCCCACAGTAGCGCTTCACATAAAGCCCGCGGTCGTTGCGAGCGATCGCTCCACGTTATAGATGACGTCACTGTTCGCGACGGTAGGTCTTGGTGGGCTTTCAATAAAAAATGACATATGTCATCAGAACTTGATGAATTTTCGGAGCCGCCATAGTGCTCGCACACAGCGCTCAAGTTTTGCGTTCCACTTATAACATTCGCCCACAACGCCCGCGGCGTTTTTACGTTAGTGGAACGGCAATTTCCTCGGTCGCGATCGTGGTCGTTGTGGGCTTTATGTGGAACGCACATAATATATATACCAGTATAGGTGACCCGCTTGCTCGTGTTTCTCCTATCTGACAAATCCAATCACTAAAGAACGGGCAGTATGGCTTCTAAGCCTTATGCCTCCTCTACACGTCGGCGGACGCGTCCGCCGATACCATCGGCGGACGCGTCCGCCTACGTGTAGAGGGAGTGATTTGCTCGTCTGTGGTAGGTATTTGACGTCGGCAGACGCGTCCGGCACTTATCCGTTTGTTGTCGGTTTTTGTTGCACGGATCAAAGGGATCTGGCGCGGGCGCCCGGCGCGAGCGTGCGGTGTGTCCACACGTCTGACGACGCATCAGTGTTCAGCGGGAAGCGAGTGAGAGTGCACGCGTGATTTTCGCCGTTCTTTTTTACCTACCGCCGTTTTTTTCTTGCTTGTTGAAATGGCAAACATGAGCACAGAGGAAACATTTAAATTTCTGGAGCTGTATCAAGCAGAAAACTGCCTGTGGAATCCCAAAAATAAATACCACAAAAATAAAAATGTTGTAAGTTATTATGCCCATTGATATAACCACAATGATTATACTTACTTATTTTATTTTTTCAGATTAATGATTCATGGAAACGTATTGCTGATACGATGGGCATTCCAGTGCATGAGTTAAAAAAGAAAAAAGATAATCTTCTTAGTACATTTAGAACGAATTTAAAAAAAAGAAATGCATCCATTCGGTCAGGGGCGGGAACAGAGGATGTGTATCAGCCCATATGGATATTTTACGATGTGATGGCTGCGTTTTTAACAGATGTTTACGAATCCACAAGTATTCTAAATACAGAGGAAAAAGTAAGTAAAAATAAAACATTCTTTATTTTTGGATTATTTATTTATTTGAGTAGCCAACACAACATACATTTCTATATACTTATCTTAAATTTATAGGTATTTAGATACTACTAGATTACTAGGTACTTTTGAATTAATGGTTATTCTCGTTAATATATCTGGTAAATTTTAATCGCGTTTCAACTGCACATGTAGGCGCTCTTCGAGGTATAGGTTGCAGTGGATCGAATGTTCCCGTGTAATTTTGTCTCCAAGACCCTGGTTGGATTAATTCTCCATTGAGATACTTATCTTCTGAATTTGGGGGACTGTACAAATGTTGAGATGTTTTACTTTTTCTTAAGAAATTGTGTAACAAGACACATGTCATTGTAATTAAAGATGCTTTAGTGATATTCAAGGGTATAGGCTTTTTGAAAATTCTGAATACGCTAGACATTATACCAAAAGTATTTTCGACTGCTACACGCGAACTAGAGAGCTTTTGATTGAATAATCTCTCTGGAGTACCAAGAGCGTGATGCCCTGGAAATGGTTTCATAATATGTGTACTCAATGCAAATGCGGCATCAGCTAAAAATACATAGGGTAAGCTTGTATTACTATTGGGTAAGCAACTAGGAGAAGGCAAGTTGATCACATTTGTGTCAATTTTTTGCTTTAAAACACTTTGATTATAGACTCCACCATCGCTAATTCGCCCTGGGCAACCTATATCTACAAACATAAAGCAGTAGTCACTATCAACTAGTGCTAAGAGTACAATACTGAAATGCCCTTTATAATTGAAGTACTCCGTTGCGGTATTGGGTGGCGGTAGAATCATGACATGTTTCCCATCTAAAGCGCCAATACAATGAGGAAAATTAAATCCTTTTGCCTTTGCAAGCCATTCATCCGTAGTGTTAGGTATCTGAAAATAAAAATATATAGTCAATTTAAAAAAAAAAAACGCTGGTTTGCTCTTTAATGTAATATTATTATTTAAATATATTTTTATTGAATTTTTTCTTTCCCAGACACAACCTGATTTGTATGAAGAGGATAGCGCTTCTAACGTGCAGGTTAGTGATAATATTCCGGATGCTAAAAACGAAGACCATAATGATGCCGACATCCCTACTACATCTCAAAACAAACCAATTATTCAGTCACAAAAACGTCGTGCTAAAGATCCACCCGAAATGCAAGAAGCCAATAAAAAAATGAGTACTGCTTTTACAGCATTAAATAAAGCATTGGCTAACAAAGAAAACATAAAAGAAGAAGACGAATGCGATTTATTTTGTAAAATGTTGGCAAAACAAATAAGGGAGTATCCAAAACTTGAAAGGGAAGAAATAATGTACGAGCTTCATGGTGTTATGATGAACAGACGTCGTCGTTACAACACGATGCAGGGTAGATCA
Organism: Euproctis similis; assembly: GCA_905147225.2. Classification (NCBI taxonomy): domain Eukaryota; kingdom Metazoa; phylum Arthropoda; class Insecta; order Lepidoptera; family Erebidae; genus Euproctis; species Euproctis similis. Next base: position 2,978,602 of record LR990103.1, read on the forward strand.
TATGCTGTTTCTTCTCCTTCACAAATAATCCTCAGTCGACCTAGCACGAGCAACAGCATGTATCTATCAACACCGTCACCTGTATACGTAGTAGACTCCCCCCATTCAGTTCAGTCACCACCACAAAATATGGCCAATCAACAAACCGAAATGGTTAACATTATTTCACAAGAAGTACTTGTACCACAAACAAGTAAAATGTATTACGAAAGCTGTTTAAATATGACGGACGATAATAACACCGATCACCCTTAATTTGTCAAAGCAAACTGAAAGTACCTACTTACCTATTTGTCAAAGCAAAGTTTTTTGTAAACTGTTGATTATTCATTACAATACAATTAATAATAAAGATTTTGGATTAAATTATGTGGTTTACCTTCACTAAATCCTTTAACACGTTATTGAGCGCTAAACATACTTCAGGAACAATAATGGATATAACTTGGCTTGAAATTTTAAACAGGTAATGCAAGCTTCTATAGCTATCACCAGTAGCTAAATATCTTAATGTTACTGCCAAACGCACTTTCACTGGAATGGCATCCCTCCAATCTGTATCTTTTTTAGCAATCGTTGGAGATATCTTTTGTAGTAAATATTCAAAATCGCTGCTAGACATTCGAACAAAATTATTAAATTCTCCAGAGGGCTCTGCATATAGTTCTGCAAACTGGTTTTCCATGCTATTCCTGCGAAGAAACAGAGTAATGTAAGAAGTCGTTACCTACGTTAAAAAAAACTTTTTAGAAAAGAGAACCGACTTCAAAAACACTAACCCGTAAGAATATCCAAGTATATTGCCGAAGGTCATCATTAAACTAAGAAGTATTATATACTATAACCTCTACCTAAATGTAACAAATCCTTTTATGAAAACCGCAAACATACATACAAACATACAGGTCAAACTGAGAACCTTCTTTTTTTGAAGTCGATTAAAAAGCGTACAAGTTATATTATGAATAAAAAAATCCCACTTACTTTGTTCGGTTTCTATGTATAGTCAGCATCCACCACCTTCTTCTTCTCCATTTTTTTTTAATAACTCTATTGCGATAGACGCTTAAATAATACTTGTAGGTACTAAATAAATAAATAGCTGCGGCAGCAACGGTCTCTATATCCATTCTGCGTGCGTACGTGTTGCATCTGACGAGAACCAACATAGACTGAACGACCTGGCGACGTGTGGACGGCTCGTAGAGATTCATCTGCGGATGCGTCTGCGGACGTCTGCAGACAAATCTGTCTACGTGTAGAGGAGGCATTAGCCTGACCTAAATGGCCAAATGAAAAAGTATCCACTTGACAGTACACAAGACTACTTGACAGTTGACAGTCCTCCGCTAGTTCATGAATATCTTTTGTTTTTCATTTCATTTCACCATAGTTAAATCATTATTTTGGACATTTTCCTAATGCTATGACAATTATTGAGGCTCTAAGCCTCGAACACAATGGTCTTAAACGCTGCTGTGCAAATGTTAAGGTAGGTGATAAATATTTCGGAGGTGATTGGTTTAACCTATTTCGTATTTCAAATTCGTTTACACATCACCTGAAGCTGCTCAGTGTGGAATGTAAATATTAACAAATAACTTGGCTATTATGATTAACATTGTCTGTACTGTTACTGGTTACAGCTGCACTGGTATTGTTTCTTTCTCTAGTCAGTTTCCTTCACAACCCGTAATGATTTAGTAATTAAATATGAACAAATTGTTGTTTTCAATAAGAACATTTACTATTTAAGGGAGGCTGATGAGTTGAAGTTGAAGATATCGAAATTCAAGGATGGAACATCCATGCTACAGGAACGTAGTTTGTGGGCTACACAACAACAGCTGCAAAAGGTCTGTGGAGATGGACATGAAGACTCTTTTCTAATTATTATTTGCATTTTTATATTTCATAAAAGTTTTATAGGCTTATTGAAGGATGATATGAATCAAGTGAATCTTTTTGTGTAGTAGGCAGAAGAGACTGAGTTCTGAAAAACACTATATCTAAAGTGTGCATAAATAATACCCAAGAAACCTTTCTTTCTCACGAAGTATTACATTATTTATTTTTTCAGGTTTATCAAAAAGTTTTGGTTTTAGATCTTGATTATGCCTTGGATAAAAAGGTGGAACAAGATTTGTGGAATGTTGGTTTTAAGCAGCAGATTGAAGCACTTCAAGTCATCTCCAAGGATAAGAAAGTATGTACTATAGAGCTATATGTATTATCCAGTAGTGACAATGATGTATCAGTTATTCTCAGTTATTCTAATAATTTGTAATTTAGTTTACTTATAATGAAGTAAAAACAAAAAAAAACAAGGACCCTGAGTTTCTTGCCAATTCTTCTCAGGATGTGAGTAATCGAATTGGCGAATTGAAAATATTGACCATCATAAGTGTCTTTAATGAGCTGAATTGAATAAATGAGATTTTGATTTTGATGAAATACATAACATAACTTCACACCTTTTGTTACCCGAAGGTGTAGGCAGCGGCTGTTAAGCCTCATCTCGCCGTTATGTTTATGTCCCAAATGGAATAGGTCACACATAGGTATCACACATAACTCCCGAAAACAATTTCGAAAAGTCATTGGTCTGATGAAATGCTGTTAAAATATCTAACAAACCGAATGAGTGAGTGAATACAGTGGTTAGATAGGTTGAGATGTCATCGTCTTTTGTCCATATGTAGTTCTTAACTTCTTTTTTTTTCAGAATCCTCTTCGCAGTGAGGGTCAGGCAATGTTATCATGGGTTCTTCAAGCTGCAGCTGGCTACTACCTTTGCTTACTTCATCAGATTTGTTCCACTTTCAAATTAGATCTACCGTTTAGGTAATATTATTTAATTAAGACAGTATGTTGTTTATTATTTGGGAACGGCCATCAAGGTGATAGTGATGTCATTTTATCTGCAGGCGTCGCGCGTCCCTGTTAGGGCTGGTGGAAGGTTGGGGTGCCGGCGAGACAACTGTAGGTGCTCGCCTGCCTCCCCCCGCGTCCGCCAGGTACATCTGTCAGCACTGCCTCGTCCATCTCGGTGATCTCGCGCGTTACCGCCAACAGTTGCGTGTCGCGCATACGTTTTATCGGTGAGTGTAATGTATAACTATTAACAATTGCAAGAATGGACCGGCTCGACTGGTGAAATACCGCGAACTCTCAAAATATTCACGTAAATTGGCTCACACTGCGTTTTGTTCGGTGGGTGAGGTAACTGAAGGTTTTCCTACTATCGCGCCCCTCTAAAGCCAGGCAACACAACTGCATTATCTATACATATCCTATAACAATAAAAATGTGAGTCGAGTGAGTGTGTGTGTGTCCAGGCACGCGCTGGCGGTGTCTGCGCACTCGGGGCAGCCCTACAACCAGCTGGCGCTGGTGGCGTGGCGGCGCGGCCGGCGCCTGGGCGCGCTGTACTGGCACGTGCGCTCGCTGCTGGTGCGCGCGCCCTTCCCGCCCGCGCCCGCCAACCTGGCGCGCACGCTCCGCGCCGCCGCCGCCAGGTGAGTGCCGCTGCTGTGATAACTGTCAACTGACACTTCCAACTAACTTAATGGGAAGGTATCCTATTATGGCTCATTGTTTTCGTTTGTGGTGGTAGTAGGTCCTTGTAGTCTCGGTGGTCCAGTGATCGAGCACCCTGCTGGCTCACAGGCTCATCACACCAATGACTTTTCGAATTTAGTTTCGTAAGTTATGTATGATAAATATTGATGACTAAAAATTTTGTGCCCGGTATGGCAATAGGTTTGTACCTATTCCATTTGGGACGCAAACATAATGGCGAGACGTGGCTTAACAGCCGCTGCCTACACCTTTGGGTAGTAAAAGGCGTGAAGCTTTGTTATGTTATGGTTTTTTTTTCAATTGATTTCTGTGATATAGTATTCTGATGGAATAATATAAAAAGCTTTCTGGTTTGATCGTACGCTAACGGTTAAATTTATAATTGTTCGGCCATAGTAGTGCGGAGAGCGCTGCGGTGCCCGTGCTGCCGGGGCTGACGGGCGGCGCGGAGGTCGAGCGGGGCGCGGGGGGCGCGGTGCCGGCCCGCTTGGACGCGCACGCGTACGTCACGGAGCTAATCCGAGCTGTGCACTACATACACGCTGTTGAACAGTAAGTTTATGCACACATACAACTTTACAGCTCAGTTTCTTGGTAAGCTGTAAAGTGACAGAACCGATGATGACAATCTATTTAGCTATTTCTAAGAAAGAAATAGCTGAACAGATTGACGTGTTTCTTAGAAATAGCTAAACAGATACTGATCATCTGTTCTGGATGGTGAGATGTTGTTAATTCTCTTGTTTTTGTTATAGATTGGACACAGCAACAACTTTAGTAAATACATTAAATTCGTCCCTGACAGCGCTCGTAGCTACCGACAACTTCGAATCTATGACACTAATCAAGGTAACTTCATTAATAATTTGTAAAATGAGTAAATTTATCACACAAAACTTCCAAGAAGTCATTGGTGTGAAATCCCGATTAGATTCAGTTCTTGATTTAGAAGCGGAATGATCGATCTCCAAACTATCGAGATGACTAAAACCTAAATAATTATAATTTTCCTGCCCTTAATCCACTCTATATGGGTCGTACCGACCCACATGTTATTATTTCCATTCTCTCCTCACTTGTCGTTTCCACACGTACTCCCTACATATTCATATTAACTAACAGTCCAATCAATCTCTTTTCGGCGTTCCTCTATCGATGTAAAACTTAAATAATAATGAAGCCTTTTATCTGCACACACATTACTATCGAGCTTTTGCCTGAAGGTAACATCATTAGAGCAAAATATTTCTTTCTTCTAATTGGTGAGTTGTCGCGCTAGATGGCGTGCGTGCTCATCTGGCTCGTGCACTCCAGCACCGACGAGCTGCGCGTGGAGCGGAGCGCGCTGAGCGAGGACGAGGCGCGCGCCGCCGCGCTCAGCTGCCGCCTGGCCGCCGGCACGCTGCTGGCGCTGCTGCTGCCCAGCTACACTGCCGACTCGCCCCCGCAGAGAGCGCTACCTGCCTGTTAGTGAACATTACATTTTATTTATTTAAATACTATTTTCACTTCTTAAAGTCATTATGCCATTTTATTACCCGACATGTCTATTTTCTTTACAATAACAAGTATACTTACAATACGAATGTACTTTTTTGGTTTCTTTATAAAAGTTAATATGTTTTACAACTGAAAAAGCCATAGATCTAAGTTACTGCTATACAAAAATTTCAGCTTGAAAAATGTAAAAAAAGTGTAGGTTCATATTGATCAAATGATAGATATGAAGGCTGATGTGTTGTTGCAGTGAAGGTGTGGCTGCAGTGGGCCGTGTGGCACCCGCGCGCGCTGCAGGACGGCGCCTGGAGCTCCCCGGCCGCGCTGTGGCCGGCGCTCGCGCACACGCTCAACGCGCTCGCGCCCACCGCCCCCGCGCCCGCGCACAGTACGTACACACACGCATACGCACACTCGTACAAACACTACACTACGTACACACACGCATACGCACACTCGTACAAACACTACACTACGTACACACACGCATACGCACACTCGTACAAACACTACACTACGTACACACACGCATACGCACACTCGTACAAACACTACACTACGTACACACACGCATACGCACACTCGTACAAACACTACACTACGTACACACACGCATACGCACACTCGTACAAACACTACACTACGTACACACACGCATACGCACACTCGTACAAACACTACACTACGTACACACACGCATACGCACACTCGTACAAACACTACACTACGTACACACACGCATACGCACACTCGTACAAACACTACACTACGTACACACACGCATACGCACACTCGTACAAACACTACACTACGTACACACACGCATACGCACACTCGTACAAACACTACACTACGTACACACACGCATACGCACACTCGTACAAACACTACACTACGTACACACACGCATACGCACACTCGTACAAACACTACACTACGTACACACACGCATACGCACACTCGTACAAACACTACACTACGTACACACACGCATACGCACACTCGTACAAACACTACACTATGCACACACACACACACACACACACACACACACACACACACACACACACACACACACACACACACACACACACACACACACACACACACACACACACACACGCACGCACACTGTACGTAGTGTGCGTTTGTGTACGTTGTGTGCTTGTCACACTCCTACAATATGATAGATTCTTTCAAATAGACTACATTATATACTGTATCACATTCTATTAACTTAAAATTAAAACGACATTCATTGTAAATGTGTTCTCCACTATACAGGTGAGCACATACCTCTTCCTGAAGACGAAGAGCTAGTGGGTTTCCTGCCTTTAGAGAACGCTTTTAAAGGGTTGCGATTCCCTAACCACGCCGCCTGGGACTCTTACGGTGGGAGAGTGCCTGATCTAGACGAGTCAGGACCAGACGACGAGATAGAGTGAGTTGATGATTTGCTAAAAAAATATTATATACTAGCTGACCCAGCGAACTTTGTTCCGCATCAAAAGTAATAAATGAGCAAATTTTGGATATCATGAGGTTAAATTTGTGCTATTTATCGGCTTCAACTGCTGTCCCGCTATGTTAATACTGTAATATCTTCGTAAATATTCGTCTAAATTATATACTGTAAAAAGCCATATTGATCTATATAAAAAGCACAATTTATTTAAGATTAACTGTATGATAATTAATGCTGTAATGTTTAAAATTGCTTCGTAAATGAGCCATTATTTCTCGTAAAAAGTAAAAAAATAAAAGTGGTCATTGTGGGTTATCCCTAAGAGATAGACATATGCCCTCGCGGACTTTTTTGTAGACCTTCTGAAGGTGTTTAATAATGTAGAACATTGTTTTGATCTCTCACTAAGGGTTCAGCCAGCGTTTGCAATTAAAGTACTAAATCTCGAAAATTATCATTTTTTCTTTACAACATCATTTATAAATTATAGATCAAAAACATCCCGTTGACACCCTCTAACTATTAAAGAAAACCGCATTAAAATCCGTTGCGTAGTTTTAAAGATATACGCATATAAGGGGCAGACAGCGGAAAGTGACTTTGTTTTATACCTACTATGTAATGATACTACCCGTGCGCGATAATTTGAGTCTCACCTGGAATGCCTCCCTGGTGCACTCATAGGGAAGGGTCGCCATAAAAGAAATACCTAGTAAAAAATAGTAAACGTTATTATTATAATTATCTCGTAATAGCTTAATAAATTTGTATAAAAAATATAAGGCAATCGCTGCATTAAAAAATAGCAGTGCACAGTGCAACAGTGCGACCTTGTGGTGAACTCATTACGTGCAGCTAGTATTACAGTGTTGTGTGTGGGGGCAGGGCGGGGGGCAGGGCGGCGGGCAGGGCGGGGGGCGAGGCGCTCGAGCTGGAGCGGCGGGTGCGGGCGCAGCGCCTGGCGCGCCTGGGCGAGCGGCTGTGCGGCGTGGCGCCCGACCGCCTGGCCTGCACGTGAGTGCTATCTCACTACTACCAGACTGGCTTTGAAAATTAAACGAATTTATCGTTTAAAACAATTTTAACCATAAAAACAGAGTACAGAGAGATGAGTATTGAGAGTTTCTCTTCGAACGAATCCATACTGAGCGGTGTGCACGCCTGAACACATTGTTTTTTTTATGGGATAGGAGGGCAAACGAGCAAGCATGTCACCTGATGGTAAGCAACCTGATCCGTCCATGGACACCGGCAACACATATAGTGTTACCGTTGCGTTGCCGATCTTTAAGGGAGTAGGAAAGGAATATAGGGGATAGGAAAGGATGGAGAAGGGAGGCGGGCCTCCGGGTACCCCTCTCACCGAACGAAACGCAGCATGATCCACTTTACATCGATCCTCCGAAAGGTCGTGGTATTTCACCGATTATCCGACATATTCATGCAGCGAACTGCTTGGCTCTACCACTGTAAAATATGCTGTAATATCTACATAGTATTTAATTTGTAAACTAGCAGCATATCACATAAATAAATTCAAATACTAAAACCCAATATCTCATTAATTTTCACTGTATTATTATGGACTCGATGCATAAGCAAATTTTGTGTTGTTATAAAAATGATTTAGGGAGAATAAGTGATGGTCATTTATAGATCCAAAAATTAAAGTAAGCTTTATATATGATGTAGTGAGGAGGAAGGCAAGGTAAGTTTTGTGGCGAGCACAATGGGTGGTGAGCAGTTGAGCAGCGCCCTGGCGCAGTTGCGTGCGGCGCAGGGGTCTGAGGGAGGGTTGTCTTCCCAGGGGGCGGGGGGCGCCCCCGAGCCGCAGGACGAGTCCGATGACGAGCCAGCCGCGCCGCCCGCGCCCATTGTCATCTCGGAGGCAGACTTCCGCGAAAAAGGTAGCTACACTCACTTATTTTGACTAGTTAATAAAACTCAGTCAGCCGGGAGCGAAAAAAAAACATAAGGCGGACAAGCTTACACAGCAAAACACCGAAGAATGGCGGGATAACCATTCCAAAATATGGGTTAACCTAAATGTTCTATCTTTAAAAGGTTCACTCCTGCGGTCTCCAACACGTTTACCCAGCGTGGGGACTATGGGCAAAACCTCCAATGAATAAAGCGCAAATCCAACGGCCCCCAGTTCCCGGTGGTCCCACTATTCCCGGCTAAGGCAGCGGTCGAGGTAACGGTGGGACAGGGGGTGTTAAGAATTTCCGGGTTACGGCAGGCTGTCAAAAACAAGGACGCGTGGTCACGTATAACGGACGCAGTCTTCGGCTGGACCAACACCTCACCGTACTCGAGGTAGAGCTGGGTTACTTGAACGGGCATATTCTAGGGCTATCTGAAGTCCGGCGAGAGGGGGAGGACACGATAACCTTACAGTCAGGCAGGCAGACAGGTTACTTTACTTTCGGGAAGGTGACCAGCTCTCCCAGGGGGGTGTCGATTTCCTCGTTCACAAGGACATCTTTAGCAGCGTTGTGGAGATCAGTAGTGTGTCGACCAGGATAGCGTACCTTGTACTGAAACTCACCAACCGGTACACCCTGAAGGAAATACAGGTATATGCGCCGACTTCGACATACTCTGACGAGATAGCCGAGGCGATGTACGAAGATATTGCAAAAGCAATACATGGTACCGCCAAGGCTCACTGCAACATTGTTGTGGGGGACTTCAATGCCAAAGTGCAAGTACAAGAACGCGGCGAAACGAAAATCGGTCCATATGGCATATGGGGTGCCAAAATCACAGGGGCCAGATGCTGGTCAACTTCCAGGAGTCTGAAGGGCTCTTCTTGATGAACTCATTCTTCAAGAAGGGTTTCCACAGGAGGTGGACTTGGCGAAGCCCGGATTCTGTGACAAGGAACGAGATAGATTTTATCATTACGGATAGTAAGCATATATTTAGAGATGTCTCTTGTGATCAACAGTTTCAATACTGGAAGTGATCACCGACTTCTTCGAGGCTCTCTAAATATTAACTTGAAAGCTGAAAGGACCCGGAAGATGAGGTCTATTCTCCGACCTACGCCACTCCAAATAGCCGAAACCGAAAAGTTCCAAATGGAACTTCAAAATCGGTTCGACCTGCTGGAAACCACAGGCAACGTTAACGAAAAGACCGCCACTGTGGTCAACACGCTGAGGAAAGTGTCTCAAAGGTTGTTCCCGAGATCGCAGAAAAAGGAGTCCAAACTCTCTGCTGAGACGCTCGAGCTGATGAGGCAAAGGCGAGAAACTCCATCCGATCAGCTGTCTTTGTCTGAATGGAAAAGCCTAAACCAGCGTATTAGAAATCTGATGCGGGGCGACCTTCGTCGATCGAATACTCGAGTTATCGAGGACGCGATCGACCGCAACAAAGGGTCGAAAGTGTTTGCACAGCAGCTTAGAAGGCCCCATCTGACGAAGCTAAAAACTGCGGATGGACGTGTCGTCACCTCTAAGCCCGAGATTCTCGCAGAGATATAATCTTTTTACGGGCTCCTTTATTCCACACGGATGACCAAGCCGACAGGACACAGCGAGAATGACCACAGAGCCTCCCTAACGCGTCACTATAGTGAGGACATCCCAGATTTTGCAGAAAGCGAGATTAGTGCAACTCTTGGGCAACTCCAGAATAACAAGGCACCTGGTGATGACGGAATTACAACAGAATTTCTAAGGGCCGGCGGGACTGCTATCCTAAAGGAAGTAGCAAGTCTTTTTAATTCCGTCATACACCAGGGAATTACAGACCCGTCTCACTCCTAAACCATATCTACAAGTTGTTCTCGAGGGTCGTCACGAATCGTCTCGCTGCAAAACTCGACGAATTCCAGCCTCCGGAGCAGGCCCGGTTTCGAAAAGGCTTTAGTACCGTGGACCACATCCATACTGTTCGGCAGATTGTACAGAAGACCGAAGAGTACAATCAGCCGCTGTGTGTGGCATTCGTGGATTACGAAAAAGTCTTCGACTCCATCGAAACTTTGGCAGTTCTGGATGCATTGCAGCGATGTCGGATCAACTGGCGCAATATCGAGGTGTTGAGATGCTTGTATGACACCGCCACGATGACTGTCCAGATTCAGGATCAGGTGACAAACTGCATCGAGCTGAACGAGGCTAATGATGAAAAAAACGCTATCAAAATATTGATGAATTTGGCCCACTGTGAAATGGAGTAGCCCAGTCTGTCGGTTACCTATCTATTCACACATTGCGGGTTTCTGCGTTTGACTAAAGCTTCTGGGTCATATTATTTATTTATTTTATTTATTAGGTTAACCAACAATTGTTTATACTAATGCTTTTAAAAATGTATATGTACAAAATTATTTCACAAGTATAACAATTAATTACAGGTTAACACCGCATGCATAGTACGGGCAATAATAGTGACAATTAAAAAATACGACAGTTAAAACATAAATTAGGAAGTAAAAATAAGATTACAATTACTAAAATCAAATAAAATTGAAATAAAATCAAACAAAACTCAAATCAAATTCCAATAAATTAAAATTAATAGCATAGTAAAATAAAATTAAAATCAAATCAAGTTAAAATTGATCCGAATCCAAATGGAATTAAATTAAAAAAGAAAAAATAGACTGAGATCAAATAAAATTAAAAATAAAACATATTAATAATACATACATATTAATAATCTGCTGAGAATGCTCCAAATAAAAATGCCTTGCTCATTTCATGTCATAACATTGAATTGGACCATAATAAAGACCATAATAGTTCCCTTGGTTGTTAATGTTGTGAAATTAATTCCTGAAAGTAATGTAAAGTTTTAATAAACTAATAAACTTTTGTACTAATTTATGTGCAGTTCGTGAGAAGCGCGTCGGTATTCTGAAGCCTCAGGGTTCCCTGGAGCGAGCTCGCGAGGAACGAGCCATGGCCACACAAGACGATCAGGTAATCAACATTATCTTTATATGTAGCAATTCCACTATTAGTCTTAAAAATAGCTCACACTGTCTATATCGGAGCTCACGCCATTAGTGAACATTTAAATTTTAAAACCTACACTTTTCTTATTCCAAGTTTTTCGTTCTTCTTATGATAGCCGCTACACTCGGAATCGAGTCACTTGTGGCGGTTGCGTCCGTGTTTTTGTTCCATGGAGCGCGGGTTGTTTCTATCTATATCTTTAATAAATAACAGACACTTAAAAATAGTCAATAAATACATTATGATTAAATTATGTTTTTTATTATATGTAAGGCAAAAAAAGCTAATTTGATGTGATAAAACTATTATGACCTTTTCAAATATTGATTTACTTTTTGGATTTCCTTCAGTTGACTCAAGAAACTGATGTCGCCGAGGAGCTCAAAGGCGAGGACAAGAAAGAGATGCGGAAACCGCGCGTGAACATCGCGATGGCCGCCATTATGAGGAAGCAAGAAGAAACTAACAAGCAGGTTGTTATAAATTAAATTAACGTTTGTGTTAATTAATTGTAGACACAAAGCTTATAATAAAGCTAATACTTGTTAGACTTCGTGAAAATTCACTAAGTTCAGTTTCAGAGATAAGCCTAAATAAATATATAAAGATAATTATTAATATTTGATCTTATAATAAAGTAATGTTCACAAACTCTGCAAGGAAAATTATATTATAGGTAGTACCGAGATCCTCGCGTGCCTGAGTGAGAAAAGGGAATTTTATTGTGAATACTAGCTTTTACCCGCGACTTCGTCCGAATAAGTTTTTTGTTTTCTCCTGGCTGTAAGTCCCCCTGCAACAATGTCCCACTATCGTATGAAAGAGCAAAACTCCCAACAAAAACGACTAAAAATCACTAACTCAATTTAGTTATCTGCCTATTGCCTACCCCCTAAGAACGATGGCGTGATTATTTATAGCCTATGACCATTTCTAGGTAATCATCTATCACCATACCAAATTTCATCAAAATCCGTTCAGCCGTTTAGGCGTGAAAGAGTAACAGATAGACAGAGTTACTTTCGCATTTATAATATTAGTATGGATGTTATGTTGTAACAAGTAGGGCTAAACCAAGTCCCGGTTTTAGCCGCGATAGTATTAAGTGAGGAGTTTAGTTAATACATGGTTTAACTATAAATTAAATTGAATTAACCAAACTTATCTTAACTATACAAACTCTTATCTTCGTAGGTGAAATTTGTAACCCCGCCACCAACTCCAGACTCGATGACAGACTCTCAAGAAGCAAAGGAAGAAAAACTAAAAGTAATCCAACCGAAAGCCATAAAATCTCTCGCCAATATCCCAGTTGGAAGAAAAACTGGCGGTATTCTCTCTCTTAAAGATAAATCCGGATACCCTCACCTGGTAAATACAGAACCGGAAAATCCAAAGAAACCTGAAAAGGAGGATAAAAAAGATTCAAAGCCAGTCCAGTCCAGTCAGAACTCCCAATCAGTACAGCCTAAAAGACTGGAACAATCTCCATCAGCTAGTTGGAGCTCGAATGTGACTTTCCCTGAAGGGCCTAGAATGAACTTCCAAAAAGGTTACAGTATACAAAATCCAGGTTTATCATACAATGCTAACTACGTGACATCAAATGTAAATCATCAAGGTATAAGATTGCCAGTAGTCAATCCTAAAGAGATCGATGTGAGAACGGCTGCTCTGCAGAAACAGAATTCGCGTCAGGAGATATTCCAAGACGGCCAGAAATTTAACCAAAGCTATCAGATGTCAGGAGATAAGAAAAATTTCCTGAACGATCTGCCTCCTCGATTTGCGAATCAATATAGATACTGGCAGACAGCTCAGGATAATCAGTTTAATGAGAATAAGTTTAGAGATGACAGCTTTCAACCAAGTCCAGTGTATAACGCGCAACCACCTCGCAGTTGGAGCACACAACCTCAACCACCAGCTCCTGATCAAGGTTACCAACAGCCTATGTGGTGGAAACCAGAGCAGGCTCTAAACTTCAATGCGAATTACACGACCTTACCGAATTTCTACTCGCAACAATTAAACCCGAGTATTCCCAATCCTTACCAAAATATGTCTTACAATCCGGTTCAGAACACGAACAAGCAGGAAGGTTTCAGTCAGCCAGGATATCTGCAATCGACGATTGGGCAGCCCCAACTGCAAACTTTGCAGAACATTGTGACGTCTCCTAACTTTAGTTCTTCTTTAAATAACTTCAATACATACGCCCCTTCTGTCAGTTACGACTCCTCGATGTACCCGCAGTTCACCAATAAGCTCAGTTATCCACCGATGCAAATGAAGATGGAAGAAAAGCCTGCTATGAATTTCCAGGGTAGTAAAGATGTTCTGGATATGAACCAAGGATTTGGGCCAAAAATGTTGGATTTGCAGCAGAGGAGTTTGAACATGAACTTTAATGAGCCACACAGTGATGTTTCCGGGCCGAAGATAGACCATATTGAGGTGAGTTTTTCTTTCGACTGTTAATGGCTTTCCTTTTCAACGACTGATGCTTAACGGTCTATCGCTTGTAACTGTTGGAATTTTATCGGATTTGCCCTAAGTACTCATATGAAATCATCGATATAGATACATTTTACAACAATAATTTGTTTTTGGTAAATTCATGGAAGGTAGAATTTGAGTCTGAAGTACCCGATAGCTCAGTGGTTAGGGCACATTATCATTTTATGATGTTATAATGCTCAATATATGGACTAACGTGTGCAGAATGGCGAGGTCGCCGGCGTGGAACTCCCGAGCAGTACGTACTCCCTGTTCAGCGGAGCCCCCGAAAGCGCTTGGGGCGCCGCCCAGCGGCAGCCGCCGGTAAGAAAATAGCTTAATAATGTGTTGATGTGGTGGTTTGTCAGACTTTACCAATTTACAAGTAACAGTTCAATATTATTCTGACTTTTATTCTTAAAACTAGTTACTTTTAATAGTGTTTTATTGGATTTTTCCGAAACTGAAAACAATTATAGACAATGTATGGAGAGAACTAAAAAAAAATGTTCTGATTCTTTTAACGCATGATAAAGTGATTATCATCAAGTAAACACTTCCACAGTCCTTGTGGTCGGGGCCGGGTCCTTCGCCACTAGAACGGCTCCTGGAACAACAGAAGCAGATGAAGCAGCCCCCGGCGCCGCAGTGACCTGCCTTTCTCTCATGGGACGCGGGTGGACAAACAAACAAACAAACATTAGATTGTTGAAAGTATAAAAAATATATGTTCTCATATTGGACAATGTCACAATACTTCGATTTTTCATCAAATTTTTGAGCCGTTTTCTCGATGGGGACTTTTTATACAAGTTGTCTAGTACTTCTACTATATTCAATGTAGTCAAATTGTAAAAATAATCCATTAATGTGGGCGTATATAATACTGTTGACAAATTTCGAGGTCCTCTTAGATTTTAATTAAATTTTCCATTCACATCTTTAAAAATTAAGCAAATAAAAAATGGCTCAATAAGTTGTAGCGTCTCGCTCACACGTATGCGGTCATGTGAGTGAGCGAAAGAGATACAAATATACCTCATTTCATCGAATGAATCGAGTACTTAGTTTCACAAATTGGGGTAAGAATGTTACATTACACTGTTTTATAGTCCCATGTTTACAAATATATGATTCTCGGTCTCAGTCTTTGTAAATATTTAGAGTGTAATTAAAAAAAGTCGTTGTATAAAATTGTATATTGATAAACCAATATAAGATTTTGGAGGAAGGAATATTTTGATTTTCTAAATGATAACCGTAGGAAGTCGTTTAAGACAACGTTACAAGCGTTTTAAATGAGAGCTGAAAACGGAAGTAAGATCGGTGTTTGTAAGTTTTATTGAAAATAATTTTAAACAACTGGTCGTTAGTTTTAGTATTTCTTTTTTAAAATTTTTAATTGTTTTTATTTTGTGTGAGTAAGTGGTTCAAGTTTGTAGCAAATTAATATGGAATGGTATGGATTTAATTACACATGAAAGAAGAACTTTTGTGGCTGTCTTTGGAATCTGCATACAATAGGGGAGACCAATCAGGCGATTGTTGTAATTTAGAAATATTTGTAAATTAAATTTGTTATGTCTTTATAATATAGTACAATTGTAATAAAGTTCTTCGAATATCCTGGGTTGTATGTTTACAGAAGCTTAATTAGCGCTCATTGTTGAGCTGAAAATGGCTTTACAATAGATTAACGAATGCTTGATTTTTTTGGTCATCAATTAAAACTAAAAAAAATATTGTCAGCACACATTACAGATGTAGATAATTGAAAAATTAATTCATTCTGTCTATATCCTTACAATAATTGGATTTACACCCTGGCAGGTTGATCTTGAAAATTTTGTTTTTTTTACATAATCTCCTATTTCTGTCTATTGACATAACATTCGTTAATGTAAGCATGTTCTCTTGTGATTTTAAGTGAAAATAAATTAAAGTAAACTTTGTGGATTTATATTTTGAAATAAATATATTTTTGTTATAATGAACGTTTTTAAATTTGATCTCCCAGCAACTTCCATTTGACTGAATACCTAAAGATGACGAATATAATCAAATCACAAAAGCTATTTATAAAGTAGTGGTCACACCGCTCTGCTTGAATGGACCGGCTCACCCAGTAAATTATTAGGACCTCTTCCATCTCCCTTATAGGACGGAAACGCAACTGTGATGGGCGGCGCTTGTTTCTCACCATCAGGTGACCCAAAAAAGTAGTTTTCGATGGTGACATCCGACTGAATGTGGTATGGGTGACACCAATATACCACAAAATTTGTTTAGCATTTCATCATGATAATTCTATTATAAAGATTTTGCAAACTTAATTACTTAATAAGAACACCATAGGGCGTGACAAGCGCTTCCGGTGTTATGCAGACCGCTGGACCTAAGGATTAGAATTATTTTATGGTTTAAAAATCTGTGCCACGGTAAGCATGCTTCAGTGGTTCAGACTTGAGAGAACAACTAAGCAGCGGAAGGGTACGATCAAGTATCACCAAATTGATCGTTAACATTAGATGAAGTCAGTTACCATAAAACCGACCAGCCTTCACGATTGGAGCAACGACAAACCCTACTATGGGGTGGCAAGAAGTGATCGTAATCTTAAGGCACGATACTTACAGATCTTGTTGATTCTTGTCCTTCGAGTCTTTTCGCTTTTGCACTATCTGCTTAGTTATTCTTTCTTTTATTGCATAATTAAAACAAAATTATAATCAGTCAATAATTTATCTTTATTTCTCATCATAATCCTAAAGAAAAATTATAATTAATACATTTCTAAACTGTAAAAAGGCATAATCACTAACATAAATTATTTATTTACAATATCGCTAATTAAATATTTGAATAAAACATATAGTATTTGAGACAAAAACAATTAACTAGTCTTATTGTTATTTTCAATATTACAATTAGGTACATCTATGGAACATGGTCTAATTAGTTTAAAATTTTAATTAAAAACTATAAGTGCTAATAAAAACGCTTCCTACGAAAAATTTGAGTTTGTGTCTACGCAATCATATTATTATAAATAAATAACAGTAGTTCGAACACAATTTACAGTCAATCACGAACATAGCCGAGTAAAATTATATTTATATATATATAAATATAAGTATTTCAAATTGCCAGTGCATTTTTTTAGAAACCTGTTGGTTAGGTAATAAAAAAAATAACCTAGGCCTTATTTGGTGACCTTACCTTATTTTGTTTTAATGCGAATTGGCTTCGCGTATATAACACACCAGGTGGCTTTCTAAAATTTGACCTAAATCGCCAGTCTCTAACATTCCCTGATATGTCAACTCCCACCTACTTTCAATCCATCCCCTTCACTTTCTTTAAAAAAAAACATCACAGTTTTACTCCTTTTTCTGCGCACATATATGATATACCCATATATGTTCGCGATTGGCTTTGTCAAGGGATATGTACAAAAAATTGACAAACAATATCATGCAAAATCAATCACGTCTATTTAAATTATTATTAACATTGATCTCTGGCTAGTTTGTATTTCACGTTAAATAATCCATTTTGAGACGTCATCAAGGAACTACCAGTCTCGGTGGTCTAGTGGTCGAGCACACGGTTTCTGAATCCAGAGGTCGTGGTTCGAATCCTGACACTGGCTCACACCAATGACTTTTGGAAATTGTTTTCAGAAAGTTATGTGTGATAAATATCGATGACTGAAAACTTTGTGCCCGGTATGGCAATAGGTTCTCCGCCTATTCCATTTGGGACGTAAACATAACGGCGAGACGAGGCTTAATAGCGCTGCCTACACCTTCGGGTAACAATAGCGAGAAGTTATGTGTTATCTAGGAACTATGGCATGTGATATTGGCGAACCAAGGATCAAGATTAATATCACACAGTGGTCTGTGGCCATACGCCTTTTAATGAATCAAATATTCTTGCACAAAACACAAACTGGCCAGAGGAAATTCTACCTACCTTTGACAATAGTTTCAGGAAATTCGAATTAGTTTCTAATTAAATATATTATGACGAACATGTGCACTTTGAACGTATATTAATAAAAAAGAACACAGTCTTCACACTAAGACTGTATTAATCTTGCACGCTTCTAGGTTTGAATCAATGTGTTTTTTTTTTACATCAAAAGTGCACGATAAGAAGTATTTCTTTTTCTACATATTTAATTGAAAGCTGAAAATCCATCAAGGGATTTTTTCTGATGAATGATATATTTTATCTTATCTCTTATAATTCTTCGTCTTAATTTATAGATTTGTTTTTTTTTCTCTATCTACGTGTTAAGATGAATTAAAACAAAGCATAATATTTTACTATTCAAAAAATAAAAAAAACCTTTTGATATGACGCGTCAACATAGACAATATGTGATATTTTTTATTATTTAACATAACACTGAGATCACAAACTGTTGAACGTAAGAGCACTGTTACACATGCTCATTATTAGCATGAGAGCATGCTAGTTTCGAGCATGCTCGAAAATCGTCAGCCATTTTATTCAGAGGCATGGTTGAAAATAAAATGCTTATTGACAGCAAATGACATAAGAATGCTCATAATGAGCATGCTCTTTATTAGCATGTGTAACAGTACCTTAACGGATTGAATTTGAAGCCCGATTTTCTA
The DNA here is from genome assembly GCA_905147225.2 of Euproctis similis. Taxonomy (NCBI): domain Eukaryota; kingdom Metazoa; phylum Arthropoda; class Insecta; order Lepidoptera; family Erebidae; genus Euproctis; species Euproctis similis. The sequence goes on from LR990103.1 coordinate 2,997,270, forward strand.
TTACATGTACAGTGCTTTTCCCCAATGAGCTAACGAGGATCATACAGTGTTTCATTCATGTTTCTCATAATTAGGATAGTAAAATGTATTGTTGTTCTTCAACATCGACATAAAAATGGGATAAAGTATGTCGGGCACTGCAGAAGCTTAAAAATACCTTACATCCTGTGAATTCTTTCGGAACATATCTAAGTCCAAACGAAAAGTCAAAATTTGTATGTTCCGTTCCATGTGACTAGTTTTGTTGGCTGGGTATTTATAGTTAGGTAACCATACTTAGCTATAATATTATTGGCACATTACTATTTCAGGTCAAAAGTCTGAAAGGAACTTTTAATTAACACAAATATCATTCGTCTTTCAATATATTCTAGGAATCACGTACGTTTCAATAGAAATTGTAGCTCAGATGACTTAATCTCAGAAGCATCGTCCTACATAGTGCCTACTACGTCTATTTCAAGGTTATCTGGCTGCACTAATCCGCTAATGGCACGTAAGAGAGGAATTTAGAAATTCTTGCACATGATAAAGAACGCGAGTTTAGTCTTGCTTACGATAGGAGTAGATGACGTGTGCAGGATTTTTTTTATACTCGCTAGGCATACTGCATACTGTACAAATAGATTTTCGCGTTACTTGTTTTGCGTGTCGGTAAAAGCAAATTGATGAATTTTTACATGAAATTTTCCGTAAAGCAGTACCTCACCAACGGTATTTTAGAACTAGAATGCTAATTTCATTGTGCCAAAGACCTAGTAAAGTAGGTTTAGCTAAAAATGGAGAAAAATAACGGTAAAAATAAATGAAGACCATGTTTTTGTCCGTGATATTTAGACATTTGGAGTGCGTGCAGACAGATAGTAGATACTGTTTGAGTATTATCACGCGATCGAAACTCCGCGTTCCATCAAATTCCATTAATAACCGCCTCAAGGGCAAATCATATTAATGGCTCGTAAAAATACGATACAGTTTCAATCTAGAAAATTCAGTAATCTTCATATAGGTACATAAAAGAAAACTTCTTTCAAAAACACGTTGTTTGTAAAAACTTAATTTAGACAATGTACTGTAAATACAATTTTTGAGCCGAATATTAAAATTCATATGTTCTTTAAACACAACCATTTATCAGAGTCATACTTTTATTTTCCCAAGATATAGATAATTTGAGCTCTACCTGCTTTCAAAACATAATCGTAACTTTAGCAAAACTTTAGTTTTATCGATTTCGGTTCACCCCTCCACAATTACACACCCTGATGAAAGAAGCCATACCGTAAAAACTTGTAAATAGTCTACGAAATTATACTTGTCAATATTTTCAGTTCTTTCGTTAATGGGGTAAAATTTTTATTGAACACCTATTGACGAAAATGGCGAAAAATTTTCATCATAGAGTATTGTTTTATGGCTGCACAGGCATTAGATATACATTTGGCCAATGTCAGTTCATTAATAATTTCGTAAATGTAAAATCTGTACATGAGCACAATTAAACATTTAAAATGAGGTATTTGCATTCGTTTTGTATAGCATTGAATATTTTTATTAAATCTATATCTTCAGAAACAAACGTACCTACTGAAATAATATATAATTGGGAATCAACAACTAGATGGACGAAAAAGTGATCGAGATATTGCATACATAAGGAATCCTAAAATGTAGTTCATAGTTAACAACTAACTGGCATAACCACAATGTGCATCGCGTGAGACCTTCAGATAACTTAAAACAACACTTCATTCGCTAATATTTTTCTGACAGGCTTTACAATGAAACGTCAGTGTCTGTACGACTTTGATAATACAATAGTACACAATTGTTGTCGAGTAATGCACATTAACCTTTTGACAGTCGATTTTTTTTTCTGGCAAAAACCCAAATTTGAGATATTTGTGACATTAAAACAACTTTTAGGATTATATGGCGTTTATTTATTACTAATTTTATTTATTTCCCGACGTTTCGAACTCTTTACTCGAAATAAATAAAATTAGTAATAAATAAACGCGATATAATGCTAAAAGTTGTTTTAATGTCATGAACGTGATTCGCGAAAGTCTTAGAGATCCTTATTTGAAATATATTATATATATATTTTTTTGAAAGGCGTAGATTGCGAAATTGCGCCAGGGAATACAGCACTTAAATTAGAATTGTGGTTTGATAATTAAATATACCTTAAGTGTCTGATATTACGGCTTTCTCACGTTTGTCGTTCGACGGCAAAATTGTATGTATAGTCGCGGTCAAGATCGAACCGCGTGCGACGCTTTATCGATGGCAATTGTACCTGTAAATATTTGAGAGCATTAATATATGTACATAATTGCTATTTTCCGACCGAAGGTCTATTTTTGGCCGAAGCCGATTAATCGGCAATCTCCACAACCTTCAGCCGAAGCCGAAGCCGAATTTAATAAGTTTCTTCAATATTATCTACAGCTACAGAAGAATTTCGGCGTAAAGTGGGCCATATTTGTCGTATTTGCCTTAAGTCCTGCCGCTTTTCTCTCGGTGATAGAGGTATCCGCACTGAATTAAGTGCAGTAGGGTCCGTCCGTCACTCACTCTTTCGTAACAGTTCGTTTGATTCCCACTGTTCTTGGATTCCGGATTCTGGGCCGTATCCGGCCGATGGATTTCTGGCCGAAGCGGAAGCTTCGGTCGGACAATAATAACTTCACACTTGGCATAGCGGAATAGGGAGAAAGAAAATGTAAAGCTGTGAAGTTAGTGCGGAACCGTCGATGGCCGAAGGTTATTCAAGTTGAGATTTGTGAAATTTTCTTTGAACATTAAAGTGTCCCTTCAAAATTCCCATAGTACAGCACTAAATAAAAATATAGATCTTGCGATGTCGGAACCCTCAACCTCGGAAAAAAGTCGATAGTTAAAAACATAATGAACCGGATTACATAATATTTAAAACACTGTTAATTCCCCAGCCACTGAAAATAACAACAATAAATCTATATTAAACAATTAAACTCACCAAACTATCACTAGGCAATCCTCTCAACTTGGGATTCAACACAAATGGCACTCCTTCCATCCCGTTATATCCTCCTAAGGTTTGATATATCGTATTTCTTGGCAGTGGCGCAGGACCTTTCTTACGAGAGTGTGCCACCGGTGATGTGGAGCCTCCTAGCCCGGGGCTTCCGTGCGGCACCGGGGACTTGGCCGACGGCGGTCTGGGCGCCGGTCTCGAAGGTTTAAAATTATATGACGGACTTAGTGCTTCGTAGTCGTGATCTGTGGTGAACTCTTCAATGTTAGGGTACGTTGTTGGTGACTGCTTGAGATTCAAGTTGTTCAATTCGGACACTAACGGTGATAGTTTCGGTGGGCGCTCCGGAACTCGTAATCTGTAAATATATATATTTTTTATATCTTCGCGCTTTTAGATACCCTAACAACACATTAAATATCTGAATGAAATTTGTATTCCATACCACACAAATACCCATGCTTATTAGACTGAAGAGCTCCAATTTCTACTCATCTTTAAGAATTTTAAAGATGACCATTTCGAACTTCTTTGAAACAACAAATTATCATCTAAATGAACAACTCTTCTTTCTCTAAAGTTGAAATTTACGAGTTACGAGAAATTTGACCGGGTAATAAATATATACGTATACGTAACTCTGACCTCTTATTTGCTTCGGGCGTGTTGCTCATAATATTTTCGTACTCATTGTGCGTTGGCGAGGAATCGGTGCTACCACCTGTGATCTTGTAGCACACCACCTTACCATTGATCTCACTGTAGACAAGAAAGACATCTTAATTCCAAGGTAATTAGCCTAAAAACGTTATATTCCTTTATTAAGAAATTTATGACCTTCTAAAAGCTGACTATAGTATCAAATTCTTTACCCAGCCAGCACGAATCCCTGAGGAGCTTGTCTCATCTTCGAGCAGACGATGACATCTGTAACAGGTGGGTGAGTCCGCGCTGCCGCTGGTCTGGACACACGTGTACACAGTCTCCTCTTGCCAGCGCGACCAGCCACACTGAAACCAGCCGGGGCCAGCTCTCTCTCACCGACAACTACCACGCCGTCCATCACGTAGCCAGGAACACCTAAGCAAATAATTGTTTACAGGTAATGTAAGGCAAGGGAAAAGGGAAAGGGACGAATATATCGTCCCTCGGACCTGGTGGTATTTATCATTCCGGATCGTGATATAGGGATCCATTCGTATCCGAGTCTACTACGGACTTTTCGGAGGTTACGTGTGGTAAACATGAATTATCAGTCATGTATCTACTGACAAAATTGCCGTGTAGGGATATTGCTGCTACCTACGCCAAAGTGTATTGACAGCGTGAATGTACTTAATCTCATGTTCATCATGATTGTAAGAATCTAACCGGTTGTCATTCAGATAAAATACATATTTGCAATATCTCTAAGAAAATATGATTCATTTACTTTGTCATCACTGTGTGAGGATGAACACAAAATAGTTTGTTAAAAATCCTTATCAGCATTGTAATAATAGCCTTACTTTTCAATGTTACCTATAAAACACATCCGCAATCTGAGCCATTCTCGTTTTATAGACGCGGTCAATATAATAATATTTTTGCCGTAAGTACTGCGCTAACATTTATATATTATATATCTTTAAATAAATCCCAGTTCCATGCGCTTCATGGTGACGTCACGACATCACAGCGGAACACGCGTGATGATTGCCAATTATTATGAGTGATTACATCATTGATATCTTCCCACGGGGCGCTGGGGTTCACTGTAGCATTGTAGATATCACACGCGCCTTGTGGAAGGTGACGTCAGAAGCCTTAACCGACGAGCGTGTATGACAAGAGTTATGAAAGTCAAAGAAGCGAGTGACGCTTATGGCGCTCTGCTCTCTCTCCTTACCCCGCATAGGAATTGGCGTGAAGTTACCTAATGTAATCAAAGGATGTTGTGTGTTGCGTTGCGTTGAAGTGACCATGTATTTAAATCTTTGTCGCACAACCTTCATACTTGTTACTAATAATATCTATTAACGTGGACGCCAAACTGCTTATGGCAATTTCTTACTTTATTAAGAGATGAACGAACCATGAAGGTGGTCCAGCGGTCCAGCACCCTGTTTCTGAATCAAGAGGTCGCGGGTTCGAATCCTGGCTCACAGCAATAACTCATCGAAATTGATTTCGAAAGTTATGTGTGATACATAGCGATGGCTGAAAACTTTGTGCCCGGTATGGCAATAGGTTCGCCACCTATTCCATTTAGGACGTAAACATGACGGCGAGATAAGGCTTAACAGCCACTGTCTATACCTTCGGGTAGAAAAAGGCGTGAAGTTATGTTAAGAGATCGATTTTATTCATACATACATAACTTCACGCCAAATCCCTTGCGGGGTAGGCAGCGAGAACAGAGCGCCATAAAGCACGATTCTTACACGCCTCACTCGCTTCGTTGACTTTCATAACTTTTTTCATGCACGCGCGTCGGTTTTTGAGGCTTCCTCCAGAACACGTTCTATTTGGTCATGGAATGTGTGTCTTGGCCGTCCTCGACTCCTACATCCATCCGCTTTTGCATTCTATATCTGCTTAGTCAGTCTTTCTACATGTCCGAACCATCGGAGCATGCCCTTTCTTACTTTTACACCGACACTCTCTTTCAAAACCAACTTCCTTCCTTACAACCTTGTTTTCTACGCGGTCAGCGAGAGTCACTCCGCAGATTTTGCGCAGTGCCCTCATTCCTACCGCGTTTATTCTACTTTCATGCACACTTTGCCATACCCAGCTCTCGCTTCCATAAGTTAGCGTTGGGATCAGCACTGCATTGTGGATTGCTAGCCGGGCTTTTCTGCTAAAGTTTTTTGAGCCCAGGAATCTGCCCAACGCTCCATTTACGCTATTTCCTATCGCCACTCGTCTTTCTACATCCGCGGTCTACCTTCTATCCCTGCTAAAAGCGCATCCAATTTCATTCACCTGTTCCAGCACTACATCATCAACCGTTATCCTTGCATCCGTTCTGGATTCCTCCCTTTCAAACACCATAACTTTCGTTTTCGTCGCATTCAACTGCAAGCCTTTAATCATGCAATCATCTTTCATAGTAGTGACTAGTGTTTGCAGGTCCGACGGCGATTCGGCTAGAAGCACGGCGTCATCTGCGTAAAGCAGGCAGCTTACAACTAGGTCACCCATTCGCATCCCTACATCCATCGATCTCACTCTCTGGAGACAACTGTCCAGGTACAGGATGAACAGTCGAGCGGACAGCACGCAACCCTGTCTGACGCCGATATTGACGTCAAACCAGGGCGACAAGCCGCCGTCAACACGCACACACGCTGTGCAGCCTTCATAAGTGGACTGCACAGCTCGCAGCAGTGCTCCGCTCACCCCATATCCCGGGGTGAGCGTCCCGTATGTCCTACAGATCCTTTCGTAACGCTCTGTCAAACGCTTTTTCCAGATCCACAAAACCGCAGAAAACCTTCCGGTTAACAAGCCAGTCGTTTTTCCACGATGTTGCGGAGAGAAAAAATCTGATCCATGCACTCTCGTCCGCTTCTAAAACCACCCTGAGCCTCCCACAACATTCCATCAGATATCACCCTCATTCTCCTTTCAATAATTTTCCCATACACTTTCGCTGCTAAGCTGATCAAACTGATGGCCCTGTAACTGGCGCACTGCATACGTGATCCCTTACCTTTATACAAGGGCACGATGACAGCGCGCCTCCAGTCCATGGGAACCTTACCCGACCTCCAGCACAGATTGCTCAAGGTCAGGAAAGCGTCCCGGACACAGGTTCCACCGTGTTTGATCATTTCAGCAGACATCATATCAATTCCAGCTGCCTTACCATTTTTCATACTTCGTATCGACCATTCAATTTCTTCCATTGTAATGTCGTCGTCGGATGTTGGCGCAGCGGCGTCAGTCGTAGACTCACTCGCGGCGCCCACATCCGGAACATACTCGTACATTTCCCCAAAATACTCACTCCACCTGCCCAATACGTCGCTTGGGTTTGCATGAATGTCACCAGCCTTAGACATAATTTTGTCCATTCTGGATGTTGACGAAGAACCCCGAGACTTTCTAACTTCCCTCCAGAAGAGTTTGTTATTCGCCTCGAAGATCTCCGTCAACCTCACTTCCTCAGTCGCAACTAGTCTTCCTCGCTTCTGTTTCACTAAAGCTTTGGTAACATTCCTGCAGCGGCGGTAGCTCTCATACTTTTTCTCTGACATACTATCATTCTGATTCAAACTTGAGACATAATCCAACCATGATTTTTTCTTTCTTTCGACGCTGGATTTCACATCCGCGTCCCACCAGGCATCACCTCTCAGAATATTATGCCTCTTTGCACTACCACATACTTCTTTTGCACTATCCACTATACTTTCTTTTATTCTTTCCGAGCATTCTTCAACACCTAGGTCAGAAAGACTCGTCTTATTGAGTCTTTTACTGACTAGGTCTACATACATACTCCGTACACTTTCATCTTCTAATTTCTCACATTTTATCCTTTCAAGCTCTCCGAAATGGGTACGCACTCGCCAGTGTCTCCACTTCTTGAAAAGGCCCACGAAACGGCTTACCACCAGGTAGTGGTCCGTATCAAGAGTGGGGCCTCTGTAGGGTCTTGTATCCCTTAGAGTATTTCGGAGACGACAATCTACCAAAATCAAATCAATCATACTCTTTTGTTCATTCCGTCTCCACGTATACGTGTGAATATCTTTATGACGGAATAATGTGTTAGACACAAGGAGGCTCCGTTTCAGGCATACGTCCAGGATCGGCTTACCAGCATCATTCACTCTCTTGTCACCATTCGGACCAAGGACAGCCTCCAGGCCATCTCTCTTGGTCCCGACCCATGCATTAAGATCATCACACAGAATTATCCTTTCATTTCCCTCAACCAGATCCAGAATATCCCTAACAGTTTCCCAAAACTCCTCGAGATCCGCGGAGCTGACGGGAGCATAAGCTGCGACCAGAAAGACTGATCCCCAGTTTTATTCGAACCCAAAGATGTCTCGGGCCTACCAACTCATAATCTTTCACTCCGGATGCAAAGCGGGAGGAGAGAACGACTCCAACACCCCCACTGGCACGGACGTCCGGGTCCACTCCGGACCATAGGGCTACCATGCCACCGGGGAGGTCCTCGGTCTCACTCCCCTTCCGCTTTGTCTCCGTCAAACATAAGGCATCCAGGCATCTCTCATTTATTACATCCATCATCTCATTCATCTGTCTTGTCATACTACTTCTAACATTCCACGTGCCTATACGGCACTCACCTCTCCTCGTCCCGCCAGGATTGGCGCTGCGTGAAGGGTGGCGGCCCCCTTCGCCACATGCGCATGCAGGCGCACCGACAGAGGCTAATCGGTGCCCGTCGCTTCCGGGGCACGCCCTAGCAGCCAGCGCGGTTGTATTTGATTCAGTCTAGATTGTGTCCCTCTGGGACGGCAGGGATCCCGACGTGCACGCTCTTGACATGACCCCCAAAAAATCGATTTTATTGAAAGATATTATTTGGCCTTCGTTCGTCATAACAATTTTTCGGTCGCTAGGAGCGATTTTGTGGAAAGGGATTGAAATGTGTTAAAGGAAGCTGGTGAGACGCGCGCTATTTGATTTGACCAATGAGCATGCGCGGTTCACAGAGATGAATGTGAAATGGCAGTTTACCTGCTCATTTTACCACCCCACATAGTAGCGATGCGTAACCAAAACATCCAAGTTTCATAAACATCGAAATCATAAACATCGCGTATTTGCAAAGATAAAATGTCATCACCTTAATTTGCAAACCTACTAACTCCACTTTTTTTCGAAAATGAAAATTTTGATACCAATAGAAGCCTTTATCAAAATGCCATTTTCGAAAAAAAAAGTGGAGTTAGTAGGTTTGCAAATTAGGGTATCGATATGTTACACATCGTACGCCGACTACTGTTTATCTACAGCACGTTTTTCCTATATTTTTTGCAATATTTAATAAATAAAAAAGTTTCTCTCTAGCTGTCTCGGTGGTCCAGTGGTCGAACACACGGCTTCTGATCCAGAGGTCCGGGATCGAATTCTGACACTAGCTCACGCCAATGACTTTTCGAAATTGTTTTCGGAAGGTTTGTGTGATAAATATCGATGACTGAAAACTTTGTGCCCCGTATGGTAATAGGTTCGCCACCTACGGACCTTCGGACGTAAACATAACGGCGAGACGAGGCTTGGCAGCCGCTGCCTACTCCTGGTAACAAAGGCGTGAAGTTAGGTTATGTGTTTAAAAAAGTTAATAGACATGTTTAGCTATTTGTTACTTAATCACGGATCAAACGCTGAACAGAATTAGATTAAAATTGGCATTCTTAGATAAAAATATCATGGATCATGGATTCAATCCTGTATAATCCTGATGTTTCCTTAGATTATTAATTCAACCTAAATGTCTTTTTAACTTCATTATGGCATATTGACAAAAAAAAGCTTGCTACAACCGCGGTGATGCATTCTCCTAGGATATTATTTGAACTATTTTTATTCACCTAAATAAAAATTATTTATCGAAATAAAAACAGTTCAATAGTTAAAATCTATCTAGATACATATAATATAGGTTTATTAATTTCAAATAAAAGAGCTACAGAGATATAGCTACAGCATCTAAACAAATAGCGAAGTCGCGGGTAAAAAATATTTTTTAACAAACTGATACGACTGGTGTATAAAAGAGACTAAGCTAGCTGACTGCATAAACTTTATACCGACTTATTATATACATACTTTTACCACTAAAAAGGTCAGTGCTCCGCTCCAATTGGTCACAACGTGATGATGAAGCCTATGACATATAATCTTCAAGTAAAAAAATTTTTCAAATCGGCTCAACATATCCCGAGATTAGTGCGTTCGACCAAACAAAATCTTCAACTTTGTAATATTATTATGGGTAACACAAAACTATATCTCTCGACACAACTTTCATAATTCGTTTGCTGTCGAGTGACCTATTTGGAGCTGGTGTTTGTGTGTGTGTGTGTCTACACTACACAAACCAACAATGGCCGTCTGTATGCACCGTGGATCAGTTATACTATTGTAAGGCAATTGAATACAAGGAGGATATGGTAAAGGATTGAGTATGGATTTAATAAATAAGTTAGTTTTAATCGCCATTGCACTCGCTGTTGATGTTTGATCTTTCATGTTCACGTGGCCGTGACGTTAATATTCCAGTCGCAGTACACACCCAGTACACTTAACCCAAATTCTGTTATAGTCTCGCTAATAAAGAAATTTTGACTGTGTCGCTTTTGATTATTTTTAAAGCCCACAAAGCCACGCCATACGTTTTCCAGTTATATTAAAGTATGTACTTTTCGATCCATCACTCAATACGTCGATGCGGAATGCCAAAAAAAAATAAGTAATTGCAATAATGTGTTTGATTAGATTAGACAATTAGATCGCTGGACAATTGTCATGTTGAATCCTAGGGGTAGCGAAGGTAATAATCCAGCTATATTTACCAAGACTTGTAGGTGTAGTTAAAATTGAATTACGTCTAGTAGTCTAGACGAGGACCAACGTACTTAGAGTGCATCGTCTCTAAATCAATATTCGGAGACAAGACGCGCTCTTTGTCTACGATAAGGGTACATTGCTCCGAAATGAGAAGAAAGATCGAATACATTAAAAGTGTAATGTTAATATGTAGTTATAAATCAGATCATTTTATAATCATCATAACATAGGATCATAGATAACTTCACGCCTTTATCTACTCGAAGGTGTAGGCAGCCTCGACTCGCTAAATTTTTACGTCCGAAATTGAATACGTGGCGGAAGCTAATGAAGTGAAACGGGCACGAAACTGTGAGTCATTGATATTTATAAAACACTAGCTGACCCGGCGAACTTTGTACCGCATCAAAAGTAATAAATGAGTAAAATCAAAACAACTTTTTAGGATTGTATCGCGTTTATTTCTTACTTATTCATATTTACTTCCCGACGCTTCGAACTCTTTACAGAGATCATTCGGGCGAGAGATCATTCAGAGAGCGTCGGGAAGTAAATATGAATAAGTAAGAAATAAACGCGATACAATCCTAAAAAGTTGTTTTGATGAGTGAGATTCGCGAAAACCTTAGAAACAAAAATAAGTAAAATTTGGATTTTATAAAGTTCAATTTGTGCTAATTATCGGCACGCGTTTTGGCGCGCAACGCTACTGCCATGTCCCGATAAGTGAATACTGCAATATCTTCGAAAATATTTGTTTAAATTGCATGCTGTAAAGGGTCAGGATAGTTTATATTACATGCACAATTTATTTAAGACACTTAATTGGATGAAAATTAATGCTGTAAATAGGCCATTATTTCTCGTAAAAAGTAAAAAAATAAAAATTGACATTGTGGGTTATCCCTAAGAGATAGACATATGCCCTTGCGGACTTTTTTGTAGACCTTTTAAAGGTGTATAATAATGTAGTACATTGTTTTGATTTATCACTTAGGGTTCAGGCAGCGTTTGCGATTAAAGTTCTAAATCTTGAAACTTATCACTTTTTTTTACTACACTATACATGAATTATAGATCAAAACCACCCCGTTGACACCCTCTAACTATTTTTAAAAAAACGCATTAAAATCCGTTGCGTAGTTTTAAAGATATGCGCATATAAGGGTACAGACAGCGGAAAGTGACTTTGTTTTATACTATGTAATGATAAATTCCAAAAAGAATTCCTAGAAGTAATCGGTGTAATCTCGAATCGCACCCACTTCTTGACACAGCAGCGGGTGCTCGACCACTGGACCACGGAGAATATAATCTTTTAAATAGCAGCATTATATTTGTATGTAATTTCACTGCACAACCATTTTTGATAAAAATATAAAAAGAAAAACTGTAAAATTTTCATTAATCAGACATTTGAATTCGTGTTCAGCGGTTAACTGCTATACTTTTTGAAGGGGGAGATTTCGTTGAAAGATTATTTAAGTGGTCGATCCTTTTGTGTGTAAGTATATGTATGTCTCATACAATTATTTATAAATGTACGTCGTCATAACCGCTTAATATATCCCGTTCATAAAGTTCATTAAGTTAACATATCCATGTAAGCCCGTTGTAGTCCCTCGGGCTTGTGCCGACGACCTACTTATGACAAATTGGGCATTCATTCATAATAACAATATTAGTTGTTCTTATCATACTCGCTTGTTGTCTTTATTCCAAGCCTGGTAATCTAGTAAATTCTTTACCGTATAAAGGACAAATGCAATGTTTCATATTAGACACTGTTTATCTCTAAAATACTAGAATATTCTAGTAAATTGAGTAATACCAAGTAAGATGAAGTCGAGTACTGCACTCAATTCTAGACTGGGACTACTCTAAATTCTAGAAAAAGACAGGCATCCAATGTAAATAGTTAGATTTGTTGTGTAACTTAACTTCACCGAAGGTGTAGAAAGCGGTTGGTAAGCCTCGAGTCGCCCAGTCCAAGTCCCAAATGGAATAGGTGGCGGACCTATTGGCATACACCAGGCACAAAGTCGTCAGTCATCGATATCTATCACTAATATATAAATAACTTCCGAAAAGAATTCCGAAACGTCATTGGTTCGATTCGAACCCATGACTTCTTGATACAGAAGCAGGGCGCTTGACCACTGGACCACCGATACATTGAGAATTATTTTTAATTAAAAATTACCACTTACCCTCAGTCTTTGATAAACATATATAATGGCTGGGTTTCTTTCCAAACAATCCATTCTGTCTGAGTAGACCGGCGTCGGTATCTTCATCGTATGTTCTACTGACGGGCCAGTAGCCAGCTGGACACTTGGCCACCGTCTCGACAATCTGCAGCGAGAGTAAAGGACGCTCGTCGGGCAGCGCTCCACCGAGCGCGCTCAGAACTTTAGACATTTTCCCTTATCTCTTGTTATCTCATTTCAGTCTTTTAGTATTAAGGTTTATCAGTCTACGTAATTATTAGCACCTGGAACAAAACAGAAATTACCATAATTCAACCTCAATCTACGTCAATGTAAGTTCTTGCTTCTACGGCAGTCGGTAAAAATAAGGCCAAGGTTTATTGTGAGAAATGAATTATATTTTATAACGTTTTATAAGGCTGTTTGTAGTAAAAACTTTGTTATGCAAATTATATCAATTATAATTACCATAATAAATAAACTGTATAATAAAAAATATATTATAATTATTGTTCAAATCATTCATTATTTTGTAAGAACGCACCAAAGCTTTAATAAAGATATTATTAATTGCGTACAAAAATTATAATGGTGGATATATTCTAATTTCTCTAAGAGGTAACTAATTAGTTTATTAAATTTATTATTATCTACTTATAATTATGTTTACGCTACTTTCACGATAAAAATTAACTACAACGGTCGTACATAACTGTAGTAGTTAGCAATTAATATAATTTCTAAAATAAAAGTTTTGGCCCGCGACCACCAATTGTGATCTTGCTTTACTATAGAAGGTTTTGCTTAGAATAAAATTATAACACGGCGATGGCTGTGCGTTGGAGATAATGGAGAAATGCTTATATTACTAGAGGGTCTTTTAATAGAGTGAGAATGGTGCAAAGACTACTCTAGTTAATGTTATCTATACATTTTATAAAATTGTAGGAAAATTGAAAATGAAAAAAAAAAAATGATCTACAAAAATATAGTTATAGTATATGTCTGTTACATATTAGGTCGGGGAAAAAGTCTTTTCGCATAACGTAGGTATAAACTTATTATAAAATTTCTTTGACTGTACTATTTGTGTCTGGCTGGTTTTGGTAACATTAAAAAGGTTACATTATAAAGAAAAGGAAAAAAAAAAAAAAGTTGTTTCCCGCTATTTTTCATTTGTTTTTCTCTCCGTAAAAATGAGTGAATCTAATGAAGAAATTCGATACATTTTAAAATTTTATTATAAAAAAGGCAAAAATGCAACTCAAGCAGTGAAAAAAATTTGTGATGTTTATGGACCTGATGCAGTGTCAGTAAGAGTAGCACAAATATGGTTCAAACGTTTTCAGTCCGGAAATTTTGATGTTAAAGATGCACCTCGCTCTGGTCGCCCTGTTACGAATAAAATGGACGCCATTTTTGAAAGAGTGGAGCAAGATCGGCATATTAGTAGTTACGATGTAGCTGAAGAACTGGGAATTGACCACAAAACAGTTTTGACCCATTTGAAGAAAGCTGGTTATACAAAAAAGCTCGATATTTGGGTGCCACACGAGCTCACTCAAAGAAACTTAATGAACCGTGTACTCATTTGCGATTCATTATTGAGACGTAATGAAACCGAGCCGTTTTTGAAGAGATTGATAACTGGCGATGAAAAGTGGATCACGTACGACAAGAACGTGCGAAAAAGGTCGTGGTCGAAAGTTGGCCAGGCTTCACAGACTGTGGCCAAACCTGGCCTAACACGAAATAAGGTGATGCTGTGTGTATGGTGGGATTGGAAGGGCATTGTTCATTATGAGCTTTTACCGTCCGGCAAAACCATCGATTCTGATCTTTACTGCCAGCAACTGATGAGATTAAAGGAAGCAGTCGAGAGAAAACGGCCGGAATTGATCAACAGGAAGGGTGTGGTCTTTCATCACGATAACGCTAGACCACACACATCTTTAGCCACTCAGCAAAAATTAAGAGAGTTCGACTGGGAGGTCCTAGTGCATCCACCATATAGCCCTGACCTTGCGCCTTCAGATTTTCACCTGTTTCGGTCTCTTCAGAATTCTTTAGGTTCTGTAAGGTTGACCTCAAGAGAGGACTGCCAAAACTATTTGTCCCGTTTTTTTGATCAGAAGTCCCAAAGTTTCTACAGTAACGGGATAATGTCTCTGCCCACAAAATGGCAGAAAGTTATTCAACAAAACGGTACATATATATTGTAAATAAATGTAAATAAACTTCGAAAAAAATGTCTTGACTTTTCATACAAAAATACGAAAATACTTTTTCCCCAACCTATTACAACTCTTAAATACTGCATGCTTTTAATTGCTTTTACATCCAATTTTGCATAAATATAGCCAAGAGGTCGGGTCCACACACAGGCTAAATATTATCACGCTAGGACTAATTGGGGGTGAGCATTGAAACCTTATAATGGCACAGACACAGTATTTTTGTTGCTTTATGGTGTCCATGCAGACAAAGTAGCGGGCAACAGATAGTTTCATTATAATTTTACCACAGAAATATTATTTAATTTTACAGGAAAACCATGCGGATTTAAAATAAATTTATATTTAATTTTCTTGAAATTAATAAACTTTTATCCGTCAATGCAAAAAAGGGTTTAAAGTCATCAGTAAAGAGCCTAACTAGTAAAATTTAGTTAGTTATCATCCTAATCATCATATTAATTGTATATTTTTACGTTTTGCCATTTTCGTAATAATTTAGAAACTAAACTGTTTGGTCCTTAGCAAATAAAACTTATGCCGCGTTTCGTTCGGTGAGAGAGGTATCCGGAGGCCCATCCCCTTCACCCTCCCCTTAATGGCAGCGATATTCAAAGATCATTTACCCCAGGGGGGTACCAGCTGCCACAGCACTGGAGAATCCCCCCTTGAGCGTCCACCGTTTGGTATTCACCAAGGCGTGGACGCTCAAGCTGCCCCTCGTAGTCTGGGGAGGGCACAATCTCGCTCCTCACTAAAAACTGTCCGGGGCAAACGTAAGGGCATTGCAACTCCCCCTGCCACGCTAAACGTGGACTTTTGCAATATCAGGGGTATCCACTCAAATCTGCTTGCCATTCACCACCACCTGGAAACGGCAAAGCCTGCTTTGCTATTCCTTACAGAGACACAGATATCTTCTCCGGCAGACACCCCATATCTCCTATACCCCGGATACAAACTGGAATACAGCTTTGTACCGCGGGCCGGAGTTTGTGTGTTTGTCCGGGAGGATATCTGTGCTCGACGCCTCGGCAGCCTTTAAGGAAGGGACCTATCGACCCTCTGGCTGTGTGTTGAATACCGCCAGCTGATTTCCGCCACCGTTCGACGCGCCAACGCTACCACCCGGATTGGCTGAATGGTTGGCGGTCGACAACAGTGCGTTTTAACAGGCACTTCTTGCCACGCACTGTTCCCTCATGGAACCAGTTGCCGGCGACGGTATTTCCGGACCGCTACGACCTAGGAACCTTCAAGAAACGAGCCTATTCCCATCTGAAAGGCCGGCAACGCTGATGTGATGCCCCTGGTATTGCAGACGCCATGGGCGGCGGTGATTGCTTTCCATCAGGTGACCCGCAAGCTCGTTTGCCCCTTCTCCCATAAAAAAAAAAAATGTAATAATAGATCAAACCATAAAATGTTACGCACATAGAACTTATTGGTTTGCTTAATAAATACTCATTAGTCACAGTGAACGCGGAAAATATTTAACGTGATTATCACAATATTCACCACAGATGAGTCCTATTTATTAAATTTAGAATAATATCAAACATTATTGCAAATTCGTCGTTGACAACATCTCGATGAGAAACATGTATTGACGTGAAGCAAAATTGCCTCTGATGAGATCTACGCTTAATAATCTCGGTGGTCTAGTAGTCAAGCACACGACTTCTGAATCCTGAGCTCACAGGTTCAAATCCTGGTACACACCAAGGACTTTTTGAAATTAATTTCAAAAGTTATGTGTGATAAATATTAATGACAAAAACTTCCTGCCCGGTATAGCAATAGGTTCGCTACCTATTCCATTTGGGAAGTAAATATAACGGCGTGTCGAGGCACAGCCACTGTCTACACCTTCAGGTAGAAAAAGGCGTGAAGTTGTGTTATGTGAAGTCAAGGCTTATTAAACGTCATAACCATAACAGTATCAACACCTTCAGGTTTAAAATCGATCGACGGGCCTTGTGGCGTATTGGTAAAACTACCCGCTGCAGCAATGAAGTCGGGGGTTTGATTCCCACCCGAGCACAAATATTTGTGACAAACATGAATATTTGTGTGGTGTGTGGTGGATTATAATAGTTCTTAATGGCCTAGTGGTTTACCAGTCCAACTACTAATTAAGAAGTCTCAAGTTCTAACCATGGTACACACACAGTAATGATGTTTGGGAAATCTTCTCAATTGTGCTTGGTCTATGTAATATGTATGCAATCTATTGGGATCAACAAATTCTTGTGAGGATGTTGAGGCTTAATTGCTACACCTTAACTTAACCTAAAGCTCAACTAAACTTTTGGTTTTTATAAGATACAGTAATGTCATGAAATGAATATTTGGTCCCACCAAATAATTATTTCATAACATAACTGTCACAAAAAATAGATCAACAAAAAAAATCATTTAGAGATTAAACAGAGGAAATCTAGAACAGTATTGGGAATGTAATATTAAAGACATTGGGCAGAAGTTTGATTCTGCATGTGAGGAAGAATATTTGTAATCAATACACCTTCATCAAGATATCAAACATGAGAGCAAAATTAAAAAGTGTTACAATATGTCTTTGTTATCAGATCAGCACAAGTCAATTACAAATCTGTAATTCAAGTAGACTAAACACAAATGTTTGTAGTTTTATATTAGTTGTATTTACAAATATACATACAGACACAAAAAAATTAAGTATCATTTTTGATGATCAGTGTTTCCATGAAGTCCTCAGAAACAGTTTCTTTTTTCCAATATATCCACGGTATGGCATGACTCTGTTACAATTTTCAAAATTTGTAAAATTAATTTACTTTAAAATACTATAATTCATCATTTGTATATTTCATGCCATCATCCTAATAATATAAAATATAAAGGAGGAAATAAATATTATTTGCATTAAAGCATTTTGTATTACAAACACTAAGATATTTCTGGTATTGATGCTTTCTTAGAATTTTGTCGCATATTTATAACTACAAAACTGACACTATAGTGATAAATGATGATTCAAGCATTCATGTGAATTTTAATAAAAAAAAACAAACGGGCCAATTATTTGTGATCATCAAATTCTGTAATTTATTTGAAATATCACACTAATAACTTAAATGCAAGTCCTTTGAAACTTATTTTATATAGAGTAGGTACTTATTTATAAGTTTCAACTCATAATGATATTTGAAATGGCACTGATCACAACATAAGTCTCTATATGACCCACTTGGCATTATTCCAATATTTGAGATTACATGATCACGGATTGGAACGCCCAAGACATACGTGCACCGGCGCTTTGTAAAAATAATGAATGATTCGGGCAAGCAAACACTGTTTAATTGATAGGCGCCTAGGCGACGAGTGAGAACAATGACCTCTGCCTCCCATACATACGGACATTTTAAATGAACAATTTACAAACAATATTAATATAAACTCACCGTAATCAGAAATCTCCTAGAAATCCTTGGCACAACCTAGACCTCCTTTCTTGTAATCGATGTGTAAAAATGTTATGTATTTCAAACAATGAATTAAAACTGCATCAAAAACAAATCATGAACCAAAACACGAACACGACATAAAGTTACGACAAAAATATAGTCTCTGTGTCACCTTTTGAATGAAAAAATATTTTGTTAAAAATATCTAATGTTTGAATTTTTCGAAATATTTAAACAATTATTTTTCTTGACAACAGAGCCCCTCGCTAAATCGCCGATTACCTGTGTTACTATATTCAGAGACATTTTTTCCACTGAAAATTATTTTAGTATAAAATTTTGGTAGTTAGTAATATTTTTGTTCTTCTCGGGACCAGTTCAAGAACTAATGAAATACGTAGTTTTATTAAATTCAGCCTACGACAAATTCATTGCTATTACTAAAGACGATTTTTAATATCAAGTCATTTTAGTCAACTTTTACACAGACAGTGTTAAAAGATGCATCATAGTCATAAGATACTAGGTGACGAAGTTCTTCGGGTGAATATTTTTTTACATTATTACTGCTTACAATATTTTTTTAATTAACTTAGGGTAGATTTCACCAATTAGAACATAACCATTGGTTACCTAAACAGACTCAACTATTTACCAAGTCTAGTGGTCGAGCGACCCGCTTTTGAATCAAAAAGTCGCGGGTTCAAATCCTAGCTCACAATGACTTTTCGAAGTTCTCCTTGGAAGTTATATGTGATAAATGTTGATGACTGAAAACTTTGTGCCCGGTATGGCAATAGGTTCGCCACCCATGCCATTTGGGACGCAAACATAACAGGGAGTCGAGACTTAGCAGCCACTGCCTTTGGGTAGAAAAAGTCGTGAAGTTATGTTTTGGCTATCTAAACACCCTGGCTATCTAAAAAGACACCCTTTGTCGTAGCTCCCTGTTTTGAGAGCACTCCCTTACCCGCCTCAGCCGCTATCGGAATTCTTGGTGTCGACTTGTCGAGTGACGTTCAGTTCCGCGGTCATCTGGAGGGCAAGGCCAAATTGGCCTCCAAAAAGCTTGGTGTGCTCAATAGAGCGGGACAGTATTTCACGTCAGGTCATCGCCTGCAACTTTACAAGGCGCAGGTCCGTCCTCACGTGGAATACTGTTTACATCTTTGGGCGGGGGCACCCCAGTACCAGCTTACTCCATTTGACCGCATCCAACGACGCGCGGTTCGGCTTATCGACAACCAAGCTCTTACTGATCGGCTTGACCCTCTGGCGTTGCGGAGAGAGGTGGCATCTCTATGCATCCTCTACCGCATAAACCACGGGGAGTGCTCTGAGGAATTGTTCGGATTAATACCGCCAGCTGATTTCCGCCACCGTTCGACGCGCCAACGCTACCACCCGCATTGGCTGAATGGTTGGCGGTCGACAACAGTGCGTTTTAACAGGCACTTCTTGCCACGCACTGTTCCTTCATGGAACCAGTTGCCGGCGACGGTATTTCCAGACCGCTACGACCTAGGAACCTTCAAGAAACGAGCCTATTCCCATCTGAAAGGCCGGCAACGCTGATGTGATGCCCCTGGTATTGCAGACGCCATGGGCGGCGGTGATTGCTTTCCATCAGGTGACCCGCAAGCTCGTTTGCCCCTTCTCCCATAAAAAAAAAACAGCATTAAAAGTAATCAGATATTTAAAGTTATCCAATTTCCTTTATCCAATCAGTCGGTGTTGGATGAGTCAAGAGTGAATAGTAATATAATGAGTAGTATAATGCTACTTAGTAAAAATGGGAGTGTATGTGTACAATTTGTATATTTTTTATTTATTTTAATATATTTCCTTACATCCGAACGACTACCAAAAATATTCGAGTAAACAAGCGGATTTTCACATTTTTTTTTTATGGGATAGGAGGGCAAACGAGCAGGTGTGTCACCTGATGGTAAGCAATCAACGCCGCCCATGGCGTCACATTTTTAATATTAGATATTATTACAATGGAATGGGTCAAAAACGAAAGATAAGGTGTTTGAAAGGGAGGAATCTAGAGCAAGGATAATGATTGATGATGTAGTGCCGGAACAAGTGAATGAAATTGTATATCTTGGATGCGCTTTTAGTAGGGATGGAAGATACCTACACCGCGGATGTAGAAAGAAGACTGGTGCTAGGAACCAGCGTAAATGGAGCGTTGGATTCCTCCAGATTCCTGGGCGCAAAAAACATTAGCAGAAAAGTCCGGCTAGCAATCCACAATGCGATACTGATCCCAATGCCAACTTATGGAAGCGAGAGCTGGATATGGCGGAGTGTCCATGAAAGTAGGATAAACGCTACAGTGGTAGAGCCAAGCATTTCGGTGCATTAATGGGCTGGCTTGACCGGTGAAATACCACGACCGCTCAAAAGATTGACGTAAAGTGGCTCATGCTGCGTTTCGTTCGGTGATAAAGGTACCCGGAGGCCCCTTAAAGATCGGTAACGCAACAGTAACACTATAAGTGTTGCTGGTGTCCATGGGCGGCGTTGGTTCCTTACCATCAGGTGACACGCCTGATGGTCGCTCGTTTGCCCTCCTATCCCATAAAAAGACGCGGTAAAACTGAGGGCTGCGCTAAATCTGCGGAGTGTCTCTGGCTGACCGCGTCGAATACAAGGTTGTAAGAAAGGAAGTTGGATTGAAAGAAAGTGTCGGTGTAAAAGTAAGAAAGGGCTTGCTCCAATGGTTCAGACATATAAAAAGAATGGATGATGCAAGACTGACTAAGCAGATAAACAATGCAAAAGCGGATGGACGTAGGAGTCGAGGATGGTCAAAACACACATTCCATGACCAAATAGAATGTGTCCTGGAGGAAGGTGACGGTAGAAGACTCAAAAATCGACGCGCGTACATTAAGAGTTATAAATGTCAAAGCAAGTGAGGTGTGCAAGAATCGTACCTTATGGCACTCTGTTCTCTCTGACTACACCGCAAGGGATTTGGTGTGAAGTTATATATGTATGTAATATTATTATTAAACTAAAATTAATTTAAATTCTAATCTGCAGCGCTATTTCTTGTCACAGTTGTCACCCGTGTTTGTGTTGAGGCAGTTGAGGTACTGTTACACATGCTAATTAAGAGCATGCTTATGTCATTTGCTGTCAATAAGCATTCTATTTTTAACCATGCTCTGGAATGTTTATAGTCGATGCGTATGACTGTCGATTTTCGAGCATGCTCGAAACTAGCATGCTCAAGGTCTGTACACACATGCTAGTATTGAGAGCATGCTCGATACTAGCACGCTCTCATGCTATTTATGAGTATGTGTAACAGTGCTCTTACTTTTCATTTTCGAATAATCAATGGAAACTGGGACAGATCGATCGGTGAGATACCACCTCCCAGAAAGTAAAGTGGCATGTGTAGCATTCCGTTTAGTGAAAGATGTATCCAGTGCCCCAGGCCGTTCCCATTTATACATATAAACATAACTTCACGCCTTTTCCTACCCGAAGGTGTATGTAATGGCCTTATAAGCTTCAACTTGCCGTTATGTTTACGTCCCAAATGGAATAGGTGGCGAACCTATTGCCATACCGAGCACAAATTTTTCAGTCACCGATGTTTATCACATAAAACTATAGAAATTAATTTCGAAAAGTCATTGGTGTAAGCGATTCGAACCCACTACCTCTTGATTCGGAAGTGGGGTGCTCGACCACTGGACTACCAAGACTTTTAAAATTTCACTCCTTTATAAGCCAGCAACATAACTGCGTCTTACAGATGACTATAGGCCGCCCTGTTTGATTACCATCAGCTGAGCCGCTTGCTCGTTTGCACCCTATCACATAAAATCGTGTAAGTTTTAACTTTGCATTTATGACGAAAAAAAGAAGAAATTCATGCTTTGGTTCAAAGGAAACAACAATATTGTAATATCTTTTTATTGTATAATTGTAACACAGAACATTATCTATTCACACTAATACAAAGCGTTATATTACCAAAATATCACTAGTAGGTGTGTGGCTACCAAGTGCCAATATCCTACTATTGTCGAACAAATATATAACAAACAAATTATGTACCAGATAAAATTATTTTAGCATCAATATTAATTCATAAATGTAACTACTACAGGTACATAACTTAAAATGGACATGTAATACAATTTTCTTTATATTAAGCTAGATGTTCATAAAATGCCTACAATTGACAACATATAGGAGAAAGGAGTAGTAGAGTTAAGAAAGAGAAATAAGCATGTGAGGTGTGTAAGAACCGTGATTTTCGGTCACTAGTCTCCATTTAGCTACTTATGGATATTAGGAATTACGACATCTTTATTCCAATTCTTTCAAAGGAAGTGTTGCATTATTTGTTGTGTCAGATGCTGATGAATAAGTGTACACAGACATGTCGGGCATACAATTCTTTGGTAGTAGACCAATTAAAAGTGCAATTTTAGCCGCAATCGGAGCCCTTTCTGTGTCGTCGATTATCGTATCCTGATCTGGCATTACCTTGTCAACGACAACTTTTTGCACCATACCATCACCGCCGACATAAAATGTTGCAAAGCCATCGTACCACCTAGGAAAAGTATAAAGAATGAAGTATACAATAATATACTTATTTAAATCTCCAAGTCACTTTATTTATAAAAAACTTTTGACACCCTTTAATATAAATATATGCATAACATCACATAACTTCACGCCTTTTGTTACCCGAAGGTGTAGGCAGCGGCTGTTAAGCCTCGTCTCGCCGTTATGTTTACGTCCCAAATGAAATAGATGGCGAACCTATTGCCATACCGGGCACAAAGTTTTCAGTCATTGATATTTATCACACATAACTTCCGAAAACAATTTCTAAAAGTCATTGGTGTGAGCCAGTGTCAGGAGTCGAACCCGGACCTCTGGATCAGTAGCCGTGTTCTCGACCACTGGGCCACCGAGACAGCCAAATATATGCATAAAATCAGTTTAAATCTGTGTTTAGACAGTTTATCAGTAAAATTTCTTACAACATGTTTTAGTAAAAGGTATAATTACGAAAAATATACATAAGTAGTAATTCAACAATATGTAATAAAAACTTTGTGAATGCATTAACAAATACCAGGAAACAGAAAACAACTTACAGTTCTTGGTCATTCCACACCTGTTTCATATTCCACAGTTTGTACTTCCAAAACATAAAGAAGACTTTTAGTCCAGATATCCCTTTGATTCGCCATCTCATCCTGTGATGCAAAACATATAATTAGGAAATGTTTTGTCACATTAAAAAAGTACCTCTTTAAAGTGACAGTGTATCAAGGAATTCCTATAGTTAAGTGTGCGCTCTGTTCTCTCTGCCTAAACCGCAAGGGACTTGGCATGAAGTTATGTATCTATATATGATGTGACTTACTTGATGGAGGAGTCTTCAGGGTGTGCCGTGATTTTTAAGACTTCTAATTTCACATAAGCAAATTTTATATGTGCTACAGTGCGTAGCAACGCAACCTGTCGGACGTAATGAAATAAGCCTCTGCAAACAAAATTGAAAATATGTTATAACACATATTACGTTTTTATCTCTAAGACTTTCGCGAATCACGTTCATGACACTAAAACAAACTTTAGGATTATATCGCGTTTATTTATTAATTTCCCGACGTTTCGAACTCTTTACAGAGATCATTTTCACGAGTGATGAACAAAAAGATGGTATCTGTTCAAAAGCTATTTTCATTGATACAGAGAGCACCCACTTTTTTGGAAATAAAAATCAAAAAGTTTATGTTAAAAATATGTTTTTTACTATTGGTAACCCACATCAGACCATGAAACAAAAATTAAATAATTAACAAGATGTATTTACTAAAGAAAAAGTTTGGTTTGTACAGATCCTTTGTTGTATGAACTTTAAGCTGATTGGCATGTAAGACTTTTTTCACATGCTGAATCTCCTCTGCTATATGTTCCTGGTCACAAATCCCTCGTGCTCTCTGAAACACCATCCTTCACAGTTAGCTGCCGTGTCTAAATCTTTGTTTCAGAGAGCACGAGGGATTTGTGACCAGGAACACATAGCAGAGGAGATTCAGCATGTGAAAAAAGTCTTACATGCCAATCAGCTTAAAGTTCCCAGAAATCATCACAAAAACCGAGTGAAGCGAGCCACAGTTGAGCGCCAACCTGCCATCTTGCCGTACATAAAGGGAATCACTGACAAAATTGGCTATATTTTAAAACGTGCTTCGATTAAAACATACTTTAAGCCACCCAAGAAAGTTAGCCAATTTCTACCATCTGTCAAGTGCCACATCCCCTTGCAAGACCCAGGAGTATATAAGCTGGACTGTGACTGTGGATTCTCTTATATCGGACAAACAAAGAGGTCCATTAAAACCAGGATCAAAGAACACATAGCGGATGTGAAACACAACCGCTATAATAAGTCTGCTGTTTGTGAACACTGTAGGACGGGCCCAAAACACTACATCAGGTTTGACAAACCACAAATCCTCGCCAAAGAACAACATTATCGTCCCAGGATGATACGCGAGGCTATTGAAATCAAAAAACATCCAAAAAATTTCAATAGAGAAGATGGCTGGAAACTATCACCTAGCTGGAACCCAGTCATAAGTGTCATCAAACCTAGCCCACAATCAAACAGCTCAAGACAGCGGGATACTATTAGTATAGTTTGCAGGTCAGACCCACATCAGAAACCAAAATAATGTAGAATTTTGAACAGTACAGCATACAATAGAAATATTTTTTTTTTATTAACTTGGTAACCAAGTTTCTTTTCTCAATTTCACAAATAATAGTACTATCAATAGCCCGTCCAAAAGGAAATAATAATCAATTTTGAAGAACAGCCGCTGAGTTTTCTTGCTGGGTCTTTCTCAGGACTGGCCGCGTTTGCGACCCAGTGGTAGATTTTTTAACAAATACTTACCTTTAAATTAAAATCAATAAATATTTCATAATAGTTATACTCTGATCTCAACTAACTTAAATGAAATAAGATAATTAGCTAATAATTAAAATTAACAACTGTTAAATCATACAACAAAGGATCTGTACAAACCAAACTTTTTCTTTAGTAAATACATCTTGTTAATTATTTAATTTTTGTTTCATGGTCTGATGTGGGTTACCAATAGTAAAAATCATATTTTTAACATCAACTTTTTGATTTTTATTTCCAAAAAAGTGGGTGCTCTCTGTATCAATGAAAATAGCTTTTGAACAGATACCATCTTTTTGTTCATCACTCGTGAAAATGATCTCTGTAAAGAGTTTGAAACGTCGGGAAATTAATAAATAAACGCGATATAATCCTAGTTTGTTTTAGTGACATATTACGTTATTTTTTGTTACTATTTTTTTAACTCGGAAGGTGAGTAGCTCTAAGTTTAATAAATAAGAGAGATATAGATAATTTACAGTCTCGGTGGTCCAGTGGTAGAGCACACGGCTTCTGATCCAGAAGTCCGGGTTCGAATCCTGGTAGTGGCTCACACTAATGACTTTTCGAAATTGTTTTCCGAAGTTAAGTGTGATAAATATCGATGTCTGACAATTGTGTATGTCGTCGTCAATATGGCAATAGGTTCCGCCACCATTTGGGACGTTACGATTGGGCAAGTCGAGGCTTAAAAGCCGTCACCTACACCTTGGGGTAGAAGAAGACGTGAACGTAACGTTATATGGATAATTATGTCACGTATATAATAATATAAGAGATAATTTGCTGTTTAACCGTTAATATGATGAAACCTTACTATGTATGTTTCGAGGAAAGTTCTTAGTAAGTGATTTAAGAGAACTGAAACTGAACTATTTGAAAACATTTTCAATAGATCAGCGACATGAGTTAACACCATGTTATGTGGTGAAATGTGGGCCGTGAGTGTTTGCCACTGATTAAAAAATCTTTCTAGAGATGAAAATGATCATGCAACTCTTGTTTTTTTTATGGGAAAAGGGAGTAAACAAGCAACAACTACCGCCAAGGACATCTGCAACACAAAAGGGGTCATATCTGTGTTTCTTTTAAGATGAGACACAGTATACTCGTACTTTGAAAGTCATAACAGTCCAGAAGTAACTTTGTGGGTTAGATTTTGCAACAGACATTTGTATTATGACAACCAATAACAAATCTATATCTATTACTTTGAATGTCATTACATGCCATGCCATAATATTTAGAAATGGTATACTTACACATGTGATGTTCCTTTAATGTTATTAACAAAAACCAAGTTCGGAGAATAGATGGAATAGTCCAGTGTTTGTATAAACAAATTTGGCATCTGGAATGGAGGTTTATTAATGTAGAATAATCATTTTTTATATTTACTATATTACAAGTATCCTAGTGGTTATAATAATATTAATTCATACTACAGTGGACCTCTAGCAAGTCTGGTGCCACATATGATCCAACATGCCTTTCATTTTCAACAAACAAACATTGGTAAATTTTCACAAGCCAGAGCCAGGGCTAAGCAGTTTGCTGCATAAATGGGCCACCTTGATCGGTGAAATACCACGACCTCAGAAGATTGACGTAAGGTGCCGCCTTTCGTTCGGTAAGTGAGGTATCCGGAGGCCCATGCCCGTTCCCCAACCTTTTCTATCCTACTCCCTTAAAGGTTTGCAACGCAATGGTAACACTATATAATAATATCTTGAACAAAACACTTGGAATCTTGGTCTGTGATTATATTATTCTCATTTATTATTAATTTAAAAATGTCTCGGTGGCCCAGTTGTCGAGCACACAGCTTCTGATCCAGAGGTCCAGGTTCAATTCCTGACACTGGCTCACACCAATGACTTTTTGAAATAGTTTTCGGAAGTTATGTGTGATAAATATCGATGACTGAAAACTTAGTGCCCGGTATGGCAATAGGTTCGCCACCTATTCCATTTGGGATGTAAACATAACGGCGAGACGAGGCTTAACAGCCGCTGCTTACACCTTCGGGTAACAAAAGGCGTGAAGTTATATGTAGTTATTAATTTTATAATAAGGGAATTTTATAGCTGAAATTAGTCATTAAAAATATGAATTTGCTAGGCAGCTAAGAAGCTGGCGGAAATTAAGAGCTCATAATAATATGCCCCCTAGTTAAATGAAAAGCTAGTGTGATCTTAGTAATGGCACTTGATAAACTTACATTGTCAGAGAGTATTTTGAACACTTTCGTTAACTGTTCTTCACTAGGTTTTCCCTCTGGATCAGTTGGTTTGGGTGTTGTAGGGTTAGTAGCAGGTGTTGCTCCCTGACAGTATGCTATTGCATCTCTTTCAAATTTGGATAAGCAAGTTGGTTCTATATCCTGAAAAGTTATTATAAAAAATCACTACACTAAATATAGATTACCAGACACTCGCTGAGCACATTGAAGCATCATCATCCCACCCTGTTCCCATTAATTGGGGTCAGCACAACAATTACTAAACATGATTATTAAAGGATGGAATGTTGACAGTATCATTATACAAATTTTGACAACTCATTATTGATTCACAAACAACTTTAAAATAGGTGATGATCGCATAATGATGGAGCAAAACTTACTTCATCATACTTTATTAAGTCTATATCAGTAATATTTGTGTATGTTATATTAAAGGAATGTGAAGGCATTCTCCTCTCTATATAATCATCTGGAGTAATTCCTAGGTTTTTCAATTCAACTCCATAGTCATGTTCATAATAGCTGCAATCCTTTCCAGAGCTTCTAATATTTTTGAAGATATTAGTGTCAGATTGTACTTGATGGTTCTTTAGAGTATCATGAATACAAATTTCATCAATATTGTTTTCACTATTGTACTTCGATGCTAGTTGACAACTGGATATGCGTCTGTGGCTTAAGATCTGAAAAGTACAATAATATTAAGAAGTTAATATTGATGTAATAATTATATTAGCAACCCACTAACCCAGCGAACTTTGTTCCGCATCTAAAGTAAATTTTACAACATTTACAATTAAAAGACTAGATTTGCATATATACAAACATTTTACATACAAACCACCCCATCACCCCAACACTATATCTGTTAAAAATCCCACGTCAAAATACGTTGCGTAGTTTCACAGATCTTAGCATTTAAGGGGATAGACAGCGGAATGCGACTTTGTTTGATACTATGTAGTGAACATTATATTGACCTGATGTTATAGTGTCTAATATTTGTTTTATAGCGGCATATAATCAGTCCGTTTGTTTTCAGAATTGTAAGACTACCAATTATATCATACTGTTGTCTCTTTCATAAAACACGTGAAATTTATATTTACGCCGTGCTTCCTATTCTTTCAATGTCAAGGAAATAAGTAACGATGACTTATTTATATATAGAACGTCCATTATATAATAGGTAGTAATGTTTACATCGTAAACTAAATATTATTGTAAATAAAGCACTTTTTTAAGACTGAAAATACTTACTTCTTCCAGGAATTGTGTCCGCAATGGGATTTTTCTAGACAATCGGCTCGAGTGACTTTTAGTAGAAACAATGCCATTAATAGGCAGTGTTTTATGAGAAATAGTGCGTAAACAAATAGACATTTTTATTTGGAACACTAATCAGTCGAAAACGCAATCAATCTTATAAAATTTCGAAAAGTGTGCAGAAAAATACCCCAACATATCGCAAAGGTGGTTGACAATTAGTGATTTTTTTTCTGTTTCGTTGATCCACTTCGGACAGGCTAAAGTTATAAAGCCATATTGTTCAAAAATAATAAGTGTATTTATTGTCGGTGATCCCATTCGTCAATATCGAGCTCCCCAATTTTTAATGAGAAGTTGTTGCCCAGTGTAAGGCAATTGGTACCGCTTCCTATTTTATTTGGAACGTAATGAATCACCATGTGTTAAGCCGCTGTCTATACCTAATTTTTACGATAAATTATGCTTTCTTTATTTAAAAGAGGTAAAGTAAACTCCTGCACAAGTTGTTAAATTGGTAATTAACTCTCGAACCCGTAGCGAATACAGTTCGTTAATTGAATGTGTTTAAATGTTAGATGGTAACAAAAGGCCGAAAAAAGAAAGCTGTTTTAAAAACTGCAAATTTAAGTCTTTAAATGTTATAGGTCAATGTAAATCAACATAATAAATCGCTTTATTAAGATTAACTATTATGGGAATAATAGATTATTCATAGATAAATCGATTTGAATGAGCGAAATAGTTGCTAGTGACCTACCACCAGAGTGAGGCTTCAGCCATTGTTACTAGCTGTATTTAATCCTTAATAACAACTAATTATGAATTGAGTTACTCCTATGTCTTGGACTGTCAAGACACAATGTGATAAGTACTTGACTGTAATAATAATAATAATATCTTGGACACAATACACACAGCGCCCTCTAGTTCCAAGCTAAGCTACTAAATGCTTGTGTTATGGATACTAGACAACGGATATTAATACATATATACTTTTATTTTGTAAATACATACTTATAATACATAGAAAAACACCCAGACGCCACAAAACTATTCATGTTTGTCACAAATATTTATGCTCGGGTGGGAATCGAACCCCCGACCACATTGCTGCAGCCGGTAGTTATACCAATGCGCCACGAGGCCCGTCAACCCGCCCGACTGTGTACCTGGTGTATGGATAGTTTGATTAGGATTATTTGATCATCAACCTCATATAGACTACTTGCCTTATTCTGAATTTGTAAATGTTGCTTGTAGAGTTGCTCAACAATAAAGTAATTAATGAGTACAAATGTTTATCATTTCTTGATTGAGGTCCATCCTTCGTTGAATTGTCAATGTAACATCATACTTGTGATTAAATTATTGATTGTTCCTCTGAAGGAAATTGTAAATGTCTACTCTAGTGTAGTTGTTTGCTCTGCTTATTAAGTTTGCAAATACTCCTAAGTTTTCTATTGTTTTCAAATGTTGCAAGCTACCAATAGTGTCCCTAATTCACACACGATATGGACATAGCTCAGTTGGAACTGATATACTTTTATTTAATGATTAATGATTGTCTGATATATGTCTTGTGCAGACAATTTATATTGGCATATTCTATATTTTTGGTATATTACTATTGTTGTATAAATAATAAAATGTGTGAGTAAAATAAATGAATATAAGCTGTAATGCATAAATGTTTCTGTACTTATCAGAATAATGCAGCTTTAAGGAAGATTAAATTGATTTTGTAATGATGTTTACATGATAAAGTACTTTTGATGCCAATACTAAATTTAATAATAGTTACTCTACAGTAAAAACACTTAAATGTAATCAATTTTTTTTATTATGGGATAGGAGGGCAAACGAGCAGGCGTGTCACCTGATGGTAAGCAACTAACGCCGCCCATGGACACCAGCAGCACATATAGTGTTACTGTTGCGTTGCCGACCTTTAAGGAAAGGGGATAGGAAAGGATGGGGAAGGGGGTGGGCCTCCGGGTACCTCTCTCACCGAACGAAACGCGGCATGAGCCACTTTACGTCGGTCTTCTGAGAGGTCGTGGTATTTCATCGGTCGAGCCGGCCCATTTATGCAGTAAACTGCTTGGCTCTACCACTGTTTTTTGTTGAGAAAGATGGTAATATATGGATGTATTCTAATTACAAAAAAGTCAGGTACATTTTATATCGGATAGTTATAATAAAATGTTGCATGAGTTATAATGTACTGATCTGATTGTGGTAATTTCTAGAGCTACCTATATAATGTGAAGCAGAGTTTAAGCAGTGCTTGTCGAATTGTCATATACAATTGTTTTTATTATTAAATTTATATAATTTAAACTCATTTAAAATCATTCACAATATTTTGGATAAATGATTTTGATGTAACTGCAATGTTGATTAAAATTATGTAATTTTTTTATGTATATAAACTTTATTTACAATAATAAGAACAAATAAATTAATTACATTATTTACAATATATACAATTAAAAAACTACCTGAAATCAAATTTCTCCGCATCTCGGTCTACTGGCAGCGTGCCCAGAAGACTGGCCGCATTGCCACGCTGAATGCCAATGCTAATCCTCTGTGCGAAGAATAGACCAGCCCTCTGGTCCCGAGAGGCTTCGATCAGCCTCTTTGCAAGATCTTTGTAAAGTGCACGAGCACTCGGATGTTGTGTTGCACCCATGTTCCCAAAGTCTCAACCCCAAACGGCTCAAACACATAGTCACCTACAAGGTTTCCGTATTTGTGCCGCTTGAGATTTTCTGCCGAAGCAGCAGCAGCACCGGCCACCTCTACCGTGCTTGGAAGATGCGATGGCACAAGGATGTCGACGCAAGTAGCGTCCCACACCAAAGGCCTACCCATACTCTAAGGCAAAAGAGACATCCCGTCCGGTCTCTTGCCATTATCGCACACCAAACCGTTCGGTTCCAGAACGGCCGGTACACCGGCGGTGGCAAGAGCACGACGGATAATGTCGTTGATGTTGGCGTGACGGGGAATGCGGCCGGCGCTCCTGGCGCATGAGAGGCCATGATGTCCCTTGCTGTCGACAACCTCTCCGCAGCGACATAAATGCGAAGAAACACAGGTTGCACCTAAACGAAGACAAGTTGCGATACGGAAAGTCGTATTATCTAATAATGTTCCTATATTGCGATGGCAGTGCTCTAAGCAAAACATCGGACTCCCACTGTCCCACAGGCCGCAAACGAGCGCGCTCAACATCTCCTTCAGAACCACTAATAAGTGATTCTTTTAAGATGGTGCAGAGCGGGTCTACCCACTGTATCAGGGAAAATGGGTTGGTCGGTAAATTTGAGTTAGGACAGGCCTGTTTCCAGGCATTTACTGCGTCAGTCTATGTATTAATATATAAATAAAACCAATATTAAACAAAAAGAGTTTTTGGCGGGAATGTAAACGAGTCATCTTCGTTCCTTGCATGATTTTTTCTAACATTTGTATTTCATATAACTTCACGCCTTTTGTTACCCGAAGGTGTAGGCAGCGGCTGTTAAGCCTCGTCTCGCCGTTATGTTTACGTCACAAATGGAATAGGTGGCGAACCTATTGCCATACCGGGCACAAAGTTTTTCAGTCATCGATATTTATCACACATAACTTCCGAAAATAATTTCGGAAAGACATTGGTGTGAGCCAGTGTCAGGAATCGAACCCGGACCTCTGGATTAGAAGTCGTGTGCTCAACCACTGCGCCACTGAGACTTAAACATTTGTATTTCAATGGATATTAATGAATAAAATTCGTAGTGTATTATTGTAAATGTGAAAAATGGTGTAAATATCGTGAGTGAAAGTGCACGACTTTATGGATGATTAGGTTGAGTTAGTTTAGATTATTCATAGAAAGTTAGAAATAAAATATCAGGAAGTTAGTTTATGTTATTTTAAATTTAATACATTTAGCGTTGTCGATAGTTTAAATTCTTAACTATCGACAACGCTCCTAAACTTTAGCCTGTTCAAATTGGATTAATGGAAAAAAAAGTGACCTTCCACCACCTGATATTTGTCAAATCGTGTTAAAAATAGGCCATAGGCCTTATTTACGAAATTCGCCTTTTGCAACTATTAAGCTTAATTTGCTGATAAGACTGATACTGATTTATCTTGTTACTACCATATGAGCTAATACATATAAATACATTATAAATATGAATTTACAAAGAGCTTTTCAAAGAATTGCAGTTTTATTAAACAGCAATGTGAATACCGTAAGCTTCGTTAATTTTAATCACATTTACACCATATTCCCATTTTATATTTAGCTTAAATAATACCATAAAGCCCTTTGTGTCGATTTAACGAGATTACCATAATAACAGTAGTATGAGTCCTATGGTAATTGACGTAATCATAGACCAGCGTGAGTACCTTCGGTGAGAATCGGCCCCCAAGAATATGCTCAATGCTCCATTTACAATGTTTCCTAACGCCACTATTCTTTCGAAATCTACTGTGTATATTTGTATAGCCTTTTGGAATAAAAGAGTGAAGTTTTATGAAATCCTAATACATGTATATATATTTGTTTTATAGGTGTTACCATGCTGCCCCATAGTTCGCCTTAAGCACACCAAAGAAGAGATGAAAGAACATAAAGCTAAAGTGATGGGCCGAGGATTGCCAGAAAAGAAACCGCTGCCAGGTGTCAAGAGTATCATATTAGTAGCTTCGGGAAAAGGTGGTGTGGGAAAGACTACAACTGCTGGTTAGTAATATAAATGTTATAGTCTAATATTACAGTTGTATAATGTTCAACAAGAACAGAAGGCTTATATAGGTCTTGGTGACTTATTATTTTATCTTCATATTATGTTCCCTTGTGTTTCTTTCCCTCAAAAAATAGTAATATTTTTGTTTGCATACTCAATTTTTTGTTTGTTTTTTCAGTGAATCTTGCATGTGCAATGAAGGTGATAGAGCCAGACAAGGAGATTGGGCTGCTAGATGCTGATGTGTTTGGCCCTTCTGTACCTCTAATGATGAATATCAGTGGTGAACCAATGCTAAATGACGAAAATCTCATAGAACCTTTGCTCAACTATGGTGTCAAATGGTAACTAATTATAATTTTATTTTAAATCAAACAGAATATTGGTGGTCTTGTGTTCGAGAACCCGGCTTCTGAAACAGGAAGTTGCACATTCGAATCCTGGCTCACACCTATGACTTGGAAATTATGTATTTTGGAAGAAAGTTGTGTGTGATAAATATTCATGACTGAAAACTTTGTGCCTGTTATGACAATAGGTTTGCCACATAACAACGAGGCAAGGCTTTAATAGCCACTGCCTACACCTTCACGTAGAAAAAGGCGTGAAGTTATGTTATGTCAATCACTTTAAAGAAATCTTTTACAGTAAAGGTTCATAACAAATATTAATGACACACTCTGTCTTGTTGCATAAATTAATGATCATACTTATCTTCACTTTGAGTTGGCCGCCCACAGTGAAAATAAATTGCAGATACCATAATAAACATCTAGAAATAATTTGATAAGGATCATAGACAATGGCCAGAGATCAGTTATCATTAGTGTCCAACCGAAGGTCTATTTTTGGCCGAAACCGAAGATCTCGCCAAGATTTTTGGCGGAAGCCGAAACTTCCGTGGGACAGCATAGTAAACTAAATTATAATTGAGGTGACATGTAGACTTGTTTTTATCAATTTCATATACCCATTTAATTTTGTTTACAGTATGTCCATGGGTTTGTTAGTGTCTGGTGAAAATGCAGTGGTATGGCGCGGCTTGATGGTGATGCAGGCGCTAGAGAGACTGACGCGGCATGTGGCGTGGGGTCCCCTCGACTGTCTTGTGGTCGACACGCCCCCCGGCACAGGAGATACGCATCTCTCACTTGCACAAAACTTACCCATTGATGGTATGTTTCATATATACCTTCTGTGTACTAAGTATCGGGAATTTGTCAATAAAACAAAAAATACAAATTATTCATCTAAATTTATTTTATCGCCTTCAAAGTAGGCCCCATCGCTTGCAATACAACATCTCCACCGCTTCACCCAGTCTTCCATACATTTTTCATAGGCTATTTGCGGTATGGCCTTTAGCTCATTCAGCGAATTTTCTTTTATGGCTTCTATTGACTCTCTAACGTTTTCCTCGAAGTGGTAATTTTAACTTGGGAAATAAAAAAAAGTCAGACGGAGCCATATCAGGTGAATAGGGTGCTTGGTCGAGAACGTTTGTTGAATTTTTCGCTAAAAACTCTTTCACTATAATGGCTGTGTGTGATGGTGCAGTATCATGGTGCAGCATCCATGAGTTGTGTCGCCACAAATCTAGACGTTTTCGGCGGATACTCTCACGCAAACGCTTCATGACGCCTAAATAATATTCTTTATTCACTGTTTCTCCCTCTGGAAGGAATTCGGAGTGAACCATACCACGGTAGTCAAAAAAAACTGTCAGCATCACCTTGATTTTGGTGCGACTTTGCCGCGGTTTTTTGGGTTTCGGCTCGTTTTCGAGACGCCATTCTGAAGACTTGGCTTGTTTGCATGTCATACTCATAAACCCATGTCTCGTCGCCAGTTATTATACGTTTCATAAAGGTCGGATCCGTAGAAGCTCGGGAAACCATGTCTTCAGCGACATGCTTTCGCTGCCCTTTTTGAACAAAATTGAGCTCTTTTGGAACTAGTCGAGCGGCGACGCGTTTCATGCCTAAAATGTCAATGAGAATATTGTGGACGGACTTAAAAGATATGTTCACCTCACTAGCCAACTCTCTCAGACTCATACGTCGATTTTCGAGCACTAGCTTCTTGATTCTGTCGATGTTTTCTTTGGTCGTAGCGGTTGAAGGTCTACCAGAACGAGGCAAGTCTACTACTACTTCTCGGCCTTCTTTAAAAGCCTTATACCATTCATAAGCCCTTGTTTTCGATATACATGATTCGCCGTAGGTATTTCGCAACATTTTTAGTGATTCACCACATGAAATATCATTCGAAACACAAAATTTAAGGCACACTCTTTGTTTAACAATATTTTCCATTGTAAAAATCGCCGAGGACTCGAAAACTATGACCAACAAAAAGTTTAGTTTAAAACAAATTAAATGACAGATCCCGTTCAAATTTTGCGCGCTAAATCAGTACAGTGCTACCAACATGCAGTAAAATAATTAGAACGACCTCTTTTACGCGGGTCTCTTTATTGACATATGCCCGATACTTTTTACACAGAGTAGTACATAGTAACAATCTGTAAACTGTTTACTAAAGAAACATTACATTGCGCAGTCTAGTCTACGTATTCATATGTTTTGCCTTGCCCAGACAGTGCCTTGGATATGCTTGCAATATGAACCAACATTTTTTTATAAATATACTCTAAATAATAATAATATACTGTAATGACTTCATGACTTCTTTTGCGAACCAATTATTTCCTAAATTAAAAAGACTCTAAAATTCATGGTTCACGCAATTTTTTTTTTTATGGGATGGGAGGGTAAATGAGCAAGCCTGTCACCTGATGGTAAGCAACCAACGCCGCTCATGGACACCAGCAACACGGGGGGTAGGCCTCCGGGTACCTCTCTCACCGAACGAAACGTGGCATGAGCCACTTTACGTCGGTCTTCTGAAAGGTCGTGGTATTTCACCGGTCCAGCCGGCCCATTCATTCAGCGAACAGCTTGGCTCTACCACTGTTGAGTGACTGTTACTTATACGTTTTTGCTATGAATATTACTGTCATGATGTCCCATGATATAAAAAACTTCTTTTTTTTGCAGGAGCACTAGTGGTAACCACACCGCAATCAGCCGCACTTCAAGTCACCAAAAGGGGCCTTAACATGTTTGATAAACTGAAAGTGCCTATCATAGGCATGGTAGAAAACATGTCCCATGCAATTTGTCACAACTGTGGTACAAAGAACTATATATTTGGCAATGAGACCAAGCTTAGTGCTGAAAAAATGGGTGTTGAAATTATAGAAAGCTTTGAGGTGGATCATAAAATGTCAGAATGTATTAACAGTGGAAAACCAGCTATATATGCCTTACCCGATAGTATACACACGGAAAAGTACAGACAACTAGCGAATAAAGTTTATAAATATATTGAAACAAAGGATGATGAGCGAGCCAAAGTGAAGGAATGAAATGTCTGAACAAAATATTGTTAGCTTGTATGTGCTTCTAGTGTTATAATACTTTCTGTGCATTGTAATATTAAACATTTTGTAAAAATATTTCTATGGGTATATATTAATGTTGATAAATAATATATTTCTGGTTGGCCATTACATATTTATGGAATAGTTTTAAAAAGGAAAAGTACTTGAAGCCAATACTTTGATAGATTTGAATTACACTATATTAGAGACAAATTAATGAAGAATCTTGAGAGATTTTTCTGTCTGTATGTTTCTGCACATTCATCATAGTACTGCAACATATTTATTATGACTTAGGTTACACTTAAATTCCAGATCCAAAAACTTGATCTCAAAAATTTTAAACAAAAAGGAATGGAACCATTTAAAATTCTACTCTCAAACGATTCTCTACCCATTTATTTTTAATTTCACTTTTCAATAATTTTTATGTTATATATAATGATTTTAATTTTATGATTGTGGTTACCTGTGGAATAAACACCAAACATTAGGAAAAAATAGGATATAGATTATAGACCAATAAATATATGATAAATAAAGTCCCATATTTACCATAGACAATCAACATAATACTGAGTTGCTCTATATCTATAGAGCACCACCACTTGTTTATGTTGTACTGACCATATTGTCAAAGAGGTTGAGAATATTATTTTCATTGCTGCAGCCGTTTTTAGAGTAGTCAAATAAAATACTAGTCGCCCAGAGTTGCTATTAGAATTAAGACCACATATGTCAATATATATTATTACTTGTAAGGTTCTCATATTTCTTCAAATAACAATAAAATTGAACAAGTTTATACTATGAAATTTAGGACACCTAAATGTTGAATCTCCTGAGAAATATTTAAAATGTTTATTATGATAGGATTCTTACAAGAGCTGCCTTGGATATTTGTTAAATAATTAAATCTCCCAATCGAGGTAACAGCAAATCATGTTTCATTTTAGCTGGTGTCTTCCCGGAGCACTGACTGATTCTCAGTGTCCAAGTTATAAAATGTGTATGTTGTCTGGTGCACCTTAGTTATTATTTTATATACTTGCAATACTAATCATTACAAATACAAAATAATATGTTTCCATAAGTAATGGGGCTAATAAAAAACAAACTTTTGTATTATATAAAAATTTATTTGGAACAATGTTTTCAGGAATCATTTACATACAATCTATGGCCAAACTAAAACTTAATAAAATAAATATCAAATAGCAATACAAAAATAATGTGTCTTTTAAAAATACACTCAAGAAAATAATATTTATAATTGTTTTATTTATCTACTATTTTATTTTTTGTTATTTTCACTGAAGACTTTGAATTGTGATGCTTCAAGATCTTACTTAACAACTACTGGAATATAATTCTTTTTATAAAATAAAAGTGCATAGCACACATTTTCAAAGATCAGTAACACTGGTCGACTATAATATTTACACTGAATCATCTTAGTAAAAAAAAAACTACTGGTTGAAATTTTAATAAACAGTTTACAATCAGTCTGATTATATTATTAAATATTGTGAGTAACACTCATTGGATACCTACATATTTCTAAGATGACAGTAACATAGTAAACACTTGAAGATTTTTTATGATTAACAAGATTGAAATATCAATAAATTCTGGTAAATGTATGCGTCACTCTATACTCTATGGAAAATGAGTTATAACGATAGAGAAAGTCAAATTTTATGTAAACTGGAATATAACGCAAATCCCAAAAGAGGCTTCGATTTTCATTAGTGTCTTAAAAATAACTTCTTTTTTTATTCCTATCATATTATAAGTAAAGATCCTTCTAGATATTTACCTTTTTATTTTTAAAGAGAAAAAAAATTCTCAAGAGACAGGTGAAAAAAAAAGTAAGAGATATAAAAACAGCCTGTCACATCTACCACACTTGGTGGACTGAACCTTTTCCTCTAGCAGTGAAACATAAAATTCTTCTGTGCCTTTCTGTCATAAACAGCTGGGCTGTTTTCATTGAAATCTCTTAAGTTTGAGTAGAAAGAAGCGCCGTTGAAACCGATAGTTAGCGCAGTTTGGTCCAGAACTGTCTGCTAGTCTTACACAATTTCTTTTCTTCCAACTAAAAATATGTATTGGAAAATTATAGATTGATAAATATACTATTGCAAATCGTATATTTATTTTTCTATAATATTTCTTTTTATAGAATCAGATGAACTGTTCTACTTTAGTTGGGATATTACTATATATTTATGATATACTTCGGAAGTTATCAATATGTATATAAATATTTTATTACATTTAAAATAGAATTTTGAATATAAAAAACAGTACAGTACAAACAATCAATTTTATTTCATTGAAATATATAAGAAATTAGACGAAAATATGTACAATTATTTTTATTTTTTATTTTATCATATTTTATAAAATCTGGTCGTGTATAAATTTTACATTCATTTGCCCATTTCAATCAACAGTATATTATAGAGACCAAGAATTATTTATCAAAATTAACACTTGCAGAAAAAAATGTAGGACACAATAAAAACAAGTGAAATTCCACTTAATTTTCCTTACACGAAAGCTGAAATTAATATAAACAATTGACTGGTTATAATTATGGAATGGAACAAATATTATTCCATAGTTTTAAACACATTCCTAACAAATCACTCCATGCAGATATGGTAATTTTTTAACATGTATGTAACATTTAAAAATACAAAATTTTATATTCACAGTTTACCGAAGCTCTATTAACCATTAAGAATTTTTTTTTTATTTGATGAGGGCAACTCACTCACTTAAAAAACTTGGACACTGTATTAAAACTAATGCGAGTCTATACTTTATGGATTTTATATATGAAATGTACTGTATTTATTTCTTAGATTTTCGCGAATCACATTCATAACATTGAAACATTTTAATGGATTATATCGCTACTACTCCTGAAAATGATCTCTGTAAAGAGTTCGAAACGTCGGGAAATTAATAGAAAATAAGTTCTAAATAAACGCGATATAATCCACAAAAAGTTGTTTCAATGTTATGAAATGTACTATATAAATAATGAAACCATTTACAGGGCCTACTCTCATAACATACATTAATTTAACAATAAAATTATCCAAAACACGTAAGTAATTACTTTACAGGTATAGTTATGCATTATTTGATTGAGCAAATTTTTTTAACATCTTCATTCAATGCATTTGCGTTTTAACTACTAACAATTAAAGTTGAATTTCATTTGTAATCATTTAGCCATAAACAAAGTTGGTCCTACACATTCATGGCGTTGAATTAATACCATTGAATCGTTCAAAATAAACTTGTACAATTATTTCCAGACAAATTAATTATTTCGACAAACATATATCGGGATACACTTTTATAAAAATATTCTGGATATGACAACAAGCTCAGCATTCACGAGTACCGTTGACTAGTCAACAATTGTCCACATAACTCTGTACCTCAGAGATAAAACATGTTAAGTTAGTAATCTCAATTATATTAAATACAAAAATATTATAGTGTAGGCTTTAACATTTTGTGTGGGACGCTACTTGCTTTGACATCCTAATGCCGTCACAGTTTTCAGTAGAGTGATTATGTTATCGAGTTGTTTGGGGTTAAAACTCTATGGACATTGGTTTTGAATGCTAATGCTCAATGTATTTTTTATAGAGAGTAAGAGATTGCAAAAGGACTGATAAATACCTCTTCAGAGTGCATGATAGTACTTCACACAGAGGATTAAGATAATATGAAATTATGCTTCATTAAGAATATTTCACGAATGATTCACATAATCTATAGTTTAACTATCATTTGTTTATATCATTATGATTAGTATTTTGGAATAGATAAAACACGAAAATGAAAAGAATTTCTATCAATGTATTGATGTCACAGTTCACAGTCCTCAATCTCACAACCACACATGATCACAGATTTAATGAAACAACGTAGCAGCTGCAAGGTCATATCGGAAAAATTGTTTAACTCAAGATCTGAACCTACAAGTGTTTTGTCACAGCACTGACCTTAATATTATTGTAACAAGAAAACACATATCACTTTTTGATTGATTAACTGATAGACAAAAACAAAAAAAACGGAAATTAAAAAAATAAAAATTTGACTTAGCACATTTTCCTTCTGAGATACATAAATATAATATATTATGAAAAGGAAGAAGTTAGAATATAGTCCATCGTGTTGCACCATAATATGTCTTATGATTAAATGTCAAGAGTCTCTGCGAGAGTGGGGGGGGCGTGCACCGGGCGGGGGGCGCCCCGCGCTCAGCTCTACCACTTCTTCTTGTGCTCGTCCATGCTGACGCCGCCCGGGCCCAGGTACACGATCATCAGCAGACCGCCGATCACCGATAACGTCTGCAACACCACAACACACGATGTTATCAATTTCATAACTAAAGTTCAACTGTCTGCTTTATAATACACAATCGTGGGCACAAATATGCATATCGACAGATTTTGAAATCCATTTCCTCCATATGGGCGCACATTTACAATAAACTAAAGAATAACGAAGTTTAAGGTTAATCTAATATTTACATATTTTATTATTTGTTAGATAGCGCGCGAAAATAGTGTGTCGTAGTGTCATGGCGCCCGATTTGGTGTCACAACATTTGTAAACATGTAACATGCAGAGTGATGTGTACTTAGAGCTATGATATCATGTGAGATTTGGTCAAAATAGCCTAGCTGAATTTTACTCTTTCACCCTATTATCAATAAAAATACCTTAAAATATTAAAATACCTTATCAATCTGAATTTCTTTAATTAAACATTTTAATTATTATTTTAAACTTTTTTGAGTAAATCATTTTATAAATACACAGGTATATAGAAAGAAGCACAATGCTAACTTCAACGCCAAATGAGGCTCGTTATTTTGTACATTTCAAGTGATAAAAGCAATGTAAATACCTGGAAGAAGTCATATTTGAGGAAGTCCCGGAGCGGTTTGT
The DNA here is from genome assembly GCA_905147225.2 of Euproctis similis. Taxonomy (NCBI): domain Eukaryota; kingdom Metazoa; phylum Arthropoda; class Insecta; order Lepidoptera; family Erebidae; genus Euproctis; species Euproctis similis. Next base: position 3,039,402 of record LR990103.1, read on the forward strand.
AGGACGGCACCGCCCACCACGCGTTGTGGTACAAGTTGAGCACCGACAGCACCAACACCAGCATGAGCGCCGACAGCTTGGTGCGGTATCCCACCGTCACCAGGATCATCAGTATGCTGCCCAACAGGTCCTGTACTATCTGCAATTACCCGTCATCATTAATACCAACGTTTAAATTAGAAATGTTCCCTGATTTGGAGGTGGAGCACCACGCTTATGAATCAACAAGTCGTTGGTCTTATCCGGGCTCACACAAATGATTTTTCCGAAGTTATGTGTGATTAATATCATGACATTGCGCCCGGTGTATCGCAATAGGTTCTGCCACGTGTTTCATTTGAGTAGACACATTCGGGTAGAGAAGGAGGCGTGAAGTTATAAAATCTGTCGGCAATTATGTAATGAATGTTATAATATAACCTTAGTTTTTATAATAGTAACCGACTGATCTATAAATTATTCATAATCTGACGGCATCAGTAGGTCACGTGGTCACACTCATTGGGAGTGACGTAATCGATAGTCATTAACATAATATTAATTCGAATTTCATTTATTTGAACATCGCCGTAATGAGTTCACTGAGTTCTGACATCGCGTGTCATTGTGACTAGACATGAAATTAATCTGTTACTTCCTATAAAAACCACTGATTTTATTATTTTATATATTAACTAAATTTTATATATTAAACGTCCTATACGTTTAATATAAAAAAAATGTTGGCAAAATATAGGGAAGCAAACGAGCAAGCGTGTCACCTGGATGGTAAGCAACTTACGCCGCCCAAGGATACTTGCGACACAGATAGTGTTACAGTTGCATTGCCGGCCTTTAAAGTGGGCTAGGGGAAGGGGGAAGCGGTAGTTCCATAACCGAGCGAAAAGTGGCATGAGCCAGTTTACGTCGATATTTTGAGAGGTGGCTCTACCACTGTCAACTAATCTATCACTCTACTCTACCACTGTTAATTAGAAAAATAATCGAATTAATTTGTTCCTAAAAAAACGCGTCCCCCTGAATGGCCAGCGTTCCATATTCCCAGCATATTTTAAAACATAAAAAACAGAAAATGTGCCTTACCTGCAGGAACGACACTTCGAATCTCAACAGAGTGATAAACATGAAGGCTAGTAGTATTCTTCCAGCCAACTGGAGGTACGTCTTGGGCCTGTTCTCGCCCAGGGACGGCACGCCGGCGAACAGACTCCGTCCTTCCGCACGCGCCTCGGCCACCACCAGGAGTAGGGCTCCAATGAGTGCCAAGTTACGGAGCAAGAACTGCATATCCCATAGTATACTGTACGCGAATGTCTGTGGAATGAAACAAAATATACATCATTATTTTATATTAAGCCAGTGGCCGAGCGCCCCGCTTCTTTATCAAGGAGTCGTGGGTTCGAATCCGGGCTCACACCGATGACTCTGGAAATTCTATTCTCAAACTATGTGTGATAAATATTTGATGATTGACAACTATTGTGCCCGGTGTATGCAATAGGTTCGCCACCTATTCCATTTCTTCCTACACCTTCGGGTAGAAAAAGGAAATAGGAGTAATGTTATGTTTTATTGAACGGCTGATAGCATTTGTTTGAGATAATTTACAATTTACCATAAACCTACCTAGTTTTGTTAAAATGATAAATGAATTAAAAAGGAAACAAATCTACTAGGTTCTCCTATTCAGTATTTGTCTTTACTCGAGCTTTTTATTACCAGGTCCTGGAATCGAATTCGAGCCCAATATTGCACCTTGTATAATTGCAGTGCTGGGCGTAATAGGTGTAAGTAATCAAATAAACATAAATTAATTTTAAACAGTGGTAGAGCCAAGCAGTTCGCTGCATGAATGGGCCGGCTCGACCGGTGAAATACCACGACCTCTCAGAAGACCGACGTAAAGTGGCTCATGCCGCGTTTCGTTCGGTGAGAGAGGTATCCGGAGGCCCACCCCCCTTCCCCATCCTTTCCTATCCACTATCCCTTAAAGGTCGGCAACGCAACAGTAACACTATATGTGTTGCTGGTGTCCATGGGCGGCGTTGGTTGCTTACCATCAGGTGACACGCCTGCTCGTTTGCCCTCCTATCCCATAAAAAAAAAATAGTTATCGACGAGTGTGTTTTTTAAGAATAATAATGCTAAACGACGTGACTGGAACTATTCAATATTATATAACAGATCTTAATCAAACAAAGAAAAAAGAGACAACAAATTAAAAAAAAAATAAAAGATGCATTCCTCACCTGTAAAACGACAATGAAGAACAGTACACCACACGCGATGTCCACCTTCAATCTGCCGAGGACCATCACACAACCGCCAATTTGTCCAACTAAATTTATTATCTGAAAACAACATTTAATTGATATTATATATCTAAACATGTGCTGCTTGAGGGTCGCTTTATGAAAACTCTTTTAACATTTTGTCTTAAAGCGATAATATAAAATTAAGTGCGTGTTTGAAGGTAAAGAGGTACTAATATATATGGATGTGATGGTCTGTAATAATAGTACCTATACAGGTTTATTAGATAACATCGATTTGGTACATGAACTAAGAGAATCCACAGGTGAAAACGCGTATTATGAATATAAAAATATACATACATAACATAAACTCATGCCTGTATCCCATAGAGGGAGAGACTTTGATTTTCCAAAAGCTAGGATCCTGACACACCTCTTTCACCTAATCCATAGTCGGTTTCGGGTACTTCGCATTTGTCCTTCTTTACACAGACCATTTATTTAGTCGTGGTAAGCCTTCTTCATCGATCAGTTGGCTTTCAGTCTTTCATTCAACATGACCAAACCATCTTATACTTGTCTGCACTATAGTCACCACATCATCCTGAAGGATACATTGCACTCTTTTATCACGCTACATTTGATTCGATCCACAAAGGCGACTCCACACATACTTCTCGCATAAAGTATTTATCAGCATAATTCGTCTATGCTAAAAATTGCACTAAAATCGAATCCTTTTTGCGTAATTTGCAATATCTAAGCTTCTTGTGGTTTCGTCACTACAGCAGTTTTGGAGAAAGAATAAATGTTAACCTTGACCCCTTAGATGTTTTAACAAGAAAATGAGAATGTCAGATTTGAAGCATGACGTGGCACATTATTTGTTGCAATATTGGCCTATAGCATCAGTACCTATGGGCGATTTATTTTTATTAAAAAATAGCCATCAAAATAATGGCAAGTGCGATCAAAGTGCAGTACGCAAAAATATATACAGATTGTGATACAAACAAAGAGTGACACGACGGACCAAACCTGTGTACATGTAATTGTGCCAAGTAAATACTATATTGTTTACACTTACAAGATGCGTGCTGCAATAATAAACAAAAACAAATTTAAAAACTAGTCTTCGTAGATGTCTTGTGATATTCCAAATTTGAATGATATATTTGTGAATTCAAAACAATCTTCGTCGCCGCGTGATTGTGTTCTAAATTTAAATTATTTTTTTATTCGTTCATTTCGAATCGCTTAGAAGCCATACTGCCTAATAAATGATAAAGCTATAAAATAACGACATATATTTTAAAAGTTAAATCTTATACAAAAAGCGAGCAGATGACGACTGGAATAAACTTTTTAAGGCGACTGAGAACCGGAAAGTTAACTATTACGGCCCGCCGATGTTCCGATAAAGTTTATCTGTGGTAGATTTTTTACTACTTATTTATAATATTTTAATGATGCAAATTTCAGCGACCTATCGCTTTACCTATAAACGCATATTAGAATTGAGAAAATTCTATATCCTCACAGATATCATTATCAGATAGTATGGTGGTACGACATACGAAATTGAATTGATTTGTCTGTTATTATGTGTTGTTATTCATAGCATAACTACTCCACTAATCAGCATGAATTTTATATAATAACTACATAAAAATTATAGCGACCTAGTCCACGACCAACAGCTATTATAAAAGAAATCCAGCCAAATCGTGATACGCAAAAAATATATTTGTTAGACAATAGTACTATATTGCAACACGTGCAATTGTCTAAGAAGGGACATTTTGGCAATATAATAGCTGCCCACGTATGCTAGGTTTGTCACCGTTCTGAGACACTTATGCGGAAGTTCTTAAATATATATATTTTTAAATTTTGGCACTAACAAAGGAAAATTAGTTACTCTCTAAATGAAAATAAGTATTAAAATAAAAGTAATACCAATTGAAATTTCTGAAAACGGCAATATTTAAACATTACTCACACAGTCACAGTACATAATAAAATATAAAATTTAGCTGAACTGATTCGATCACTCGAGAAATACGGCAGTTATACAACATCATACCATATAGATGATAGTACTGCCGAGTCTTCTATGATTAGAAAGCAAAGACACCTTAGTATTGGTAGATCGATAAGTTTCTAAGGGTTATGAAAGTCCTAGCCCGCAAGGGATTTGGCGTGAAGTTATGTATGTATGTATGATAAGGTTCTATAATACTTACAACGAACATTGTCGCTAGGAATTTGCCGCAGCCCCACGACATATCCATGTAGTCGCGCTGCTCCGACCATTGGAACCACATTCGGAGTCCGTCCTCCAGGAAGGTAGATATGAGACACAGACGTGCCACAGTCGGTAATACATTTTTGCCTCTGCGAATTACCTGAGGGAATATATCATGATAGTATAAATAAACTAGCTGAACCAGCAAACGTTGTCTTGCCGAAAAATAAAATTTAAAAAATAGGGGTTGATCGTAGGGGGTTGAAAATTTAGGGTTGCATGTATTTTTGTATCCCGTTTTATAAAAAAAATAAGAAACAGAAATATGTCGAAAAATTAAAAAAAAAAATGATGTGATTTAGGGGGATGAAAAATAGATGTTGTCCTATTCTCAGACCTACCCGACACGCACATAAAATTTCATGAGAATCGGTCAAGCCGTTTCGGAGGAGTTCAATTACGCACATCTAGACTCGAGAATTTTATATATTAGATAGTAGTGTCCGACCGAAGTTCTATTTTTCGCCGAAGCCGAAGCCGATTAATCGGCACAACATTCGGCCGAAGCCGAAGGTTATAAACTATTAGAAATTTAATAATTTTCTTCAATATTATCCACTGCTAAAGAAGAATATCGGCGTAAAGTGGCTGTAGCCGCTTTTTTCTCGGTGATAGAGTATCCGCACTGAACTAAGTGCAGTCCGGTCCGCCAGTCACTCATATTTTCGTAACAGTTCGTCTAATTCCGACGGTTTTCGGACCTTCGGCTGTGGCCCTGAATTTCTCAAGTTCTCGTCGAAGATGGATTTTTGGCCGAAGCCGAAGCTTCGGTCGGACACAAATAAATGGTGACTTGACTTCATCATAATAATGAACGGACGGACGAACGGAAAGATAAGGTTTTTTTTAAATTTTATGGCATAACATAACTTCATGCCGATTCCTACTCGAAGGTGGCAGTGGCTATTTATACCTCGACTCGCCGTTATGTTTACGTCCCAAATGGAATAGATGGCGAGCCTATTGCCATACCGGGCACAAAGTTTTCAGTCAACGATATTTGTCACACATAACTTTCGGAAATAATTTCGAAAGGTCAGTGGTGTGAGCCAGGATTTGAACCCGCAACTTCTTGATTTTGAAGCGGGGTACTCGACCACCGAGACTTTTTATTTTATATAATCTAATTATATAATATTCTCGTGTCACAGTTTTCGTTCCCATACTCCTCCGAAACGGTAGGGTAGCCCACCCTCAATATTTTTTTTAATTTCTCAATATATTTTTGTTTCTTATTTTTTTTATAAAACAGGATACAAAAATACATACAACCCTAAATTTTCAACCCCCTACGATCAACCCCTATTTTTTAAATTTTATTTTTCCGCAAGACAACGTTTGCCGGGACAGCTAGTTGTTTATTAAAATGTTGTGATTTATGGCTACAGTTCGATAATATTTTCGAGTTTTACGACAATATGTATAAACATACATGAATGGAGTTCATTTTCAAATGTTCATTTTTTCAATTTCAATGTATTTACGTAGAAAATTAAATAATTCAATATTTACTTTTTTAAATGCGAAATAATATAACATTCTTGGAATATCATTTATCTCACTCATCTTATTTATTTTGTCGAGTTGTGAGCTCCCCCGAGAGCGTTAGAGGCTCTAAAACTAAAACTTAGTACACAAAAAAATTTAGTGTCATTTCATTTTGGCGAACGATTCCAATAAATATGTGTAGGTCTGTAAACAAACTTTCACTCAATACACTGACGTGTACTTTAGTTCGTAACAAGTTTTGCTAATACATAATACTTGACGCACCCACCCTCGATAGCTTAGTGGTTTGGCGCAGATGCATTTCCTTGGTAGGTCGCGGATTCTAATTCCCATTAAAGACAATAAATTATATTTATATTGGTTATATATTAAATCGTATAGTAGTCATCAATGGTGATAATATTATAATTTTCGATGAATGAACGAATTGTTGGAATCTATATCTCGCGCCTCGCCCCTTACGTCACTTTAGCATACACTTTTATTAAATTAGATTAAAAATGCGGCGTATAAAACATAATTATTGCTGCCAACAACACCTTCTGCTTTGGTCATACACGTAATTGCATACTTCATAATATGATTTGCTGAGCACCATCTGTACCAAATAAAAACATATTTCGGTATAAAATAAATAACTGGTCTCGTCTACAACAAACTATGTCGTGATCTAGTCAGATGACGTCCGCGAAAGATCAAAAATTTACACAATCATAAGTTAACTTCTAGCCTTTCTCTACGCGAAGGTTTAGACAGTGGCTCTTAAGTTCCGACTCGCCGAATCGTTACGTCAAAATGGAATGATGGCGGAACCTACTGCCATACACCAGGCATCACAAAGTTGTCAGTCGTCGATATTTATTACACATAATTTCCAAATAATTCGAAAAAACATGAGTACAGAATCAAGACAACTAAATCAGTGCTCTGTCCACTGAGACTGATAGGTAAACACAAACAAACAATCTAAATAATCACCAACAATTTCTTTCATTTCTTGAGGATGGCATAAATATGAGTATGCATTTGCCACATCAAGAGTTTTTATAAAAAGAATTATTAATATGAAAGCAATTGAATTACCATTAAAGAAAAATCTTCTGACACCAAACAATACATCAGCATAAAAGTAACAACAATCAATGATGATTACTAAAGTCCAACAATTAATTTATTATAGCATAGATAAACCACATTTATCTGTGTGTCTGTAATATTTTATTAATAGATATAAATATATATGTATATAATTTTTTGTTAAATCAACACAAGATAAGGCATGACTTTTATCCATAAGTTTTCTAATCAATAATATTGTAATAATATCCTGTGTAACTATTTCATAACATAACTGATAATAATATTACAAAATAACTAAGACGGTTACATTTGCATAACATATGCATTGCCATAACTCACCTTACATGACCAAATAGAATGTGTTCTGGAGGAAGGTGATGTTAGGAGCTTTCAAAATAGATGCAAGTGCATGAAAAGAATTATGAGAGTCAAAGAAGCAAGTGAGGAGTGTAAGAATGTTGCCTTAGTACTCCATAAATTACATGAGATGATTTAGGAGGGTAGGGGGTTGAGTCAAATCTCATATAATCTCACATTAGGGAGAGGGAGGGTCTCGACAAATATAATCGCAATTCTTGTTCTGATTGAAAAAAAAAATTTATACTATACTATTTTGGTCCATTCATTCCAAATTGTATGTACATGCTCAGGATTTAATCTTGAGCGTCATCGTATTACGATTAAGATTATTCACTAATTTGTTTGAAAGAAAATAATTTCATTCATACTTTGATGTTATACATCTACTGAATGTAAAGCCACCATATTTACTTGATACCAAATAGCTCAATTTTCTTTCTACAATAACAACCCAACCGTTTACGTGAGAAACCCACATTCTGAAAATTCTCACGTGATATGGGGGGAGGGGGTTGAACAAAATCTCATGACATATCACCAACGGGGGAGGAAAGGGCAGAAAATTTTAAAAAACATGTCACATAATTTACGGATGTTTATAATGTATAATTATAATTTATGGTGTTTAGTTCTCTCTGCCTATCCCACAATGGATTTGGTGTGAAATCATGTATGTAAAAGAACATGTAAGTTTTGGCATATTGCCGTAATATAACTTAAAGAGAGAAAAACAATTGTTGACTATTTATTTGTAGTTTATAAAAATGAATAAACATAAGACTTATCAATCTATTTAGAATTTGAAGATACCCACTTTTTATCTAATAATCTAATTGTTACTGTTGATGCCAGTATTTTTTCTGTAAAAAGCAGGTTATTGATTTTGAGAATGTAGGACATTAAGTTCTAAGTACTGGGCATGAAAAAAGCATGTTAACTTATTTATAACTATCATTAAACCAAAGAATAAGCATCAGAATAAAGTGAAATTGCATAGGTATAATTATCTTTGGCATATATATATTGCCAAAAATCTGTTAATTCAAAGACAAAAAAAAATGTAAGGAATGGTAAAATATACTATAATGATGAGAAAGGTGGAAGGCAAACAAAGGGCAGGCAGAAGAAAATTATCATGGATACGAAACATCAGAGAGTGGACCGGTATAAAAACTGTGGAACAATTGTTTGCTCTAGCTAAGGACAGGAACAAATTCAAGATGATGACTGCTATCCTTCAGTAATGGAGAGGCACCCAAAGAAGAAGAAGGAATGGGATTTATCCACAGTTTTGCTCACAAAAAGTAATTAATTAATTTAAGTTATAGTGGCAAATCAAAGGGAAGACTTCATTTAATTTATTACAGTATAATACAGAGTAAATGAAACCATCTATAATGGCGCGAGCGCGCACCAACCTGCTGCAGCAGGCGCCTGTGACGCGAGCACTGCGGGCGCTCTACTTAGATCTATTCTCATGCTCACTGAGAGAGTTCACAAAGGTCGCATATAGGACGCTTTAATTTATTGTAATATAATATATATGATAATATTAGATTTAGTTAGTTGTTACACTATTGTATTGGGTTAGCCTGTAAGGATAGTTGTAATTTTTTTTTTTTTTTGGAATAAATAAATAATATAAATGATGGAGCTATTTTTTTAGATAAAATTAAGACTTTCATCTAGATGAGTTAATACATTTTCTAATATTAAGCAAATATATTCTTACATAAATATATCATAGTTTTTAGAGCATAACAGCGCAAACTTTGCATATTAATATAAAGATGGGAACCACATTCAAAACTTAATAATGGACTGGATAACTGGATTAAAATTATAAATACATTATTCCAGTATTTTAGGTATTAAACTATAGCTGAAACATCAAGCTACTCAAGGTAAATAAATTTTAGTAGCATGTTGATTACTGTTCATAAAATTTGTGTAATATGCAATGCAAGAGCCTAAAAGTTTATAAATATATAATTAACTGTACAGTATGGCAATTGTTTACCATTACTGACTGTTCGGTGGAGTCAAATGTTTGAAATGTAAACTAAGCCTACTTACCTAACTAAGCCTAAGCCTACTTACTAGCCTTTAAAAACTTATGAAAATATTTTATAAAGTAATGAGCAACATATTATCAATTTTATCATCGTAGTAGACTGAAATATGTGATAACTGGAGTATATTTATCAAATCCAAGTAAAGGCTGTTCACTGAACATTGACTAAAATGAAGACGTATTTTCCCGAGTCTGGCATATTTGTTCCCTTAGTGGCGTACGATTTGAATTATGAGATATATCTCTGCCCATTCATACAATAAGCGCCAACAAGAAATTAAGTTCGGTGACGTGACAATAGTATCCAAAGTACGATCATTTACTATGTATGTGCATTTAATTATTAGGTTAGATCTAGAAATTAGTGGAAAAATTACCTGATCTGCAACGTCCTCCGCAGTGGACACATATTCATTTGGAATTTGCATATTTTACCCCGAAAACAAGCACAACACTCACAAAATGAAAATTCACTGCCATTCACTGCCGACTGCCTTCAGAATCGTCACGTCAGTCTGTCGCCGTCAAATGACGTGTTGACACTTTGACAACTTTGCATACTTCCTGTCCCTGTCGGGCATTTAAAAAAACAACCATTTAAACTACAGTCAAAAGGGGTGAATAGGAAAAACGGTAAATAGGGAAAAAATGGGGAATGAAAGACAATTGAAATCATTATCAAATAGAATTTCGAAAAAGTTAACACTAAGATGGTACTAAGATCCCCGCAAGGGATTTGGCGTGAAGTTATGTATGTATGTAATATGGTACTAATCCACAGTTGAATGGATAATGGCACTCATATACGGACACTTATATTAAACAAAATGCCACGAATATATAACGACCTGGTTCCTAAAATTTTTAAGTCTTCTTTTTTTTGTTACAATCATCCATGGCACTTAAATAATGTTCCAATTCCCAAATAAATAAATTTTGGCAACAATATAAAAAAGCACGATACACTTATTATATAAGACCCACTAATTTTTTTCGATAGTATCTATTTAAACACAAATTTTAGATAACAATGCAAAGACATTATGTACTCTTTTAATGTGCTGCATTGGTGTTTCATGTTGAGTAACTTAAATAAATGTTTATAAAAGTACCTTCAAGTGTCGATAAAGATATTATGGGTACTGTTACACATTTTCAACCTTGCTTGCTGAATATATATGGGGAATGGTGAAATATCGTGTTTAGTGTGCTCTCCTACAGAGTCGTCAGGACTCCCGCTCAACATCATGCGTAAAGTGCCACGACTTTATCTATGATTAGGTTAGGCTAGGTTAAGTTAGTTTAGATTAGTTTTTGTTGGTATAAATAAAATTAGTACTACATACTCTCAGTTCAATTCCTTTATTACGAATATATTTTTCAGTAACTGACATCCACACGACAACTAAAAACAATTGCAGTTGTCATTATTTAAATAGTTCCAATAGTTTTAAGTTTCATCATCATTTTCATCATCATTACTTCATCATAAAAAATAACGTCAGACAAGGCAGCATGGCTTAAAAGCTTTAGCCTGTCCAATAATGAACAAATTTAAAAAAAAAATATTGTCAAACTTTGTTTTTGATGTGCGTGTCGTGCGTGATAAAGATTAATAATATAAATATTCGCAATTTAAACTCACATTAAGCCAGATATAAGAAGAAATAACGATAAAACTAACTAAATATTTTCGATAAACATATTGGTAAGCTTACTACGTTACTGTTATTTTAAAGCAAGCCGAAAAAAGAAAGCATTGATACCTGTTTCAACTACACTTCTGTTCATATGCTCTATTTATATGCTTCTATTTATATGCTCTGTGCTTCTGTTGTAGATAATGCTTGAAGTAACGTGCAACGACCGCCTTGGAAAAAAAGTTCGTGTAAAATGCAATCCAGATGACACTGTTGGAGATTTGAAAAAGCTAATAGCAGCACAAACAGGGACCCGTTATGATAAGATAGTCCTAAAAAAGTGGTATACAGTATTTAAAGATCACATCAGGCTATCTGATTGTATCCTTTTTATAAATAGTTACATTAGTGTATTATCATTCTTGCATATGTTTTTTTTTATTGGCAAAATACTACTATAAAGAAGTAAAATATCTTTGTTTACAGTAATAAGAAGAAATAAATAAATTACATTATTTACAATATATGCAATTAAAAAACTATCTGAAATCAAATTCCTCTGCATCTCGGTCTACTGGCAGTGTGCCCAGAAGACTGGCCGCATTGCCACGCTGAATGGCAATGCTAATCCTCTGTGCGAAGAATAGACTAGCCCTCTGGTTGTGAGAGGCTTCGATAAAGCCGATTATTGCAAGATTTTTGTAAAGTGCACTAGCACTCGGACCCCCATTGTCCCCTAAGTCTCAATCCTAAACTTTAAAACTTTTGTAGATTTTTCCTGCATTAGAAGAAAAGAGTGTCCAAATAACCATACAGTAAACAAAAAGTCATTCACTTTAGCTCATACATGAATAATCTAAAAAAAATGTTTGTATTTTTATAATTTCACATCTTTTTCCACCCAAAGGTTGTAGGCTGTGGCTTGCTTATCTTGCTGCATTGTTACATTTTAATTACTATAGGTACCTATTGGTGTATACAGAGCACAATGTTCTATAAGAGGGTGGCTACTAGAACTAAATTTTCTAATTTATAAGTTTCCTTACATTTTTACTCAGATGAAATCCATGATGGCATGAATTTGGAGTTATATTACCAATAATATATTATATGTACTGGAGTTTGTTACAGTTTTATCATAAGTAAATATTAATTTTAATCAAAAATTGTTTTATTTTATAGTGAGTTGGGTGTATTAGATTACAATGAGTAGGCTTATCAATTTTTTGTTCAATTCATGCCTTAGATATTGAAAACTTCCAGCACATGATATCTATCCTATCCTACAAACCTATTCTTTTGGTGAGGGCTCTGTTTCATTTAAAAGATATACAATATTTATCATCATTGTCATCTTTCACAAAGCCACGGGCATACTTGGACCCTCTCATTCTAAAGCTGGAGTTTTTTACCATTAAGCTCTTAGACCATCTCAATTTACTCTCTTCAATTTTCTGTTATGCTGTGTTATAATAGGACATGAGGGAAAATGTAATTGTTGCCAGAGTTAAATAATAATTTCTGATATTTAGCAGTGGTAGAGCCACTCAGTTCACTGTATGAATGGGCCGGTTTGACCTGTGAAATATTACTGTTTCTCAGAACATCAACATAAAGTGAGTGACTCATGCCATGATTCATTCCGTGAGGATTATAGATTCCTATATCGGTCTTTGTGAAAACTGCGTATCAACAATACTTTAAAATAAAATTGTGTAATCAGGACAAGTCTTGGGTTCCTCACAAAGAGTATATAAATATTTATATACTCTTTGATATAAATATTGTATGGTTCCTCTTAATGTATGTCAAAAATGTGTCGATTGTCTACGATTGTGGTCCAGCGGAAAAAGAGATAAAGTAATGTTCGGAACACCCATGGTTTGGCGAGAACCTCAAAACCATCATGACGACTGCGTTGTGAAAATAAACGAAATTAACCCTGTCAATCGAAATAAGTGGCTATATCCTGTCTTATCTTCTGCTCAACGATCTCAAATAAAATCACGAGAGGTACAACCCAGCATACTTTAAAGTATCGATACTTTCGCAGAGCTTACGCCGTGTAGGGGGTACCAGTCGTTCTACCGCTGGAGAATCCTCCCCTGAGCGTCCACGGTCTGGCGTTTGCCAGAGCATGGACGCTCAGGCTGCCCCGCGTATTCTGGGGAGGGCAAATTTCCGCTCGAAAACTAAAACTGTCCGGGGCAAACGAGAGGGCATCGTCGCACCCCCTGCCATGCTTAACGTGGACTTCTCTAACATCAGGGGTATGCGCACTAATTTGCTTGCCGTCCACCACCATCTGGAGACGACAAAGCCGGCCTTGCTCTTTCTTACGAAGACGCAGATATCTTCTCCGGCAGACACCACGGATCTCTCATACCCCAGGTACAAATTGGAGCATTCCTTTGTGCCGCGGGCTGGGGTATGTGTGTATGTCCGAGAGGATATCTGTGCTCGACGCCTCGGCAGTCTTGAAGGAAGGGACCTATCGACCTTATGGCTGAGTATAGACTGCGATGACCATCCCTGCCTCTACGCATGTCTTTATAGGTCCCATAGTGGTAACAACGAAACGGACCGACTCATGGACCACATACAAACGGCTGCAGATTCCGTACTTCAACAGGTCCCACCTGCGGAGATTGTGATCCTTGGCGATTTCAATGCCCATCACGCCGATTGGCTGGGATCACGCACAACGGATCACGCAGGTAGATCTGTCCATGACTGTTCATTTGCTAGAGCAAATTTGCTCTAGCAAATGAACTGACACAACTGGTTACAGCGCCCACGCGCATTCCAGATGTCGACGATCATTTACCTTCCCTGTTGGATCTTCTGCTGACCTCCCATGCCGACGGATATGTGGTCTCCGTAGACGCCCCTTTGGGCTCTTCGGACCACTGTCTGATAAGGAGTACAGTGCCACTTACGTGCCCACTTCGACCGCGTATTGCGAGTCGCCGCCGTGTGTGGCACTATAGGTCAGGGGACTGGGATGGGATGGGAAATTTCTTCGCGTCCTACCCATGGGGGCAGGTTTGCTTTTCGTCGGATGATCCTGACGTCGTTGCCGACTCTGTCACTGATGTGGTGCTGCAGGGAATGGAGCTTTTCGTTCCATCCTCAGTGGTGCCAATCGGTGGCAGATCCCAGCCCTGGTTTGATCGCACATGCAAAATGGCATTAAGCTTTAAGCAAGAATGTTATCAAACCTGGGCAAATGCAGCGGCGTCTAGGGACCTAAATACCGGCATTTACAATAAGAAGTACAACTATCCCTCCAGATCCTTCAAAAGAGTGTTAGCCGTAGCAAAGTCTAAGTACATAGGCAAAATTGGGGAGAAACTAGTTCGCCTTCCCTCGGGAACTCGTGCGTTCTGGTCTCTCGCCAAGGCTGTCCTTATGGAAACTTCTGCAAACCGTCCCTTCCGCCATTGCACAGGGAAGACCAGTCATTGGCCCACGACGCTAAAGAGAAAGCCGACCTTTTTGGCACTCTTTTTGCGTCCAACTCGACTTTGGACGACAGGGGGAAAATTCCACCTCTAATACCGCGGTGTGACTTCGCCATGCCAGACATTAATTTCCGGCAAAATACTGTACGGCGTATACTTTTCTCCCTGGATGTCCACAAGTCGAGTGGGCCTGACGGAATCCCAGCAATAGTGTTGAAGACGTGTGCGCCAGAGTTGGCACCGGTCCTAACGCGTCTTTTCCGGTACTCCTACTCTCTCGGCGCCTTACCATCATCATGGAAAGTAGCTTTAGTCCACACGATCCGTAAAAAAGGTGACCGCTCAGACCCGTCTAACTACAGACCTATCGCCATCACCTCTTTGCTGTCAAAAATAATGGAAACCATTATTAACCGCCAGTATGGATTTCGACGCGGCCGCTCATCTGGTGATCTCTTAGTTTACCTAACTCATCGTTGGGCAGAGGCGGTTGAGAGCAAGGGGGAGGCGCTGGCTGTTAGTTTGGACATAGCGAAGGCCTTCGATCGGGTTTGGCACAACGCACTTCTATCGAAGCTGCCGTGTTATGGGCTTCCCGAAAAATTGTGCGATTGGATTACCAGTTTTCTCGCCGCTCGGTCGTTGTTGACGGTTCATGCTCCGACTTAAAACCGGTCAATGCTGGAGTCCCACAAGGCTGCGTACTATCCCTTACGCTGTTTCTTCTGCACATAAATGATATGCTGAATAACAGCAATTTACATTGTTATGCGGACGACAGCACGGGGGATACTTTATATACCGGCCGCGCTAGAATTTCTCGGGAAAACGTCGATGAGTATCGGAACGGACTTGTGTCTGAAATGCTCTGCTTGGTCAAGTCTCGGACTGGGGCCGACTAAACTTAGTCCAATTCAACCCCAAAAAGACACAGGTCTGCGCGTTTACCACTAAAAAGACACCCTTTGTCGTAGCTCCCTGTTTCGAGAACGCTCTCCTGACACCGTCAGCTCATATCGGAATCCTTGGTGTCGATGTGTCGAGCAACGTCCAGTTTTGCGGTCATCTGGAAAGCAAAGCTAAGCTGGCCTCAAAAAAGCTCGGTGTGCTCAATAGAGCGGGACGGTGCTTCACGTCAGGTCATCGATTGCAACTTTATAAAGAGCAGGTAAGACCCCGCATGGAGTACTGTTCCCATCTTTGGGCGGGAGCACCCCAGTACCAGCTTGCTCCATTTGACCGCATTCAACGAAGGGCGGTTCGGCTCGTCGACAACCAGGCAATTTCCGACGGGTTTGATTCCCTGGCACTGCGGAGGGACATTGCTTCTCTGTGTGTCCTATATCGAATCTACCACCGGGAGTGTTCCCAGGAATTGTTCGGACTATTACCATCCGCTGATTTCCGCCACCGCACATCGCGCCAACACTACCACGCACATAAGCTAAATGGTTGGCGATCTACGACAGTGCCCTTCAGCCGACACTTTTTGCCGCGCACGTCTCCTCTATGGAACCAGTTGCCGGCAGAGGTATTCCCGGACCGATACGACTTAGGGACCTTCAAGAAAAGAGCATACTCCCACTTAAAAGGCCGGCAACGCTGATTCGACGCCCCTGGTGTTGAGGATGTCTATGGGCGGAGGCGGTTACTTTCCATCAGGTGACCCGCAGGCTCGTTTGCCCCTTTTTCTCATAAAAATAAAATTAAAAAAAAACACATTTAGCGAACAACCAACCATTTAATCAAGAAGAACTAAATGACTTGGTAAGAAACCTGAACTTAACCGTTAGAAGCTTCTGAAATATTAGCATCACGTTTAAAAGAGAAAAAAATACATTTCCGGAAACAAATATTACATTCTATAGTATCAGAGAGTAATTTCCTAGGCAAAAAGAAATCTGTCGACTATGTGGAGCTTGTTGAGGCCATGCTATCGAATTTTAAGGAACTAGGGTGCAACATGAGCATAAAAATCCACTTCCTGCACTCGCATTTAGACCGATTTCCACAAAATTTGGGTGATTACAGTGAAGAGCAGGGTGGAAGATTCCACCAGGATCTTCTTACGATGGAAGAGCGTTATCAGAAGTGGTGGGACTCACATATGATGGCAGACTATTGCTGGAGCTTGCAACGAGATCTACCTCAAGGAGTTCATTCCAGGAAATCCTTAAAAAGATCATTTTATTGTATTTCATAACGAAAATATTTACTTAATCTATTTTTTTTAATGTATTTTTTGTGATCAGAAGTGTGTGGTGTAAGTAAGAGAAAAAAAGTATGTAAGATGAATAATGTGTGTCAGGAGATTCGATCGGCAGCGTCAAAAAAGAAGAAAGCTTGGCTGGACTGGTTGGCTACAAAAGCTAACCAAAATATAAGGAAGGCAACGAATGAAGATGTATGCAAAGCAAGAACCGAGTATAAAAGATTGAAAGGTGTTGTGAAAGAAGTAACAGCGAAGGAAAAAGAGAATGAAAGAGATGAATTTGATAGGAAGTTATCTGATGACTTCCAGAATAATATTTTACTATTTTGGAAGTCCATAAGATCAGCCAGAAGAAAAATCTCCACATCGCAACTGGGCCAAATCAGAAATAAGGATGGAACTATGTTGAAAGGTGAGAAGTATGTTCTGGGTAGATGGAGAGAATATTTTGAGAGTCTGTTTGAGAAGGAATACAGCAGTGTGCAGAATGAAGTTTTTAGTGAAGGTTGTGTTGAAAGGGATATCAGCATAGAAGAGATTGTGAAATTAGGTAAGACTCCGGGATATGATAGAATATCAGCCGAGATGCTCAAAGCTGGACAGGGCCTGGTAATAAAACTACTGCACCGAATTTTTAACTTGTGCTTAGGGGGGCGCATTGTGCCTGCAGACTGGTGCAACGCTGTGATTGTGCCGCTATACAAGGGTAAAGGGTCGCAACAAGAGTGCAAGAACTACCGAGGCATCAGCTTGTAAAGCATCGTCGGCAAACTTTATGCAAGAATATTGGTCAAAAGGGTGATGAATGAAACTGATCAGAAAATATGGGATGTGCAAGCAGGATTTAGGAAAGGAAGGGGTTGTATGGATCAAGTTTTCTCCTTACGAAGCATAGTCGAAAAATTTTTGGCTAAAAGTCAAAAGGTTTACTGTGCTTTCGTAGATTTGGAGAAGGCTTATGACAGAGTGGTGAGGAATGAATTATGGTTGACACTATCCTTATATGGGGTGAGCAGTGGCTTGATAAGAGCGATGAAATCACTTTACAGCGATTCCAGAGCTTGTGTCAGGATAGGAGGGGCATATACGGACTGGTTTAACATCGAAAAGGGTGTTAAACAGGGATGTGTAGCTTCGCCAGGACTGTTTAACCTATATATTGATAATTGTTTAAAAGATTTGAAAGAGAGTGTGTATGGATTAAAAATGAACGATTTAATCATCAAATGCCTTCTTTACGCTGATGATCAGATCCTCCTGGCGTCATCTTTCGAAGAATTGCAGTTGATGATTAATATATTACATGGGTCTTTGAGAGAGAAAGGAATGAAAGTGAATGTATGTAAGACTAAAGCAATGGTTTTTGAAAGAGATAAAAATATGTCTAAATGCGAGATTGGGATTGATGGAGAAAAAGTGGAACAGGTGAAAGAGTTCATGTATTTAGGCACAAAGTTTACGAGAGATGGAAAGTATGAATGCGATATTGAAAGACGGATTTTGGCTGGAAATCAAGTGAATGGGGCCCTGAACAACTTTATGAATAGCCAGAAAGTCTCCAAAAAGGCACGACTGGCTGTACACAGAGGGGTTTTGGTTCCCACGCTTATGTATGGGAGTGAATGTTGGGTATGGCAGGAGAAGCACAGAAGTAAGATTAATGCTGTAGAAATGAGGAGTCTGAGGAGTGTAGCTGGAGTAAGCTTGGTGGATAAAATGAGAAACAGTGTAATTCGAGAACGTTGTGGTGTGAAAGAAGATATAGTGACAAGGATAGAGAAAGAGATGCTTAGATGGTTCGGACATGTAGAAAGGATGGACGAAAGTAGACTGACTAAACGAATTTATAAGACAAGTGTGAAATGGCGAACCGGTAAAGGACGACCTAGGCGGACCTACCACCAACAAATCTACGATGTGTTTGTGAGGGGCCAGGTCAGGAGTGGCCACAACCGACGAGCATGTATGAACGCGATAATGAGAGTGGAGGAAGCAAGAAACGTATGTCAGGATCGTAGCAAGTGGAAAGAATTAGTCTCTGCCTACCCCCATGGGAAAAAGGCGTGATTGTATGTATGTATGTATTTTTTGTCAAAATAATAAAACCTAATTTTTCAAAAAGTAAAGCTGTTAGCAATCTTCTAGTATTTTTTTCATATTCAGGGCCATAGAAATCCTTATTAGCAGAGAAAAAAATAAAGGAAACAAAACTTGTGTTGAGCAGTGTAATTCATGTCTGATGTTGTGAAGAAAAAATTATAATTTTCGAGATTTAGCACTTTATTTGCAAACGCTGGCTGAACCTTAAGTGATAGAATAAAACAATGTACACCTACTTATGATTTGTACTAACTTATGGAGCGACGGATATAGGACTTCATTTATAGTGATATTTCTTAAGTTATTGAAGACAGATTTAATATCTAATGTAAAAGCTAATATAACCCTAGTAAGGCCTAGCATAAAGCCAAAGCTTCTGAGCTAGAACATGGTCAATTTATATATTTGCCAAGTACAAAATGCCAAATACGTAAATCGACAATTTAGCAGAAAAAAAGTGAGTAATTCGATCAATCCAATGAAGTAGGAAACCTCTATAAAAGACAATGGATCAATCTTATTCAATTGACAATCAATTCCATTCATTCTTTATTTGGCCGCCATTGTTGGTTTTTGGTTTTGGCAATTTGGCTGTCGTCCATAATAGTAATTTGCTCTGATCGTGTGGTGTTCTTATAGATCACGTCCTTTTTGAATAAAAACTGTGCTGTTAACGTTTCAGTCTTGTATTTCTATCTTAGGTATAGTAAATATTATGTCTGAATTAGACGGTGAGTTCTGTTGTGGACCTGATAATCTGAACAGTTTGGCCTTCTTCACTAATCTAAGTCGATTTTCAGAGTACAGTCAGCAGAAACCCGTTAAAACGGGTAAACAACATAACGTATTACCAATATGGGGTAATGAACAAACTATGAATCTGAATCCATTAATATTAGCAAATATTCAGGGTTCTAGCTACTTCAAAGGTAGGTAAGCAAACATACCAACGCACTGGAGATTGGACTTCGTTTCCACTTTTATTTATTATTTTCATAATTTTATTTGTTAGGTTATGATTTTGATCTCTTTTTAACTACCTTTCTTAAAATAAATTTATGTTGCAAATTTAGTTTATCTGCTTAATTTATTAATTTCAAAATGAACATCCTAAAAATGTAAAGATTTGAACAAATTTAATATCTGACCAATTCATGAACCAATATATATAAATTAAATTTATTTTCACCAGTGCACCTATTCAAGCTGAAGACCTACCATGAAGTTGTTGATGAAATCTACTACCAGGTGAAGCATTTAGAACCATGGGAGCGAGGCAGCCGTAAGACTGCTGGTCAGACGGGCATGTGTGGGGGCGTGAGTATGTTAAAATATTTTTAATTTTTGAATTATTTATTTTTCAAAAATATTTTGTTTTAAAAGCTTCTATGTTTTATGCAAAATTTATGTTTTAGTGCTTAGAACCTGGCTTATATCTTTGATTTATAACTTACAGCTTGCCTTAACCTCATTAAAGTTACTTATTGTAGGACAAATACTACTAAGAACATTATAGTGACAAAATAACTTCATTAATCAAAAATATCATGTTATTGTAATGCTAAAATGTTATTTCTTAAATTTGTATTCAGGTGCGAGGAGTTGGCGCAGGTGGCATTGTGTCCACAGCATTCTGTCTGCTCTACAAACTTTACACATTAAGGTTGACTCGCAAACAAGTTAATGGTCTTCTGCAGCACACTGACTCACCCTATATAAGAGCTCTTGGTAGGTATGAAATCTATCACTTCATATTTATGTAATACATCAAATTCTAATAAAAATAAGTTATACTATGTAGTGTTGTGATTTCTTCAAGGTATTGTGGAACCACAATGTTGTATAGCACAATTCAATTTTAAAACTTTATAAATATGAAATATATTAATTATTATTGTGAACATTTTAATATGATCTTGCATTCAAATATTTGTGTACCGGGAATGAAAAGTAATAATATTTAAAGTTTGCTTTAAATTTCTTACACAATTTTCATTTAGTTTGCAAGTTTCTTAAATTCTCTTCATAATTTTTAAATTTAATGTTTTCCAGGGTTCATGTATATTCGTTACACACAGCCACCTGCAGACTTATTCGACTGGTATGCAGACTATTTAGAAGATGAAGAAGAAGTAGACCCACGCGCCGGTGGAGGAGGACCTACCACTATGGGAGCCTTAGTGCGGCAGATGCTCATCAAGCTTGATTGGTTTAGCACCCTCTTTCCAAGAATACCAGTCCCAATTCAGAAACAGATTGAGCAGAAGTAGGTAACTTACTAAAAATCTTTATTTATTACTAGTTTTTCACCACATTAATAAACTTCTTAGATTATCGAGTCTATAATACATGCAAAGAAATTCATATCTAGTAGATGGCAATCTGGAGTCTAAAGACGACAAACAGAATAAACAACAAACAAAAAATTAACTTTTTGTTTGTTGTAAACTAAACAATCACTTTTAGTTTTTGGTAAATATTTTCCAAGTTAATAATATTGGTAAGTTCTCACTGCATAATACTTATATAATTAAACAAACATATTTAAGAATTTTGCTTTGGGATCTTAGATTAGTAGCTCTGTTATGCTTTAAATGGCAACACAATGCCATCATGAGGCAAGTTTAGGTTTTAGTTTATTGGAAACATTGACTACTAGGCTTTTGTTAAGTTTATATACTTATATTGTGTAGCTAGTAGTACTTATGGCTAAAATAAGGGATTGAATCCCCACTCTAGATAAAATGTATGTGTGAAGAAAATGAACATTATTATTTTATTTGGTGGCAATTTGCTGATATAGTTTCAGCAATTACTGCCAGTGTCATGATTTAACTACACACAGAAACAATATTCAAGGTCAGTATAAAATCAAAGTCTGTAATAATTGGTGGAGCCAGTAGTAAATAGTGTGAATATTTCTCCTAAAAGTTTCAACTAAAAATGGAATCTGCAACCTTAAAACATGAACCACCCAACAGTGAACTTCAGGAACTGTACCAAGAATAGGCATTGCTGTGGAATGTTTTAATGTGTTAAGTTTTGAAACATATATCCTATCCTAATAAGGAAATAAATTGTTTATGTACCAGATATTATTGTGCCAATAAAAAGATCAACTGTTTAAAGGAACTAAATATACTGCAAATGAAGACAAGATATTTTCATAGGGACTCATTAGTAAAAATGATAATACAAGCGTTACAATTGAGTAATTTATTGTTTTAATATCAGATTAGCAGAGCACAGTAGACAAACAGCTGCGGCGAAACCTGCAGCAAATTACAATAGAGGTAACAATAGTGCAAGCAGCGGAGCAGGTGCTTACAACCCCAGCAGAATGGACTCTGACCGAAGAGAACATGATGACAGGGATAGAAGAGATTATGCTGATACTGACAGGTGAGTACAAAAAGTTTTAAAATGCTACAATTGTAGCTAACCACATCCATGTATTATAATAGACAGATTTTGAAATGTAGGTAGATATTTACTAATCCAACAAAAAATCTGTGATGATGTATGTGTGTGCAAAAACATTTTTGTGGAAAATTTGATTTCTCAAGAAATTTTTGTTTGACCCTACACGTTACTAATTTACGATACGTACTATCGCAGATATTCAAAGGATAGAACGCGGTATGATGACCGAAGCAAAGACAGAGAACGCGAACGAGATAGGGATCGCAATGAGCGATTGGACCGAGGAGGCCGCGATCGGGAGCGACGTGATCGTGACCGGGACAGGCGCGAAGAGCCACGGTCACGTGACCGCCATCGGCACCGGTCACGCTCCAGAGATCGTCGCCATAGATAATTATTGAGAAATTGATACCCTTACGAATTTTATTAATAAATGAATACAATTGTTCTCTCAGTATTGTTTAATGTTACTTAACCTAATTGGGAGCTGCTTTCACAGGTAACAGTCCGTGTTAAACTTGGCCACCAAGATAGATCATGGCTGCCTGGTGGTACAGTACAGCTTGAATATGATTCCACACTCGTTCATAAATAGTGTGACAAATATCATGACTACAGTGACCCATCCCATCCGAAGTTTTATGCAATGTTATCTATATTACACCCTACAAGAATAAATTCACATAATCATGATTTACATAAAGCTGCATCATGTTTTTTTTTCTGATATGTTTGGTCCTATATATTATATATCTTCTTTCTTTTGATTGGTTGACATGTTGCATAACTGGGATAGTTATGTATGTATAAAACTATAGCTTAAAACAATGTGCTTACGATGCATCAATAAGAAGGTAGGTAAAAATGAAATAAGCTACCAAAATATACTGCATGCTTAATCACAGACTCATCACTTGTCAGTTAAGCTACATTTTCAACACAGAATTATATTTGCGTAATGTTAGAAATTTAATTAATTGTTAATTAAAAAAAAAAACCTAAACCATTTCAAAATAATGTTTAAGTTTAATAAAATGAACATTATTAATTCTGTTGCAATTTAATTTATATATATATTAAGCAGAATAGACAAGCTAAGAATAAATTAATTAATATCAAATGCAATATAACATAGATCTTCAGAGATTATTGTGTGCATGTTATGCTGCAGCACCTTTAGTGTTTTCCTGTTGTTCAAATTTAGGATACTTGTCTTCCACATTTGCCCAAGATATTTTACTGTTAGATAGATCTCGAACAACTACAGGAACATCAGTTAATGGTAGTCTGACTTGCCCCATACTATCTCTTTCTCGTAATGTCACTGTATGTGGTATTTTTATAGTGTCAAAATCAATAGTGATTGCATAAGGCACACCCAATTCATCAGTTCTGGCATATCTGCGGCCAATAGAGCCAGAGGAGTCATCAACTTTGTGAGAAACATCAACATTTGTTAACTCTAAAGATAAATCCCGTACGAAGGGCTGGAATTCAGCATTACCGCTTAGAGGTAAAACAGCACATTTCATTGGTGCAACAGTAGCTGGTAATGAAAAATAGGTCCTTTGTTCACTACCTTCTCTCATTCTGAAATTGTGTTCTAAAATACAATAGAGTATTCTCCCAATTCCAAATGATGGTTCAATCACATTAGGAATGATTTCTTCCACATGGATTGTTTTCTGAGTCTTCTTTACACTTACAAAGTTGGGTGTCAATTTGAAATCACCACTAGGAGTACTGAGAATATATTCTCCGTCAGTTTCTAATTTAGTTTGAAGATGCTCTAAAGATACTGAATCCATTGCTGCTAAAGAATCATTAATGACCTTGGCATCTTTTTTAAATTCCTTGCCAATGGTTGTTTTGTTTGGAACAGCTTCAACAACTTCAATCTGTTTAGGTGCTGGTAGTTTCTTTTCAGCAGCCAGCCTGGTTCCAGTGGCTTTAGTGTGTTGGGTTAAATCATAAGCAGACCTATCAGCACAGCCTACACACTCAATCCAACCATAGCTTGAAAGGCATTCAGCATCCCAGCAGTCACAGGCATAATGTGCCATTTCATTGCCCATGTGTTGTCTGAACCTCAACTTCTTGGGTTCTATCCCAACAGCTAACATGTACAAGTGAATCCTAGCCATGAAGTAACCAAGAGTCTCATTATTAACTATTCCTTTGGTTACAGCATCACCAATTGTCATGATCTCAGCAGGTTTACCTTGCTCTTGATTATCAGCAGAATACAACAACATTTGAGTATCCTTGACATATTCAAATTTAGGATGATCTTTAGTGTCACAGAAGTGTTCAATCTCACACATTGTGAATTCTCTAACTCTCAGGAGACCAGACCGAGGTGAGATTTCATTTCGGAATGAATTACCAATTTGTGCAGCTGCAAAAGGTAAACGCCCCTGGTTAAATTCCAAAAGGCGCTTGAAGTTTACAAATATACCTTGAGCTGTTTCTGGTCGCAGGAACCCTTTGACCAATCCGCTTGGACCAATTTGAGTGTTAAACATAAGGTTAAACTCTATAGGAGGAGTCAATTCATTGCCACTGATTGGGGACTTCATTTGAAATCTTTTCATGAGTGCTTCCATTTCATCTGCAGTCATACCATCAAGCTTAACCAGGATATTCTCAATTTCATCTTTAAGTTCTTTGCTTGTATTCTTTTCACTTTTGATCTTTTCAAGATGCGCTTTAATTAAGTGATCTAAGCGGAAGCATTCCCCAGACTTAACATCTTTGGTCATAAGATCAGCAAATCGTTCCACATGACCAGAAGCCTTTAAAACGGGCTCTGGTGTCAGAATTGAACAGTCAACCTCTAACATCTGTTCCTGAAGAATGAAGTACTTCCTCCAAAGTTGGATCATGTTACTTTTAAGAGCGCAACCCATAGGTCCAAAGTCAAATTGGCCAGTTATACCACCATAAATAGCAAAAGACTGATCATAAAAAAATCTCCTCTTAATAAGATCTTCCATTTTGGCTCGATCAAAGAACTCGTCTGCAGGCACAAGACTCAGTTCTTTATCCTCAAGAACTTTTTTGCGCGCTTTCAATTCTGCCACAGCTTTTTTAATATCAATTTCGGGCGCTTTCTCTTCTTTCAGTTTCCTAACCATATCTCCTTGTTCTTTCACTAAAGCTCTCAGAGGGGCCAAAATTTCTTCTATTTTAGGATCTGCCATGATTATTGCACGTACAGGATCAGTTATTTTAATTTTTCTATTAAGCTTTTTGGAACCCCACTGCTGACTATGAGATAATCTATTAAGATTACAGGCAATAGGCAAGTATTTACTAAGAACACTACTCTTATAAGCTAAAACTACTAAATTCCTCATCTGCCGAAGCGCAGAGTTATAGACTTTCGGATTAATTACAATCCATCTGGTAAAAGTAACCGGTAATCTGAACGCGTGGAAGTGATGAAATTTCTAACAAGACCATTGACAACTGACAACCAATGGATGACATAATGGGTACGTTCCAATAAACGCCCGCAACGATTGTAACAACCTCTGTATCGTTCCACTTATGCCGTGGTCGTTGCAAGCATAGATTTAGCATAGACTATAATAGATGGCACATGTCAGCAAAAATGTAGTAATATTTATCACTCACAGTGCAAAAGCGTATATTAGATTTTCAGGATATTTACATTTCAACACATGAACATTAATAATTTTATTTACATTAATAACTTCATAAGAAGAAATAAATTAATTACATTATTTACAAAATATGCAATTAAAAAACTACCTGAAATCAAATTTCTCCGCATCTCGGTCTACTGGCAGCGTGCCCAGAAGACTGGCCGCATTGCCACACTGAATGGCAATGCTAATCCTCTGTGCCGTTGAATGAACCACTGTTTTTTATCATACCGTGAAAAATTTTGATGTTTGTATTTTTCAGTCTTCGTAGTGATAATTGTGTTTATGCTGAAAGTATTATTAGATATTATTATTATGAGCACCAACGAAAATCACGATGTGGAAGTAAGTCTATGCCAACCGACCACATCATAAACTACTTTAGTTCGGTGCCCACGCGGCCTTCAATAAATGGGCTTGATAAATATTCACCCAGTCAACTCTCAGTCGTTTTGATAAGAACGCTACCATAAATTCAATTCAATTTTTACTCCATATTCATCTGAAATATTTACTTACAACCCTTACTGCTGCACGTTTTCACCGTGTCTCCATATTGCACACAGCGCTCAAGTTGTGCATTCCACCTATAATATTCGCCTACAAAGCTCGCGGTAGTCGCGGCGTTTTTACGCTAATGGAACGGCAATTCCGGCGGTCGTGGTGGATAGCGTTGCAGGCGTTACAAGGAACGTAGCCATAGTTTTTTTTGCTAAGTACTTAATTTCTTTTTCAAATAATTCAAATTTGACAGCACAAAGGACTTCAAAGGAGTCCGCCATTTTGAAATTTTATTACTGTTTGGTATTTGAGGAAGAAGGCTGTGAGACTTTTAATTTTACCTATCAAGTTATTTTTCTAAACTTTCGTTCTAACAGCGTACAAATCTGTATACGTGTTTACTATAATTTTAAGAATATTTATGAATTAAGTTGATTGAACAATGGACGATCCGAATAGGATGATGGCGCACGGCGGTGGATTAATGGGGCCGCAGGGTTATGGTCTAGCTGGTGGTGAAGGAACACCAGCTGCGGGTGAGGGAGAAGCTCGTAAACAAGACATCGGAGAAATATTACAGCAGATCATGAATATCACCGATCAAAGTCTTGATGAAGCTCAAGCAAGGAAACACACACTGAACTGTCACAGAATGAAGCCTGCCTTATTTTCTGTGTTATGTGAAATTAAAGAGAAAACAGGTATGTGAATAAGATATTTTTGATATTTTATGGGAACCGGTTGGGTTCCCTTAAAATATCATAGGGTTTTAAGAAGGTGTATTTTTTTAGTCTGTGTATGGTTTTCGTGGTTTGCTACAATGCCTTGGCTTGATGGATGTTCACATGAGTAGTGTCGTTAGATTAATCTAGTGTTCTAGTGCCATGGGTGTAATTCTTGTGCTTGTCTATAAGAATTGTGCCCATATTATAGTGTGTAATAATTAAACAATTAATTATGATAGAATATCCAGTATATACAGTCTATTAAAAGTCATAATGCTATATAATAAATCTTATTTAGTAAGTAGTACATCATGCTGTAGCCATGTTCTTAGTGTTTTTTTGCTGTATTATTTAATGCTGTTTTCATTTGAAAATGCTCTATGGTTGTGAGAAAAGTATCTCGAATTGATTCAGATATATTTTATGTAATTTATCTGTTGATATTTTAAATTGCTAATATAATACTGTGCAGTACTGTCTCTCCGCAATACTCAAGAGGAAGAGCCACCAGATCCACAATTGATGCGTTTGGACAACATGCTAATTGCTGAAGGTGTGGCTGGACCAGAAAAAGGTGGAGGTGCTGGTGCTGCAGCATCTGCTTCGGCTGCTGCTGGTGAATGGGGTTAGTTGTACCACTTTATTATTTAGTTTAATTACAAGTTATGTCTACTTATTAAAGTTGTTTACTAAATATAAATCTATGTGCAGATAACGCAATTGAACACTCTGATTACCGTGCTAAGCTGGCTCAGATCCGTCAGATTTACCATCAGGAGTTGGACAAGTATGAGAATGCATGTAATGAGTTTACTACTCATGTAATGAATTTGCTGCGGGAACAGAGCCGCACCAGACCTATTACACCTAAGGTTTGATGGAATCTGTTTATTTCCTTATTTATTTTAATTATTAACTTTAGTTTTGTACCGTCAAAAGTAGTTTTGGCATTGATTTAATATTATTAGATACTATTTAAAATACTTGATTTACATATTTTTTTTGCCATTCTATCATCAGTTAGTACATCTTTAATTAATAACATGCTTAATATAGTTTGGGGAAAGCCACATTATTAATTGTGAGATTACCATAGTTATAGCTTTTAGAATTACAAAATCTGAAAAACCATATGTCATGTAAATTTTCTTACAACTTTGAATGTGTTTATTAGGAAATTGAACGCATGGTGCAAATCATCCACAAGAAATTCAGTTCAATCCAAATGCAACTGAAACAGTCCACATGTGAAGCTGTCATGATACTGCGTTCTCGGTAAGTATTGCAATAACAATGTTTAAAATATAACATTGTACTATATATATGATGGTAGGTCAATTAGTCTGTAACTTTTTGAATTTCCCCTCTCTTAATTGAAATGGCTACACTGCTCCAATCGACAGGCAATCAGGCTAACAGTTGAATATTGACAAAATTTGAACACGCCGCATCATTTAGTTTGTGTTCGTCAGCCGTTAGGAGCAGATTACCACGCGTATTGAGAGAAATGGGAAAATGTTAATTTCGTGTGCTCATTATGCATTATTTTTTGTGGAAAGAATCCATCACTGCGAAAGCTTTCATAAAGCAGTATACATCATAAACCATTTTTCTGGCTTGTCGGCGTAAAGCTATAGTTGGTACTGGCATTTAATTTAAAGGAATAATAACTTACTAACAATACCAAATCAAAGCAATAACACTATGATGATAAAAAAAAACAAAACTTTGGTGCAACAAACTGAGTTCTGGTGCGAAAGGGACGTGGACACAGTGCGGGAAGCAGGGGTTGATCGACTCGTTCCCCGCGTGCCGTTACATGATTAAAGAGACCTGAAAATGGACTGCGCAAAAGTCCATTTTCAGATCTCTTTGGTCATATCTGTCAAATTTGGCCAACAACGTGCCGGGAGATAGACACTTTGCAAATAAATGTTTTGAAATCTACTTAATGGTCCATTCAGGACTGAGAACTTGACTATTACAAGATTCGCTATTGCTCAAAATAATTTCAAATCACTGTTGAGCTGGACAAACCCCTTAAAAAAATACTTTACTTGCAGTTTCTTAGACGCACGACGAAAGCGTCGTAACTTCAGCAAGCAAGCATCGGAAATACTCAATGAGTACTTCTACTCGCATCTGTCCAATCCTTATCCAAGTGAAGAGGCAAAAGAGGAGCTGGCAAGGAAATGTGGCATCACTGTCTCACAGGTATTGCTTAATAACATAACATAACTTCACGCCTTTTGTTACTCGAAGGTGTAGGCCGTTATGTCGCCGTTATATTTACGTCCCAAATGGAATATGGTGGCGAACCTATTGCCATACCGTGCACAAACTTTTCAGTCATCGATATTTATCACACATAACTTCCGAAAAGAATTTCGAAAAGTCATTGGTGTGTGCCAGTGCCAGGATTTGAACCCACCACTTCTTGAATCAGAAGCGGGGTGCTCGCCACTGCGCCACCGAGACTAATTCTTGTATCATATCAGTTCTTCAAATGAAGACAGAAAACAGAAAGTTTAGCAAAGTACTTGAGCTTCTCAATGAATATTTGTACTTTCATGTTGCTAATTCTACTTCTCGGAAGTTATAATGTGTGATAAATATCAATGACTGACAACTTTGTGTCCGGTGTATAGCAATAGGTCCGCCACCTATTCCATTTGGGATGTAAAGATAACGGCGAGTCTTGGCTTAACAGCCGCTGCCTACACCTTTGGGTAGAACAAGGCTTGTGTAATGTTGCTATGTTTGTTGTAACGTTTATTCTGTTTATAAATTTTGATTAAAATCTTATTATACTAGCCTTCCTTTATTGCATTACTAGCTGACCCAGTGAAAGCTCCAAATTTCGAAAATTATGACCTTTCCTTTACTACATTATTATACATACAAACCACCCCGTTGAGACCCTCTATCAATTAAAAATACCACATCAAAATCCGTTGCAAAGTTTCAAAGCTATCTTCTAACTTAACCTAACCATATAGGTGGACAGACAGTGGAAAGTGGCTTTGTTTTATACTATGTATTATAATGTAATTCTAGGTGTCCAATTGGTTCGGCAACAAGCGCATTCGTTACAAGAAAAATATTGGGAAGGCGCAAGAAGAGGCCAATTTGTACGCCGCCAAGAAAGCCGCCGGTAATTACTAATGTTTCAAATAATACTTTATTTTTAGTTGATATTATACCAGGTATAATAAATAAATCAGGTTTGTTTCTTGACTTCTCTGTAGAGGTTTTATAATATGTCAGACTTATTACAGTTGCTACACTTGTTGGATGTTAAGAGACACCATCCCTTGCCATTTGTATGGATTTTTTTTATATGGAAAATATATTTTCTCAGAACATAGTAGGGTTAGTAGTAAACATAAAAAATACATTGTAATTATATTATATGTAACAAATATAAATCCAGTGTCAATCACTCTTTGTGTTGAAGTATGCTTGTATGAAATTTAATTACAGTCTGATTGTATCTGAATCAATAATAAATAAATCAATCATTCAATTTCAAAGTATTGTGCCCTTAAAATCACTGTAAGTGTACACAGAACTTGTTAGTGAAGTTTCATTCTTTTGTCATGGATGGGTTAGGAAAGGTTGAGGTTTTCATTTTACTTCTCAGCTGACAAATGGGTTCGATTCCTACTTATATAAATAAAAAAATCTGTAATCCACTTTTTAGGTTTTTGTGGATGGGAAGAATTATTTGTACATGTATTTTTTTATGATAAATAAGATAGCCTGCTGTTGTGTAAGATAGTCTGTGGGTATAATTGAGAAGAGTGACCTACATGTAAGTACGTTTTCGTACACAGACTTGCCTTGGGTCGGTGCGGGCCGCGATGCCGGCACACCGCCCTCCAGAGCCACCCCATATTACAGTAATACATAGATATTATATAGATTATTATTATACTTACCCATAATTATAACAAATATCAATTACACACCAAAACTTAACTCACATGGTTATCTTTCGTAGCTTGTATATATAACAGAAATTAACGGCATACCACCTTACTCTACTCTTAGGACCATTACTCAGTACACGAAAATATATACTAACGCACTGATCACGCAAGCACTGTATACCGCGAGGGGTAGTTGACTGAAGGGTAAATTATATTTTCTAAAGCTCATGGTGCTGAATTCAGAAAAGGAACATAGGAATAGAATTTGGTTTGGTGAATGTACACCCAATATAATTCTAATATATCGATTATAAGGTAAGATCACAACACAAAAGTGTTTCTTATGGTTGCAATAACAAATGGGCATAACAACCGAATTGAATATGATTCCATTCTAAGGATTTTTAATATTATTAGGATTTTATTACATGTCTTTTGTGATTAATTGTTTCCATATGACAACAGTTTGACATACCATTAATGGAAATATAAATGTTGACTATATGTATGTAAAGAGGTAAAATATATTTCTAATAAGAATCATCAATGAAAGCTTTTCTAAATGGGTTTTTTTTAATACAATACAATGTATAAACGATATATCAAGCAGGAAAGATATCCACGCGACCGCCAAAACGTAGCTCAGTACTTTAGTTAAGTTCACAAGAAGGACACAACTGTAGGAGCCAATTTCACAGCAGCAGGCGCGTCTCCGTACTCGATGGGCGCCGCGTCGGGCACGGCCACGCCCATGATGTCCCCGGCGCCGGGCCAGGACTCCATGGGCTACTCGCTGCCCGCGCCCGGCTACGACCAGCCGCAGCCCGGCTACGACGGCTCCATGGGTTACGACCCCATGCACCAAGACCTATCGCCGTAGGCGCCCACAGACCTCTCGTACGGTAATATCACATGTTTATTCGTACCATGTGGCACCGTATTTCCTAATATTGCGGCGCTTTCTTATGCCACAATTATAAATTATAATTTCTTTTATTTTCAATCCAGATTTTATGTGTCTTTAGTTAGACAGTCGCCTAGATTACCCATTGCAAAACAAATCTGATCTATAAAATATATCTATATTCTATTTGTTATGTTACTTTCCTTTATTTCAGGTCGCGGGTTTGCCACAAATTGCGCAGCTTCCACAGAATTGCCATTTACATAACAATCACCCATCTGCTCGTTCCGTTACGGTAGCGGCGCCACTGTCGCATTAGCACCTAGTACGTACTCTAGTAACTATGTATACTATTACACATTATACAATATAAAAAGTAGCATCTACATATTATTAGCGATATTTTTGGAGGGAAGTGTAAATGAAACGTATATATTTGTTTGTTTTTTAATAATATATTATGACTGGCATACAGTATTGCTTTAAAGAATCATTTTATGAATTGTATTTGTATTGTAAATCATTGGCAAATATTGTTTATTGTGGGTTGTGGAAAGGCATTCTATTTTTCTAATGTCATTTATACAGTTTTAATGAGACACAGAGTGTCCTAGTATTTATTTGTTCTGTTATGTTTTTGAACGCGTTTTACCCACCGCCATCTAGATTAAAGATTACAAATGTATGGAAAATATGATACATATTTTATAGTAAAGGTTTTTTAAATTATTACATGTATTTTTTGGCAGACTGTTTGTCTTTCCAGAACACACGTTTCGTATTATTTTATACAAGGTACTTTATTATTTTTATAAATGATTTCTTTTTTCAAAAAGTAATTAATTTGGGCAGTATTAATAATTTACGGAAATAATCAAATTGGACACGGCGGGGGATCTCGTTTCTATACGCTCTAATGAATATTAAACTGTGAGGTGGTTATGAATATACGATATAGATGTATAAGTTGAAACTTAGTGTAATTTTAGATTTAAGCATTCAGATATTTTGTGCTGATATGTAATGAAGTGTATGTGTAGCGTGCGATCGTGACATCATATTTCTATATTATATTGAAATCTATATTAAATTTAACCGACATCTTGTAAAACATTACTGAAAATAATAGGCAGAGGTTCTCAATCTTGTTCACGGTGGGAGCACAAAAGCTCTGTATGTATACGCAAATATATTATAGATTGATATATATTTTATAAATACTTTACTTTAGTCTTCATTTATAACTATTTTAAAGTATTGACTGCTTAGTATTTTGAATACTGCGTTCCCCTGAATATTTGTTTCTTGGCAAATAGATATGAACTATAGTTTCTAAAATTTATGAAACTGGAAAAACAACAGCCGAAAGACAGCCTATTAGATTTCGCTTAGTAAAATATCGATTCGTTATGAACAAGAAAAAATATGTACGGTCGCACGGAACTGTGTGCAATTTATAAAAAAAAATAAAAATTATATATTAATTAGCGATGGTTGTGTTTACGCACACGCATTTTTGTCCCGATTTTAAAATGTTCAACCCTCTAAAATCAGGAGTCACGTTTTATTAGCAATATGTAGATTACATTTTGTTTTATGAACTTCTGAACACTTTGAGAAAAAATAATTTTGATTGCTCATTTTGTTTTATGAAACAACTGAAATATATGAGGCAATAAATCGCAACACAATATAACTACCGAGTTTAATGAAGTTCATGTGGGCTTGAATACAGTGTAGTCTCGTTTTTCTCATGTAATTAAAAAAAGATTTTTTTATTGTAAAATCTGTATCAAGTTCATAAAATTAAAATATAATATTAAGTCATAAGCAATGAAAACATAAATCAATCCCGGGAGTTGTGAATATCAGAATAAAACATTTTTATTTGTGGTGGTGTTGGTGGCACAAATTTAATTAACTAGTTGCGAAGTTGGTTACTTACTAACTAGTTACGTTTCGTTGCTCTCATTATTATTTGTCTATATTACGATTCCAATTAACATACAACAAATACTATATAAAATTGTCTCATTTATTTTTCGAAAAGTGTTACTTTTTATGAGTTGTTTTATCATCACAGCTATGTATTTATTTATAATGTCTACATACTAGGTATAATCAATTTACAGTTATATGCAACTAGTTTCGTAATATCGATTTAATACAACGCTTTTAGAGGGGAGAGATTTTTTTAATTAGTTGTTTTCGTCGTAGCAATATACATATATCAATCATGATCTTGAATTTTTTTAATAATTTATTATTATTCGGTTCGGTTTAGTGATAGTTTTGATGTAATACTGTTAGTTGTTAAGTTACGTGTTCTAAATATAAAATATCTGAAACTGTATACGAAATAAAAGTAAAACGAAATTTTAATGAAATGTTTTAACGCTATATGGAACATTGTAGTTTGTACCGCGTCCGGCCTCAACGTGCGTCGACTCTTGAACATTAACAAAATGTATGACGTTTTTAAACCAGATTCGTATCCATAAATAATAACATTCTTAATTAAGAAAGTTTTATTTACAATAATTAGAACAAATAAATTAATTACATAATATACAATTAAAAAACTACCTGAAATCAAATTTCTCCGCATCTCGGTCTACTGGCAGCGTGCCCAGAAGACTGGCCGCATTGCCACGCTGAATGGCAATGCTAATCGCCTGTGCGAAGAATAGACCAGTCCTCTGGTCGCGATAGGCTTCTATCAGCCTCTTTGCAAGATCTTTGTAAAGTGCACGAGCACTCGGACCCCGTGTCCCTAAAGTCTCGACTTCAAACGGCTCAAATACCTACAAGTCACCTACAAGTTTTCTGTACTTGTGCCGCTTGAGATTTTCTGCCGAAGCAGCAGCAGCACCGGCCACCTCTACCGTGCCTGGAAGATGCGATGGCGTAAGGGTGTCGACGCAAGTAGCAAGTAGTGTTCTTAATTATTATTTAACACTAGAATGACTACCTATTTTTTTGTGCAATGAGAGTTGGCGGACGAGGCGGCGCGTACACATATGTATACGATGACGAGTTCAATGTTGTTGCGACCATCAGATTGAATAAATACATTTTTGTGTAGTTACACGATGTTTTTTTTCTCTATAATAATAATAAAATTGTATATTGGCTGATATGCCGATGAACTAAAAATAACTGCATCTCTCATAGGAGGTATCGCCAGAGGTCTAACTTATAGGCAACAAGTTCTGCCAAAATGTTGATCATTCCCAAAAGTATCTAAGCATTTAGGTTGATCTGTTGATCAAAATAAATTTTTATTACGATCGTCCCAGTCGTTAAAACGAGTTTAGTCATACGATGCACATAAGAATAATGGACATACCTCGTAAAGAGGTCATTGCCGTTGCACTTATTTACCTAACTTTATACGAGCATTTGTTTTCCATATGAAACTTTGAATGGTGTGTTTTAGGTTTTTGCGAAAAATACATATCTTATATCTTTAAACGAGCAATTCTTGTATATATATATATATGTATATTAATTGGAACTCGGAATCGGCTCCAACGATTTTCATGAAATTTAGTATATAGGGGGTTTCGGGGGCGATAAATCGATCTAGCTAGGAATCATTTTTAGAAAATTTCATTTTATCGTGTTTTATCGATAATCAACTTAAACATCAACTTACTTTTTGGAATTCCTGACATCTATTGGCGAATGCTATAATTATTTTAAATTGTGAGCAACTAACTTGCTTTAACGACAACAACACTAAAGCTATTCCAGCAGATGGCGTTGTTTATAAAAAAAAAGAAAATACCGAGCAAAGCTCGGTCATCCAGATATTTATATATAAAGACAGATAAACAGTTATATATAAATATAAAGCTGGTTTTCTGGCTATGAAAACTATTAAATACGAACGCTAATTTTATCTCTGCTCATAACTTTGAGGTAGTTGAAGCGGGAAACATGATCAAGTGCAACATCCACTCAAATTATATTTTCTTTTGAGGTTCCCTATTTTTCTGTAAATTCCCTATTTTTCTTCAGTGGTAGAGCCAAGCAGTTTGCTGCATGAATGGGCCGGCTCGACCGGTGAAATACCACGACCTCTCAGAAGATCATGTAAAGTGGCTCATGCCGCGTTTCGTTCGGTGAGAGAGGTACCCGGAGGCCTTTCCCCCTTCCCCATCCTTCCTTATCCCATATCCCTTTAAGGTTGGCACCGCAACAGTTACACTATATGTGTTGTTGGTGTCCATGGGCGGCGTTGGTTGCTATCCATCAGGTGACACGCCTGCTCGTTTGCCCTCCTATCCCATAACAAAAAAAAGTCACCACATAACATAACTTCACGCCTTTTTCACCTGTAGGCAGTGGCTGTTAAGCCTCGTCTCGCCGTTATGTTTACGTCGCAAATGGAATAGGTGGCGAACATTTGCCATACCGGGCGCAAAGTTTTCAGTCATCGATATTTATCACACATAACTTCCGAAAACAATTTCGAAAAGTTCATTGGTGTGAGCTCGTGTCAGGAATCGAACCCGGACCTCTTGATCGGATGTCGTGTGCTCGACCACTAAGCTACCGAGACTTAAAAATTACCATTAAAAAGAAAATATTAACCAAGTACTTTTTGTTGTAAACAAAAAGGCGTGAAGTTATGTTTGTAACTTCACGCCTTTTTTTCTACCCCGAAGGTGTAGGCAGCGACTGTTAAGACTACTCGCCGAATCATTAAATTACGCGTCCCAAATGGAATTGGTGGCAAATCTATTGCCATACACGGGGCACAAAGTTGTCAGTCTTCGATATTTATCACACATAACTTTCGATAAGAATAGCGAAAAATCATTGGTGTGATCCCGGAATCGATCCCACGACTTCTGAATCAGAAGCTGGAAGCATAGGATGGAATGAGTAGGTGAACTGAGCTTCATGCTGTAGCGAGTTTTCGATGCTCAACTTCAGACTATAACTACCTAGATTATTATCTCATTATCTAAAATAAACAACGCTTACAATGAACTGTATTTAAAGCTTGTTTTCACGTTATATAATAATTGTAAGTAATTATCACAATAATTTTCTATTGATAATAAATGCGATAGTGCACAAGTAGGTACCTATATTTATTTTATTTTTTTCTAAACATGATACAGTTCCGTTGTTACATCTTACTACTATTAGCGTCGATTTGTACTCTGAAAAAAGGTAAGCATTCTCATCACAGAACAAATATTTGTGCAGCGATTGGATCTTTCAGAATCTATCATGTTTGCTCAATTTTCTGAAGGTATTATTACAGTAGGTAGCACTTCCTTATTCCTTGCACCACAGAAATAGATCAAGATAGAACGGCGAATAGGCGTGGCAAGCGTGCCAAAACCATGCACTATATTGCATGCTTTTCGAAACTCGCTCTCATTACGCAACGAGCGTTCCTGCCATGCGTTCAGGACGTAAAAAAATAGATAAAACTTCACATATATGCCTTATTGTGCTGTGGCAAATTCTAAAAACAAAAGTAGTGAATCAAATATGAAAAAAGGAAATATTTCGTATGATCAGTAAGTACAGAAAATCAGTAGAAAGTATTTTTTTGAGATTATAAATTATTGTTTTACTTTTACTATGTTCAATAATTACGATCACAAGTTGTATATTTTTTCGTTATGATAAATATCCATTGCTGTCCGCATTCAACGCTCGTATACAAAAACATTGCGCGTATAAATTATACGCGTAATGTACGTCGAACGAACGAAATACACAATACACCTGCTAGTTGATCGCTGTGTCTGTTAATCGCTGTGTTTGGCCTTCGAATGTTAGAGATGGGCACTCCATGTATCGTTGAGTCTTAGGACTTATCGATAAATTAATTCAATAATAATTTGAGTATCAGGTCATGTCTTGCTTTGTCCCTACTTTATTCTAACACCACAAATTTCAACCAAAGTGCTTCGTAATTACATTGGCAGCAGTTTATTTGACAGTATAAGTTTTTACCAATTTGACCAATCGCCGATGGAAAATAATTTCGTTCTTCTCAAACAGGCAGTAACCGAGGTATATGTAGACGTTCGGCTTCGTTATTTAACCAGGACTGTGAGGCCAACCCTTACAAAAAGGCAAATATTTAATAAATATGTATAGTTTCAAGGACAGTATAATAATTATAACTAAATTTTATATACTGTTGAAAAAATATGTTTTAGGTTTTAATATGTCGGACTAAAGTATTTAACATGTTTTACTTTCTATGATTATCGTTACACAAAATCAATAAAGTTGGTAAAATATAAAAATAATAAAATTAACACACGTTGCCGATATTAACATCGATAATCTAATGTGTGTGTCTCCTAACTAGTCGCTCGCTCGCTAGTCGCTAACAATGAAAATGACGTCACGCTGTGGGCGTGGTTTTTAAAAAAGTGACACGTTCGAAATGTATGGAAATATGACATCGCGGCCGTTCTATCTTGATCTATTTCTGTGCCTTGCACAGTTGGGATATTAAATATTATACGATACGATTAAATATTATATAAGTATAGTGTATAATATTTGATCTCCCAACTGTGCAAGCCTTTGGATTTGGATACTTATGTATCCAATACAACCAAGAATAGACATTGGCGGATCAACACGAGTCACGACTCGAGCTGAAAAAGATTTGAGTTCTTGTGGAATTTCGACTATAAATTTTGCTAAAATCTATTAGATATATTATGAAATTGCTTGACCATGAATTCTAACTCATCCCGAAATATGAACCCTGAATCAACCTATGATAGTGTTAACTAGCTTATTACAAATTTCAATCTAATCAAATAAAATACTTGTATTATCTACAGATTGCCAAAATCCATCGATTATTTCGCTCGATGACTGATAACAATACTTTAGTGTGTATTAAAGGTAATGTTTAAATATTGTT
Source organism: Euproctis similis (assembly GCA_905147225.2). Classification (NCBI taxonomy): domain Eukaryota; kingdom Metazoa; phylum Arthropoda; class Insecta; order Lepidoptera; family Erebidae; genus Euproctis; species Euproctis similis. The sequence continues at coordinate 3,078,479 of LR990103.1, forward strand.
TGTTTATTTCTATCAAGCCGTCATTGACCTTGATGCGACGCGTCAACGAGTCACATTCAGATGTTTGCCTGGAATGGTTTTTCGTCAGTCAGTCAGTTAGTAATACTTAGTAAAGCGTGTACTCTCAAACGTGGTAGTTGGCTGTACTTCCTTATATTTATTTTTTCTGTTATGTTAAAAACTATTGTTAAGTTAAACATATCTTTGAGTATCAGAAATCGTAAGTATTATGCTTAATAATAAACAAATACACGCGTAGATAATTAAATTTCTCGGTTATTTGATGTTGTTAATTTTATAATTATTTAGTTAAAATCACAGAACATTGAACAGACGACACATAATTTAATAAACGATTTTGCAAGTTCACGCTTACCTGAGTCACAGCTCTTTTTGCATAACTTTTAATAAAATTGAGTAATGCTCTTAATAAATATCGTAACTTTATTTTCAGCTGTAGGCTGTAATAAAGAAGCCAAGTAAATGATTTCTAATATTCTCCGAATATTATATATATTAAGTTGCGTAGCGCCTACATTTGTTTAGTTTGATAATAATTATAACATACAAAACCGCCCGTTAATGCAATAATTTATTGACCAGGCAGGCGCGAAACCGGGACTATCATATAGGTATTAATAAATATTATCTATGACCGGGACTTTCTCGATAGAGGCCCAGCCAGAGTAGAGACATATGCACCACTTCACTATCTTGCATTACACATTAGTGCATTAAACGTTAAGAAAATATCTCTGTGTTATGTTTGCCTTGCAGACATATATCTACGACGCGATGTCTTTAGATTTTTAAGGGTGTAGCGAGTTTTAACTAAGTTTCTCTAAGAAATGTATGAAAAATACTGATCTACACCTATGCACATCTCAATAATCTCTCAATAATTGGCAAAATTAGGGAAATAATAAATCACTTTCAACTTCATTAAGTAGCTACATATTTAAGTATCTAAGCCAGAATAAAACTTGTTTAAATAAGGTTAATTGCTTATATCATCCGCAGCTAATAGGATGGCGAGTGTGCACAGCGCTTGGAAAGAGGAAGTCCATGACGTGCCCATGTCGGTAATAATAAGACCTTTCATGCCGGAACTGACCGAGGATAAGGTTCTATCACTCATGGAAACGATACAGGTAGGGCAATAAGTCTGTTTCAGCAGATATGGTTAGTCGATCTTGAAAATCAATAAACCTGGTTATAATGAACATTGTTATTAATGTTGTACTTAAATCTTTTCAAGTTAATAATTAAAACCCTTGCTCCCAACGGCATTGAGAAGCAACAAATAGAAACAGATAATCTGATAACGCGATCCCAGAAAGCTGTTCGCAAATAGCTGATTGCTTAGAGATAGGTAAAAAATTGCTTGGTCCTGCTTTTTATACAACTCGTAGTATAATTACATACATAAATAGAACATACACAAACTGAATATTATCTACTTAACATAACATAAGATCACGGTTTTTTGTACCCTTTTGTTAAGCCTCGACTCGCCGTTATGTTGTACGTCCCGTATGGAACAGGTGGCGAACAAAGAGAATATAATTATTGGTGGCGAAAATATTGCCATACCAGACACTAAGTTTTCAGTCATCTATATTCATCACACATAACTTCAGTAAAGAATTTCAAAAAGTCATTGGTGTGAGCCAGGTTCCAAACCCGCGACTTGTTGATTCAGAAGCGGGATGCTCGACCACTGGACCAGCGACGCTTAAATACATATGTATATACATAGGTGGCCTCAAATCTAACTGATATGGTTTACTTTTCAATCTAGGCCTATGCCTATTATCTACGTAAAGCTGTCGATTGGTTAGGACGTCAACCTATTATAAATAAATAACAAGTCCTATTATAGCAAATAGTGTTGTCGTCCTTCATAAATATTGTCATTACATAGCATAAAATAAAGTCACTTTCCGCTGTCTGTCCCCTTATATGCTTATATCTTTAAAAATACGCAACGGATTTTGATGCGGTTTTTAATTTCTTTTTTTTGTAATTGTAGTTTTGTATAGAAAGAAATCATAAGTCACTTGCCATCAGACTATTCGGATATTAGTTAGTATAAAAGTTACTTGTAGACCAGAAAGGTATTATTACAATTTCGTAATGCTATAGCGGCTAGGGTTACTGCGCCGGACACGTCGAGTGATCCAGATGAAATTTATCACTCACTCTTAAAAACCATAGACTCACAACATAAAACTAATTTTAAAGTTAAAACTTTCAGAAAAAATATAAATTTAACGTTTTGCGATTGAGCTACCAACGGCATCTATATAAGTAGAAATAAATTGTACGATTTGTATAGTTTAAAGAAATGGAATTTTGATCCTGATTTTTTAATATATGTTAAGAACTATTCTAAAATATTTAAGGTTTGCTTTGCTGCTAAATCAAATTATTTAAGTAGGCAGATCCAACAATCTCGGAACAAAATCAAAGCAACTTGGAATATCATTAACAATGAAAAAGGTCGTACAAAGAGCCATGACGATAATATTCAGCTTATTATTAATAATAAAATTATTAAAGAGAAATGTGCCGTTGCCAATTTAATGCATTTAATGACTTTTTGCCAAAATTCCGAGTACTACAACTTCTGCGTTAAATTCATGTCCTCTTCAGGCTGAAACTCTGCTTAGGGATAATGTGCGCGAGTGCAACGTTTCTTTTAAATTTGATCACGTCGATTCTTACGAAATTATAAAAGTGTTAATACTATTAAATTCTAAAAAAACTGCTGATCTATGGGGCATTTCCGTTAAATTGATAGATTCTATTATTGCCCTCATAGCTCCAAGCCTGGCTGTGCTTTTTAATAAATGTGTAGATGCGGGTGTGTTTCCTAACTTAATGAAACACAGCAAATTGATACCCTTATTAAAAAATGGATGTAAAAATGATCCAACCAACTTTCTTCCTTACTCAATTCTACCTGCACTTAGCAAAATTTTTGAAAAAATTATTTCGCGACTATTACTAGACTATTTCAATTTAAATATTCTTTTCCACAAAGAGCAATACAGTTTCACTAAAGGTCGTTCTACGACTGATGCTGGGACTGCTCTTATAAAACATATTTTCGATGCTTGGGAGAACTCGCAGGATGCAATTGGCGTATTCTGTGATCTCTCCAAAGCTTTTGATTGCGTGGAGCATAACACACTTTTGCGTAAGCTTAGTCATTATGGTATTAATAACGCGGCACTTAGGCTAATTGCATACTACTTAAGTGACAGGTTGCAGTTTGTTGATATAAGTGGAGTGAGATCATCTGGATCATCAGTGACTATGGGCGTTCCCCAGCGTTCGATACTCGGCCCCTTATTATTTAATATCCATATTAATGACTTGCCCTTTTGCGTACAGAAGTTTTGTAACGTTGTACTATTTGCTGATGACACATCACTTCTCTTCAAGGTAGACCGTAAAAAGAGTATATTTGATGATGTGAATCGTTCTCTCACACAAGTTCATGAATAGTTCACGGCTAATAATTTAATTCTAAATGCGACTAAAACTAAAATAATAAAGTTCACTATGCCTAGTGTTAAAGGTCCGGATATAAGTATAGCTCTGAATAATAAAATTCTTGACCCAGTGAAGTCTACTATATTCTTGGGTATTACCTTAGATAATACGCTACAGTGGGGCCCACAAATAAAGTTTTTAGCGGGAAAACTTAGCTCTGCTGCTTACGCGGTTGGAAAAGTTCGTCAGCTCACCGATATTGTAACCGACAGAATAGTTTATTTTAGTTATTTTCATAGCGTTATATCATATGGTATACCTATTGCTATGGGGCAGAGCAGCTGAGATTCAGTCCATTTTCGTTATTGAGAAACGAGCAATACGAGCAATTTATAATTTGGGTGCCAAGGTCTCCCTCAGAGAACGTTTTAAGGAAATTGTCATTTTAACAGTTATCTTCCTGTTTATATAATTATGATAACATCATGTTTGTGAGGAGAAACTTAGATAAATATACAAAACATAGCGATGTACACAATTTTAATACTAGAGGCAAGCATAAGCTTGAGTTACCGTATCTTCGCCTGCACAAGGTACACAAGTCTTTTTTGGGAATGGGTGTACAGTTTCATAATAGGATACCTGCGCATATTCTGGATTTGTCTTATGATCGCTTTAGGCGGGCTGTGAAGGGTCGTCTCATTGGTGGTGCATACTACACCATCAACGACTTCATGACTGACAAGTCGGAGTGGGACCGTCAAATTGCTTGCTCAACGCGGATTTTGTAGTTTTTGGTCTTTGTTTTGGAATTTGTTCACTTTTTTGGAGCTTTTTAATTTTAAATTTACCTTGATATGTGTTCAATATGTGATACTTAAATTTTATTTTTCGCCACAATTGTTGCACAACGTTACCACTCTAATTAAAAGATGTCGCGTCAGTTGTGCTCGACTAGGTACTATGATCGCATAGAATTTCTTAGTTAACATGTAGGACGTTGATTTTAATTTGGTTGGATCTTAATTGTGATTGTCGAGTATTCTGGTTGCTACACTTTTTATTCACTAACCTACTGCTTTGTTTTCAGTACATACATACATAACTTCACGCCAAATCCCTTGCGGGGTAGGCAGAGAGAACAGAGCGCCATAAGGCACGATTCTTACACGCCTCACTCGCTTCGTTGACTTTCATAACTCTTTTCGTGCACGCGCGTCGGTTTTTAAGGCTCTTAACATCACCTTCCTCCAGAACACGTTCTATTTGTTTTCAGTAGTTACAATAATATTGTTATTTATTTCAAATGGTTTGAAAAGAGTATTTGGCACATGAGTTTCTTGCCCGATTCTTCTCATGATAGCCCCTTCGGAATCGGGCCGCTCGTGGCGATTGCGTTCGTGTCCTTTTTTGTTCCACGTAAGTACTTTTCAGAAGCGCTCGTGTTTGTATTTAATTTTAAATAACATGATAACTATACTTGTTGACTATTTTTAAGTGTCTGTGAAGACCTATAAAAATAAAGTGGAGCGGAGTGGTTTTGATCTATAATTCATAAATGATGTAAAGAAAAAATGATAATTTTCGAGATTTAGCACTTTAATTGCAAACGCTGGCTGAACCCTAAGTGATAGATCAAAACAATGTTCTACATTATTAAACTCATTCATAAGGTCTACAAAAAAGTCCGCGAGGGCATATGTCTATCTTTTAGGGATAACCCACAATGACCTTTTTTATGTTTTTATTTATTACGAGAAATAATGGCTTATTTACGTAGCGATTTTAAACATTACAGCATTAATTTTCATCCATTAAGTGTCTTAAATAGATTGTGCTTTTAATATAGATCAATATGGCCCTTTACAGCAAGTAATTTAAACGAATATTTACAAAGATATTACAGTATATTAACATAGCATATAAGATCCAAATTTTACTCATTTATTACCTACTTTTGATGCGGAACAAAGTTCGCCAGGTCAGCTAGTACACATTTAAAATCAATACCTATTTACGCACACAGTCCGGCAGACTAGTGCATAAGATTTTCTATAAATTTAACAGAAGATAATTATTATTTGCTAGACTCGATATTATGCTACCTTTTTAACCATTGTCGTTTTTTTTTTCTTTGCCTACATACGCCTGTAGCTGAGTTAGTTGATTAATCACCATGGCTCAAAGTTTTCTTAACATCTGAATGTTATTTTAAGTCCCAAAATTCCGTAGTTCTGCTGTCTCAGACGATTTGCAGAATTTACAAAGTATTCAGCGTAGTATCTATAATTACGCCAAGGGACAGACAAGTTTTTGTGAATATGTATCACCATGATACAGGGAGTCATTCTCCTCACTCTTCTTCATATTAAAAAAGAAGTAACGTTTTGTTTAAATACTTATCAATTTTTAATCTTTTTTCTTTATCAAAAGAGCATTAAAGTCAATTTTGTAATAACAATTAACCTACGGTGACCGACGATGACATTTGAAATCGTTACAATAAAAATGTAAATTAAGTTTATCAATGTTTACTTCGCTGAGGAAAATTATCAACTCAAATTATTCGTAACATGTTAATATTGTGAATTTTATTTGTAAATATTATGAATGGGTAAGATTATTTGCGGCGCATCACTACCTACCATATATTTTTTTACATACAGACCTATTCTTATTAGGTTAGATAGACTAAGGCATACACGCCATACTGCCTAGGTATACTTTCCTAAAGTCTCACTTATAACGTCTACATCAGGTTTCGGGGCCATAAAATAATTTGAAGCATTGCTTTGTAACATTTCAGAAAGAAGAAGAAATTGGCAACGTGCCCCCCATCGACATACTCTGGATAAAGGGCTCTGAAGGCGGTAATTACTACTACAGTTTCGGCGGCTGTCACAGGTATGCCGCGTATAAACGATTAAATCGTCCAACGATTCCCGCCAAACTGATCAGATCCACAATTACTGATTTAAGGACTTATTTGGGTAGCAGTACTCCAGACTTGAAATAATTCAAATTTGTGTTTACCCTTTTCTGCCATAATGGGAATTAATAGAACTGGGTCCAGGATCATAGTGTATCATATATAATATCATAGTGGGACTTAGGTCAAGGAGTCCAGACACATTCGGCAAAAATATCTCCAATTGGATCCTGATCGTGTGCCTTACAAAGTGAGGATTCATGTCTTCATACCAATCTTCCATTCATATTCGTATTAAATAATTAGGGTATCAAACTTTGGAAAGTAAACATTATCGATAAATGGCGTCATCACTTCTATTATTTTTTAGTGTGTATACTGTTATTTTTTAGTATGTATACTTAGTAATTAAAAGGTAGGTAGTAAGGTATATTCTTATGATTTACAATAGTTTTATACTTTCTTCGCCGAGTAGGTACGTTACAATAATGAATAAATTATAATTAATCAATATAGGTATTATAAGGTTAGAAAATAAAACAGATTTATTATCTCCATCAGTGTATTTATTTATTGTGGAGTTGAGTCACCTAAATGTATAATACCTAATGGATATGCAGTTTCTGTATATTTACAAAACGTGAACATAAATAATATCAAAATACATTCTATACTCGAAACACAATATGGTGCGTGATCCATATCAACGGGAACTTAAAGTGAACACACAAAAAATGCAATCATTAGCACCAACGCTCACCATACACAAACACTCGCGCACTTATGACATTAATGATAGTAAATTTAACTATACATTCAATGAATCCATAATAATTATATCTGTTTAAGTCTAGGATTAAATGCAGTGATAAGATTCTTTCCCTTTTTGGAATAATGCGAAAGGATGGATGATGCAAGATTGACTAAGCAGATATACAATGCAAAAGCGGATGGATGTAGGAGTCGAGGACGGCCAAGACAGACATTCTATGACCAAATAGAACGTGTTCTGGAGGAAGGTAATGTTAGGAGCCTCAAAAATCGACGCGCGTGCGTTATGAAAGTCAACGAAGCGAGTAAGGTGTATAAGAATCGTGCCTTATGGCGCACCGCTCTCTCTGCCTACCCCGCAAGGGATTTGGCGTGATGTTAAGTATGTTTATTATTTCATTTATACGAATAGTAACAACTTCCGTCACTATTTGCTCAATTGATATATTAAAAGTCACACTTATTAACAAGCCCATGATTGTGTAAGTGTAAAACTTTTTAATATTTATTTTTAGATTTATCATCTACCGCGCAACTCGCCATAAACAAAACTAGGGTTCTAGCAATAAATATCTCTAAAATCTGATTGAGAGCCATCTCTAATGGAAACACTCGAAGTGATCTATAATAGCTCCGCGATGCCTCTCTCACGCCACCATTTCTGGCGGCCAGCCTCAGGCTGGTACCTGACAGGCACTACTATAGCTCACATAGTTTTTTAAAGAATTATCACTGCATTTATTATCGCACCATAATATTCGACTTAGGAGAACTTAATTACAATCGTTTAAAGAGTTGATTCCACACAAATGTCAAAATGATAACTTGACAGCTGTCATTTTAAAACTAAACATTTTATGACATTGTCATGATCAACACACACGGCTCGAGAGCTGACGACATACTTAGGGTACGACTTTTGACTTCAAATAGGCAAAAAGCTGGAAAACAGTGTTTTATGAATAAGATAATTTTTATTACGGTAATCTGAAGTGGTCATTACTTTTACATATTTTGCAATGACTTTCATATAAAACTTCCGATGTGTTACATGGTTTTCTAAATCCCTATGCACGTCGTCTGCTCTGATATCAGTCAAGTCATATTTCTAAAATTACACTGTAACTTCTCTGACGAGACTTTGCCACAATTCTTGATATAGTTTGGTGTTCAAATTACACAGTTATAGACTGGCTATATTGTGTGGTTCTTAACCACAGTTTATATCGAACAGTTTATCCCTCAATATCAATTTTACCAATATTATTATTAACACTAATATTATATTAGTGTTTTTCAATCGTAATCGAATTTAAAAGTCATATAAAAAACGTACGAATGACACTATAACATCAAAACTGGTAAATACATCAAAGAAATTTTGATTGATAATTACGGATGCGTAGATAAATTGTTCAGGAAACTAATATATTTTTGGTCATACTTTAAGAACATTATCTTAGACAAAAGTCAGAGATGTTTCAGTATTTTATAGCAAAATTAATTGTAATACAGTAAAAGTTACACAGATACAACCAGAGATCAAAGTAGCAGCTACAAGATGGGTTTATATGCATTTGGCACTACATTTATATAATATATAATAGTACATTACAGAGTGTTATAGTGATCTATTGCAGAAATATAATTTATTTTAATCAAAACTATTTATTAATTTCATTTTTTTGTAACGTTTAATATATTTAATTTCCACACTGTATAAAAATAATCTGGATCTACTTTACTTAAGCTCAAATTATACCATTCAAAAGAATGTCATAACTGAAGACGCCATTTTGAGTATATTTGTCGAAAATGGTGGCTTCTTCATTCTCATTTGAAACACAATTGTAAATAACTTTTATCTGAGCGAAATATATATGTACATCACGGCATTTCCGTTGACCAACTAAATAGGAAAAATATATTTCTATTATTTCACAACAATTATTATTTATTATGTATACATATATTTTTATTTTATATAACAACGTCCATGGACAAGAAACTATTTTTTTTAATTCACACTTATTTTCTGCTTCACAATTTATTTATAAAGCGATGCTTTTTTTATTTTTATAAAATTTCTATATTGAAGCATATATTATATAAATTCATATAATTTAAGTGGCACTAGTGTATAGGATAATATTAAAAATGAATTTAACAGTTATGAAATTTATTAGAATTTATTATGACTTGTTATGGAAGTGGCCAATAATATATTCATGTAATATTTATTACATTCGAAAGTTAATATTATTATCTCATATTAATTTATTAGTGTTTTTATTTTCTAAAAATATGTGTAGGTGATGGGTGAAAAACATTTGTATTCTGTTATCAGTACAAATATTTCAAACGTAAATATAATATGATAATGATCCACTTCCATTAATATTTAAACATTTTATATATGCACTTATAAATATACTTAGCAATTACAAGTGGAAGGATAACATTCATTGTGCAAGTCAAATTGGCTAACCTATTAGTTGACAAAAACTAAAACATTTATTTACAAATAAGAGTGTCAACTAATCAATGAAATTGCTTGCAGAGATTGTTTATTCGTTTCATCACCCTTAACGAACGAATGAATGACAGAATCCATACAATAATAATAATATCATTCATATAAGCAAGAAACACTGGTCTGTTGTGGTATATGGCACAAATTCTGCTTAAAAATTAATACTGTTTTAACCTTTTTTTAAAATATAAACCATAGTGTAAGATAAATTTCATTAAAATGACAACCAGAGTAATATCAGAAAAATGAAACACATGGGTGTTAGGTTTACTTTTTTATGTTCTATGAACATGGTCAATAATAGTATTTTTTACAATTATTACAATAGTTTGTATTTATTATGATATAGTCATAAGAAGAGATTTAGATCATACGAAAAGACAAAGTTTTCTGTTGTCATCACCACTACGGAGGAATATAAATCTATTTTTTAATTATTATTAATATATTTTAACTTTTTGTTTAAATATTTTTTTATGCGACTTTCAAATATTTTTTACATATCTATATTGAGAATAATTATAATGATTTAGTGAAACCACTTTTTATTTTCTACGACAGTGAATTTGACAATACACAACTGTCAATTAGTTTTCCAAAAACTGTCAAGTCTTTTCAAAACTTCTTGAAAACATAATTCACGACATTCAAACTTGGATGTCCGAGTTTATTTTATTGATTGCTGCCTTTGTACTGAAAACGTTGTTAGTGTTTTTGTATTTATTTTTATTGTCATAAAACAGAGTAAATGACGAATTTAAAAAATATTAATGTATTTTTCTCTAATTTAACTAATCATTTAATATAACGAACAAACATGAAGTGTTCAATACATATAATTTCAAAATATGTAAATATTTCTAAGCATATGTAAATACTATTCTTCTGTGTAAACCGACATAACCCTATAATTATCTAGAAGAGTGGTAACGATTTGAACTATATAGTATTATGATAAAATAATCCCAGTAAATATAGAACAGTTTGGGAAACTGTGCAACTCCGTTTTTTTGTTAATAAAAAAAAATGCAAATAATACTATTTTCTGGAATGTAGATATAAATTTGAGAGGTATACGTGTTGGTGTTGAGACTAACTGGGTGTTGCCTGCCATTGCACCCGCTGGAAGCGATTTTTAATTTTGGTACAATACTCAGAAATGCAGCAAATATTTGATAGAAAAATGTGCAAATGTCCAGTGCGGACAAGGCACTGGACATTTTCACATTTTTCTATCAAATATTGAAAAATGTGAAAATGTCCAGTGCGGGCAAGGTACATACATATATTTATTAGTAAAAAAATATCTAGCACACATTATCGGTTCTTGAAAAATAAAAGGTTCTGCTTCAAAATTTCCTTCATATACCTACTCCTCCTTTTAACCAGATTAAAGCCTTTTTCTGCACCATAGAACATTCAATAAAGCATATAAGATAAGCACGAGCATGTAGAAACACATTTTATATTCCATCATCACATCCAATATTCTCAAAGTTATCAACTCTTGGGGGTTACTTTCCATTAGCGAAAACTGCCCTGCCCGGGGTCCCTATTAACAAAATTTTACAGACATTGTCCATGTTTGACATCTAAATTATTTGTTTATTACTGTTCAAGAAACCATAAGCGTATAGTTTTCATTGCCAAATAGCTATAAACATACAGTATTTAAAATTAAATCAATAACAGATGTATTTAAAATGGCTGTTAATAATTTTTTTTTGTGCATTTAAATAAGTGTAATATCAAATTATAGTAAATAACATGTGATAAATTGATTCCATTCATCGAAACTACAATAAGAGTTACATTATGAATGTAATTAGCTACTTCAGTAATAATATTTAATATTATATCAATAAATTCTATAATAATACATAATTTATATTTTAGTCAATAAATCCAAACAGTACTCACCCATTTTGTCGTTTTACAATTATTTACATATTAACATTTCACTATCTATCAGCTATAAGGAATACTTCTACAATCAATACAATTCTTTGTGGCTACTTAAATAGAACAATGTAGGTACTATGAAATTCATTTAAAGACATTAACAAGAGAGACATCATAGAAGACAGAGTTTTGTTGAAGCTCCAAAAATACTATATTAACGTTTTATTGTTACACATTATATAAATACATGAACAATCAGTCTAAACTTGCAAAAATAATACAGACCATGGTCTCTCAAAGTTATTCTTTAAATTATCTTTGCTATCATTTTGGTATTCCGTTACATGGATTCCATAGACTAATGTTTGAGAAACTCTGGCCTGTATGACCCCAGTCAACCTTCACACAGTCTTCGTATACAACATTTGAAACAAAACATTTAATGTACATACAACATTAATTTAAGGGTGGGTTCATACACAAAATACTATCTATACATAAATGTTCGTGATTAATTTCACTAGTGATTGCACAATTCTATTTCACGGTGATCCGAGCTGCCATAGTACTTATTCTAACAAAGAATGTAATGCAAACATATTATCTCTCTCACCATGCCCCTGTCTAACTCCAAAACCCATTCCAACACATCATCATGTGGATTAATTAAATTTTTGGTATTCTGGCCCTAGTGTGTAGGTAAGTAGTGTAGTTTCATCAATAATATGACAGTATGTACAATAGGCCGACACCGGTGTCACCTCGTAAAACCTTGAGAGCCATCCATTTAATTTTGAACACTCGTCATCGTCGATCAACCTAGCGTCAATGTAACGCTCACAGTTCAATCCCGCGCTCGTTGGTTTCCAAGTGCACGAAAAATCAGTCGATTAAGTGACTCAGACTTTCGATTAGATCCCGCCCATAGTACCGAGGCAATGTTCAGACGAGGTCGGCGGGGTCTGCGTCAGGGTGGTCAGCTGGCGCCGCAGCGGGCGGGCTCTCGAAGTGCAGCCCCCGCACGGCGCGGCACAGCTGACATCAGTCCAGCGCGCCGATACACTCGGGGTCCTCCCGCACGCACTCCTTGGGGAAGTAGCCTGATCGGTTGTCACCCTGAGGACATCCATTGTTCAATTTAGATGTATCGAATAGGTACATAGAAGGATTTTGTGTAACATTGTACTAAATTAGCTGGTTGTGGGCAGAAAGGATTTTAATTTTATTGATACTAACAGTTTTGATAGCAACAAATTATACAATCTGACAATAGGTAGATATTACCTCACTAATAGTTTTAAGCGAAAGATAGCACTTTCGCTATCCTATTTTTTTATATTCTAGCCAATAATCTGGCTACTAAATATTGTATTGGGAAGACTATTGACATAGAATCTTCTATTAATTATTCTAGTAATAATGACATTAATTATAATTTAGCTTCTTTTGAGCATAAGTCTGACATTTCTTGTAATCATTTAAATTAATTAATGCGACAATAGAGGTAAATACCTCTAGCTCAAACTTATTACATTCCCAGTTAATAAATTTGGCCATACAGTCAAACAACAACTACAACAGGTCATTACGACTACAAAAATGTAATTCTGATAATACAAATAATATTAACCTGGTGCATCAGAATATATATTGTACTAGCTTTTACCCGCGGCTTCGCTCGCGTTGAAGCCATTAAAAAACTTTTTTAAAAAACTTACAATCAACTTTATTTAATTGCAACAACAAACGATAAAATATATTTCACTGTAACAAAAATAAATAATTATGGACTTTAATAATTTTATAAGATATAAATGCAGAGTAATAATGTAGGATATTTTTGTAGGCTATATCATAAGTTTTTCCTTCGGGTGAAAATATATATAAATTTAAGAAAGTAAGAAGAAAAAAAGTATCCTATGTTGCTTCTTATACCCCCAAGAATATGTGTACAAAGATTCATGATGATCTGTTGAGTAGTTATCCCGTGAAAGCGTAACAAACAAACTTACATGCACATTTATATATTATAGGGATAGGGTAGGGTAGGGATAGGGATAAGTAAAGTTAAGTATAAGTATCAACCCTGAATACTGTAATACCGTCCCTCGCGAGGCATAACAGCCGCTGCCTACACCTTCGGATAGAAAAAGGTGTGAAGTTACGTTATGTTATCTAATTTACGAATACTGTAAAACTTCATTACTGAAGTAGCTAAATTTGACGACTTTTTGACAAACAATTGTTTTAACTTTCGTAAAAATTTTTTTTTTTTTATATAAAGTACCCTATGTTACTTCTAATACCTTCAAGAGTATATTATGTACAAAGTTTCATGATGATCGGTTCAGTAGTTTTTGCGTGAAAGCGTAACAAACAAACTTACATTCGCATTTATAATATTATAGTATAGTATAGTATAGTATGAAGTATGATGACTGAGGGTAAACAACTAGAACTGGAATTATTCATGAACTCTGATAATATTAGTATTATGTGTATCACTGAGCATTGGTTAATGAGGCATCAGCTCATGTTTAATTTCAGCAACCACCAGGTGGGTAGTTCATTCTGCAGGACCAACACAATACTTAAATTTAAAGAACGGAAAGATATTGTGTCTCTCTCTGTAGAATGTTCCATAGAAATATCCTGTGTACAATTAGAGCAGTTCATTATTTTATGCGTATATAAACCTCCTTCCGCGGATATTAATTTATTTATTGAAATCATGGATGAAGTCCTATCCAAAGTTAGTAACTCTCATAAAACTATTTTGTCCGCGGGGATTTTAATGTCAATATTCTTGACAATACAACTGCATCCTGTAAAATTTTAAGTCTTTTTAAGTCCTATAATTTAGCAAATTTATTTATGGAACCTACTAGAATAAGCGCCACTAGTGCCACGTGCTTAGATAATATATACACAAATATTAGTTCAACACAAAGAAGTATTATTAATAAATTAGATTCTGATCATTGTGGGCAAATGATTAGTATTAAAATAAAAAAGTAAAAAAAAAATTACTTTTGTGCCAGTAACAGTCGCGTGGAACGTATGAGAGTTAACTTAACTAATAACTTACCATTGTTTGATGATGACTTAGAACCTAATTTGATGTATAGTTTATTTTTTAATTCTTTTCTTCACGAATTTATCTCAATATTTACTTCCAAGGAGATGACCGTTACTAATAACCCTGTCTTTGGGGACTGGGCTAACATAGGTATTCACAAGAGCAGGCAAACTTTGTACATGTTATACTATGAAAGACAATTCAATAGCAGTGAACAGTTTGGAAATCATGTAAAATTATATTCAAGGATTTTCAAACGCGTTTGTCAAGTCGCGAAATCTATTTTTATTAAATCTAAAATTAAAAATAGTAGTAATAAGATCCAAGCCACTTGGACAGTCATCAATGAAGAGACTGGTAAGAGTCGAACCAGGGACTCAGAATTTACGTTAAATATCAATGGTCAAGTTACCAAGTCAGATTATGAGGTTGCCAATTTTTTTTCTGTTACCCTGTTAATCTTACTAGTGCTCTCGACTCTTCCGCTTCCATTGCAGTCTTTGCTTAAAGATAACGTGCCTGAATTTTTTAACGATTTCCATTTACGCCATGTTAACGGGTGTGATTTAAATAACGCGTTTAAATCAATTAATATGAAAAAGATAGCTGATGTATGGGGCATTTCTGTACATATTATTAAACCTTTATTTAACACTATTGTTCCCGCCTTAATTCTGATATTTAATAGATGTATTGACTGTGGTGTGTTTCCTGACTTGATGAAATTAAGTAAAATCATTCCATTATATAAATCGGGTAGTAAATTAGACCCCACTAACTTCAGACCAATATCAGTACTTCCGACATTAAGTAAAATTTTCGAAAAGCTTATCCTCGCACAGCTATTAAAATACTTTAATGATAATAATCTGCTGCACAATAAGCAATTCGGTTTTACGCGCGGGCGGTCAACATGTGATGCTGGGGTAAGATTATTAGAATGTATATTTGAAGCCTGGGAGGAGTCGCGGGATGCCTATGGAATATTTTATGACTTGTCTAAGGCTTTTGATTGTGTGCAGCATGAAACTCTGGTCAGAAAATTACACCACTACGGTATAAGAGGCATCGCTTTGGATCTTCTCATTTCTTATCTGAGTGATAGGATTCAAAGAGTATATTATGCTAACAGAAAGCTATCACATGGATCAGCTGTAGCAATGGGAGTGCCACAAGGCTCTATTTTGGGACCTTTCCTGTTTCTTTTGTACATTAATGATCTATCATATCGTGTGAAAAATAATCATGAAATAGTTTTGTTTGCAGATGACACTTCTTTAGTTTTTAAGGTTAATAGACAACAGACAGTAATTGACGATGTAAACAATGCTCTTTCTAAACTGGTTTAGTGCTAATAATTTGCTTTTAAATGGTAATAAAACTAAATATGTTAAATTTTTTACAAAAATGTTAAATAAGTAAAAACCTGTGTTGATGGACAATGAGAGATTGGACTTGGTCAATAAGGTTGTCTTCCTTGGTATAACATTAGATTCTAAATTACAATGGGGCCCACATATAGAAACGTTGTCAGATAGACTAAGCTCGGCAGCTTACGCTGTAAGGAAAATACGTCAACTGACCGATGTTGATACTGCGCGTTTAGTTTATTTTAGCTATTTCCACAGCATTATGTCGTACGGCTTATTGCTTTGGGGTAGTGCCGCGGATGCAGATTCGGTTTTTGTACTCCAGAAACGAGCCGTTCGTGCTATCTATATGATGAGTCCCAGGGATACACTAAGAAATAAATTTAAAGAGATAAGAATTATGACATTTTATTCGCAATATATTTATGAAAATCTTATTTATGTTCATAAATATAAAACTAAATTTAAGAAAAACTGCGATATTCATAAACTAAATTTAAGAAATAAAAACAAACTCGCTGTGCCCGCTACTAGGCTCCATAAAATCTCTAACTCGTTCCCAGGTCAATGTATACGCTTCTACAATAAACTTCCAAACGACGCGGTTGAATTATCCATGGGTAAATTTAAGAATTATATTAAAAGTAGATTATATCAAAGGGCTTACTATTGTATCGCAGATTATATAAACGATAAAAAAGTTTGGAATTGAACTGCTCCTTTTGAATTGAAAAGAGTTGGCCTTGAGTTTCTTGCCAGTTCTTCTCAAGAAGCCTTGACGCCGGAACTGGCACTTAGATTCGCTTTTACATTCAAGATAGTGTGATGAAAGGGAATCTAAGCTCCGCGTATTTTAGCTTGTAGTTTTGTATGACGATTCTAAGCACTTTGTAAAGTCTAAGGAATAAAGATATTTTGAATTTTTTGGAATGTTGCATCATCATCATCTCCTAAAATCCTTTCTATTTTAAATAAAACATAAAAAGGGTATATAAATGTCATAATAGGCTTAATAAATATTCTAATTCTTGCAGTATGTAAAATATATACGTACTTTATCAAGAGTTCGTCCTTTCCACCAGCCGCGACTATCTCCTTCTTTGC
The DNA here is from genome assembly GCA_905147225.2 of Euproctis similis. Lineage (NCBI taxonomy): Eukaryota > Metazoa > Arthropoda > Insecta > Lepidoptera > Erebidae > Euproctis > Euproctis similis. Next base: position 3,095,668 of record LR990103.1, read on the forward strand.
TGAGAATCAGAACTTTCGCTCCAGGCCTCAGAGCCAGTTGTGAGGCCTCCAGAGGCCTGAAATCGTGGACCACGGTCGCTACAACTCTCCGGAAAGGCCACCGGAGATTTGAATTTAAACTACACAAATGAAATATAAATATGTTACATCTCTTTATTTTTACTCTTTATCTTTATAGTGTAAACAATGTTTAATCAACACGTGAACTATTTATTTGCTCACAGGACACAGGCTCACAAAATCTAAGAGTGTGAGAGGAAATATTTCTTTGAATCTATCTTATAAGTAGCTTATTATCTGGAAACCAATATTTTCTTGTGTCTTAAGTACAGTTTAGGTAAGAAGCTATTGTCTTTTTAAGTATATTATACTATTAATCCTAAAGTCCACATCTAGTCTTTACGCCAAAGCTTGTAAAATATTGAACAAATTCACATAACATAAGCTTACCCTTCGAAGTTTTCAGAGAGACTGATCTTTTCGTAGTAGGTGATAAGCTCCACAATGGACCTGAAGAATCTAGACTCGGACAGGAAGTAATGCTGCACTTGGTCGATGGGCTTGCGGCAAACTCGCATGTGCTTCACAGTGTTGTCGGTTCTGTACCCAAAGTTCTTTATTATTAACTGGTAACTGCCCGATCTATCATGTATTTGTATTAAGGTGATTATACTTAGTCTGGCCATAAATACTGTTGCAACTAAAAATAAAAAAATAATACATTTGAATTTAGAATCTGTCATTTTTATACGATTGTTCATTGTGTTTTCTCGTTTTGGCGCCCATACATTGTACAATATTTTGCGATATTAAAATGGAGTGGGGTGATAAAGAGAACCGAATCGCTGTGATTGCATTACACAAAGTAGGTATGGAGCCAAATGCAATTTTTAAAACTCTCCATACACTTGGTATTAGTCAAATGTTTGTGTACCGGGCTATTAATAGGTACAATGAGACCTCCTCTGTTTGTGACAGAAAAAGACCTGGCCGTCCACGTAGTGTTCGTACGAAAAAGGTGGTCAAAGCAGTAAGGGAAAGAATTCGAAGAAATCCTGTCCGCAAGCAAAAGATTTTATCTCGGGAGATGAAGATAGCACCTAGAACAATGTCGCGTATTTTAAAAGATGACTTAGGACTTGCAGCCTATAAGAGGCGCACTGGTCATTTATTAACTGATAATTTAAAAAAGAATAGGGTGTTAAAATCTAAACAACTACTGAAGCGGTACGCAAAGGGAGGTCACAGAAAAATTAAATTGTTTACGGATGAAAAAGTTTTTACAATTGAGTAACATTTTAACAAACAAAATGACCGTATTTATGCTCAAAGCTCTAAGGGAGCTTCCCAATTAGTTGACAGAGTGCAAGGTGGGCATTATCCGACTTCAGTGATGGTTTGGTGGGGTGTTAGCTACGAAGGAGTGACAGCCATATTTTTGTGAAAAAGGTATCAAAACATCGGCGCAAGTGTATCACGATACCATTCTTGAAAAAGTAGTCAAGCCCCTTAACAACACCATGTTCAATAACGAAGTATGGTCCTTCCAGCAAGACTCGGCACCGGGTCATAAAGCTCGGTCCACGCAATCTTGGTTGGAAGCGAACGTTTCGGACTTCATTAGAGCTGAAGACTGGCCGTCGTCTATCCACTGGATTATGATTTGTGGTCAGTTTTAGAGAGTACGGCTTGCTCTAAACGTCATAATAATTTAGAGTCCCTAATACAATCCATACGATTGGCAGTGAAGAATTTTCCCATGGAAAGAGTGCGTGTTTCTATTGATAACTGGCCTCAACGTTTCAAGGCCCGTATTGCCGCCAAGTGAAAACCACTTCGAATAAGCTTTTTATATTTTATATCGTTTTATATTTATGTATTAAAGTAACACACTGTAAAAGTAATAAATGTTATTTGCAATTAAAAAAATTTTTTTTTCTTTGTTACAATATTTATGGCATGACTAAGTATAAGATTATCGATACAATAATATCATGGTACTATTTATGAAAAAAAAATTGAGGTTTTCTTGAGAAAGCCTTATTGAAAGTAAATCATCAAGATGACCACAATTTCAGGAGATTAAGTTGTTTTTGTTTTTGTGGAATCAGAATAATATATATAATAATATAATCGGAGTCGCCGGCCTTTCAAATGGGTTATGAGTGGGATGTGGACAAAAGTGGTTTGCGGTACTGACTTGAGAGAGAGCGCGTAGTTGGTGTCGTTGGGCGCGTGCGAGAGCGCGTGCGAGGGGTGCGGGCGCACGCGCAGCAGGAACGTGCCGTCGATGCGGCGCTCCAGGCGCGCCGTGGCCGTGTCGCGGCCCATCTCGCCCACGTACCACATGTAGTAGTGCAGCGCGTGGTCCGCGCCCGGCCCCGGCCCCGCGCCGCCCGGCCCCGGCCCCCCCGCCGGCCCCGGCCCCGGGCCCAGCGCGTGCGCGTGCGGCGGCAGCGGTGGCGCGCCCGGCCCCGCGCCGCCCCCGCAGCGCCCCGACAGCGCGATGCAATCCTTGTGCGCGCACGCGTTGCACACCGTGCACAGGTAGCCCTACCGCCGCACACCACATATATTATATGCTATTTACAAATAAACGCACTCAAATTCAAGACAATAATTTGCTAACTTCAATTTTTTCAGTATCTACAATCATACGCTTTCAAGTTAGTCCCTTCCAGAACTGATGTACACGGCAGGAATTTTTCAATCACATCCATGAGATCGCAAGTAAAATAACCTCACAAAGTTCCAGTGATGCTTAATATAACTGGCCCATTAAACTGAACTCACCTGAAATATTCTTCCTTTAAGAAACTTGGAACAGTGATGGCACGTAGCTGGCTTCTGGAACGTGTGCAGCAGAAACTTGTGATTGGTACTTCGACAACCGGACGGTTCCAGATTATCACTGAAGAGGATTATAAGATTAAAACAAGAGCATTTCTCACTACAGAACGAATTCTAATATATGACAGTTTACATAACTTGTACAATTATTACTATTAATTTCAGGCGATAATAGGCCGTCATAAAAAAACCAACATTTTTTTAAAATTAAGTTATATACAAAATTACATATAATATATTTAGAATCCATAGAACTTCCTGATTCCAAATATGTATGTAACTCAATTTCAGAAATTTTAATTCGACTCAAATGATACATAATCATTACATAATATAAAACTAGTGTCCGACCGAAAGTTCGGTTTCGGTTTCGGCCGAGTTTCGGCGGAAGTTTCTGAAGAAACTACTGGAGTACTAATTCTGACTCGTTGTTAAATTTGTTGAGAGTGTAATAGTACATACATACATATCTTTATACCAAGTCTAAGGGGTGGGCAGAGAAAACAGAGCGCCATTAGGCATACTAACATCTCTTCTTTCTTTGAATTTCAATCAACATTGTCACACATGTTCGTCATTTTTTAAGATTCCTGGCATCATTTTTCTTAAGGACATGTTTAATTTCACTATGGAAAGTATGTGGTCTCCTCATCGAGTCCAACATCCTTCCGCTTCTTCTTCTTCGACGCAATCGGTGAACCTCGTGCCGCAAATTTTGCGCAGTGAGCTCATTTCGAGCGCTTTACCATTATTTACGAAAGCACAGTAAAATTATAAAACAGTGTTAAAAGAGCGTCGGGGGATACCTGGGAGCAAAGAATGTTAGCAGAAAAGCCCAGCTAGCTATTTATAATGCGGCACTGATCCCAACACTAACTTATGAAAGCGAGAGTTGGGCATGGCAGAGTTTGCATAAAAGTAGGATAAACCCGGTCGAAATGAGGCACTGCGCAAAATCTGCGGAAAGACCCTCGCTGTCCGTGTCGAAAACAAGGTTTTAAGGAAGGAAGTCAGATTGAAAGAGAGTGTCGGTGTAAAAGTAAGAAAGGACATGCTCCGACGGTTCGGACGTGTAGAAAGAATGGATGATTCAATATTTGACTAAGCAGATATACAATGCAAAAGCGGATGGATAAAGGAGTCGAGGACGGCCAAGACACACATTCCAAGACCAAATAGAACACGACACGTTCTGTTTTATTTATCTTCTTTATCCTCCGATATTAGGGGCCTCAAAAACCGACGCGCGTGCATGAAAAGAGTTATGAAAGTCAACGAAGCGAGTGAGGTGTGTAAGAATCGTGCCTTATAGCGCTTTGTTCTCTCTGCCTACCCCGCAAGAGATATGGCGTGAAGTTATGTATGTATATTTATATATATGTATATAGATGTTTGCTGCATGAATAGACCGGCTCGACTGGTTAAATACTACCTCTGAGAATATTAGCGTAAACAGAGGCTCAGGCCGCGTTTACCTAGGTGAGGGAAGGATCTGGAGGAACAAAGTTTAACCCTCTTCTCATTCCACTTCCAACTCCTTTCCTATCCCACCAACGAAAACATTCCGAAGGAGGATTACGTCAGGGAGGCGGACGGTCAAAAAACCGCAGCCAAATCTTTTGATAACATGGATATGTAGTTCTATGAGATGACATAGTGTCGACCCCACTTAAAGTGAAGTACTGGAAAGTGATAATTATTTTTAGATATGCAGTACCTCAAAGAGATTGACGATTCTTATGCGAATAAATACAAAACTGTATTAAATAGTAATATCTCAACATACCAATACTCAGTTTTTCATTAAACAAAAACAATTGGCGATTTCAATATTGGATGATTTTTTTTACTTATTTTATATCTGGTAAACATTTTGCCTACACCTTCGGGTAGAAAAAGGCGTGAAGTTATATTGTTGATTGCACTAAAATTAATACATATACCCATTGTTTTTCATTTCCTGCTTTAATTGATACAAAATAATGGGAAAAAGCATCAAATTTCAGTATTTTATGGAATTTTATACGCGAACACGTGAGTTTCGGTTTTGGCCGGAAAACCAGTTTCGGTCGGACTTTATATAAAACAAAGTCGTTTTCCGCTGCCTGTTCCATTATATGCTTATATCTTTGAAACTACGCAACGAATTTTGATGCGGGTTTGATAATGGATAGAGGGTGTCAACCTCCCGTTGACCCCGTGACGGTGATGGTTGGTTTTTATCTATCACTAGCTGACCCGGCGAACTTTGTTCCGCATCAAAAGTAATAAATGCGTAAATTTTGGATATCATGAGGTTCAATTTGTGCTATTTATCGGCTTTAACTGCTGTCCCGCTATGTCAATACTGCAATATCTTCTAAAATATTCGTTTAAATTGCATGCTATAAAGGGCCAGGATCATCTATATTACATGCACAAACTATTTAAGACACTTAATTGGATGAAAATGAATACTGTAATATTTAAAATCGCTTCGTAAATAAGCCATTATTTCTGGTAAAAAGTAAAAAAATAAAAATGGTCATTGTGTGGTATCCCTGTAAGGTAGACATATGCCCTCGCGAACTTTTTTGTAGCTTTTTGAAGGTGTTTAATAATGTAGAACATTGTTTCGATCTATCACTTAGGGTTCATCCAGCGTTTGCAATTAAAGTGCTAAATCTCGAAAATTATTATTTTTAAAGTGAAACTTTTATTACATCGTCTCAAACTTTTTCGTCTGTGTGTTGCATGTCGCGTGACGGTCGGCCGCGGAGTAGGGATAAAGTGAAAGGCGCTCGTCAGAGCAGCCGAGGCCAATATGGCGGCGCCTATAGTTCGCATCAGCTGACCGTGTAGTGTATAGGGATGGGCAAATGGAAAAAAAAAATCGATATTTATCGTATCGATATTTTTCAAATATATCGATATATATCAAACAATAAATATCGATATTACGATATATTGATATTTTTTGTGAAAAAAAGTTTCACTTTTACGGTGGTTTCATAAAACCACACAATAATTTTTTTCTTTACAACATCGTATGAATTTTAGATCAAAACCACCCCGTTGACACCCTCTCTCTAACTATTAAAAAAAACCGCATCAAAATCCGTTGCGTAGTTTTAAAGATATAAGCTTATAAGGGGACAGACAGCGTAAAGTGACTTTGTTTTATACTATGTAATTAATTATGTATAATTTACTAAAGAAAAAATGATAATTTTCTAGATTTAGCACTCGAATTGCAAACGCTGAACCCTAACTGATAGATCGAAACAATGTGCTGCATTATTAGAACGAAGTTCTTTATCGCGCATTGTGAAAGGGGGCTAGACGGAAAAAATTCTTACGAAAAGTTGTCACGACACTTTTTCCATGCCAAACTAGGGCACTTTCAAATATTGGCTTATTTAGAGCAATGTATAACTACGCGAATGGTCTAGTGGCTAGGATACCTTGCTCTCATACAGGGAGGTTCGGGTTCGAATCCCGGTATCGAAATTCTTTTTTGGAGTTTTATTTTCCATGTTTTTATATTTTATATATGTTTTTTTACAGAAGGAACCAGAAAATGGTACGTACAAGTGCGTTCATTGTCCCTTAGAATTATCCGGTATTTATAAACTAAAACGTCAAGTCCTAAAGCTAAGTCTTGTACTTAAATAAAAACTAATCAGCAAAATTTAAGAGAAATCATTTATTACTTTTGATGCGGAACAAAGTTCGCCGGGTCAGCTAGTATGGAAATTATATATTAAAAATGTTTTTTTATTATTATCCTCCTTTTCGTATTTACCAGTAACAACGGACAGGGACATACATACATAACTCGATACTAATCTTGCGAAGTAGGCACTTTTCTTATCGCTGACTTTCAGAAGTCGTAAGGTTTTGAACATCGGGGGTCTTACATGGCGTCCCGTATGGCCTTGAGCCACTTCCTCTTGGCGTCGTCGGTCTTGGCGTAGAGCGTGTAGGTGGCGTCCTTGGTGCGGCGCACCAGGTAGAAGTGCGCCGTCCAGCGCGCGTCGCCGCGCAGCGCGCGCCGCCCGCAGCCCTCCTCCACGCGGTACTCCGCCAGCTTCACGCCCACGCGGTACGCGTACTGGTTGTCCTGCACACGATTGGAACTTTATTGCGACTTCTACTGGATGGAAATCATAGTTACGATTCGATAACTTATGATACTTTTATCATGTGATGAAATCCTGTTGATGTACGGCTCGTATTATCCTCTCATCATATGTAACTTAATTGCCAAACTGCGGTTATGATTGACCGTTAGATTGTCATTAGATATTTATTTTCTTAAACTTCTTTATTGGGATAGGCAGACAGGGTTTCTAGAAGCTACTTTTATGAGACACTTCTTTCGCCCACAGTCGCATTCACGTCGATTTCGGGAGCATATATCCTTTTAAAACAGAGCATTTATTGATTGTGGTAGCTCTGTCTTGGTCCCCGATCCCGACTCTGCCACCTCCCATTCGCTGCATATACTCTTGGCTTTCATTCATTCTTTCAAAATAACCAAACCATCTCGACATACTTCTCCGCACCTTGGCACCACATCATCTTACAATATGCATCTTTTATCACGTTAATTTTGGGTCAATAATTCACGCAAGGGTGATTGACACATATTTTGTTTAACCAACAAAGAAACACTGACTATAACTAAGAGTATATCTGTAACTGTATCTCAAATGATTAATTAATTCTCACCTTAGCAGGTTTGCACAAGAGCATAAGTTTGTCAAACACGAACACGTATCTCAGTCTTAACTTCTGATCCTCGTGCGCCTTCACCTTGAGCTCGCCGTCCAACAACAGGCGTCCGTACGCCGCGAGTCCAGCGCCGCCCGCGCCTGGTGTTCCGTCTTCCCAACCAATTATACTTTCCTAAACAGTACATTCAATTGTTTGAAAAACAAGTCTTTACAAAATCTTCAATCAACATCACGAAAGTTTGGACTCATTCGCTACCAGTGACTAGATTCTGAGTGCAGGATCTCTCATGAGAAGAACTGGCCACGAAACTGAAAATGTGCCAAACAATGTCTTGAAACGAATCGTACTATAACATTGTGGATGTCAATAAGTGCATGTGCAGGATGTGCAGGAACCAAAATAAGTTTAGCCTCGGTGGTCCAGTGATCGATTCCGGGTCCAGTAGTCGATTACGCCCAATGTCTTTTTATAATTATTTGGGACATAGAATTTCGGTAAGTCGAGACTTAAAAGCCGTTGCATACGCCTTCGTATAGATATAGGCGTGAAGTTATACAAAAATGAAAATTAGGTACAGACTTGAAACATAAATATACATTCAGAGCAGTATGCACACACCTGCACTTTGGCGAGCAACACGAGCACTTCGCTATCCCGCTTCACCTCGTTTATGTATTGAGCCACGTCCACCATGGCTTCTTTGGCACGCTCCAAGCCACGGAACTCTTCGTGGTTCTGTACAATATTATTCAAATCATAAATATTTACACTCATTTTTATATGTCGGAGCGTGAACACAGTGGCGTCATCTTTAGCATTCGCTAACTACTTACTACTACGTTTCATAACTAATTAGATAAAAAATGAGTACTACAGAACTAGTATCACTCGGTTAGACGAAGATTACAAAGCAGGGATTCCCAGTTGTGTCATGAGCACTTCGATGCACTTCTAGTGACTGCGGCGAGGTGAACGGACTACCACTGTCTACCACCCTAGTAGACTGAACTTCCTCTGTTTGGATGTTCGTGGAGTAAAGTCGTGGAGACGCGACAACAGCATAGTGACCGGTCGTGGTAGTCCACACTGCCATACTTCTAATTATGCTTTTTCAATTTATTTGGAAGTTAAGAGTGGTAGAGCCAAGCAGTTCGCTGCATGAATGGGCCAGGTCGACGGGTGAAATACCACGACCTCTCAGAAGATCGACGTAAAGTGGCTCGTGCCACGTTTCGTTCCGTGAGAGAGGTACCCGGAGGCCCACCTCCCTTCCCTATCCTTCCATATCTCCTATCCCTTAAGGGTCAGCAACGCAACATTAGCACCATAGCTGGTGTCCATGGGCGGCGTTGGTTGCTTACCATCAGGTGACGCGCCTGCTCGTTTGCCCTCACATCCTATAAAAATATTTGGAAATTATAGAAGAAAGATAATCATCCACCATTGCTCGAGCCAGTTTTGAACACACAGACACAAACCTTTTCCGATATGTAGATTACACGATTAAATACAGAGATATTTTAATATAAAAAAAAATCATTCAGCAATTAATCACACAGCGATTAATCAATAAAAAAAAAACAAGTTTTCTCGCTAGACATTTTAAGACGTTTTGTGAAAGGGTTCCATCGTATTTTGTGTGTATAGAGCAGGGGGCATATATCAATTCCAGCCAGCTTGTTCGCTGCCTAGCGAATTCGTATTTTCAACGACTAAGTTCAGCTAGTCAGTGACGAGTAGTCACTGTCAAATTCACTCTAAATTCCATTTATCAACGACTAATCCATTTACGGCCGAAACCAATAATCAATCCCAATCCAAATTTTGCTATCTAAGATCAATATTTCAATCCATTTCTGTTAATAAGTGTGCCAATAATCAATCTATGGATTGAATAAGCGATCTCTAGAATCAATCTATCTTTGGGAGGGCGGATCAGAGATTAGAGATTGAAATTTGTTCTAAAATGACAGTTTGCGCGTGCCAATATTCGATCCGTTGGCTTTGACACTGACATCGATCACCGTAATCAATCTTAGATTTCAATCCGAGAAATTCCTTGGTTTAGAGATAGGATTACAATAAATTTTATTGAAATAATCAAAAAATGGACAGTGATATTTGGAAGTTCTTGCTTTGCTATCAGACTGGGATAGCGAAAGCGATACCGAAATGAGAGCTGCTCCTACGAGACTCAAAAGGGTAAATTATATGCAGAGCCTCGAGGATGCCGATTTTACTTTTAGATTTCGGTTGTCAAAAGTAGCTGTGAATTCTTTGCTTACTCAAATAGTGCCACATATCAGAGTAACCTCCACAAGGTTTGTCTATTCAAATATGTATTTGCAATTTATCTTTCAGTGTCATAAATACTAATCAATACCAACGCTAATAATCAATATTCGTATTGCAGGGATCACGGTGCTTCTTGATGAAGCACCGTGATTCCTGCAATACGAATATCATTAACTATTACTATCATTGAGGTTTTTTGCATTAGCCACAATGTTAATTTCTGTCGCAGACTTTCTGGGAGTATCCAAATCCAACCAGGAAGAATAGTGAATGATGTATCGCATGCAATTGCCAAATTATATAATCAGTACATCATTGTCCATAATTTAAATACAGAAAGTTTTTACCAGATTGCAGATTGAAATATTTAATGAGTACTTACTAGTGCAATTATCAAAACAACTTATTTATTAATTCATTATATTTTCTTTGTAGTTAAATGTGAGTCAGGTCACTTTGGTAACCACTGGATGCTTGGTGATAGTGCTTATCCAAACCGATTTTATTTCTTGACACCAATTTTGAACCCGTCTACTCTGGCAGAACATAACTATAACAAAGCACATATCAGAACCAGGAACACCATACAAAGGTAACAATTGAAAAATACAGATGTTATGCTTAAGTTTGTAAACCTAAATCAACTTCACGCCAAATAACTTGTGAAGTAGGCAGAAAGAACAGAATCTAAGCATAAGACACTGTTCTTATATATCTCTCTAGCTTATTCGATTTTCATAACTCTTTACATAAATACTTATTGTTTCTTTGAAGTCACATTAGGACCATTCAATTTGGTCATTTATGGTATGCTGTGCCCTTCCTCAACTCCTACATCTTTTTGCTTTTACACTATATTTATGCTGTATAGCATGTATATATGCTGTGTTACTCTTGTATTTTTCATTCTTACTTTAAAACTGACTCTTTCAGACTAGCTAGTAATGTTATGAGTTTTATAGGTATACTACTATTGTTTCAGAGCTTTCGGTATATGGAAGCGCAAGTTTCCTATTGTGGGCCTTACCATGCGCTTGTTATTGCCTAAGGTTCATCAAATAATAATTGCCACAGCAGTATTCCACAATATACGCAGAATACATAATTGAATACCTACAGAGGTTAACTGAACTACCTTAGAAGTGACAAACTCGGACTCTATTGATATGAACCTAAATATGGACCAAGATACACAATCAAGAACTGAGCTAATAAACAATTATTTTGTGTGATTAAAATGTTGTAAATAAAACAATACTTTTGTAACTTAATATTTTAAGAACTGAGCTAATAAACAATTATTTTGTGTGATTAAAATGTTGAAAATAAAACAATACTTTTGTAACTTAATATTTGTACTTGAATCGATCTACTCAATGTTTTTTATTAGTATTAACATTTAAACTGTAATTTTGACTATGGAATAAAACAAATGTTTATTATTAATGTGACTGTTTATTAAATTAGTATTAATCACACTTCATTGCTATATTTATCACAGATATTTATATATATACATATATATATTAATCAAACTTATTTGCTAATTTATCACATACATGTTATGTAATCACATTTACTTGCTCTATTTATCACATACATATTAAGTAATCACATTTAGTTGATCTATTTATCACATACATTTTAAGTATTTGAGATTTTGATTAAAATTAAATGCTTTGTGTTGAGGTATTTTCTCTTCGGAAATCATATATTTCAACTATAATATTATTATTTTCATCCCCAATAACGCAATCTGCCTCGACTATGGGTGACACAGTGGCATCACCACCACCATTTTCTGCTTGCACTATTTGACTATCACCAGCAAACTCAGCAGTAAAGCCAGTGGCAGTACTACCAAGTAATGCAGTTATCCTGTGTAATACTTCATCAGGTGGTATATAATCAGCAGGGCCACCCCCAGTCTAAAATGAATAGTAATAAAAAGGTAAATTAAACAATGAAAATAAGGCAAGCAATATCTTAAAATAATGACACTACGATGACTAACCTTAAATTGGTTGATACTTATCTTACGGCCGAAACCAATAATCAATCCCAATCCAAATTTTGCTATCTAAGATCAATATTTCAATCCATTTCTGATAATAAGCGTGCCAATAATCAATCTATGGATTGAATAAGCGATCTCTAGAATCAATCTATCTTTGGGAGGGCGGATCAGAGATTAGAGATTGAAATTTGTTCTAAAATGACAGTTTGCGCGTGCCAATATTCGATCCGATGGCTTTGACACAGACATCGATCACCGTAATCAATCTTAGATTTCAATCCGAGAAATTCCTTGGTTTAGAGATAGGATTACAATAAATTTTATTGAAATAATCAAAAAATGGATAGTGATAGTGATATTTGGAAGTCCTTGCTTTGCTATCAGACTGGGATAGCGAAAGCGATACCGAAATGAGAGCTGCTCCTACGAGACTCCAAAAGGGTAAATTATATGCAGAGCCTCGAGGATGCCGATTTTACTTTTAGATTTCGGTTGTCAAAAGTAGCTGTGAATTCTTTGCTTACTCAAATAGTGCCACATATCAGAGTAACCTCCACAAGGTTTGTCTATTCAAATATGTATTTGCAATTTATCTTTCAGTGTCATAAATACTAATCAATACCAACGCTAATAATCAATATTCGTTTTGCAGGAATCACGGTGCTTCTTGATGAAGCACCGTGATTCCTGCAATACGAATATCATCAACTATTACTATCATTGAGGTTTTTTGCATTAGCCACAATGTTAATTTCTGTCGCAGACTTTCTGGGAGTATCCAAATCAACACCAGGAAGAATAGTGAATGATGTATCGCATGCAATTGCCAAATTATCTGATCAGTACATCATTGTCCATAATTTAAATACAGAAAGTTTTTACCAGATTGCAGATTGAAATATTTAATGAGTACTTACTAGTGCAATTATCAAAACAACTTATTTATTAATTCATTATATTTTCTTTGTAGTTAAATGTGAGTCAGGTCACTTTGGTAACCACTGGATGCTTGGTGATAGTGCTTATCCAAACCGATTTTATTTATTGACACCAATTTTGAACCTGTCTACTCTGGCAGAACATAACTATAACAAAGCACATATCAGAACCAGGAACACCATACAAAGGTAACAATTGAAAAATACAGATGTTATGCTTAAGTTTGTAAACCTAAATCAACTTCAGGCCAAATAACTTGTGAAGTAGGCAGAAAGAACAGAATCTAAGCATAAGACACCGTTCTTATATATCTCTCTTGCTTATTCGATTTTCATAAATACTTATTGTTTCTTTGACGTCACATTAGGACACATTCAATTTGGTCATTTATGGTATGCTGTGCCCTTCCTCAACTCCTACATCTTTTTGCTTTTACACTGTATATATGCTGTGTTACTCTTGCATTTTTCATTCTTACTTTAAAACTGACTCTCTTTCAGGCTAGCTAATAATGTTATGAGTTTTATAGGTATACTACAATTGTTTCAGAGCTTTCGGTATATGGAAGCGCAAGTTTCCTATTGTGGGCCTTACCATGCGCTTGTTATTGCCTAAGGTCCATCATATAATAATTGCCACAGCAGTATTCCACAATATAAGCAGAATACATAATTGAATACCTACAGAGGTTAACTGAACTAACTTAGAAGTGACAAACTCGGATTCTATTAATATGAACCTAAATATGGACCAAGATACACAATCAAGAACTGAGCTAATAAACAATTATTTTGTGTGATTAAAATGTTGAAAATAAAACAATACTTTTGTAACTTAATATTTCAAGAACTGAGCTAATAAACAATTATTTTGTGTGATTAAAATGTTGAAAATAAAACAATACTTTTGTAACTTAATATTTGTACTTGAATCAATCTACTCAATGTTTTTTATTAGTATTAACACTAACATTTAAACTGTAATTTTGACTATGGAATAAAACAAATGTTTATTATTAATGTGACTGTTTATTAAATTAGTATTAATCACACTTCATTGCTATATTTATCACAGATATTTATATATATACATATATTTAATAATCAAACTTATTTACTAATTTATCACATACATGTTATGTAATCACATTTACTTGCTCTATTTATCACATACATATTAAGTAATCACATTTAGTTGATCTATTTATCACATACATATTAAGTATTTGAGATTTTGATTAAAATTAAATGCTTTGTGTTGGGGTATTTTCTCTTCGGAAATCATATATTTCAACTATATTAATATTATTTTCATCCCCAATAACGCAATCTGCCTCGACTATGGGTGACACAGTGGCATCACCACCACCATTTTCTGCTTGCACTATTTGACTATCACCACCAAACTCAGCAGTAAAGCCAGTGGCAGTACTACCAAGTAATGCAGTTATCCTGTGTAATACTTCATCAGGTGGTATATAATCAGCAGGGCCACCCCCAGTCTAAAATGAATAGTAATAAAAAGGTAAATTAAACAATGAAAATAAGGCAAGCAATATCTTAAAATAATGACACTACGATGACTAACCAACAATTAAATTGGTTTATTCTTATCTTAGTGCAGCGTTTGCGAGCATTTTTTTTTAATTTTTCCCTTTTTAGACTTAGCTGCTGTGGGTTCCTTGGACAATTCGCGGCGCTGGCGTTATTTATTATTTGAAGCCATTCCTCCATCTTCAATTTATTATTTGATGCGTTTGTCGCCTTTGTCGTAATTATTTTGCTTTTTTCTATTAATCTATCAGAGCTCTAGTTTCCTCCTTTGTAAGAGGTTTGCCTTTAATCTGTAAATAACAATTCAATTTCATGAAAGTTATGTGAGAACGCGACGGATCAGCATACTTTTGTAAAGAAACAAATTACTTACAGATTCAATATTCATGTCAAACGTATTTGATGTTCACTGTATTTAGATTATTATTAAAAAAACTAACTAAAATTACAGCTAATTAAATTCTTGTATTTCGTAAATAAATGTTTATTTGTGATATGTCAAATTTCGTTCCGTTCAACAACTTTTGTTAAAACATAAAGAATATAATTTGGTGTTTTCTTGTAGAATAAATGTGTTATTCTATAAGAAATCGCAAAATTAGTTTCCCCTAACGTACTATGTAATATTTCTAACACTCCAAATTAGTTTCGTATAAATATAACGCGGAATAAACTTAAAGCATTATTCACAGTTTTGTGTGAAACGGAACAGTAAAGAGGGAACGGTTTACCGGCTATCTGCGGTTGGAAAGTAAGACGGATAGTTATGTTTTGTTATTGGCACGAGGATTGAGGATCGTTTGACAGATACACAGTAATCTCAGATTGACTTCAATCTTAAACTACAGATTGATTATTGGCTTCGGCCGTTAGTCACTCATGAGTAGTCTAGATTAGCTGAAATTAGTCGTTAGAAATACGAATTCGTTAGGCAGCGAACAAGCTGGCTGGAATTAAGAGCTCATAATATGCCCCCAGGTTGGTATAGCATTAGTTACTGACCGGTTGCGTCTCGTGCACCAGCTTGTCGAGCAACAGATGGTACTTGAGTATCCTCTGCATCGGCACCGACAGGATGTCTCGCAGTTGTATCCTACCATCACTGTGCTCCTTTTGGCATTTCTGTCAAGAATTACACAAGGAACTTATTTTTAGAGTTATTCGTCCATCTATACTCAGGAAAGCCAACGGAGGCACGGCCAAACCTTTCTTGTATATGACAAAATATTCAGACACTGATTTTATCGAACCAAAAAGAGGTCACAACAAATCACAAATGGCGATTTCAAACACTTTGGACTTCTTTCTCCATATATAATAATATTTTGGACACAATACACCCAGCGCCCTCTAGTTCCATGCTAAGCAACTAAATGCTTGTGTTATGGATACTAGATAGCGGATATTAATACATATATACTTTTCTTTTGTAAATACATACTTATAATACATAGAGAAACACCCAGACGCCACACAAACAACATGTTTGTCACAAATATTTGTGCTTGGGTGGGAATCGAACCCCCGTCCTCATTGCTGCAGCCGGTAGTTTTAACCAATGCGCCACGAGGCTCTTATATGTAATCACACAATTGACAACATATCAATAATAATTCACTCACGGCTAACTGTTTACTGAATGTGCTGTCTCTCGCGTCCAAGGTCTTCAATGTCTCCTGCGCGTGTGTCAGGTTGGAGCAGTAGTCTCCATACAGCAGCAGTCGCTCGCGCCACGCGAGGAACACGTCGGCCAGACGCGGCGCACCACTCCCCGGCACGCACGCCTCCGTTGCCAACTTCAATTGACGAAGCAGTCCCGAGTGGATCTCTTGCAGTTCCTGGTGATTGGCATTCATATTTTAAAGTATTCTATATTCCTCCACCGTCTCCATTTATAGATTCTGAAAGTATTTATTCCCGACGTATGGCGAAAGGTTTCTCCGTCGATTACATCTGGGACTAATTGAGGCATAATTGCTTGCAGCTATTAAGGGCGTAAATTCAAAGGTATTATACCTTTGAATTTACTTCAAACCTAATTATATTATTACGATTTTTTTTATTAATTTGATTTCACAAAGTGATTTAAATCATATTATTACCCCGAAAATACATTCATTAAAAGCTTTTATTTTTACCTTAATGCCGAAGAATACGACTTGTAAATCCTGCGGCTTCAGATATGGGGTGAGCGGCCTCAGAAAGTATTTGACAATTTTGCTCAGGACGTCGACGTAGTTGTTCTCGGTATCGACCAATTCCCTTATAACATAATCCCTCTTCTCCAGACTGTGTGACGACGTCGCCAACTGACAAGAACCATGTTTAATAATTTATTACTTCACGTTGGCCGATCTCAATAAGAGTCAAAATGCACCATGCAAGCTAACTATATATAAGTGCACCCTTCATAACCCATAGTGCACTACGCTAAAGCGAATATCAACCTTACTGACCTATTTCTACAGTGTGCAGTTTTATATACACGCAGTTTCTGTTGCTCGCCTTCAATATAAATATGAAAAGATACAAGTCCCGATAATTTATGAAAACAATTCAATAGCTATTCATTCTATTACTGATCTCAATGTTTCAGACGCAGCACTTCCGCGGTAACGGAAGCCATGAAACATGCGAATAGTCAGTATTAAAAATGTTGATTTAAATTGGATAGTTATATTCAATAATTGATTCATTTTTGACGTTGGCCAAGTTAATGGAATGTTAGGATTTATAAATGAGCGCATAGACAGATCGTTACGGCGTACAGCATCCGCGTTCAGTTCATTAGGCGGCGAGAATCTACGCGAAAACACAACTTATTTATAACCGTTACACACTTACGGCGATATATCCACTTATTTTTATCGCGAGAAACAGAGAGCTACAGAAACTGGCGATGGAATGAAAAAAATACATATATAGAGATCTCAAAACTAATAGCCGTGTAGTGAAACATCGTGATTGTAGAGCGATGGTGCTATGAATAATTCAAAACATTTATGCGAACCGATTTATTAGACTTTTACTTGTTGAGTCCACCACGTTGTTCAGTATACCATCTTACATATTAATAGGAAATTCTACAGTTGGTCGACATATTCGTGACTGCACTAGGCATTCTCGCAACATTATTTTTATATGATAGATAACATTTTTATTGTATCGTGAAATGAAATGTTTGAAGTCCTTAGTGGAATTAAGTTCTTTTTAATTTCGCAATTTGGGAATGAAATTGCAACGCAAGGAAGATATCGGCGATTCACATCACCATCGCTCTTGAATTGCCCCAAAATTAAAAAGTAACTAATTAAAAAAATAAACAATCGCGTACTGTATGTAAAGCGGGCGGATGGACAGCGGGGGGCAGATCGCGGCCAGTCTTGACCGCGCACAGGTCGTGGTAGATCTCCTCGTCATGTATGCGCGCGCAGTAGCTCGCGTACTCATTCTCTTCGCGGTCGCCAGAGGGTGCGGTCGCGCCACCGCTGCGCACGCGCCCCAATTAACCACATGCATAAGCTTACGTTTCGCTTTCGCATAGCTAGCAACGACTACATCATCGATTCTCAACTATGAAAAAACTTGACAGGAACAAAGTTATCTTACTACCACTAAACCATGATGAGCAAAGAGTATCAGGGATGCCGGTTGAGAAACGATTAAATATGCCACTGATATATGAACAGCTCGTTAACATCTGCGATATATTATACAAGCTGTTTGTTTTTAAAGTTTAAAATCTCTGAATAAGACCTGTGAAATGGGGTTCATTTAAAAGTAATTTAGATGAAAGAGAATGCCAACGAGCTTTTCAATTAGCTAGTAAAAATACAAAAGCGAATACTAAGTAAAAAATGCACAATGGAACTGCAATGGCTTTCGATACAACGCTAAAAGCAGTGGTAAATAAGGGGCAAAAGGCCTCGTGGCGATGGTCATAATCCGACAAAAGAAACTGAAGCGGTATTCTGAAAGGAATCACCCGCAAACTCTTTAGAAACTTGGGACCAGAATTCCGAGCATTAACACAACTGATTAAAATAATTTCATCGATAACTATTCATTAGTTGATTAGACCATGGCAATTTCAGAGTGCATAACAAAAAATAAGAAAAAAAAAACACAAATCAAACTATGTTCTCAGATGTAATGCATTCTCTTTGTATTTATAAACTCCCGTAATAAATACAGAGAATGCATACACATCCGAAACTATCGATTCTTACTACGATACAAAATAATAGTAAAACAGTACCGAAAGATAGTAGTAGTATAATAACATATGTATAAGTATATATTAAAACTGATACTGAACGAAATACAGGATATGTCAGCACAGTTTGATAACAAGAATTTCATTTGTTGAGAAATCGTTCAACCAGTGCAGAGAAATAATTAATTTTGATTGTATCACAACTATGGAAAATTAATGAAGAA
Source organism: Euproctis similis (assembly GCA_905147225.2). Classification (NCBI taxonomy): domain Eukaryota; kingdom Metazoa; phylum Arthropoda; class Insecta; order Lepidoptera; family Erebidae; genus Euproctis; species Euproctis similis. The sequence continues at coordinate 3,114,481 of LR990103.1, forward strand.
GCTATATAAGAGGCATCTGATACTTCAATAAAGTATTAGCCATTACTAAAAACAATTGAAAGTTTTGTTGGAAATTTCAGTATATTATTGATTTGAATGATTACTTTTGTTGTAAAGTTCAGTAAATTGATTTCAGATTTGTACCTAGGACCACATACCAGAGATCGGGCCACACTATCTCACTAGTATTAATTAACAAAGTTACTGCGGTAATGGTCCATCGTATCAAATCTCCACACCGCTTGCCATCAAATACAAATTCAAGTCTTTCTTTTCTTAAATTTTGGAAAATTACTTTTACAATAATTAGAACAAGTTTTTGAATTAGATCATAATTATTCATAGCACTAATCTGTTTACATACATACATACATAAGCTCACGCCTGTATCTCATGGGGGTAGGCAGAGACTTTGGCTTTCCACAAGCTACGATCCTGACACACATCTTTCGCCTCATTCACAGTCATACATCTCCTCATGCACTTACGTCGGTTTCTGGTGCTACACATTTTGCCTTTTTTAAACAGACCATTTATTTGGTAGTGGTAGCTCCGTCTTGGTCTCCCGATCCCGACCCTGCCACTTACATTCGTTTCGTATACTCAGTCGGCTTTCATCCATTCTTGCAATATGACCAAACCATCTTAACATATTTCTCTTCACTTTGGTCACCACATTATACTTCAACTTGCATTTCTCCCACTAATCTGTTTATCTCAGCGTTTGGGACGCTCAAAAGTTTCCATACTCACGGAAAGTTATACAAGTAAAATATTAAATAATCCGAGAGCGTGGATGCTGTTGTTAACTTCGTCTTGCCCAAATTCTGTTCTAATTATTCGGTTATTGCAACAGAAGTTCATGTTTAACAAAGTTCAACTTGCGGCGAAACTTATACTTAAAAATTATATCTCTTAGTATAGTATTTACTAACTAAATTCATAATAAGGCACTTTGTGGGGATGGCTATGTACATAATTTGTGAACAAGCGTATGTATAATACATGCCCTAAAGTGAAGCGTGTCTAAAAATCTAACACAGCCCTACTAGGAAGCCACGATCACCACTAAATGTTTTTATAAGCGCTTGGTACATGATAGCAATTGCATCAATCTCAATATTTTCTGATCAACAGTCTCGGGTACGAAACGACTTTTATCGATTTTAAGAGAATATCGATGATAGAAAATCACGCGCGAAATTACAATATGTTCTGCCGCTTGTTTCTTAATGACGAGGTATAAAAGCCTGGGCTCATATTCTACATAATAACAAAAGTAATGTTCCAAAGAAAACCAAGTTTAGTTTCTTTGTTTTATCTGGTAAAAATGTGTGTTTTCGTTACACTACAAGAATTAACATTTGTTTCACTATTTATATCATCAAGACATGCATATAAGAATTGTTTTCAATATCAGTAGGTACAGGTACACCTCTAGCTCAAAATAAATCAGATACATTCACAAAAAAATAACCAGTAACAAGAAGTTTCCCCCATTTTTATGACGTTTCAGTACATCCATTTAAAGATGGCTATACTGAAATATCTAATAGCTACATTACTAGGCACATCTTCACCCGTCACGTACAGATAATTTGATTACTTTCACAAAGGTCAACGGTACATGGCGTCGAGAGTATTATTACCAAATAATCTGTTATACCTACATGTTCTCATGGAACTGATTGCGTATAAAAAAAGAAATAGCAATTTACGAGATTAATTTGTTTGCTATCTTCGCTTCATTACTCCTCTTATATCGGCTCCCTCTCTTATATCCTTTATATTGAGAAGATAAGTGGCCTCGGTAAAGATTGTATCTCCTCAAAATCACTATTTTTTTTTTTAGATTTTTAAGCATTCATAATTACAACTGTGCGCCCCCGAGCAGTAGCTTGATATATATCTTGCTAAATGGGCTTTTTTACCAGAAGATATATTGGACACCCCGCATATAAACAAAAACAAACAAAATTTGCCTTTTTTATATCTGTATTTAAATTAGGATCAAAAGGAATTCGTTAATACAAATTACATATTTGAATATATTATCAGCGTTTTTTATCAGCTCAATTACGAGTACATTGAGTGGAAAAGATAAAATAAACGCCAGGTGCGTGACGAGCCACGCGCAGAGCAAGGTTCCGCTGTTATGGATTAATTTTTAAAAATTCTATGGCATTGGAATAGTTTTAAGAATCTAACAATACCACATACACGCAATTCTGCTTAAGCATTTCAAGGACTATGTCCTGTATATAAATACAAATACTCATCTCGTTATTTCTGGGCATAGGGGCGCAAACGAGCAGGTGTTTCACCTGATGGTGAGCAACAAATGCCGATCATGACACCTGAACACATATGGAGTTACAGTAGCTTCGCCGGCCCTTATAATAGGATATGGAAGGGGTTGGAACTTGGATGGGAAGAGAAGGAGGAAAGGAGTTGGGCCTCCGGATACCTCTTTCAGCGAGCGAAACGCGGCAAGAGCTACTTTAAGTCGATATTCTGACAGGTCGTGGTATTTCACTAGTCGAGGCAGCTCGGCGTGGCTTTATCACTGTAAAATATGTATCATGTCACTGACATAGCCCGAAAGAGCTCAAATATTATTTACAAAGTTAAAATGAAATAAACAAACTCAAACACATATAAATCGTAGAAAACCTTAGCTTTCTTTTCGGGCGGTTTCTTACTCGAGGATTCAACTATTATAATATTGTTAGTGTAAAATGTATGTTGCACAATAAATAGGATACATTTTCCACAAATAATAAATATATGTTTAAATAAGTGGGAAAAGAAAACTATAACAGTATGCGAGCATTAATATTTATCTGCAAAGCCGTACGTACAGCCGACGATGTACGTGACTATTTCCGACGAGCCGCGCTGGATATCCGACTTAACGATATTGTTTTTATTCTGACCAACTTTCACAATATATCTCTATGGGATATTACTTTGTTTAATATGTGAGAATATTTATTACTTTAACAAATGTAATCGAAATATAAGAATTATATAAAAGTCTAAATTATATAAGCTTAAGTCTCGGTGGCCCAGTGGTCGAGCACGCGGCTTATGATCCAGAGGTCCGGGTTCGATTCCTGACACTGGCTCACACCAATGACTTTTCGAAATTGTTTTCAGAAGTTATGTGTGATAAATACCGATGACTGAAAAGGTTGTGCCCGGTATGGCAATAGGTTCGCCACCTATTCCATTTGGGACGTAAACATAACGGCGAGACGAGGCTTAACAGTCGCTGCCTACACCTTCGGGCAACAAAAGGCGTGAAGTTGTTATGTTATGTTACAAAAATAGAGTCGATAGCCTACTGGTTTAGCACTTTAAGGATTTTGGAGATAGGATTCACTTTAAGGAACTCCCTGGTCCAGAATAATGGTTTGAAAAGTCTTCGTTGCTATACACTGTATTCACCATTAAAATATTCCCGATCACAATGGAACACCATGTGACACAGCGAAACGTGGCATAGTACATATTTATATATAACATTATTTATTCGTTCCTTTACCTAACACTATCCAATGTCTTACTTTTTCCAAGATATTCAACTTGTGATATTTAATACTATTGAGAACTTCAGTACATTCCAAGTGTAATATAGGTATCGTAACATTCAGCACATTCCATAAATAAATATAACTAACACGTCAGTACATCAAATACACGGTGTTCAAATATCAAAGTAAATCTATTTACGTCAACAGAAAGAATATAATACGGGTATATAACTTGCCCGCGACTCTGCTCATAGTATAAAACATGTGTTAATTTTAAAGGTTCTCATTTCTCGCGGAACCCTAACTTTTACATATTACTCAGCCCTCAACACCCATAAACCTTACCCACGGTCTGTCTGAAGCACAAATATATTAATATTTTGTGCAAACCCGGATAGTTTCCGTTGTCAAAATGAGCTTATCAAAAACTAATTATTCATCAGGATCGCTAGAGCTGTACCAGAGTTATAAATGGACAGTGAATCATTATTAATTACGACAAAATTTCACGAAAAACACAGAACTACGGCCAAAGCTTATATGATAAAATAATTAATGACACAATTGCTTCTAAGAAGTACTTTCGCATTAACTTTACGCTTATCACTCGCGTTATCGAGTTCGCGTAAACTGGTGCCCGCATTCATCCGAGTAAGCAAGTAATGTCAATTGGTCTACTTGTGGGAATTGACATTGCGTCATACAGAGAGACACGCGGCGATATCGCATACATTTTCATAACGACTCCAGCGAAGTATTGTCATCTTGTAAAATCTGGATCTTTCTGATTCTGAAGTCTTCAGTTCAAATTAAGATAAAAAAGGTGCGGCCAATGTAGGTATATTATACGTGTGTTGCGATAGACTTCGCCACCTATTCAGAGTATCGAGGGATTATTGCCGCTGCTTACACTTTCTGGTGTTAAGGTAGTGAACTTATGGTTACAGCCAGCAATTTCAGACCAGACAGAGATACATCATTACATAGTATAAGTAAGCCCCCTCCCTCCCTTAAACACCTCACGTAATTTATGGACGCCCCCTAATACAAAGTCACTTTTCGCTGTCTGTCCACTTATATGCTTATATCTTTAAAACTACGCGATGGAAATATTTAGATGCGGGTTTTTTTATGCGAGGTGGTTTTTATCTCTGCCTGATTCATGTATTACGAAGAAAAAATGATAATTTTCGAGATTTAGCACTTTAATTGCAAACGCTGGCTGAACCCTAAGTGATAGATCGAAAGAATGTACTACGTACGCCTTCAAAAGTTCTACAAAAAAGTCTGCGATGGCATAGATATAACCCACAATTATAATTTGTATTACTTACCTTTTTACGTAAAATCTTGGCGTATTTACCCGATTTTAAACATTACAGTATTAATTTTCATCCAATTAAGTGTCTTAAGTAGATTAAGCTTTTAATATAGGTCAATATGGCCCTGTACAGCACGTAATTTAAGCGAATATTTACGAAGTTAATACAGTATTAATAAAACGGGACGTAGCAGTTAATTCGCGCAGTAACACCGGCCAAGACGCGTGCCGATAAATAGCACAAATTGAACTTTTTTAATATCTAAATTTCACTCATTTATTACTTTTGATGCGGAACAAAGTTCGCCGGGGCAGCTAGTTATATATATAGAGTGAAAGAATTAAGTTTCATTCCCCCCTAATAAGTATAAATACGCTCTTTCCAGCTATGTTGAATACAATAGTGTCCTAAATAAACAATAGACAGATGGCGTGGGCGAGACATAAGTACACAAACTATGAAACCTACACTGTGGGCGCCAGTTATTAATCAGTTAAATTATAATTTAGCAATAGAATTCACTACTCAAAACATTACTGGTTTATCGTATAGAAATAGCGGAAGTATTTGTTCGACAAATGTCACGTTTAAGTAAAAGGTAGAGATTTTTTTAAATAAATATGGCGGCTGTTAAGCCTCGTCTCGCCGTTATGTTTACGTCCCAAATGGAATAGGTGGCGAACCTATTGCCATACCGGGCACAAAGTTTTTCAGTCATCGCTATAAAAAATAAATAAATTAAAGATATATAAAATAAATATAGCTTTCTTATTTCATCATTTAATTTCATCGGATAAAAAAAAAATATTAAAATATTTTACTGAATATCGACTTGTTTCCCATGTATCGAACAAGGGACATCACAAGAAGTAAATGAGCTATTCGTTCTAAGAAAGGTCGCGTCGCACGGAAGAATAACAACGTAGTCCTTATAAATTTCACGGAACCTGTCAAAAAGGGGACGCGACAGCAATTTGTCCTTCGAAGGTGGATTAATGACAAATATTGATATCACAATGCTTTATAACAACTTTTTATCTATAATTGAAGCAAGTTTGAGCCAATATTCATCCATTGAAAGCGTTCCGCTGTTAATAAGCGCAAAGTAGGATGGAAGTGAGCGGCTTATTATATAAAATTTGTTCAGCAGAATACTCACTGGTCTTTAGTGCTGCCACGTATTTATTCTACTTAAAAAATAAACATTATTGACAGTTTCTGTAGTCAAACCTGTTCATTATTGAATAAAAAACAAACATATGATACATATTTTAAAATACTTTCACGCTATTAATACTGTAATTGTGGTGTAGGCAGTAATGTAACATATCCTTTGCCATGTCCTGCATAAATTCAAACGTCATACAAACATCTTTTATGATTAGATGTTTTAATTCTGGACAGGGGAAGTAGTAGGTGGTGGCGACCACTATATCAGCAGTTCCGTCAAAATTGTAATAATATAGTTAGCTAAAGCCTTTTTTAATTATTCATACAATAAAAAAAAATATTTTCACAAACGTACGGTACGACAAGACGATTGTGAAAGATCGTGTGACGCATTCACAAAACTATTTAGTTCCAGTCGATATTGTGTATTGGTATTACAATATTTCGGTGTTGCTTTGGCAAAATATACTTATTACGCACATTATGTGAAAAAAATGCGAGCGAAGGTTATGTTCATGTACCTATTGTGTTTTCACAATAACAAACGACTATTTCGCAAGAAAGAGTGTTATGCTTTTTGACGTGGAAGTTGACGTTCTAGGAGAGCGTCGTTAGATTTGTTCCAACCATGAGCGTGATGTTACATTCATCATCATCATCAGCCTATTGCTGGACATAGGCCTCTTCCAAATGTTGTTACATTACTCATCCAAAATTTATTGCGGTATTATCTATATTTTGTAATATATCTTCTGATAACACAATAAAATTCTTCTCGAAAAATAAAAATGAAACAAACCATATCGAAAGTTAAGATATATTTTATACCAGCTGAACCGGCGAACTTTATTCCTCATCAATAATATTTTACAGCGTTTCCAATTAAGGTGCTAAATCTCCAAAATTAACTTTTCTTTATAACATTATAAATGAATTATAGATACAAACCGCCCCGTTGACATTCTATATCTATTAAAAAACCCGCATCAAAAGTATCAAAATCCGTTGCGTAGTTTCTCAAAGATCTAAGCATATCAGGGGACAGACAGCGACGATGTTAGGACATGCTAGAACGCGACGATGTTATTTTGAAGAGAGTAACATTTTTACGAGAAGTAAAAAAAATACAAATTTGGATGATGTCGTCTTTATTGACGAAACACCTCAAAAGTTCCCCCGGGAAAAGGAGCCCGTCTTTTCATATGTCCCGCGGGATCAGCTTATCGGGGATTTATTCCAGACAGCCTCCTCGCATTCGCCTCCAAAACCACTAATGATTACAACGAGGAAATGAGCTTTGGCCCTGCATACTACCAAGTAGTTTCTATCGACCAATTGCAGTGCTGTCTTCAAATTCTTAACCGTTGAGGAGTTTTGTGGCTTCTTCATCAGCACAGCAGCATCAAATGTTGGCACCATAAAGAATATCCCTAAGACATCACTATTTCCAAATAAAAACACCATACTCGCATACAACTTTTAGTGGATGCCTTCGATTTCTCCTGGTTCCCATCATCAGATCCTGACCTGGTGAAAATGGAACCATCTTGGAAGTTAACACTATACAAGGAAAAAAAATTTTTGAAATTGGTCCATAATTGACGAAAATATCGGTGAACATAAATAAAAAAAAAAAATAAAAAAATATATACATACAGACGAATTGAAAACCTGTATGCTGTGTGGCGCCGGCTTAGAATACCGCCACCCCATCTCTTCCCGAGGGTGTCGTAAAAGGCGACTAAGGGAAAAGGCTGGAAGAATGGGCAGCAGCATTCTCTCTCAACAAAATACAGCCTACTGCGATCGCCAACCCGCTTGGTAAGGGTGGCAATTATGGCAAAAACCCCTCATGAGTGAACGGACCGGCAGTTGTGGCGCTCTATGGGGGGGGCCTGTCCAGCAGTGGATCTCAAAAGGCAAATGATGAATTGAAAACCTCCTCCTTTTTTCGAAGTCGGTTAAAAAGATAGAACTGACAAACGTCAAATGTTGCCTATTAAATTGACCCGACTATAGTATGTAATCCTTACTATTAAATAAATGTGAATGTAAGTTTGTTACGCTTTCACGCGATAACTACTCAACCGATGATCGTGAAACTTTGTACACATATTCTTGGAGGTATTAGAAGTAAGCTTTTTTATTCTTCTTTCTTTCTTTAATTAACATATGTTATCAATGCGAGCGAAGCCGCGGGTAAAAAAGCTTGTGATACATAATTCTATATAACAAAATTGTAAAGAATAATGTCACAGTCTATTGTTGTAAGTAAACACTTCTAATAAAACTAAAGGGGTTAATGTCTTTTCAATCAATTGTACCCTCGTTGCAATCTCGTAAAGATGACTATAAAACTGTTCGCGACAGTTAAACAGAGTACTTATTATAAAATATTGAGAATATTAAAGTCGTAATTTTAAGTTTTTTTTGGGATAAAGTGTAACGTGTAAGCAATGAACGCCGCCCATGGACACTTGCAACACTGCGTTACAAGTTGGGTTGCGTTGGATAGAAAAGGGGTCGGTATTGGTACCTCTCTGACCAAGCGAAACACGGCATGAGCCACTTTACTTCGATATTCTGAGAGGTCGTGGTATTGGTAAGCGGTCAATTTGGTCCATTCTACTGAACCACTAATAAACATTGTGTGTACTGAATACAATTTTAATGATCGTGAACGCAAGTAGAAGTAATAACTGGCCTGATATTGTCTGACCAAGGACTCGCCGGGGCGGGGGGCGGGAAGCCGCGGCAGAGATCGATTCGCGCTTCAAATAGTTTTAATTGAATATCTGTTCAGGGACTCGCTGCGTGTACCTAGAGTCTCCTTCAAAATATTACAAAATTTAACTGGCGCGTTTATGTTTATAAATTTAAATATATGTATAAAACAATTGCTGTAAAGTACCTCCAAAGTAGGTATAATAAGGATAGGAAATAGTGTAAGTGTAGCGTCAGGCAGATACCTGGGCGCAAAAAATATGAGCATAAAAGCCCAGCTTGATATTCACAATGCTGTACTGATTCCAACGCTAACTTATGTTGGGTATGGCAGTGTGTGCATGAAAGTGGGATAAACGTGGTCGAAATGAGAGAGGAACGTTCGCTAACCCCGACAAAAACAAGGTTGTAAGGAAGTTGAATTGAAAGAGAGTATCGGCGTAAAAGAAAGAAAGGGCACGCTCCGATGGTAGACATGTAGACAGAATGGATGATGGAAGATTTACTAAGAAGATTTACAATGCTAGGTGAAAGGAAGTAGGAGTCGAGGACGGTCACGACACACTTTCTTTGCAGTTATTTTTTTGTGAAACTGTTGCACCGAAGACTGTTGTCATGATACAACTGTGTTACAAAATATAATAAATTATTAAACTTACACCATTCTCACACGAACATTCGTGAGTTAAGTGCCTGCTATATGGTACAGGACTTAGTATTCATACAACTCTGTCTTTAAGAAAATGGAGATTGTTAGGCACTTGTAGATTGTAGATTTCTTTCTACTCACAGTACGAGTAGGTGTACAGTAGTACTCATAGGTTTAAGAATAGTGAAAATTACGAAAAGAGAGACGTCAATGAAATAAGAGACATCCTTTAAAACTCTGAACACAGTACTAGTTACTCTTTGAATGACGTAAGGACGTAACGTAACGAACAAAAAAATACTTGTGAATTCGGTAAGCAGTCCAAGTAAATGTGATATATTTAATTATGAAAACTGCATTATCGCGATAATCGAAATTAAATATATTGCAGTCAAGTGCAACGTACAAATAGCAGTCACAATGCACAACAGTCAGGTAAATGTACTCGAATAATAAAATTTAACCGGACTTTTATTAGTCTAAGCTAATGTTTATACGAAACATCGTTATAATGTACCAAGCGCATAAAGCCACTACTACTGTAATGAATACATATTCGAAGCGTATCTAGAACCTCTGGTGTGGCGGAAGTGAACTTGACATAACACAAATCCTCGTAAATCTCTTCGACCCGGTCCTCGCACGTGGAGCTCGGTATAGTGAACTGCACCCACGGGACGTCCAGGGACGTGGCTGGATGTTGCGAGCTATCGTCCATATCGCTGTAGGACGGAGGCTCGAGCGTAGCGCACGCGCTACTACAACCGCTAGTGTTAAATAATTACAGATTGCTTTACGCAGTTTGTGCATTAAGATCAATATATACGTACCATTTGTCTATCTACAAACTCTTAATTTTATTCTTACACAATAAATTTACAACGTTTTTCGTACTCATAGTTATCTAACTTACATATTTAGACACACGCTTTGGATACTTTACAGTTAATAAAATCCAAAAAAATAAGGTTTCATTACACTCATCTCCTTTTGTTTTAATAAATATACAAATTCGTCTAAAAAATATCATAACCTTTTTCTTCTGTCTTCTATAGTGTACTTTTTCTAATAATTGTTATAGACATTCTTACAGCGACTAATACAATTAATATTGTCTGTACGAAATTCAAGATTACGATAGGTTTACTTTTTCATCTATCTTTTTAACCAATAACCGTTTAAAAAGACAGATGAAAATTGTTTCAACAAATTGTCGTTATAATAATTTACGGTAAGTAATTTCGTTCGATTTATCGCTGTAACTATAATCTCAGTGCACATACTCGTAGTAGGGGATTAGTAAGTCAATTTACGTAACACACTATAGTAATTACTTACACAGATTGCAGATCTTTATAGATGTCCTCCTCTGATAGTGTTCTGTGCGCCGAGAACGGTCTGGAACAATATGAAAATACGTTAGTTTCTCTAATGTCATTCATGCAATTTAATTATTAGTTATGCAATAAAGAAAAAAAACTCATTTAATAATACTCGTTTGACAGAATCTAATCAATTATTTCTTTGTTTAAATCTAAGACTATGCCCGTAAATGCGCTATGCCGCTTATGAATTAAAGAACTTACTTAGCTCGGTTTAATGACACCTACGATACTACTACGGTCTCTTATGTACATGCTGATGTTAAGTTCTTTCGCAAGCCGGTTATTGGCATCCTCAAAAAAAGGTGCTATCCAATGTCAAAGATTTTTAAAATTCGTAGTACAGCGTAGTACGTTTGTGGGATGACCTCAGCTTAGAAATAAATAAGCTTTTTACCACATGCTCAGAAGTATCTAATTATAATTAACATACAATAATATTTATAATTATAATAACACTTTACAAATTTTTTGTCTGTCAGTTTGCTCCGGGTAATCTCTGAATCGGCTGGACCGATCTTGATAAGACTTTTATTGACGGGTGGCCGATGTAATAAGGAGTAACTTAGGATACTTTTATTTTAGAAAAAATATATTATATTTACTCATTTATTGCATCTGAGGCGAAACAAAGTTCGCCTAGTCAGATAGTAATAAGTATATAAGGTAATAAGTTTTTTTGCCCGGTTCTTATCGTGGTATTAGGCTATCTATGAGAAAGAACTACACATTTTGATTAGACTTTTTTCATAGAAAAGAAAGCGGATATTTTGTGCGATAGAGTTCAATATATGTAGTTAAAAATGTTACGTTTCTATCTAGTATAATTTTGGTGATTGTTTATGAATGGAATGTTCGCAGCGCTCGAGAGCACCCATCCTATACAATATTATACATACAAACACGTACGCTAATATGAAATCCCCCAGCACGTGGGCGGCGATAACGATCTGTATATAATACATACACAGTTATCCCTAACTAATGGGAATGTAACACTGACTGTCTGTTACCTTTCCACAATACACCGCTGAACCGAATAAAATTGAAGTTGAGATTATTTGTGCATGGGAGGACAACATTATGATAAAATTTATGGCGCAGTTTCTATTGATGTGTGAAGTGGGATGACAGGTTTTTGTGGGGAAACAATGTTACTTCTTATAAGAATATAGAAGTCATTATAATTTACTGTAAGAATAGTTTCAGAAACATGACGTTGTGGTGTGGTGTGGAGTGTCGAAAATGGATAAAATACGGAATGAGTATGGAAGAGGAAGCTTGAAAGTTACGCCCATTAAATACCTGAGAGGAAAATCGCTTTGCCTAGTATGGGCATGTTATGAGGAGGGATGACACACATGTCGCGAAAATAATGATTAATCTGAAAAAGAGAAGAGGGAGACTTAAGAAAACATGGATGGATTGTGTGAACGATAATGATTAGAAAGGGTGTTGGGAACGGGGCAGGAGGATGAATAGTTTCGGAAATTCCCTTCTGCCGTACCTTATATCGTGAATTAAGTATGTCATAACGTAATATAATAAACTCTTGGTGTGTGTGTAATCGTGTTTTATTGGTTCTCTTTTCTATCTGTCAACCCATAAGGAGTTTAGCGTGAAGTTGTTTTGTTATATACCATAGTTTTTTGATAGATTCATGTATCTATTTGTCGTGTTGGTGGTCTGGAGGTCGAGCACCCCGCTTCTGATTCCTCTGAATCAAGAACACAAAGGATCGAATCCGGCCTAAGATTTCACGGATTTCTTACGGCACGTGTGCTAAATATCAATTATTGACTACATCGTGCCCGGTGTATAATTGTATATATGCAATACGTTGCTATCACCTATATACCATTAGGACGTAAAAAATCACAATTTGAAGTTTAACACGCCCGCTAGTGAGGCGTGAAGTTATTACACATCTATAATATTAAAGACGATATTATTATAATGAACAGCTACACACTGCTACAACTCCGTACTGTCTACTAATGAAATTTGATACATTTACATACATACCTGTGCCAATCTAATTATAAAGCTGTAGGTAAGTAAAAGTTATAACGACGGATCGTTCGCAATTAATTAATTATTAATTTACTTTAATTTTGTTAACATTTGAATAAAATTTTGGTAATTTAGTTGGGCTCAAAATTACCCTCTACTTACTGTAAGCTCAAAAGAAGATAATTTGTACAAAGGAAGAGGATATTCAACAATGAACTGACTACTGAATCGATTTTAAATTTGTTGTAAATAAAATTTCAGTCTCCAGGTATAACTTAGTATAGATATATTTTAATCACGGAAATCATTCAGCAAGACCTAATTACTAAGTTTACAGAATGTTTTCCGTATGAATCCAAAAAATAAAGAATCAAATACGAATTTACAGCAATTTAATAAAATTAAATTAAAAGTGACATCATTATATAGTATAAATAAAACAAAGTCACTTTCCGCTGTCTGTCCCCTTATATGCTAATATCTTTCAAACTACGCAACTGATTTTGATGCGCTTTTTTTTAAGGGTTAGAGGGTGTCAACAGGGTGGTTTTGATCTATAATTCATATATAATGTTGCAAAGAAAAAATGATAAGTTTCGAGATTTAGCACTTTAATTGCAAACGCTGGCTGAATCCTAAGTGATGACCAAAACAATGTTCTGTATTATTAAACACCTTCAGAAAGTTAACAAAAAAGTCCGCGATATGTCTGTCTCTTAGGGATAGTTAGGGATAACCCACAATTACCATTTTTATATTTTTACGAGAAATAATGGCTTAAATACGAAGCTATTTTAAACATTACATCATTAATTCTCATTCAATTAAGTGTCTTAAATAGATTGTGCATGTAATATAGATGATCCTGGCCCTTTATAGCATGCAATTTCAACGAATATTTTCGAAGATATTGCAGTATTAACATAGCGGAACAGCAGTTAAAGCCAATAAGTAGTACAAACTGAACCTCATGATAACCAAAATTTACTCATTTATTACTTTTGATGCGGAACAATGTTCGCCGGTCGAGCTAGTATTATATAAACAAAGTAAAATATAAAATATATGTTGCTTACTTGACATTTTTAGAGAGTGTCTTCGGACACTGACTTAGTTTCGCCAACGTGCACAGAACTCTGTGGAAGTTTGACAAGTCAAAGAGCATTGATGGATCGAAAAGGTCCGTCTCCCGCAACTCAAAAACTTCGTGACACGTCCTCAAGAACACCTTGATATTACGCATGCACAGAAACTGAAAAAAAGAAAATGAATTAGAGCAACATTTAATTAAAAAAAAAAAATAACTAGACAACTTTGTACAGTGGTAGAGCCAAGCAGTTCGCTGCATGTATGGGCCGGCTCGACCGGTGAAATACCACGACCTCTTAGAAGATCGACGTAAAGTGGCTCATGCCGCGTTTCGTTCGGTGAGAGAGGTACCCGGAGGCCCACCCCCTTTCCCCATCCTTTCCTTTCCCCTATCCCCTAAAGGTCGGCAACGCATCAGTAACACTATATGTGTTGCTGGTGTCCATGGGCGGCGTTGGTTGCTTACCGTCAGGTGACACGCCTGCTCGTTTGCCCTCCTATCCCAAAAAAAAAAAAAAAAAAAAAAAAAAAAAAAAACAAAGAAACTGACGACCGAAACCAATAATCAAATTTTGCTAAGATCAATATTTCAATCCATTTCTGCTAATAAAGCGTGCGCGATCGATTATCCAAACAAAATCAATCCATGGATTCGATTATACAAACAAAATCAATCGATCAACTGATACACAATAATCTTAGATTGACTTCAATCTTAGATTGGAGATTGATTATTAATTTCGGCCGTAAAACACAGAGAAAAGAAATTCTACTTCAGTATAAACATAATGTCATATTAACAGTAGTAACCAAACCACTCTGCAAATCAAGGAGAAAGGTACTCAAAATTGTAGAAAAGTTGAAACTGTACATAGAATATTTTTTACAATCGATACTGAACCCAAAAATAATATTATGGTTTTTAGAATTTTTTGTCTGTTTGTGTGTATGGTTGTTACGGATAAACTTTAAAAGTGCTCTATGGTTTTACGTAAAATTTTTCATAAATATAGCCAAGAGGTCGGTTCTAATATTAATAGGCTAAATGATGAAGTAGCGCGGGCAACAGCTAGTATATTTATGAAATTTAAATTAATAATTATCTTTGGCGAAAAAATGTTGACTTGGACAATACCTCTGTGGTACTAGAAACCGCGACTAATTGAGATAGGCGATTCATAGTTTGGGGGTTAGCATGAGAAAAACTGAGCACGGAACTGAAAATATGGAAAACAGTCTGTTCAACCACTTGAACTACTTTATGGCTATTGATAGAAATAATGTATGAAAGATAGAGGATGCAAAATCAGGAACTCAACCAAATCAAAATATTGAAACAACTTTTTATGGATTATATCGCGTTTATTTAGAACTTATTTTTTATTTATTTCCTGACATTCTGAACTCTTTACAGAGATCATTTTTACGAGTAATGAACGAGCAATGTTCATTCAAATAAATAAGTTCTAAATTAACGCGATATAATCCAGAAAAAGTTGTTTCAATGTTATGAATGTGATTCGCGAAAATCTAAAAAATAAATATGTCAACGAAATCAAATTAAAAAAAAATAATTTTAATATTACCAAATATATAGAGACAATAATAAAACAACAGGGTGAGTATTTCAAATTGGGCTGTAGTACTTCTGCTTTGTCAAAATTATCTACATAATATTCAAGATTTATCTGGCCCCGTTTGAGGAAACAGAAGATGAAACATCAACTAAACCATATAGTTATTATTACAAGACCACAATATTTAAAATTTCATTACTCACATTTTATTAACACTTATTATTAACTTATTACTAAAAGAAATGTGATTGAATTCGCTTTAGTTAAGTCACTAAAACACAACACCTAATGCAATCCACGAAAACAATACTAATTACATTATCCTATATTTCATTTCAATAAACACATTCTTAAAAGCACATTTTACCTTGCAATTTTGTTGTTATTTTTGTTAATAATATAAATCATTAACAAATATAGGAACTGAGAATTCACAAAGCCGCAAATTCCTAGCTCTACTTCCTTGTACTCAATTACTTTACATAACGTAGATAATAATTGGTATTGTACATAGCCACCACTACCGCTAACATTTAAATTATTTTATTTATCCATTTATTTTATTGGTGAATGCCTAAATGTATAGAAACAAGACACATTTTTATTTTGGCAATTTTTTATTGTATTTTAGGGATATTACCTTAAGATATAGGCTTTATTTAGTTTAAACCAGATGTCATTAAAATGATATTGTTATCAGAAAGCCCACTTGTACGTAATAATTTTTTTTTTTTTTTTTTTTTTTTTTTTATGGGATAGGAGGGCAAACGAGCAGGCGTGGCACCTGATGGTAAGCAACCAACGCCGCCCATGGACACCAGCAACACATATAGTGTTACTGTTGCGTTGCCGACCTTTAAGGGATAGGGGATAAAGGATGGGGAAAGGGGGTGGGCCTCCGGGTACCTTTCTCACCGAACGAAACGCGGCATGAGCCACTTTACGTCGGTCTTCTGAGAGGTCGTGGTATTTCACCGGTCGAGCCGGCCCATTCATGCAGAGAACTGCTTGGCTCTACCACTGTTTAAATATAATAATACTATTTATAATAAACTAAGTGGAATTTTTAGTTTTAGTGGAAGTTGGACTTAAATATGATATGATCTCTTTAAAATAAAGATTTCCAATAAGATTAATAGTTTGAATGGTACAGTACTATGTTCATATATATGGACAGATCACTCTACCAATTAACAATTTTAATATAGATTTCCTGCTATATTCATATTATTATTATATAACACTACAATAAATTCCTTTGCTTTTTTTATATTGTTCATCAATTGTTTATATACTACTATTTTCTTTGATCTAGTGGTTAATCCAGAGGAATTCAGTTTTGAAAAGATCTGAGGTCCTAGATGACTTTAAATGAAATTTTGGAAATTAAAGTAAATAAATGGATAATTTTAAATTATGACTGACATGCAACTGTTAACAAATTGATAATTTGTTATTAATGTTATTTGGTTTAATTAGCTTGAATACACAGGCATTTGGTCATTAATTAAAGTTATATTGAAGGAAAAATATAAACTATGGAATATTGATTTACATACATTACTATCTATCTATATCTATTAATAATAGCCATCATCAGTTTCCAGAAATTATAATATGAAAAGAAAATTTTTAATAGGATTAATAGTCTGTTATTTCTTGCTTGACAACATGAAATTATGTATTACATTAACTATTAATACAAAAAAAAATACATCAAAGATTAAACTAGGCAAAATATAAGATAAGAGCTAATAAATGTAAAGACTTAGTCTTTACATTTATTAGCTCTTATCTTGAACTTATTAATATCTCAAAAATTAAAAACCAAGTTCAGAAGGTTCATAATAGGTTTTTTTTTTGGTTGACAGAATTACTATTCAATTCTGTAAATAGCCTACATAAAAGTATTCACTGTTCATTCAAAGTTCTCCAAGTTTAAGATGCAGATAACACCGGAAGATACCATATTCAACAGCATATGTTAAATATGACATACATATCAATAGGGAATCATTGCATGCATAATGAAGCATTATATGAGGCACTAAAACTGTTTATACCATATTTGAGTATCTATGAGTGACATTGTAGCCAACTATACGTAGCAAGATAGATAAATTTATTAATTTCTATGATTAGTACAGGAAAAATAATATTTTAAAAAACTTCGTCTAATCAAAAATTATTATACAGTTGACATAAAAATAAATACTACGTAACATGCGTATTGATATTACGAACCAAATATAATAGTTTTATAGTAATTATAGTGAAGGTCACGACTGGTGCCGCTCAATTACCTGAGCCATCTGAGGTCGTTGGTTAACGTCCTTCATATCTATACAGCCCGGGTGCAGAACATTGAGAAGGTTGCAAAGCAATACTCCATCACGCAGAGTATACGCCAGGTCATGGATTGAACTAGTTTCCCAGTTAGCCTTATGATCAGGTCGTAGCAAACCACATCTCGTTAGCCAGGACGCGCACTCGCGCCATAGTTCTTCACCTCCAGAAGCCATGATTTAATTAAGCTTCGTAGCGCACATCGATATTATAGGTACCGAGCACTGCTTTTTAATAATCAACGAATCATCACTGAACGAGGGTTAATTGATAATTGACATACAAATTAATACAACAAACACAAGACAACACAACACGAACGACAAGCCACAAACGAGATGAAACGAGAACAAGTTTTTTTTTTTCATTTCTTTTTTGATTATTTTTTTTTTTTTTTTCTAACCTAACATCATGGCCTTTTAGTCCGATCTTATTTGCATTGATACTGGCGAAGTCACAGGTGTCAAAGTTCCTTCTTCCGCACGTGGCATTGACTTGATTAAATAGGTTTCCTACTTCATTGGCCAGTGGATACACCTTCCTTACAAAAAATAACAATACAATTAACATAAATTTACGCAAAGTTCCGTATGTGCTAAGTAAAAAAGTGAAGCGACATAAGGCATAATCCTATTACCAACTTTTGTCATTCACTATCAGTTTTAAAGCTCCAGAGTTATCCTGATGTCTCATTCCTATGGAGGAAAACCATTACAAATAAGTATCACGTAATATCGTTTAAGACAAGAAAAAATATTTTGAAAAAATTGAAGTAATAATTTTTTAAAGGAAGATATTTGTTCACTGTAGCAAATTATTACTTCAATAATAGTACCTGTTTAATATGGTATCATTAATGAAGTAATAATTTTTTAAAGGAAGATATTTTGTTCACTGTATCAAATTATTCATATTTATATTTTTGTTATGTAGCTTTTTGTGTGTCTTTCTAAAGGTGCTTTATTTTTGAACCATAATATAAAAATCAAATTCAATTACAACAATGAAACTCTATCTTTACATTTATTTTCATAATGACCTCATATACAAACTTTATTAAAATATCGTTATTGATTATAAAAAACCAAAATTGTGAATAAATAAATGACTGATTGATTAATTGCCATTAATAATTAATTTTCTTGATAAAAATTGTAAATGATGCTCTAAATGTGGGTTAAGCTCCCGCAAATACTGAGAATTAGTTGTATCATATTTGTGTTGACATAATGGAATTAAATTTTAATTATGTGTAATTTAAAAAAAAAAATTTAATATCCGGTATCGATTTAATATTTCTTTAGTCAGGAGCATGACTAAAGCGTATTGGTGATTGATCGAATGAAAATTTTAGTTCAAGAAAGTTGGAACTGGAAGACATTCATTAGAAGTAGTTTTGGCGGGACTGTGGAAGAGTCATATCCGTTTTTGCATTATTTTCTCAGATTTGTTTGTGTTGTTGTGTTTCAATGGATATTATTGGATAAAATTCGTGGCATTTTGTTTAATTAATAAGTGTCCGTATATGAGTGCAAATGTGGGGAATGGTGTAGATATCGTGTTTAGTGTGCTCTCCTACAGTGTCGTCAGGACTCCCTCGGAACATCATGCATAAAGTGCCACGACTTTATATATGACTAGGTCAGGCTAGGTTAAGTTAGTTTAGGTTAGTTTTAAGATTCATCATCATCTTCATCATCATTACTTCATAATAAAAAATAAGGTCAGACAAGGCAGTATGGCTTAAAAGCTTTAGCTTGTCCAATAATGGACAAATTAAAAAAAATCATTCATTAGAAGGGAAAAGGGAAGTTGAGTTGTCAAAGTCATATTTATATGTTCTGTGTCTTTGGTCATCAAAGTAACGACGCTATCCGAAGGGATTCCAAGCGAAAAATTATTAAATTAAGTGTTTTGTGTTGGAAATTGTGCAAATTCTTTGCGAAACAAAGAGGACAGGTAAGTTATTCCCTTATTGCCACTATCTGTGAATACGATAAGCATGTATTCGAAAAAATCTTATCTGCCTATGACACACCCATATCTTGTGAGAATTATTTTCTAGTCCCGATTGTACATTCTTACAAGATTCTGTTAAAGAACGTTAACCAAAATCTAAATGTATTGAAACAAGATATTGCCTCCTTCATTTTTTAGGGAAGTTTAATAGTGTGTCAAGTCTATTTCCATAAATAGGTTTATTTAGGTGCATTACGTCACTAATTGCACAGAGGGAAGTTTGTGGGGTCTTAACGAGTGCAGAGTTAAGTGTAGCCGGAGCAGTTTCTATAGCATACCTACTTTAAATATTAGTGCCAGAAATTTAAGCATAACATAATATCCATTTGTGATACAGTACTAGAAACTGCAACTGGTCGCCGCATCACCTACCATTATTTTAATGGTAAATATGCTGTCTAGATGTCAGATTAGATCTAGGTATTGTGTAGGATACTTAGGATATTTTTCCTGCATTGCTGTGTATTGATTTGTTCCTATTTATCTAATAGGTAGGTTCTCTTGTAAGAATCGTGGTGACAACATATATGTATGTATTTTGATTCAGTTTTATATATTACACTCCTATAAGTATATTCTATTGTGAAAATCTACCTATTATCTGATAAAATAAGTTGGTGGACCCCACCCAGTGTATACATGAGACATTTTATTTTGTGTCTGTGTTTGTGTATGGTTGAGTGTGTGTGTGTGTAGTGCTATAGATCATGTTACACTGGTATTGATTACCTTCATGAATAAGGTTGAGTGCACATGAGTTACCCAGATTTATGTGCATTCAACTGTTATGTTTCCAATGTAGGACAGTTGGTCTGTATTCTGCTATTCATGTTCAATAAAATGTAAGTAATTATTGAATTGAATAATTTGCAACAGCACCATTGTATCAGGACAATTTATCAATTTAATTTCATAAAATATGGTGTTCATAATTTATATAAAATTGGAGTTTTAATTAGTTGATCGTAATAAAGAATTTCAGTATATATTTGTAGTGTTTCTGATACTTTTCAGTTATAGTAAATAAAATTATGAGAATGGATATTTTAACTATATATATATGCACTTAGAGGGAAACCTGAAAATGTTTATAATATTATTTTATATGTGGGTCATGGAATTTTACAAAAAAACCAGTGCAATTGACAGACTGAAACAGCTACTGACATATAAAAATGCTGGGATACAATATAAACTTTAAAGAATATTGAACTTTGTCTATTAATTGTAATATTTAAATTGCATTATGAATACTATATAATTACAAAATAATGAACTTATCTCTTGATTATAAGAGGGTTTAATGTGAAATTTAAACATCCTTGACATTATCAGTAATAATATCACTTATCACCTAAGTACATACCAAATTTGAAATTTATTTATTTCTTTAAACTCTATTATAGAATGTTAACTTCTGAGATACAATATTTTGAAAATATTTTCCCAACCACTAGAGTTATTGACTTAAATGATATTTTTTTATTTTGCTGAGATCACACACCAATGACTTTTCGAAATTTTTGGAAGTTATGTGTGATAAATATTGATGACTAACAACTTTGTGCCTGGTATGGCAATAGGTTCGCCACCTATTCCATTTGGGACGTAAACCTAACGGCGAGACGAGGCTTAACAGCCGCTGCCTACACCTTCGGGTAGAAAAAGTTTATGTTATGCTGAGATCCGATGATTACTCTAAGTAATGTAGCTGGAATAAACTTATGTCATTAATTCTGTAATAAATGATTACAATGTTGTGGTGAGTCATAAGACCCCGAGTGAGGTAAGTGTTATCTAACTGATATTATGATGTAAATAACTTACAGTAGTACAAGTTGGTACACAAAACCCAAATTTTAGTGACAACTAATTTGTGTTTGTATGGGCTTTTTCATCAATTCAATCAACATCATAATTTTTTTTATTTTTATTGAGAATGTTTTAATCTTGGAAAAGCATGTTTTATTTTTATGTATATGGCACTACTGGAAGTTGTTTTTTTTGTGTGATGTCAGATTCTTGATTTGACCTTCTACTGGATGAGTTCATTGAAGAGTGTATGTTAATGCTAGCTTTTTCTTCTAAAAGTCAACCTATGTGTATTTTATATTTGTTTTAAATATATAAATTGATTTTTTTAATGAATGATGATGAATATTCTACCATCTGTAGACTTAATATACATATTTGCTTTTGGTTCCACATTCTAGAATATATGTTTACATTCAAATTCAAAATATCTTTATTTATTGGACTTTTCAAAGCATGTAGAATCATCATACAACCATAGTACATGTATCAATCTACAATACTTAAATCTATATTAATTACGTGGAGCTTAAATTCCCTTTCATCACGCTGTATTGAATATGAAAGCGAATCTAAGTGCACATCCGGCGTCAGGGCTTCTTGAAAAAAACTGGCATAAATCTCTTGGCAGACTCTTATCAACTGTCAGTTTAAAAATATTGTAAATACAATCAACATAAAAGGAGAAATTCGATTCCAAACGTTTTTATCATAATCTAAGATACAGTAGTGAGCCATTTGATGTAGTCTAGTTTTAACATATTTCTTAAATTTACCCATCGATAATTTAATCGGACCCGGTTGTATCTCATGTATACGTGGTCTGCCAGTCGTTGCCCTGGTGTTTTATGCAACTCTGGCTTCTGAATACGATGTTACGAGTCCAAATAATGATACATAAATATGTGTGATAATATAAAAGATATCGATCACCAAAGAAATTGCGCCCGATTACTTATATTGGTCACTCACAAACGCTGGGGCGGGAAGTGCCCCGACTACCTTCTGATAACAATATTCATTATATCTATCGCCGAACATTATACAACAGAGTCATCACTGAATTATATTTATATAACATTAAATTGAGTCTAAAACTGTACAAATAAATACAACGACAGCGTTCACGAATTCCTCATTCATTATCACTTGATGGAAGCCATTACAAGTCAATTAGATTATTTTGTAGACCACTCAGTAAGACTCAATATTATTTATAAGTTTGTATAAATTAAGACGATTATATAAAACCGCTCGTATAGTCCTTCTTACTCCACAACAGCTCTGGATCCTGGGTATGTCATTTTGCGCGCCGTTGTTCCTCCACGTCGCTGATGAGGATGTATTTTATCATTAGTTAACAAGTTCAAATGTTGATTGTAACCTCGCAATGGTGACGTCGATGACGTCATCTGAGTAGGTTGAATCATTTGGTTGTCTCGTTGCTACAGTATGACCACAAATTTCGGCTTATCTATTTTTTTTTTCACTCATTTTAACAATATATTAGAAATTGTCGAAGTTATTTTCTATACTTTATCGCTCATATGAAACAATGTATTCATTTAAGTATTTTCTAGCATATATGCATTTATTATGCAACAGTATGTGTAGGTTGTACAGTATAAGTACCTATATTTTTGATATTGTTTCAGTTGAACGATCACAATGGAACAGATACCACCACCCAAAGAGGTGAAGATCCTCGAAACTGCCGAGGATATTCAAGAGCGACGTGAACAGGTAAACTTTCTAATATAAAAAAATCTAATTCAATAATAATCCCACTAGACTGAATATTCTAGTAAACAAATCCTATACATACGCTTGTCTTAAATTATTAGTGTCTTAGAAAAAATAAATTTAACTGCTAAATATCGGCTGCATGAAATATTTTTTTAATATTTATGTACATACACGGGCGGTATTAATGATAAAATTAAATAAGTATGTAGCCGCTGTTTTAAATGTTGCGGAGAAAGAACTTTAAAAAGTCTTATTGGATGAAGTCTTATACTTTCATAGATGTTCAATAATCTTAAATTAACGTCAACACACACTAATAGTTTTATTCTTGTTATTTAGGTTCTTAACCGTTATGAAGACTTCAAGCAAGAGGCTCGTGCTAAGCGCGAAAAGTTGGAGGACTCGCGTCGGTTCCAATACTTCAAACGTGACGCGGATGAACTCGAATCCTGGATCCAGGAAAAACTGCAAGCCGCCAGCGATGAGAGCTACAAAGATCCCACCAATCTTCAGGTAAATTTTAATAAATAAGTGATCAGCTTTTTAGAGACAAAATTAGCCTTACTTATCACTATTTCATAAAAATGTTTGATTTATATTTTTATTTATTTCATAAATAATTTTCATTGAAAAAGATTTTTTTTTATGGAATGGGAGGGCAAACGAGCAGACGTGTTACCTGATGGTAAGCAACCAACGCCGCCCATGGACACCAGCAACACATATAGTGTTACTGTTGCGTTGCCGACCTTTAAGGGATAGGGGATAGGAAAGGATGGGGAAGGGGTGGGCCTCCGGGTACCTCTCTCACCGAACGAAACGCGGCATGTATTTCACCGGTCGAGCCGGCCCATTCATGCAGCGAACTGCTTGGCTCTACCACTGTTGAAATTATTCCAGAGTCTATTTAATACTTGGGGATTTTAGAGGGAGCCTCTGTGTAAAGCCCAAGTTTAGAAGCCTGCCACATGCTAGTGATTTCTTGGTAGGCTTCTCCAGAAGTAATCCATGTCTGTATTCAATGTGATCAATTCCATTCAAAAATGCGCAATTCTTTATGTAATAAGACACACAGAATTCCATTGCCATTCAAATTGATAACCGTGAATAACAACACGTGAAAGTAATAGTTTTAATTAATGTACTTTCTAGAAATTGTTGTATTGTGTTTTTTGCGAACGGTATTTTAATGCATTTTTTTAATGATCATTTAAATTCACTATGCGCACTGTGTCTAATACTCATGAATAAAATAAAAATAAATCTTAAATTACGTAATAATAATTATGATGAATTTTGTATTTACTTTTTATAGTCTCGCATACACGACTAACAATGCGCCATTCTTTCTAATTCAGCCGCAAACTTGTGTTGCTGGTTAAATTATTTAGAAATGGTTCCGTAGCTCAGATTAAACATGAACAGAACCCTGTTACGCAGTCCGTCTGTCACGGTCAAAACGTTACGCAGATATGAGATGGATTATACACATACATAACTTTATGCCAAGTCTCTGAGAGAACAGTTGATCTATTCGATTAATATAGATTAAAAAAAATGTAACATTTAACATAAATACATACAATCACTCATTATTCCCATATGGGTAGGCAGAGACTAATTCGTTCAATTTGCTACGATCCTGGTTTCCCCTTTCACATTTATCTTATTCAATTCAAATTCAATTCAAAATATCTTTATTCCTTAGACTTTACAAAGTACTTAGAATCGTCATATAAAACTACTAGCTAAAATTCGCGGAGCTTAGATTCCCTTTCATCACACTGTCTTGAATGTGAAAGCGAATCTAAGTGCCAGTTCCGGCGTCAAGGCTTCTTGAGAAGAACCGGCAAGAAACTCAAGGCCGACTCTTTTCAATTTCCAATTTAACAAATGGTAATAATTACAATCAACACAACACAAAAGGAGCAGTTCAATTCCAAACTTTTTTATCGTTTATATAATCTGCGATGATCTGCGAATCTGCGATACAATAGTATAAGCCCTTTGATATAATCTACTTTTAATATAATTCTTAAATTTACCCATGGATAATTCAACCGCGTCGTTTGGAAGTTTATGGTAGAAGCGTATACATTGACCTGGGAACGAGTTTTATGGAGCCTAGTAGTGGGCACAGCGAGTTTGTTTTTATTTCTTAAATTTAGTTTATGAATATCAGTTTTTCTTAATTTTATAATTTTATATTTATGAACTTAAATAATATTTTCATAAATACTTAGTCTGGCCATAAATACTGTTACAACAAAAATAAAAAAAATATTATATTTGAATTTGGAATCTGTCATTTTTATACGATTGTTCATTGTGTTTTCGCGTTTTGGCGCCAATGCATTGTACAATATTTTGTGATATTAAAATGGATTGGGGTGATAAAGAGAACCGAACCGCTGTGATTGCATTACACAAAGTAGGTATGGAGCCAAATGCAATTTTTAAAACTCTCCATACACTTGGTTCAAATGTTTGTGTACCCGGCTATTAATAGGTACAATGAGACCTCCTCTGTTTGTGACAGAAAAAGACCTTGCCTTCCACGTAGTGTTCGTACGAAAAATGTGGTCAAAGCAGTAACGGAAAGAATTCGAAGAAATCCTGTCCGCAAGCAAAAGATTTTATACTGATAATTTAAAAAAGTATAGGGTGTTAAAATCTAAACAACTACTGAAGCGGTACGCAAAGGGAGGTCTTTTTTTTTTTTTTTTTATGGGATAGGAGGGCAAACGAGCAGGCGTGTCACCTGATGGTAAGCAACCAACGCCGCCCATAGACACCAGCAACACATATAGTGTTACTGTTGCGTTGTCGACCTTTAAGGGATAGGAGATAGGAAAGGACGGGGAAGGGGGGTGGGCCTCCGGGTACCTCTCTCACCGAACGAAACGCGGCATGAGCCACTTTACGTCGGTCTTATGAGAGGTCGTGGTATTTCACCGGTCGAGCCGGCCCATTCATGCAGCGAACTGCTTGGCTCTACCACTGTTAGAATATTGTCACAGAAAAAATATTGTTTACGGATGAAAAAGTTTTTACAATTGAGCAACATTTTAACAAACTTAAGCCCGAATACTGAACCGCCACTCAAATATATAAGCACTACTTAAGCGTTTAAGTAGCTGTCACATTAGACAGAATACGTGAAATCTGAGCAATAAGTAGCACTTTATTGATTGTCAGATTTATGTATTTATGCTCAAAGCTCTAAGGAAGCTTCCCAATTAGTTGACAGAGTGCAACGTGGGCATGATCCGACTTCAGTGATGGTTTGGTGGAGTGTTAGCTACGAAGGAGTGACTGAGCCATATTTTTGTGAAAAAGGTATCAAAACATCGGCACAAGTGTATCAAGATACCATTCTTGATACACTTGTGCCGATGTTTTGATACCTGATTATGTTTTGTAGTCAAGCCCCTTAACAACACCATGTTCAATAACGAAGTATGGTCCTTCCAGCAAGACTCGGCACCGGGTCATAAAGCTCGGTCCACGCAATCTTGGTTGGAAGCGAACGTTTCGGACTTCATTAGAGCTGAAGACTGGCCGTCGTCTAGTCCCGGTCTTAATCCACTGGATTATGATTTGTTGTCAGTTTTAGAGAGTACGGCTTGCTCTAAACGTCATAATAATTTAGAGTCCCTAAAACAATCCATACGATTGGCAGTGAAGAATTTTCCCATGGAAAGAGTGCGTGTTTCTATTGATAACTGGCCTCAACGTTTAAAGGCCTGTATTGCAGCCAATGGAGACCACTTCGAATAAGCTTTTTATATTTTATATCGTTTTATATTTATGTATTAAAGTGACACACGGTAAAAGTAATAAATGTTATTTGCAATAAAAAAATTTTTTTTTTCTTATTTACAATATTTATGGCATGATTAAGTATATTGCGAATAAAATGTCATAATTCTTATCTCTTTAAATTTATTTCTTAGTGTATCCCTGGGACTCATCATATAGATAGCACGAACGGCTCGTTTCTGGAGCACAAAAACCGAATCGGCATCCGCGGCACTACCCCAAAGCAATAAGCCGTACGACATAATGCTGTGGAAATAGCTAAAATAAACTAAACGCGCAGTATCAACATCGGTCAGTTGACGTATTTTCCTTACAGCGTTAGCTGCTGAGCTTAGTCTACCTGACAACGTTTCTATATGTGGGCCCCATTGTGATTTAGAATCTAATGTTATACCAAGGAAGACAACCGTACTGACCAATTCCAATCTCTCATTGTCCATCACTACACTGGTTTTTACTGGTTTAACATATTTTGTAAAAAAATTAACATATTTGGTTTTATTACCATTTAAAAGTGAATTATTAGCACTAAACCAGTTTACTGTTTTAGAGAGAGCATTGTTTACATCGTCAATGACTGTCTGTTGTCTATTTACCTTAAAAATTAAAGAAAATTAAAGAAGTGTCATCTGCAAACAAAACTATTTCATGATTATTTTTCACAAGATATGGTAGATCATTAATGTAGACAAGAAACAGGTAAGGTCCCAAAATAGAGCCTGTGGCACTCCCATTGCCACAGCTGATCCATTGAGGCTTTCCGTTAACATATACTCTTTGAATCCTATCACTCAGATATGAAATGAGAAGATCCAAAGCGATGCCTCAAGTCAGGAAACACATCACAGTCAATACATCTATTAAATATCAGAATTAAAAGCGCGAACAATAGTGTTAAA
Source organism: Euproctis similis (assembly GCA_905147225.2). Classification (NCBI taxonomy): domain Eukaryota; kingdom Metazoa; phylum Arthropoda; class Insecta; order Lepidoptera; family Erebidae; genus Euproctis; species Euproctis similis. The sequence continues at coordinate 3,142,587 of LR990103.1, forward strand.
TAAAGGTTTTATAATATGCACAGAAATGCCCCATAAGTCAGCTGTCTTTTTCATATTAATTGACTTAAACGCGGTATTTAAATCACACCCATTAACACGACGGAAGTGAAAATCGTTAAAAAATTCAGACACGTTATCTTTAAGTAAAGACTCTGCAATGGAAGTGGAAGAGCCTAGAGCACTAAAAAGATTGACAGGGAAAACAGAAAAAAAAACATCAAAGGCATTGGCAACCTCACAATCTGACTTGGTAATATGTCCATTGATATTTAACGTAAATTTCAGAATTTGGACTGGTAAGAATCAAACCAGGGACTCAGGTCCCTGGTTTGATTCTTACCAGTCTCTTCATTGATGACTGTCCAAGTGGCTTGGATCTTATTACTACTATTTTTAACTTTAGATTTAATAAAAAACAGATTTCGCGACTTGACAAATGCGTTTGAAAATCCTTGAATATAATTTTACATGATTTCTAAACTGTTCATTGCTATTGAATTGTCTTTCACACTATAACATGTACAAAGTTTGCCTGCTCTTATGAATACCTATGGTAGCCCATTCCCCAAAGACAGGGTTATTAGTAACAGTCAAACTTACTTCTTTGGATGTAAATATTGAGTTAAATTCGCGAAGAAAAGAATTAAAAAATAAACTATACATCAAATTAGGCTCTAAGTCATCATCAAACAACGGTAAGTTATTAGAAGTTAACTCTCATACGTTCCAAGAAACTAGCTGCTACTGGCTCTAAAGTATTTTTTTTTACTTCGTTTTTTTTTTTAATAAGAGAGAGATTTTTTTTTTTTAAGTTTAGGTTTTGATTATTGTGGGCAAATGATTAGTATCATTTGCCCACAATAATCAAAATCTAATTTATTAATAATACTTTTTTCTGTTGGACTATTATTTGTGTATTTAATATCCAAGTAGGTAGCACTATTAGCTTATTCTTGTAGGTTCCATAAATAAATTAACTAAATTATAGGACTTAAAAAGACTTAAAATTTTACAGGATGCACTTGTATTATCAAGAATACTTGATACTTGTATTATCTCGTGGCGCATTGGTAAAAAAACTACCGGCTGCAGCAACGAGGTCGGGGGTTCGATTCCCACCCGAGCACAAATATTTGTGACAAACATGAATATTTGTGTGGCGTCTGGGTGTTTTTCTATGTATTACAAGTATGTATTTACAAAACAAAAGTATTTAGTACACCATAACACAAGCATTTAGTTGCTTAGCTTGGAACTAGAGGGCGCTGTGTGATTTGTGTCCAAGATATTATTATTATTATTATATATATTGACATTAAAATCCCCGCAGACTTAAATAGTTTTATCAGAGTTACTAAGGCCCGTAAGATCAATCATAGTTAAAACTGTCGATTTTCTAAACTATAGTCAATTTTAATCTAGAGTTTAAATCTGCCTCGTAAGATCAACAGCGAAATGGACATAGATTACGTAAACTAAGTTTAGTTTTCGACAGATGGCAACATTTGGTTATTTAATGACCATATTTCGCCCATCATTCACTCTTTTGTACATTGTCTGTGGCATATTTCGTGAAAAAAACTCTTTTTCTCTTTCTTTTATGAAGTTTTATAGTGTGACCATAGATTTAAGAAAAATAGATCGGCAATAGTCACTCAAACAACGTGACCAAAAATGGATTGTTAATGTGTGAGTGACATTGGTAAAACTACCGGCTGCAGCACGGAGGCCGGGGGTTCGATTCCCACCCGAGCACAAATATTTGTGACAAACATGAATATTTGTGCGGAGTCTGGGTGTTTTTCTATGTATTATAAGTATGTATTTACATAAGAAAAGTATATATGTATTAGTATCCGTTATCTAGTATCCATAGCACAATGATTTAGTTGCTTAGTTTGGAACTGGAGGGCGCTGTGTGATTTGTGTCCAAGATATTATTAATATTGTTATCAATGTGTGCGTAAAAAGCGCTTCAAAACGTTAACTTTTACAAAGTTAATGTTCATGTGTGGAAATGCAAATAAAATATACGCGGTTCCCAAAATCTAATATACGCGGTAGCGCTGTCAGTGATTCGATGCTATTAGTAAATTTTTCCTGACATGTGCCATCTATTGTAGTCTATGCTAAATCTATGTATGAACCCACAATCGTTGTGTCAGATGTCAGCTGATAAACGACCGCCATTTTTAAACTAGGCAGACCACGGTTTAAACGGCAAAATCTCCTTGTGTAAGCTAAACTATAGTTTAAACTGTTATTGGAGTTTTATCTAGCATTGATCTTACGAAATAAACGACAGATAAGGTTTAAACTAGGTAAAATAGTTTAAACTGTGATTGATCTTACGGGCCTAAGTGTGGATAGTGTGTGTATAAGTGTGTGTTGAAATCTATGATTTCAATAAATAAATAAAGATCCGCGGAAAGAGGTTACGCACGTACGCATAAACTAATGAACTGCTCTAATTGTACACATGATATTTCTATGGAACATTCTACAGAGAGGGACACAATATTATAAATTCGTTTAGTCTGTCTTCTTTCGTACATCTTTTCTACGTGTCCTAACCATCTAAGCATTTCTTTTCTTTATCCTTGTCACATCTTCTTTCACACCACAACGTTCTCGAATTACAGTATTGTGTGTTAATAATCGTAAGAAATCTGTTTACGTAATACTTGAATGGGCCCAAAGTGCCACTCTGTCATAAGCCCTTTTGAAATCTACGAAAGCTTTTGGCTCTTAACATTTGAAAGTGAATATTAAACTAACTTTTAACCCAATATTTGAAGTAAAACATTTTTAATGTCGTCGATCATACTGGAAAATAGTAAAATAGAAAATATAAGAATTTGTGATAAATATTTTTTTCAAAACAGCATTTAATAAAATGAACATCTATGTAATTGATTTCACTGACTTGGATATTCTGTTCCTAGGCCAAGATTCAGAAGCACCAGGCTTTCGAAGCAGAAGTGGCTGCACACTCCAACGCCATAGTTGTGTTAGATAACACTGGTTCGGAGATGATCTCGGCTGGACACTTCGCGTCTGACATCATTCGACGCCGCCTGGACGAACTGCACCGCTTGTGGGAGTTGCTGCTGTCCAGGCTCGCCGAGAAGGGCATGAAGCTGCAGCAGGCGTTGGTACTGGTACAGTTCTTGAGGCACTGCGATGAAGTTATGTTCTGGATTCATGATAAAGTGAGTGTAATGTTTATTAAGACTTGTAGATACTGGTATTATAAGAAGGGAGAATCAACTGACACTTATTAATCTCCGAAACTAGGTATCCCATCTGGAAAGTTCTTTTGGTTCTAAGATAGTCTATTTATTGTCTAAACCGAAATCATCGCGCTACTGCCCAAGATAGAGGAGCGGAATTTATTAACTCTAAAGCGACTGTACGCCAAGTCAGCTGATTATGTTATATCTATACCCAATCTTTTAATTTTTCTATTTTTTTGTAGGAAACGTTTGTTTGTGCGGACGAGTTTGGCTCTGACCTGGAACATGTGGAAGTGTTGCAGCGTAAATTCGATGAGTTCCAAAAGGATATGGCAGCCCAAGAATACAGGGTCACCGAGGTCAATCAGCTTGCTGAAAGACTTGTATTAGAAGGTCACCCTGAGAGAGAGACTATTGTGAAGAGAAAGGATGTGAGTATTTCGATTTTCAAAATTGAGATAGAGTATTTAGGTGGATAATTTTATGTTATTATTTTTTTCTAAAGCCCTTTTTTGTTAAAACTTTTTGTCTAGATTATTAATAATAATACCATAACATTGTATCGGTTCAGGAGCTGAACGAAGCGTGGCAGCGTCTCCGTCAGATGGCTCTGATGCGCCAGGAGCGTTTGTTTGGAGCTCACGAGATACAGCGTTTCAACCGCGACGCTGACGAGACCATTGCTTGGATCTCTGAGAAGGATGTCGTACTGGGCTCCGACGATTACGGCCGCGATCTGGCTACCGTACAAACACTGCAGGTATGTACGATAATTGGACGCTATTCATTAACCAGTATATTTTTTTATTCTTTCATTTTGGGAGGCTAAATCTTAGAAGTTATACTGTCTTTTCTGTAGTTAGAACACTGTCTGATCAAGCCTGCTCATCTTTTGAAATATGTTTTATATCGCAAGGTGTCGAGGGGTCGTTGTAATATTTCTTCCGGGGGGGCGTGCTATTCTCGTGAGGAGACTGCGACTGACAAATAGATATTAATGAATTTAAGAATTTCAAAAACTGCTTTGCAAAGCTGATATAAAAAAATTCTTAAAGAGATAATTTAATGATTTGGTTTTACTCATGTTTAACATCGTTCGTGCGTGGGTGTCCAGCGCAAGCATGAGGGCGTGGAGCGCGACCTGGCGGCGCTGGAGGACAAGGTGTCGACGCTGGACGGGGAGGCCGCCCGCCTGGCCGCCATCCACGCCGACCACGCGCCCGCCATTCACGCCAAGCGCGACGAGATCACCGCCGCCTGGCAGACGCTCGTGCAGAAGGCCAAGGTACGCTACCGCATCACACTCGCACTGCACTCACCTTTACACGCTCAATGTTATATACCTGAGATATAAATAAAATGGCAACACTCAGGAGCGTCGTTCCGAGCTGGAGTCGTCGCACGCGCTGCACCGCTTCTTGGCGGACTACCGCGACCTGATCTCGTGGGTGTCCGACATCCGCGCCCTGATCGCGGCCGACGACCTCGCCAAGGACGTGCCCGGAGCCGAGGCGCTGCTCGAGAAGCACCAGGAGCATAAGGTACGCGGCCGTCGGAAGGATCGCGTGGCGGCTGTCGTAACGGACGGTGTCAGTGAGCGTGCGGTACTGTGCAGGGCGAGATGGACGCGCGCGCGGACGTGGTGAGCGCGTGCGCGGCGGCGGGGCAGGCGCTGGAGGCGGGCGGGCACCGCGCGGCGGGCGACGTGCGCGCGGCGCGGGCGGCGCTGCAGCGCGACACGGCGGCGCTGCACGCGCTGTGGGAGCAGCGCCGCGTGCTGTACCTGCAGTGCATGGACCTGCAGCTCTTCTACCGCGACACCGAGCAGGCCGACGCCTGGATGCACAAGCAGGAGGTACCAGAATACATCTAATGTACGACGTCTATAGGCGAGGGTAAACTATATCCCCACTATATGACGCAGTATTCGGTTGAGCAAAATTCTTAGTATAGTTTAAGTCATAATCGCTACTTTTATGCCGGTTATTAATTGTATAAAATATTTTCTATGTATCGCATCTGCCAGGCGTGCCGTGACAGATTATAGTTTCTCACTAATAAATTTGCTCGATACAGTCTTTCCTCGCGAACGAAGACGTTGGCGATTCCTTGGACTCGGTAGAAGCGTTACTCAAAAAGCATGAAGATTTTGAAAAGTCTCTCGTTGCCCAAGAAGAAAAGATTAAGGCTTTAGATGAGTTCGCGTCGAAACTGATCGAAGGTCAACACTATGCTGCCGACGACGTCGCACAGAGAAGGGAGATGTTGCTCGAGAGGAGAGCCGCGCTATTGGACAAATCTCAACAACGACGAGCGCTGCTCGAAGATGCTTACAAATATCAACAGTTCGAGAGAGACTGTGACGAAACCAAGGGTATGTATTAAGCAGTAACGATCGTATGTTAAGCATAATTTGATCATTGAATTTTAGTTACTTGTAACTCAATTTATTAATAATAGTATTTAATTTATTTATATTGGTACATCCCACTATATCACAAAATCAGTTCGACGAGTTTTTCTATTTACCTATATCATTATCAGGGTGGATCAACGAAAAGTTGAAGTTTGCAACGGACGACTCGTACCTGGACCCGACTAACTTGAACGGCAAAGTCCAGAAACACCAGAACTTCGAGCAGGAGTTGCAAGCCAACAAGCCACGCATCGACGAGATCACTGCCACGGGCAACAAGCTTCTTGAACAGGAACACTTTGCAAAACGTGAGTATTTATTACTTCTGCATTAGAAGATCGGCCGGCTATGCATATTTCAAAGTTTTGTAATGATAACCTGTTAAAAAAGTTGCTGAGCTTACTTAGAAAGTATAACTTTGAATATATCTAAATAGTTTTTTTTTATGTTTAGCCCAAATCGAATCGCGACTTGGTGAGTTGGCTGGTTTATGGGAGAAGCTAGCGCTTGCATCGGAGCTGAAGGGCAGCAAGTTGCAAGAGGCGGCCGCGCAGCAGCAGTACAACCGCAGTGTTGAGGACATTGAGTTGTGGCTATCCGAGGTCGAGGGGCAGCTGCTCAGCGAGGATTATGGCAAGGTAATCAATACAATGGTATATTTTTTGATAATTGTTTTCAAATTCAAATATTTTATTTTGCGGATGAGGGTACACAATAGATCTTAGTAATAGTCAATACAATATCCCACCTTATCCCACCACCAGGCATGCAAAAATTTAGTGTTGATGAAGGATAACGATTTTAATAATAATAATTATAATAATAACAATTGCAGATGAATTTCAAATATTTTAGAATTAAATAATAATGTAAAATTTAGATATATAACATTTAGATAGTAACATTTAATATATGATTTTATTAATAATAATTATATTAATAACATTTGCAGAATTAATGTCAAATAATATAATATTAAACAATAATGTGAAATTTAGAAAGTAACATTTCAATTACTACCCAATAACATCCAACTATTGCAGTCAATTTGAATTCAATTATAAGTAATAATAGATAATAAAAGAAGAACAATCTAAAAGTTGTTTTGATCAATTTTATTATACAATAGGTTGGGGAAAAAGTATTTTCGTATTTTTGTATGAAAAGTCAAGACACTTTTTTTAAAGTTTATTTACATTTATTTACAATATATATGTACCGTTTTGTTGAATAACTTTCTGCCATTTTGTGGGCAGAGACATTATCCCGTTACTGTAGAAACTTTGGGACTTCTGATCAAAAAAACGGGACAAATAGTTTTGGCAGTCCTCTCTTGAGGTCAACCTTACAGAACCTAAAGAATTCTGAAGAGACCGAAACAGGTGAAAATCTGAAGGCGCAAGGTCAGGGCTATATGGTGGATGCACTAGGACCTCCCAGTCGAACTCTCTTAATTTTTGCTGAGTGGCTAAAGATGTGTGTGGTCTAGCGTTATCGTGATGAAAGACCACACCCTTCCTGTTGATCAATTCCGGCCGTTTTCTCTCGACTGCTTCCTTTAATCTCATCAGTTGCTGGCAGTAAAGATCAGAATCGATGGTTTTGCCGGACGGTAAAAGCTCATAATGAACAATGCCCTTCCAATCCCACCATACACACAGCATCACCTTATTTCGTGTTAGGCCAGGTTTGGCCACAGTCTGTGAAGCCTGGCCAACTTTCGACCACGACCACGACCTTTTTCGCACGTTCTTGTCGTACGTGATCCACTTTTCATCGCCAGTTATCAATCTCTTCAAAAACGGCTCGGTTTCATTACGTCTCAATAATGAATCGCAAATGAGTACACGGTTCATTAAGTTTCTTTGAGTGAGCTCGTGTGGCACCCAAATATCGAGCTTTTTTGTATAACCAGCTTTCTTCAAATGGGTCAAAACTGTTTTGTGGTCAATTCCCAGTTCTTCAGCTACATCGTAACTACTAATATGCCGATCTTGCTCCACTCTTTCAAAAATGGCGTCCATTTTATTCGTAACAGGGCGACCAGAGCGAGGTGCATCTTTAACATCAAAATTTCCGGACTGAAAACGTTTGAACCAAATTTGTGCTACTCTTACTGACACTGCATCAGGTCCATAAACATCACAAATTTTTTTCACTGCTTGAGTTGCATTTTTGCCTTTTTTATAATAAAATTTTAAAATGTATCGAATTTCTTCATTAGATTCACTCATTTTTACGGAGAGAAAAACAAATGAAAAATAGCGGGAAACAACTTTTTTTTATTTTTTTCTTTTCTTTATAATGTAACCTTTTTAATGTTACCAAAACCAGCCAGACACAAATAGTACAGTCAAAGAAATTTTATAATAAGTTTATACCTACGTTATGCGAAAAGACTTTTTCCCCGACCTAATATTATAGGACCCATACAAAATACACTTTTTTGCGTGAGTGTTGTTTTTCCAGGAAGTGCCCTTACTTTAGCATTATCTCTGTGGTTTCTAATAGCATTATCTTGAATTATTGATGTTTCATGTACATTTCTTCTATTCATTTGACTTTTTTTGTAGGATTTAACTAGCGTGCAGAACTTACAAAAGAAGCATGCCCTACTAGAGGCAGACGTCAGCTCTCACGCAGAACGTATCGAGGCGATTCGCAATCAGGCCGAGCAGTTTATTGATAGAGGACACTTCGACGCCGACAACATCAAGGCGAAGAGGGTAAATATCCATATTAAACTATATTTTTTGAATTTATTGCAGTTTTTGTGTGTTGTTAGAGATTTTGTATTAATTTCCTTAACTTTTCGTTTGTTTTAGGATGCACTCGTAAATCGTTATACTGCTCTCGACAAGCCAATGGCGATCCGAAAACGTCGTCTTTTGGACTCCCTCCAGGCCCAACAGCTGTTCCGCGATCTCGATGACGAAGCCGCTTGGATTCGTGAGAAGGAGCCCATTATTGCTTCCACCAATAGGGGTACGTCATTTTCGTATTAGTTATTAAGTCTATACTAATGAGGTTGTAAGTAAGGGGTAAATTCTGGATCTATTAAGAATCAGTTTCAAAATTATCTCCCAATAGAAAGTTACGTGTGGAATGTTATAGGCTATATTATTAAAGCTGTATTTTTAAAATCAATAACACATATTTACGCAAATTTCAATGTTTTTGAAGTTGTAAGAAAAATTGCTTTTATTATGTACGTCCAAAAAATTATTAAGAATAGAACAAAATAATGTACTACAATATTATAGGATGTATAAAAAATTGGTCGATTAAATTATTTTTTGTGAATTTTTGTCTTGCCCCTTTGTGTATGAATTTATTACGTTATTATGTATCTCTATAAATATGTTAGTCACAACAGAAATTTAATGTAAAATATTTGTGCCCCTCGAGCTATACAGTTTTGAAAACATCTGTTCGATATTTTCAAAGACATCAGTAAAGTGATACCGCGGCCGTCACTTGACGATATAGGCAGTCAAATATATCTGACGCGGAACGGAATCCGCGGCCACCGCTAGTCAGTATAACGATCGAGTGTCGGGCAGGGCGCGACCTGATCGGCGTGCAGAACCTGATGAAGAAGCACCAGGCCGTGATGGGCGAGATGGCGCAGCACGAGGCGCGCGTGGAGGCGGTGCGCGGCGCGGGCGCGGCGCTGCGCGACGCCGGCCACTTCGCCGCCGCCGACATCGCGGGCCGCCTGCGCGCGCTGGCCGACCACTGGGCGCAGCTGCAGGACAAGGCGCACCAGGTACACCACCACCACGACGGACGACTTGGACGTAAACATAACGCCGAGGAAAAACCCACTAAAACCTGTATTGTTATCTAGCGCAAACAAGATCTAGAAGATTCCCTGCAAGCGCAGCAATACTTTGCTGACGCTAACGAGGCGGAGTCGTGGATGCGCGAGAAGGAACCCATGGCCAACACCCAAGACTACGGCAAGGACGAAGACTCGTCTGAAGCTCTGCTGAAGAAGCACGAAGCTCTTCTTTCTGATCTGGAAGCGTTCGGCAACACGATTAAGTCACTCAGAGAACAGGCAAATGCGTGTCGGGTAAGTGAAATTTGCAGTACATATTGTTTTAAAATTTTAAGTAAATAGATATTGTTAAACCAAATCCGAGGATAGTAATGCGACATCTGCAAAAAAATCCTTTTCACTTATGTCCTAAATGAACAAAATCAAGTTAATTGAACCGATACTTTATCTGCCAAATAATTTTCATATTACTAATTGTGATGTGCATTATAGCAACAAGAATCTCCTGTGGTGGACGTGTCTGGCAAAGAATGTGTTGTAGCGCTTTACGACTATGCTGAGAAGTCACCACGCGAGGTCTCCATGAAGCGTGGAGATGTACTAACTCTACTCAACTCTAATAACAAGGTGAAATATAAAATATTATATTCTAATATATAAAATTCTTCTGTCACAATTCTAGTTACTACGTTCCTCCGAAACGGCTTGACCGATTTTCGTGAAATATTGCACCCATATCAGGTAGGTATGAAAATCGGACAACATCTATTGTTTATCCCCCTAAATATTAATTACCCCTATTTTATTTTTCATTTTTATATGTATCTTTTGAGAAATAACGTACATTAATACATTCAACCCTAAATTTTCGCCCTTCTACGATCAACCCCTATATTTTTATTGACGATGTCTACAACGTTTGCTGGGTCAGCAAGTATTTGTGTGAAATGATAATGAAATATTATTTTGACTTGTTTCCTTTTACCTAATACGAACGAACCGCGAAAGCCTAAAACAACAACTCACATGGTAGCTGATAAAAATAATTAATACCCCTTGTCTAATTTCATTACCTGTGGATATTCCGTTTAAAAACAATAATATTTCCGCTCTCGTTCAAATACTGTAAAAAAAAAACATTACACACATATTCATTATATTATGCTAAATAATAATCACGCGATTCCTATAGCATGTACTACGCGATTAATCTGTTCTGACCAAAACCATTGTTATCCGGCTATAACAGAATTTGTTACGTAACCCTTGCTGACAAACATAGCACCATGTGTGAGTATTCTATAAACCGCCGTACTGAACGGTCGATATCGACTTCCGAATTAAAAAAAAACGAATTAACAATTTTTTTTCGACCTAAAAATGATTATTAATGGCCAGTGTGTTCGATTTTCAAACTAATAATGTAATAATAAGGTTTAATATAGTTTAAATCGATCTGTGATATTGAAGTGATATTAGTTAAAATGATAGTGATAAGTTGGTTGTGTGCGATTGCCTTCGGTTATCTGTTTGTGTATAAGAAGGCCGTGAAGAAACCACCAGTTAGTAATTCAACCCATTTTTCGTATCTACTGATATTTCTATATAAAAACTAGCTGACCCAGCAAACGTTGTCTTGCCGAAAAATAAAATTTAAAAAATAGGGGTTGATCGTAGGGGGTTGAAAATTTAGGGTTGCATGTATTTTTGTATCCCGTTTTATAAAAAAAAATAAGAAACAGAAATATGTCGAAAAATTAAAAAAAGAAATTGAGGGGTGGGCTACCCTTGTGATTTAGGGGGATGAAAAATAGATGTTGTCCTATTCTCAGACCTACCCGACACGCACATAAAATTTCATGAGAATCGGTCTAGCCGTTTCGGAGGAGTTCAATTACGCACATCTAGACTCGAGAATTTTATATAGGTATTAGATGTAATAAATGTTTCTACATGTAGTTAGTAGCGGCAAAATCCAATAATACCGAAATTAAATAACCGTATATTTTCCGTCATAATTTCTTGAAATACTAAAGATAAACAATATCTGATTGCGCATGAAAGAGAGTTCTGATTTAAATGTAAATGTTTTTCGTGGTCACGACCTGTCCCCTAACGGTATGAATTTACAGCTTAGGAGGTGTCGTAAGAGTCGTCTGACAATGGCATACGCATATTTTAACTGCCTTGCCGTTCTTAGAAACAAGCGCGATATGGTAATCAAAAAACGGAAAGGATCAATCAACACATTATTAATCGATATCCGGACGTAGTAGCATAACAGAATACAAATAACGCAATGTTATTGAATACTTTCAATTTATTAATACATACGCTTCAATCAATTGTATATACGTACATACATGCAATTTGAATATAGTGTATGTATGTGATCTTTGATTGATTTGTCATCATTACTCTCTGGAGCGATCTCAAGAATTCAATTGTTCGTATTGTAGAGACAAAATTCATAACATTATCTGAATTGCAAAAAGAGTTAAGAGTTATGAAAGTCAACAAAGCGAGTGAGGCGTGCAAGAATCGTGCCTTATGGCGCTCTATTCTCTCTGCCTACCCCGCAAGGGATTTGGCGTGAAGTTATGTATGTATCTGGATTGCTTAAATGTGTTGAGAACGCAACTTGTCTATCACCTCTGCCGTAGCTAAACAATTCTAATTAGATGACAACATTGAACATGTTGTGAATTATTCTGGACCTGTTTTTGTTTTTTTTTTAATTATTTGCACGAAGAATCATCATCCTACTACCGTGCAAATATTTAACTTTAATTATTAAATTTTTTGATCCAATTCACACAGATTTTGATAGAATTTTTTGTTTATGTCTTAAATTTATTTAAGTTTTAAGGCAAAGAAGAAACAGTTGGAACCTCGGCAATTAGTAACAAAGCCTCGGCAAGTGTATTATTTTTTGAATGCGTTAATAAGTTTCACTTCGTACAAATTCAAAATTGTAAAACGATATTCTTATTTCTCAGGACTGGTGGAAGGTTGAGGTGAACGATCGCCAGGGTTTCGTGCCCGCCGCCTACGTTAAGAAAATCGACGCGGGCCTGTCCTCCTCGCAGCAGAACCTCGCTGACTCCAGTTCGATCGCTGCCAGACAAAACCAGGTGATTTATATATTTATATTGTAATGATATGTATGTATTAAACCCTGAACTATTGGCAGGGCCACGCGTAAAGTGGCATATATCGCATTTCGTTGAGTGAGAGAGGTATCTGGAGACACCCTTCCCTCTCTTCTACCTCCCTTCCCATCCCACAGCCTTAAAGCGTGGGCGGCACTAGTTGCTCACCATCAGATAATGATGCTCGTTTGCCTCCTATCCTATAAAAAAACGAACATAAACAGTAGTTTATTTTGAGTGATGTACGCAGATTGAGTGACTGACAGATTCCTTACAGATTTTTGCCTATTATAGTGAACGACCCTCCGACCAACAAACATTTGTTTTTGTCCAGATTGAAGGACAGTATGACAACCTACTGGGGTTAGCGCGCGAGAGACAGAACAAGCTCAACGAGACCGTGAAGGCGTACGTGCTGGTTAGGGAGGCGGCCGAACTGCACGGATGGATCAAGGACAAGGTGAGCTTTCGTTAAGCTTGTTTATTATAATTGGCTCTCCTCAATACTTGGACACTTGTGCAATATATAGAGTGGACATAGTCAGTCGTCGATATTTGTCATACAAAGTTCCCGAAAAGCCTGGACCTGGAATTGGGCTTCGAGACTATGAGAAATTTTGATAACAATAATTTACTGAAATAGTAATTAGTATAGTAATTGGTAAAGTAAATGTCAGTTCCGGGTTGTTTCGTTCCATTTTTAACGAGATAATATATCTATGTATTACCCCTTAACTTGTAGTCATTCCATTTTATCTTAAATATAAAAAAGTTTCAGTTAATTAAAATACTATAATTTTCTAATAAAAATATTGACTTACCAGGAGATGCACGCTCAAGTGCAAGATGTTGGCGAAGATCTGGAACAAGTGGAGGTGATGCAGAAGAAGTTCGACGACTTCCAGAACGACCTACGCGCCAACGAAGTGCGCCTCGCTGAAATGAACGAGATCGCCGTGCAGCTGATGACGGTCGGACAAACTGAGGCCGCACTCAAGATTAAAACACAGATGCAGGTGAATAATACATTTATTTGTGCGTTGATAGTGACGACTTAGGAGTAATATGACTCTTCAGTAAACTACGAAATAAACGTTATAATTGATTTGGTTAACAATTTTTTTATTGTGTCTTTGTAGGAGCTGAACTCGAAATGGACGTCACTGCAGCAGTTGACTGCAGAGCGCGCGGCACAGCTGGGCTCCGCCCACGAGGTACAGCGCTTCCACCGCGACGTGGACGAGACCAAGGACTGGATCGCGGAGAAGGAGGCTGCACTCGCCACCGACGACCTGGGCCGGGACCTGCGCTCCGTGCAGACCCTGCAGCGTGAGTACCGCCACCACTCGCTTTACTTTACGGACTGCTCATGGACTCCACAGCTCAGGTTGCGGAGCGCCATAACTGTCGTTATTGAATGACACTAACAATTTGGTTACTTATAGGTAAGCATGAGGGCCTCGAGCGCGACCTGGCTGCTCTGGGTGACAAGATCCGACAGCTGGATGACACGGCCAACCGCCTCATGTCCACTCACGGGGACTCGGCCGACGCCACATACAGCAAGCAGCGGGAGATCAACGAGGCCTGGCACCAGCTTCAGGCTCGCGCCAACGCTCGCAAGGAGAAGTTGCTCGACTCCTATGATTTGCAGAGGTGCACTCTCACTCAATCACTCTCTTATACAACTTTTAAAGGACAAATAAACACATGATATAGCAGAGATTGTCTGTAACAATTATTAATCTCGACAGATTCTTGTCCGATTACCGAGATCTGATGGCGTGGATCAACTCGATGATGGCGCTGGTCAGCTCAGACGAGCTCGCTAACGACGTGACTGGAGCGGAGGCTCTACTGGAGAGACACCAGGTGAACTATACATTCCTATACTTTATAGAAATATATTAAAGTAACTGTACAGAGTTCATATCAACTTGTATATTATTCCAGTCATATATTGTACCCATATGTGACTAATATTTGTAAATTCATTATATATTTACATTTCATCTCAAATTATAGGTGCTTATCTAAAGTAAAAGGTATTGGACAAACTGAAGGAGGACTTTAAAAAAAGTTTTCTTTCTTGTTCTTAATCCATTGTGGTGTCACCACTTCCGAGTCATTTGGTGGTGATTTATCGGTCATGGAATGATACTAGCTAGTTTGTTTGACAATCAAAAAGATTGTATGAGATGAAGAACGAACACATAACAGTACATGGCATAGTGTTAAAACAGATGGATGTTGTTATTTTGCGTGTGCATTTAGGAGAAAGGGATGGTAGAGGGGGATCTTAGATGATACTTTAGAAAACAGGGTTTGGAGCTTTAGGTAACTTTTAAAACGCTATAAACTTTGCAAAGAAAACCAGTTCACTACACAAAACCCAGTACTGATATCAACTGGGGTATGACAGATTGTGGTGTGAAAGTAGGGAAGGGGAATGTCTGGTCAGACATTTTGAAGGAGTGAAAGATAATAGTATGACTAAGCAGATATACATATGGCAAAGATGATATAGGCATAGTTGGAAAAAAAATAGCGTCTATTGGTCGTAGAAGCTCACATATTGGTGCGTGTGTTTCTAGAGCCAGCGTTTGGAGATAGACGCGCGGTACGGTATAATGCCACAGGTCAGACGCCATTGCACGCATGTGTTTGTGTGTGCCTCCAAACTCTAACATTACTAGATATCTTATTTCTCTGTTCACTTTGTGATACGTTCTTGTCGTTCATACATAACAAAATACTATAACTATATAGCACATCGATTTAAATAGACGCGTACAGCTCCAAAAACCTCTCCCCACTTCAAATTCCAGCAATTGGTGGTTTTGTAATGGTCTTTTTTGGTATTCGTATGTTCATAGTCATAGAAGTGTTTTCTGAGTTTCTTGCCCAGTTCTTCTCATTATAGTAAAATAAAATCCAAACAGCGTTTTACTAGCTTTATACAGACGCTAAAAAATAATACTTTGATTAGTAATATACAATGCTAACCATGAATCGTTATGAAACTTGATCAGTGGTTCATCATTTGATATCGGTTTCCTTTAGTCTTGGATTCTTACCATCATATAAATAATACCATCTAGTTCTTTCACTTTTTCGAAGATGCTGTTTATTTTTTCAGTTCAGCTCCCGGTAATAATTTGTGGCCACTGAAAATCTCTTGAATATGTACGGACGACAAAAACGCACAATAGTCATGAAAATTTTAAGACCACAAATTTTTAATATATAAGCAGGGATTAATATTCAATAATTCTCAACACTTTTGATGTTCTAATTTAATTTAAAATTATTAATGGTTTGCGTCAACGGGTTAGTTAGAGATTCTAACATACGCTTAACATAACAAAACATACATGATAATATTAACAGATTTATTATATTTGATCGCGATACATTCTTAAAAAAATTTTATTGCCCCGAGTGTTTCAGTTTGTTTGTGATTTTATATGCTGTCCTTACTTTCCAACTTATTTATTGAAAATGTTTTTTTTTGTGTAATAGATACTTATCCTCATTTTCGTTCTCATTCACGTCTATGTGTGTTCAGTGTACAGCTTACAAAAAAACTAAATCGTGTAACACTTTTTATAATATGTGAACAATTACATCAATGTGTAGAAACGACATAGAGAGAAAACATTGTTTTTTAAATCAATTATTATTAGCTGGTCCCAGTGTACTTTGTTTCGCCTCAGAAAAGAAATAAAAAGGCCATTCTGGGTTATCCTCAAGAGATAGACATATGCCATCTTGGATAAGTTGTATATTAATGTAGTACTTTGTTTTGCCAGCTAGCGTTTGCAATCACTTTTTTTTCTACATCATACATGAATTATGCAAACAAAAACCACATCAAAATCCGTCCGGTAGTTCAAAAGATATAACATAACATAACTTCACGCCTTTTGTTACCCGAAGGTATAGGCAGCGGCCGTTAAGCCTCATCTCGTCGTTATGTTTATGTCCCAAATGGTGGTGAACCTATCGCCATACCGGGCACAATGTTTTCAGTCATCGATATTTATCACACATAACTTCCGAAAAACAATTTCGTAAAGTCATTGGTGTGAGCCAGTGTCAGGAATCGAACCCGGACCTTTGGATCAGAAGCAGTGTGCTCGACCACTGGGCCACCGAGACTCAAAAGATATATGTAAGCATTTAAGGGGACAGACAGCTGAAAGGACTTTGTTCTATGTAATGATGTGAGCGTCTAGATATGAAATAGCTCCATATATTTACATATATAGAATACCGTGAGAATCCTCACATCATTTCAGCTAGACAGGGTAATTTCATTAAAAAACTAAGTATTTGTCTGCGCAGGCGTTTTTTGTTACATTATTCGCATATTTGGAAAGTTTTGCTTCACTCAAGCAATCTCATACGTACAGCAGCAGGTATGCGTGATACCTACGAACAGGCAATAAATAATAGTTCTAAAATTTTCGAGGTTAGACAATACGTACATAGAGTATTATATGTATACAATATTGTATGAATGATTGTTATGCACATAGGAACATCGCACTGAGATGGACGCCCGCGCGGGCACATTCCAAGCCTTGGAGCTGTTTGGACAACAGTTACTGCAGGGAGGACACTACGCAAGTGTCGACATACAGGAGAAGTTGAACAACATGAGCGACGCCAGACAGGAACTCGAGAAGTATGTACCATATTATGATAATAACCCTCAAACAGCAGCAATGACAAAATAAAAGATATAAAGATAGATATAAAATACATATTAGTTGTATTTTATATTTTCTTTTATTTTTTGTAACTTTTCCAGTAGAATTTATTGAATATTGATTTAGATTGCTTTAAGAGCTGGGAATGTCCACTTAAAAAAATAATGACGTTTCATCTCAGAGCTTGGGTTGGTCGTCGCATGAAGTTAGACCAAAACTTGGAACTGCAACTGTTCTACCGCGACTGCGAGCAGGCTGAAGGCTGGATGGGTGCCCGCGAGCAGTTCTTGGCGCCGTCAACGAGGGACCAGCCCGATGCTGGTGACTCTGCTGATTCCACTCAGCCAGATAATGTAGAACAGCTCATCAAGAAACACGAGGACTTTGACAAAGCTATTAACGCACATGTAAGTACATATATATTTCCCCACAAATTGTCTCTTTACACATTGCTTTTTGTACACAAAACCTCACCTTCTGATGAAACAGTTCAAAGTAAAAAATACTGCTGTCATAAAAAATCTTAATGATACGCTTGTTATCAGGAGGAGAAGATAGCTCAACTGCAGACGCTGGCCGACCAGCTGATGGCGACTGATCACTATGCAGCTGATGATATCGACGGTAAGAGGCGCCAGGTGCTGGACAGGTGGCGCCATCTGAAGGAGGCTCTCATCGAGAAACGATCCAGGTGGGATATCATACATTCATACATCTGTTAATGTGAAATTACGCCCTGTTGCATCATTGTGTATATTCAAAACCCTTTTTAAGAAAAGTTGTTGAGATGTTTATTGTACTTGAGAACTTGCTGTAACTGCAGACTCGGTGACGAACAAACCCTGCAGCAGTTCTCGAGAGACGCCGACGAAATGGAGAACTGGATTGCCGAGAAACTGCAACTTGCAACTGAAGAGAGTTACAAGGTATGTATTTTCATTATGAACATTTGGAAAATATTATAAATATTGTTTAAAATTTATATTATATGTAGATTAAAAATAGGTCTAATAAACAAATTGAAATTGAGTAATTCAACATGACTTGTATTATATATGTGAGCACAGGACCCCGCCAACATCCAGTCGAAGCACCAGAAGCACCAGGCGTTCGAGGCGGAGTTGGCCGCCAACGCTGAGCGGATTCAGTCGGTGCTGGCCATGGGAGGCAACCTGGTGCAGCGCGGGCAGTGCAGCGGCAGCGAGGACGCCGTGCAGGTACCTTGAAACTCTACTACAATTAGAGACTTACAAATGACTTTTTTTAAATGAAATAAGAGTTAATCCATATTATGGTAATGTGAAGATTTCATAAGTGGTGTATGAATATTAACATGTTATTTTGTCCAGGCACGTCTCGCTTCAATCGCAGATCAGTGGGAGTTCCTGACTCAGAAGACCACTGAGAAGTCTTTGAAATTGAAGGAGGCGAACAAACAGCGCACATACATTGCCGCCGTTAAAGATCTAGACTTCTGGCTCGGCGAGGTGAGTCGCGCTCTATTATTATTATCTTATTCGTTTTGATTAAAGTCGTATGCCTTCTAAAAACATTTGTCTTATTACACAGGTCGAAAGCTTGTTGACATCAGAGGACTCCGGTAAAGATCTGACGTCCGTACAAAACTTGATGAAGAAGCATCAACTGGTCGAGGCCGACATTCAAGCTCACGAAGACAGGATCAGTGGTGAGTGATGAACGAAGGAAACGCTCGTTTTTATCGAATATAGGAACGACGAGCGAGCCTGGTGGTAAGCGACTACTGCTGCCTATTGACTCTCGCAACACAGTATCACGGTTGCGTTCCTGGTCTTCCCTTACCGAAATTTATTAGAGGTGATGATGGTGATCGGTAAGCTCGTGTGCGCAGACATGAACCGCCAGGCGGACGCGCTGGTGTCGTCGGGGCAGTTCGACAGCGCCGGCATCGGCTCGCGCCGCGCCGCCATCAACGAGCGCGCCGAGCGCGTGCGCAGCCTGGCCGCGCACCGCCGCGCGCGCCTGCACGAGGCCAACACGCTGCACCAGTTCTTCCGCGACATCGCCGACGAGGAGTCCTGGATCAAGTGAGTGTGCATCACCGCGCCCCACCCCGCGCCACCGCGCCCCACCCCGCCCACCACACACCTCGTAACGACCCCGCCCCCGCCCGCAGGGAGAAGAAACTGCTCGTCGCCTCCGACGACTACGGCCGCGACCTGACGGGCGTGCAGAACCTGCTCAAAAAACACAAACGACTCGAAGCCGAGCTCGCCAGCCACGAGCCGGCCATACAGGCCGTGCAGGAGGCCGGAGAGAAACTCATGGACGTGTCCAACTTGGGTAACATTTACATATGTTTTTATTATAACAACAACTCGACTTCACTAACGGAACGAAATAATTCTTTTGACTTTGGAAATTCTGTCAAATTACTAAATACTAAAAAAATATGCTCGATGACAGATTATGATGCCACTAAATATTTGATGTACTCGAATATTTTATCTTATTTTCGCCCACTTGGGCGAACGTGATTCTAATAATCATTATGACAATCTAAATTTGTATTCTACATTCAGGAGTGCCCGAGATCGAACAGCGTCTGAAGGCGTTGGCGCTCGCCTGGGCCGAGTTACAGGCGCTGGCTGATGAGCGAGGCGCTAAACTGCAGCAGTCGCTCGCCTATCAGCAGTTCTTGGCTAAGGTCGACGAAGAGGAGGCATGGATCAGGTAAGATTTACGAATTGAAAATCTGAACAATCTTCTGAAATATAATTTTCTAAAACTATCCTAAGTGATTAATTAGAATATCTCTCTCATCAATATAAAACAATAAATTAACAAATTACCACTAACAGTTCAAAAGTTCCATTCTAGTCTATCTACAGTTTTCAGTTACCCTCCAAATGGAATAGCTTTATATTTAAAATCTCTCTCTAATCTCTAATGTATATTATTTTGGATAGCGAAAAACAACAGTTGGTAGTGGTCGGTGAGTGTGGTGACAGCATGGCGGCGGTGCAGGGTCTTCTCAAGAAGCATGAAGCACTAGAGGCTGAATTGGCTGCGAGAGCGGAACGCGTCAAGGATTTGTCCACCGAAGGAGAAGTTCTGCTTGCCGAAGGCAATTTACATTCGGATGCTTTACAGCACAGAATTCAAGCATTGCAGGTAAGTTTGAATTTTATTTTGAAGTTTTTAGAAAAACGTAATGTTTTTAAAGGAAAAGGAGAAGACAGACAGTAATATTATCCTCTGGGGCACTCCTTTATTTTAAATATTAAATTTGACTTTAAAAATGTTTGATAATGGGCAGGCCAAGCTGGAGAAACTCGAAGGGTTGGCGGCCCGACGCAAGGCGGCGCTGGTGGACAACTCCCTGTACCTGCAACTGCTGTGGAAGGCGGACGTGGTCGAGTCCTGGATCGCGGACAAGGAGACGCACGTGCGGTCGGACGAGTTCGGGCGCGACCTGTCCACGGTGCAGACGCTGCTGACCAAGCAGGACACGTTCGACGCCGGGCTGGCGGCCTTCGAGCACGAGGGCATCCAGAACATCTCCGCGCTCAAGGAGCAGCTGCTGGCCGCGGGCCACGAGCAGCGCGCCGCCATCGCGCAGCGCCACGCCGACGTGCTGGCGCGCTGGGGCCGCCTGCTGCGCGACTCGGCCGCGCGCAAGGAGCGCCTGCTGCAGCTGCAGGACCAGTTCCGCCAGATCGAGGAGCTCTACCTCACCTTCGCCAAGAAGGTACTGCTAGCTCCTACGCCTAATACTGGAATTGTCTTAGAACAAAATTGTTTGACAATACCAATTTGATACAGGCGTCAGCATTCAACTCGTGGTTCGAGAACGCGGAGGAGGACCTCACCGATCCTGTGCGATGCAACTCCATCGAAGAGATCCGAGCGTTGAGAGATGCGCACGCGCAATTCCAAGTACGTAATATGACCAAACTTTTCACTCCAAAATGTCCTTGAATACTAAGTAATATATAATACATACATACATAACTTCACGCCAAATCCCTTGCGGGGTAGGCAGAGAAAACGGAGCGCCCTAAGGCACGATTCTTATACACCTCACTCGCTTCGTTAACGCTTTTCATGCACGCGCGTCGATTTTTGAGGCTCCTTACATCACCTTCCTCTAGAACACGTTCTATTTGGTCATGGAATGTGTGTCTAGGCCGTCCTCGACTCCTACATCCATCCGCTTTTGCATTGTATATCTGCTTAGTCAATTTTGCTTCATCCATTCTTTCTACATGTCCCAACCATGGGAGCATGCCCTTTCTTACTTAATATACAGCGTGTCGCCCAACTATTTCCGAAAATTTAAAACGTAGCTCCTTCTGATGATATAGGATACGAATTAAATAAAAAAACAGTCAAAAGTTGTGCTAAAACTCTTTTTTTTTTTTAATTTTGCTTTTTCTATTAATTTTACTATTAGGGAGTAGTATGAAAGTAGTTATTTTAACAGAAATACATTTATTGAAATTTTCACAAAAATACGCAATGTAACATAATTTACAATAACAGCATCGCTCCACCCAATAAGGGACACTTTTGTTGGTGCTTACTTATGTTACGTCGTCCCACTCACATCAGCTGCACTAAGCCCGTTTATCGATATCGATTAAAAGTTTCTTTTATTGTCAGTTGTGTTATAAAAATATCTTCAGTTTTTTCTTTGTAATTGTAAAAATAATAACAATAAGGTATTATTGGGTTCATAAATTATTGTATTTTAAACATGAAAATAAGTAAAATCTTCATACTTCATACCAAAAGTTGTCGGCAACACTGTCGTGATTTCATTGTAAAATAATAAATTTATTGTTATTTTTGTATCTCTGCGCCTTTTATAACAGAAGGAGTGTGCAGCAACTTTAAGCTTACAATAGATTTTTATCGATTTTCTTTTGTAATTGAACGGGTGTTTAGTAGGCCTTGCTACAGTAAAATTAATTTGGTCTGTAAATATTTCAATAATTCCACTATAATTTTGGTGATAGCCTAGAAAAATATCGATGAACATATCGACTGCCAACAAGTATGCTGCCGGACATCATTAGAAGAATGTGCTCGAAGTGCATACTAACTCCATCTATTCTGGTTATTTTTCAACTATCGTTCAGTTGTGCGACGTTTTCTTTGAGACTTGAGAGGGGTTGTGTTGATCATTAGTATTTCCGAGATTTTATTATTTAGGAAAAACTTTCAACTTTTATTCTTGTTTATTGTGCGTAAATTAGTGTAAATAAATATCTATTAAGAAGTACCATTATAGTGCTCGTGAGTATGGGAATATGATAATGTGTTTGGAGGAAACTTATGGCAACGTATCTCGTGGTTTGTATGTTTATTCTATTTTTATTTGGTTTTTATTACGTGGCAATTATAGCAAAAAATTATAACAATGGTACAAAATTCCAATCACTAGAGATGCAATATGCGCTAACGCTTAAAACTACTATTTATTTGGTGAACGTCAAAATAATTTAGATGTAGAGAAAGTAATGAAAATAGAATACACCTTACAGCTGGCAGAAAAAAACTAAACTTAAACGGTGCACTGTAACATGTTTTTTTCAATAACACCCGAGTATACCAAAATTAAAGAAATGATAAGTCAATATCCACATGACTTTTCATTATTTCGGACAAAGTGACCTTCGGATATAGCGACTTTTGAAGTGCCCCCTCCGCCATCGCTATAATCGAAATTCACTGAATGTACCATTTTTGTTTAATAAGACGTAGTAAATAACGACGTAGGTAGGTATCTGGCGTACGAGGTACCGCGCGCACCGATGACGTACATTGTTCCGCGTCATCGGCGCGCGCTCAGCGACCTCGAGTGTCTGTTCGCTTTACATTGCGCGTTCGAGAATTATGTAACTACTAAAACAAAGCCTTAACTTCAAATGAATGTGGTTTTCGGCTTGTGTTTGGTATGTATATTAAGCCCCCTTGGTATCAGGACGACGTCTTTTTACACCCAGTATAGCAAGTGTATATTAACCCACCACCGACGCTCAGGCGTCGCTATCTTCAGCTCAAAGTGATTTCGAAGCCCTGGCTGCTCTCGACGAGCAGATCAAATCATTCAATGTGGGCGCCAACCCCTACACCTGGTTCACGATGGAGGCGCTCGAGGAGACATGGAGGAACTTACGCAAGATCATTGGTATGTGCTATCCACATTTACATACTTACTATATATATTATATGTCTATAGTAAGGCCAACGAGACGAGATAAAAACTATAAACAAACGGACCCTTACCGAGTTATTTTGCGACAGTTAGCGATTGACACATATCGGAGGGATTGATATCTCTGTCCTTGATACTCTTTTTTTTTTTTTTTTTTATTGGATAGGAGGGCGAACGAGCAGGCGTGTCACCTGATGGTAAGCAACCAACGCCGCCCATGGACACCAGCAACACATAGTGTTACTGTTGCGTTGCCGACCTTTAAGGGATAGGGGATAGGAAAGGATGGGGAAGGGGGTGGGCCTCCGGGTACCTCGCTCACCGAACGAAACGCGGCATGAGCCACTTTACGCCGGTCTTCTAAGAGGTCGTGGTATTTCACCGGTCGAGCCGGCCCATTCATGCAGCGAACTGCTTGGCTCTACCACTGTTAAAGTGTAGAACAAAACCACTCCTGTGCAGTTTTTGTGTTCTTATGCAACCTGTTGATTTTGTTCAGCCGAACGCGACGTGGAGCTGACCAAGGAGGCACACCGCCAGGAGGAGAACGACAAACTGCGCAAGGAATTCGCCAAACATGCCAACGCGTTCCACCAATGGCTCACCGAGACACGGTATGAACATGTTCTGTTCGTTTTGGTATAGGGGGCAAAGCTAGTCTCCTGATGGTAAGCAACTAGCGGCGCCCATAGACACCCGCAATACAAATGTTACCGTTAACCTGCAATTTTACCGTTTCGTTGCCGGCCTTTAAGGGAGTGAAATGGGAAATAAGGGGAAGTGGGTCTACGGATACCTTTTACCTAACGAAACGCGGCATGGTATTTTACCAGTCGAATCGGCCCTTTCATGTAATGAACTGCGCGGTCCTACCAGTGTTGATAGTAGAGATGAAACGGATATACGGTATCCGGTTTATGCGGCGGCCTTAATACTATCCGGCCGAATACCGGATAATTACTATTTGGCCGGATAGGTATCCGGCCGAATTATAAAAAATCTGAATAAAAAAAATATTTTAAAGTAATTATTTGCTTTATTTAGTTAGCTTTAGTATCACATAAGAAACATAATTAGTTTAAATTTTTAATCACACAATTGCAAAATGAATGTAATAGAAAGAAAATTAATTAATTAATACTCATACTGCACTAAGGGCAAATTATGGTGAATAAATACTAATTTATTTGCATTGAGAGGTAGCAAGCGGAAAAAGTCTTTCGCTGTACACACTACTGCAAGGTGCTGAAAGATAGATCTTGAAAAACTTTGTTAAATTTGGGTATTCTTTTCCATTAGCTGCCCACCAACAATAAGGGTCACGATTGCGATCAATCCAGCTCACAGCTTATCGCGTTTCTTTTTTCACGAAAAGACCCGAATCTAACGGAGTCCACCCGATCGTTCGTGTGCCGCCTACGCAAATGTGCAATGCACCAAACGGCTAAGTTCCGCCGAATATCCGGCCAAACTACTTGTCCGTCACATCTCTAGTTTATAGTCATATGCTGGAACAGCTCTTTCGCTCAGGGCGGAATAGATCGTGTAGGATTTTTTTTTTTTTTTGAGTAATAAAAGATAAAGAAGAATACTTATCTTACTGGTCATGAATTAAACTGTTATAAAAATTAGTGTAAGAAAAATACTATGATTTTAGATCACCATGTTATACAGCCTCAGCTTTAAATAAGTCATTTCCTTTTTAGCGTTTGTTTGGGTTTATTTTTAAATTATTTATTTTCTCCTGAACATGCTGGATATATCAGTGTTAAGTTTATATTTATGCGCTGATTTATTAATACGCTGTGCGTATTATGTCCAAGATATTTATTTATATTAATTTAATGTAAGTAAGAAATAAATGGATTCAGAACTCAACACATGAAGTCGTCACACATCATCTTGTTGACAAATATGAACGTAATATTTGCTTAAGATTGTATGTTATCATATCAGTGAACATGTTTTGATGTGTCACGCAGGTACCAGCTGCTAGGCTGGAACGGGTAAAGTATACGGACTGTTTCGTGTTGTACTAAACGCGCCTACACGCTTTGAGGCTTGGCAAATCTTTTCTATCCAATATAATATCTGTTTAGATATTAACAACCTGGTGGTCTTCTTCTTAATTAAAAAAAATATTGGTTTCTTATAAGTACCTACTTATAAGTACTTTTATAAGTAATATTACAAAGAAGTCTGTTCAAACATAAATAATAATTTAGCAAATAGTGCATAGAATCTTATTTCCTTTATTTATAGAACTTAATAATTGGCGATTATTTATAAATAATAATCTTTAAAAATAATGAAAATACTAATAATCTTTAAAAATGATTATGGTAATTAGACTTTTTTAAGATTTTGCCAAGTCGACATAATCTTTGTACGCACTTTATACTATGTTGATGCAGATTTCAGCTTAATACATGATTCGGCTTTAAGGAGAATTAATGCCATTACCTACTTAAATATAAAATTACTACTATTGTAAATAGTTTTTTTCTCTTTGTCTAACTTTTAATCTGTGTGTATTTTTTTTTACTTTACTAATTCACTACAATGTTTAATAGAATTAACATTATAAGAATTAAGGCGATTGTTGATGAAGAAATATGTTCAAGAATTAGTCTTACATTTTAAAACGTTCTTTGTGTTATTTTATTTGAAGCAATTTTGTTTGCTGTGTATTAAATTCACCGTTTCTCTTTTTCGGGTAGAAGTAGGATTATGTAGGTATAGCCTAATCACTAAATGAGTTGTTTATTGCAAAAGTTGTCGTACTCTTTGTTCCAAATCCAATTGATATGGATGTTATTAATTTTAATAATGTGGCTCTGATTTCGTTCGTCATGAGAGTGTAGTACGATGGTCTGACTGTACGTTGTGCCGCAGCACGTCCATGATGGAGGGCACGGGGTCGCTGGAGCAGCAGCTGGCCACGCTGCGCCAGCGCGCCGGCGAGGTGCGCGCGCGCCGCGCCGACCTGCGCCGCCTCGAGGAGCTCGGTACGGGGGGGGACCAACACAACACACAGACATACATACTACATACTTACAGACAAAGATTTTGTGTGATTGGAGGGCAAACGAGCAAGTGGGTTACCTGATGCTAAGCAACTACTCACCGCCCATGAACACCGTGGTGCGTTGCCATCCTTTAAAGGAAAGGAAGGGGAAAGGGGAGCCTCCGAATACATCTCTCACAGACCGGAACGCGGAACGAGCCACTTCACGCTGATATTCCGAGAGGTCGTGGTATTTCACCGATCGAGCCGGCCCATTCATGTAGCGAACTGCAAGTCTCTTACACATACATACTACTGGCTGCTCATTTGGAACTAGTTTTAGTGGGGGGAAGGGTACAATAAAGTACAGCATTTTCTGTAATATACCATCATGAGACAAGCTACAAATAAATATAAGCCAAATATACACAGCTATGGATATCAACACCCTTTAAATAGCTTACTCGCTATTTAATACTTTTATAGTTATAATGAAAAAATTATATGATCTAAATATTGTTTAGAATTTAGATGTATGTTGTAACATGTTCACCATTATGTGGTGTGTTGCGGACAGGCGCGGCCCTTGAGGAGCATCTGATTCTGGACAACCGCTACACGGAGCACAGTACCGTGGGACTGGCCCAGCAGTGGGACCAGCTCGACCAGTTGTCCATGCGCATGCAGCATAACCTGGAGCAGCAGATACAGGCCAGAAACCATTCAGGTATTGCACATAGCACACTTTATAATATAATAATTAAATTAAGTTTCTGAGAAAATTATGTCTGGATATTAATCTGAGAAAAAAATAAAATTAATCGATAATTTGGCCAGGTGTGAGCGAGGACGCTCTGAAGGAGTTCTCGATGATGTTCAAGCACTTCGACAAGGACCGCTCCGGACGCCTCAACCATCACGAGTTCAAGTCATGTTTGCGAGCGCTCGGATATGACCTACCCATGGTTGAGGAGGGACAGCCTGATCCCGAGTTTGAAGCTATACTCAGTTAGTATTCCATGTCTATCTCTAATTTATATTCATTTTTTTATTAATTGACGTAAATAATTTGTAGAAATTGAATGTCTAAAAAACATTAAGAATTTTTCTAGAATTCAGTCGAATTAGTAGACTTGCAAGGTAGGATAATAGAAGCACAGGACAGTGACAGCAGAATTTCAGATGGGCAAAGAATATCCTGAGCATCTTTTTCGCCTATTCATTCAGTATTAAATATAATGTATAATTTAATGTTGTGTTGTGTGCGATTCGCAGACGTGGTGGACCCGAACAGAGACGGGCAGGTGTCCCTGCAGGAGTACATGGCCTTCATGATCAGCAAGGAGACGGAGAACGTGCACTCCTCCGAGGAGATCGAGAACGCCTTCCGCGCCATCACGGCGCACCAGGACCGCGCCTACGTCACCAAGGACGAGTTGTACGCGGTCAGTCACTCTCGTTGTTACAAGATTATTTAGCGCTTTAAATAAACGGCCTGTGAAATAGGTGGTGGGCCTAGTAATGTATAAGGAACGATTAGTCACAGATAATGTTTATATATGGCATCGTATTTTTTAAATGAATGGACGCAATAATATCCAGCTATATCTCATTGGTAATAATATTAATTTATAATTTACAGAACCTGACGAAGGAGATGGCGGACTACTGCGTGGCTCGCATGAAACCTTACCAAGACCAGAAAACAGATCGTCCCATACCGAACGCACTCGACTATATCGACTTCACTCGCACGCTCTTCCAGAATTAAAGCTCTTACATATCTGTATTAAATATTTAAAAAAAGTATATTGTGTTATTTTGCGACGCGGCATACACATACACCGGCTTGCATAAATTTAAAAGCACTTTATCAGTATTCCATGAGTTTAGACTGAGTGTTTGAAAAGCATTTAAAATATGTTGATTGTAGCGTTAATAGGTAAAAGTTCTCGGATGAGTCCTTGTGTTCGGTTGTCGAGCAAGTACGTCTGAAGAGAGACAGTCATGAACGTACCTCTGGGTATGGGATGGTGAGAATTCATTTTCTCTGATGCGAGCAGAGAGATACGAAGCCGCCGAATATCACACTGTCGAACAGATATTATCAGACACAGGGGAAGTATTCGTTCATTAAATTAAAGGTGTCCAAAGCTAATAAGCCTCTGCGGCCATATCACATATCTGGCCTGATAGTATCATGGGCCAATAACCTCAAAATATGAAGAGTACAAAATAACAGGCTGACGGCGTCTTTACAAATGAATCAATGAACGAATGAACTAATAACCCCCCACGTGAACGCTTCATTAATGTAATTCTCTACTTTTAATGTATCTAATTCTCAAATTGTTATCATTCGCTAGAAATTTGTATACTAAGAGTTTTACATATTTATTTCTAAGATTTTCGCGAATCGCGCTCATGACATTAAAACAACTTTTAGGATTATATCGCGTTTATTTATTACTTATCTTATTTTATTTTCCCGACGTTTAGAAATAGATAAAATAAGTAATAAATAAACGCGATATAATCCTAAAAGTTGTTTTAATGTCATACAAAGAGTTTTATTAACATATTTTCCTATACAGCTGTTTGTTCTGCTAAGATTCTATTTAGCTATTTATTTTTTTGTATTATCTGTAATTGACTATGTTTGCAATAAATATTTATTTAATAATAAACTTCTAATGTTTTTTTGTTAAAACTAACCCATAACGATTGTTTATAATCTCTATATTCTAATCTATCTTCAATCTAATTCCTTAAAAACCGACGAGCGTGTATGACAAAACTTATCACGAGTATGATGTGTAAGAAGAGCCTTATGGCTCTCTGTTCTCTATGCGTTGCCCGCAAGGAAATTGGCGTGAAGTTATGTATGTATGTATATTCGACATTTTCCTTTTCTCAGCTTTAGATGTAAAAATTATTCCGTGACAAATTCATTTACTTCATCTCTTTAGCGTATTTGCTCTGCTTTCGAAGAATTTTAGCCTGATAAAAAGTATGTCATTGTATGGAGTCTAGACATGAAATATGTCCTGGTAACTGTTTATAACATAACTTCACGCCTTTGTTACCCGAATTTGTAGGCAGGTAGGCAGCGGCTGTTAAGCCCTGTCTCGCCGTTATGTTTAAGTCCCAATTGGAATAGGTGGCGAACCCGTTGCCCGGTATGGCAATAGGTTCGCCACAAAGTTTTCAGTCATCGATATTTATCACACTTGACTTCCGAAAACAACTTCGATAAGCCATTGGTGTGAGTCAGTGTCCGGATTCGAACCCGGACCTCTGGATCAGAAGCCGTGTGCTCGACCACTGGACCACCGAGACTGTTTTTATGGTTCTCTTATACCACACACGTTCCAAAAACTCTTTTTGAAAAGGCTTATATTTCCAAGAGTCAGTGTTTTATCCACTTCTTTCATTGGCCAACATTTCGATCCATATTAAAAGGTCTGACAAGCGATTTCTATATTTTCCCTAATTTAAAAGGAATCCATGGGTAAATAAAACTGCGTCTGATTATAATTCATTTTATATTTACATTTGTATAAATATGCTATGTTGTCAGTTTCATATTGTTATTATAAATACTATATATACAGTGGTAAGTTTGTTATATTGTTATTGTTGATATAATTTTTAGAACACAAATACTTAATTTATCTCCAATTATTTTCTAACTGGAAATTAGTATTTTTTTAACATATAAATACAATAGGTACTTTAAATATTTTTTAAACACTACCCACGCACATGATCTAATTTTTTTTGAAATAGCCAAATATAAATATATATGAAACTGCAACCTCCACACTACAAAGCGGTGTCCTAATCACTGAGCGACGCAATTTTCTATTTATTTCAAATACTAAAAGTATAATCTGCTCCGAGACCGGCAAATGCTTAATTTCATTAAGTCGCGATATTCCAGGCACGACATTCAGTTCAGTTCGAAGATTAGGTTTGCCAATAATATATATAAGGTACCTACTTGTGTTATATCTAATAGTTAGTAATAAAACTTGAAAATTGGTACTATTAAGGCTGCGGATCAGTTATTGGAATATACCATATATCTTAACAGTGGAAGTGCCAAGCAGTTAGCTGCAAGTGGTGTAGTGTGGTGTAGTGGGCCGGCTCAACCGGTGAAATACCACAATAAAGTTTTTATCATAAATTCCATTGAATAGGCCATTAAAAACCGTTAGGATAAACTGACGAATCATTAGTACTCTCCAATAGTACTTCCTGCAAACACATTACCACAGTTCACGTTTTCCTGATCACACTTTACCTACCTATATATTGTAGCATGAAAATTGGTATTTAATAAGAACAAATTTATTAAATACTAGCTAACCCGGCGAACTTTGTTCCGCATCAAAAGTAATAATAATGAGTAAAATTTAGATCTTAAAAAGTTCTATATATAATATGTTAACTACTATGCAACGTTAATATGTCCTAATAATATATGTATGTTATATATATAATATGTTAACTACTATGTCCCGCTATGTTAATACCGTAATATCTTCGTAAATATTCGTTTAAATTGCATGCTGTAAAGGGCCATATTGATCTATATTAAAAGCACAATCCATTTAAGACACTTAACTGGAGGAAAATTAATGCTGTAATGTTTAAAATTGCTTCGTAAATAAGCCATTATTTCTGGTAAAAAATAACAAAATAAAAATGGTCATTGTGGGTTATTCTTAAGAGATAGATATATGCCCTCGCGGACTTTTTTGTAAACCTTCTAAAGGTGGTAAATAATGTAGAACATTGTTTTGATCTATCACTTAGGGTTTGCAATTAAAGTGTTAAATCACGAAAATTATCATTTTTTTGTTAGAACATCATATATGAATTAAAGATCAAAACCACCTCGTTGACACCCTCTCTCTAACTAAAAACTAAAAAAACCGCATCAAAGTCCGTTGCGTAGTTTTAAAGATATGCGGATGTAAGCGGACAGACAGCGGAAAGTGACTGTTTTATACTATGTAATGATATAATAGTTACTTAATATGTATTACTCTAATATAATAATTATTACTTTCTTTTATCTCTTTGTTCCTCAATTTCGTTCAATCCATGAACATGTTCTTGCAATATATTAGACAAATGGACCATCCATGTTTATTTACACAAATGCTAGGTCTCAGCTATGAATGAAGCTTCAACTTTATCAAGTAGTAAAGTACCACCAGCCCTGAAGTCGCGAATTGCGATATAATCCGATAGCAAAATGCACAAATTTTATAGTCAAGTCATAAAAGTTCTATATCGACATAGGAAAATAATATATAATAATAAATATAAGAATCCCAAAAACGGTTCGACTATAGTATTTTTTCTTAGTATTCAATTATAATTTAGTAATCAATCTTGGCACATTTTTACTTAAACAAGTGTAAAATCAAATGAATGTAGTATGTACAATATATAGTGTTCTATTATTTATTGTATACATGTCAAAAGCAGTTACTAAAAGAGAAAACGTTAAGTTTCATCTATAATATATACACATATAGTTCCATCGGGTTGGGTAGATAATCTAGCCTCCAAAAATAAATAATTTCACAAATTTGCTATGACAATGCAATGGACTAGACTTGTGCTCTTTGCAAGAGCCTGAACTCCTGAGCAGTGACAAGAGGCTGCAACTTGTCCAGTAAGGCCTGTGGGAGAGGCCCCCGGGACGGCTGCAGGTAGGGGATGGTCAGCAGCTCACGTACCGAGGGTCGAGCGCGGGCGTTGTACGTGAGGCACCACTTCAAAGCCGCAATCAGTGATGGAGGGAGGTCTGCAATAAGTAACAAAGATTAATTTCTTGCCCGATTCTTCTCATGAAGGCCCCTACACTCGGAATCGGGACGCTCGTGGCGATTGCGTCCGTGTTTTCTTGTTCCACGGAGGCACTTTCCTCAAGCGCTCGAGTTTAAGAATTTTAATTTTAAATATTTTTAAGTGTCTGTGAAGACCTATGAAAATAAAATCACTTTGAGTTTGAGTTTAATTTGTTGGAAATAAATATAGTTTTGCAGCTCAAATAGTCACGTTAAATAGCTAATTAATTTCAACAAAGTTTTCAAGTTAGTATAGACTTGTGTATAGATTTTGATTTGTGTACACCTACAACACATGTAGTGTTACAGTTGCGGTGGCGGCCTTTAAGGGAGTAGGATGGGAAAGGAAGGTTTGGGCCTGCGGATACCTCTCTAACCGAACGAAACATGGCATGAGCCATTTTACGTCGATATTCTGAGAAGCCGTGGTATGTCACCGGTCGAATTGGCCTAATCATGCAGCGTATTGCGTGGCTCTAGCAAAATAAAATAAAAGCCTAGATTACTTTTTATTACATTCCCACAAACAATCAGGCTAGCCATTTCAGAGATTAGCCGGAACAAATAGGGAGGCAAAAATAGTAGTAAAAAAACGTACTTCTGGAATGTGCATTTCGTGAAGAAGCGGCGATTTCAATATTACAGACACTCCGGTCACATTTATAAGTATACATAATTTAACTGTTGCATTAAAAAGTCAGATAATACAATATACTTACGATCGACGGGCGGGTACTCTATGCGATGGTTAGGGTCTATGATGGCGGCAAGCTTGGCCAGGTTGGGGATGTGACCGAACGGAGTCCGTCCATATACCATGCTGTACAGGATGCAGCCCAGCGACCACACGTCCGATCGGAACGAGATCTGGTCAAAAGGAGCACCAACATTTACAAGATCTCAGAGTATTTGTATTTTAATAATTATTTTTTGCCTTCGCATCTTTACCAGAAATCTCTATTTTTTTTAATTTCTTCCATTTTCAAAATAAATATGACAGGTTGCAAAACCAACCATGAAAACTGAGTTAAGATAAATTCGAAAGCCTAATAAATTAATTATATAAATTTGACGAGCCTCCAGTTGTAAAACTGCCGACTGCAGAATCGAGGTTGGCGAATTTATGACAAGCATGAATGTTTGTATGGCGTCTGGGTGTTTTTCTATGTATTATATATAGTAAAAGTATATATATATTACTATCCGTTATCTAGTATCCATAGCACAAACATTTAGTTTGGTACGAGAGGGCACTGTGTGCGTTGTGTCCAAGATATTACTATTATGTTATTCAAAGACAATTATTGCAGTTGCAGATAGCTCCACCGCCGATCATGTGAACATGGATTATGTTTGCATGACACACATAAGCGCGCGGGGGTTTGGAGGAACCACAGGCCGCGTCATTTTTCTAAAATGTGTAGAATAATTTCTAGTGACACTTCACGAACAAAATATTAAGTGATTACGAAAAACGTCAAATTCTTGATATTGGGGCCTTACAGCCTTTACTTCAAAACCTTTTCCAAGAGACATCACTAGAACAATATTGGTTTTCCAATATCGTACGAGTTAATCGTTTTTGGTGTTGTGTTGCCATTCCAAAATAGTTGACGCTGCCTATTGTCAACCCTTATAAATAATTAGCTTATTATGTATGGAATATGTATTGTATGGTCGTTCGAGTAGCCATTCAGAAGCATGTGGTGTGCAGATATGAATTTTGAGAAAATATAAAGCTAATACAAGCATCATTATGGAAAATGATTTTGAGGAATTCGAAAGAGGATTCGATATCATACTTGGCCTAGCAAAGAGTTTATTGGCTTTAATAGGACGTCAAAAGTCAGGAAGGATACCATGGAAATATTCCTTCCTTCGTGTTGCTTGTCGCCCGGTTTGATCACATTTTGTGGCAAGTTTTTGATGTACCCAAAGTTTTTTTATCGTTTTATTTTGTTAATATTTTTTATACAGAACATTACATAATTTAACGCCTTTTTCTACCCCAAAGTGTACAAATTATTCACGAGCATATTATGATTTATAGGATCGAAAATTCGGTATAGCTTATTGATTTGATTGATTGATCAATTGTAACATGAGAGAAATCTTTAGATAATTTCAGAGAGAGAGATATCACAAGGTGAAACTACTGTAACTGGATTAAAGGAACTGAGGAATAATCGAAAGTTACAAACAATGCACTCATCAAACAAAGCACACAGGTTTGTCAAACCTCTGATAAAACAAAAACGGCAAATAACAATTTTACCTCAATTCATCTTCAATTGTAGATATGTCATTAATCAGATATTTATCCATCAAATAGTTTAATGCCAAACCATTCGTTATGTAAGTGTCAGCGATGTGTAGTGACGGTACCTTGATGGGAGCGCTGCCGTCCCCAGCGCCGACCCCGTAGCCCCCGGCGCCGCCCATGAGCGCCTCGGGGCTGATGTACGAGTAGGTGCCGGCGGCCTGCGCGCGCACCACCGAGGTGGCGTCGCTGCTGATGGCGGACGCGATGCCGAAGTCTATCAACTTAAGCCGACCGCACACAAGGAGAAAGTTCGCCGGCTTTAAGTCTGCATGGATCACACCTGCCAATATAATATGTTGAATTTATAATACATTTTTGCTAACTAAAATTAAAGCCGTATAATACAACAGTTTCAAGAGGCCATAGATTTCACAAATAAGTCCAATCTAAAATATCCTTAAATTTGAGTACGAAAAAAATATTTAATATTGAACAGACAAAGTAGTTATATTTTACAATCATCAGCACTACAATTTACTGAGATACTGGCTAAATATAACTAACTTATAAGATTTTACGATAGCATATAATCCGATGAACCTATTTAATTCTGTGTTTGAGATATATTTATACGAAGAAATAAATAAATACGGCAATAAACATACTTAGTTATAAAATATATATCAGTATAAACAACAATGTTGTGACTCACCATGTTCATGAATGTAACTAACAGCTTGTAGCATCTCCTCCCAATAGTGTAGCACGAGTGCCGGTGGCAGGCCTGCACCCCGTGCCTTCAGAAAAGAGGACAAATCCGTCTCGCCTACCTCCAGCACTATGCGTAGTAGCTGACTTGAACGATCATATTCACTATAACATACATACATACATACATACATAACTTCACGCCAAATCCCTTGCGGGGTAGGCAGAGAGAACAGAGCGCCATAGGGCACGATTCTTACACGCCTCACTCGCTTCGTTGACTTTCATAACTCTTTTCATGCACGCGCGTCGGTTTTTGAGGCTCTTAACATCACCTTCCTCCAGAACACGTTCTATTTGGTCTTGGAATGTGTGTCTTGGCCGTCCTCGACTCCTACATCCGTCCGCTTTTGCATTGTATATCTGCTTAGTCAGTCTTGCGTCAACCATTCTTTCTACATGTCCGAACCATCGGAGCATGCCCTTTCTTACTTTTACACCGACACTCTCTTTCAAACCAACTTCCTTCCTTACAACCTTGTTTTCTACGCGGTCAGCGAGAGTCACTCCGCAGATTTTGCGTAGAGCCCTCATTTCTACCGCGTTTATTCTACTTTCATGCACACTCTGCCATACCCAGCTCTCGCTTCCATAAGTTAGTGTTGGGATCAGGACTGCATTGTGGATTGCTAACTGGGCCTTTCTGCTAATATTTTTTGCGCCCAGGAATCTGCCCAACACTCCGTTTACGCTATTTCCTATCGCCACTCGTCTTTCTACATCCGCGGTGTACCTTCCATCTCTGCTGAAAGCGCTTCCAAGATATACAATTTCATTCACCTGTTCCAGCACTACATCATCAACCATTATCCTTGCATCTGTTCTGGATTCCTCCCTTTCAAACACCATAACTTTCGTTTTCGTCGCATTCAACTGCAAGCCTTTAATCATGCAATCATCTTTCATAGTAGTGACTAGTGTTTGCAGGTCCGACGGCGATTCGGCTAGAAGCACGGCGTCATCTGCGTAAAGCAGGCAGCTCACGACTAGTTCACCCATTCGCATCCCTACATCCATCGATCTCATTCTCTGGAGACAACTGTCCAGGTACAGGATGAACAGTCGAGCGGACAGCACGCAACCCTGTCTGACGCCGATATTGACGTCAAACCAGGGGGACAAGCCGCCGTCAACACGCACACACGCTGTGCAGCCCTCATAAGTGGACTGCACAGCGCGCAGCAGTGCTCCGCTCACCCCGTAGCCCGGGAGTATATCCCACAGATCCTTTCGTAACACTCTGTCAAACGCTTTTTCCAGATCCACAAAACCGCAGAAAACCTTCCGGTTAACAGCCAGTTGTTTCTCCACGATGTTGCGGAGAGAAAAAATCTGATCCATGCACCCTCGTCCGCTTCTGAAACCACCCTGAGCCTCCCACAACACTCCATCAGATATCACCCTCATTCTCCTTTCAATAATTTTCCCATACACTTTTGCTGCTAAACTGATCAAACTGATGGCCCTGTAACTGGCGCACTGCATACGTGATCCCTTACCTTTATACAAGGGCACGATGACAGCGCGCCTCCAGTCCATGGGAACCTTACCCGACCTCCAGCACAGATTGCTCAAGGTCAGGAAAGCGTCCCGGACACAGGTTCCACCATGTTTGATCATTTCAGCAGACATCATATCAATTCCAGCTGCCTTACCATTTTTCATACTTCGTATCGACCATTCAATCTCTTCCATAGTAATGTCCTCATCAGATGTTGGCGCAGCGGTGTCAGCCGTGGGCTCACTCGCGGCGCCCACATCCGGAACATACTCGTACATTTCCCCAAAATACTCACTCCACCTGCCCAATACATCGCTTGGGTTTGCAAGAATGTCACCAAACTTAGACATAATTTTGTCCATTCTGGATGTTGACGAAGAACCCCGAGACTTTCTAACTTCCCTCCAAAAGAGTTTGTTATTCGCCTCGAAGTTCTCCGTCAACCTCACTTCCTCATTCGCAACAAGTCTTTCACGCTTCTCTTTCACTAAGGCTTTGGTAACATTCCTGCAGCGGCGGTAGCTCTCATACTTTTTCTCTGTCATACTATCATTCTGGTTCACACTTGAGACATAATCCAACCATGCTTTTTTCTTTCTTTCGACGCTGGATTTCACATCCGCGTCCCACCAGGCGTCACCTCTCAGAATCTTATACCTCTTTGCACTACCACATACTTCTTTTGCACTATTCACTATACTTTCTTTCATTCTTTCCCAGCATTCTTCAACACCTAGGTCAGAAAGACTCGTCTCATTGAGTCTTTTACTGACTAGGCCTACATACATACTCCGTACACTTTCATCTTCTAATTTCTCACATTTTATCCTTTCAAGCTCTCCGAAATGGGTACGCACTCGCCAGTGTCTCCACTTCTTGAAAAGACCCACGAATCGGCTTACCACCAGGTAGTGGTCCGTATCAAGAGTGGGGCCTCTGTAGGCTCTTGTATCCCTTAGAGTATTTCGGAGACGACTATCTATCAAAATCAAATCTATCATACTCTTTTGCTCATTCCGTCTCCACGTATACGTGTGAATATCTTTATGACGGAATAATGTGTTAGACACAAGGAGGTTCCGTTCCAGGCATACGTCCAATATCGGCTTACCAGCATCATTCACTCTCTTGTCACCATTCGGACCAAGGACAGCCTCCAGGCCGTCTCGCTTGGTTCCGACCCACCCATTAAGATCACCACACAGAATTATCCTTTCATTTCCCTCAGCTAGATCCAGAATATCCCTAACAGTTTCCCAAAACTCCTCGAGTTCGCGGGGATCCGCGGAGCTAACGGGAGCATAAGCTGCGACCAGGAAAACTCGCGTGATCCCCAGTTTTATTCGAACCCAAAGATGTCTTGGGCTTACCAACTCATAATCTTTCACTCCGGAAGCAAAGCGGGAGGAGAGAACGACTCCAACACCCCCACTGGCACGGACGTCCGGGTCCACTCCGGACCATAGGGCTACCATGCCACCGGGGAGGTCCTCGGTCTCCCTCCCCCTCCGCTTTGTCTCCGTCAAACATAAGGCATCCAGGCATCTCTCATTTAATACATCCATCATCTCATTCATCTTTCTTGCCATGCTACCTCTAACATATACACACATTATTCGTAATAACATATAAACTTGAACATTTTTACTTTCTTTTTACCTTCTAGCGGATTTCAATGACTTTTTTTAGAATACAGTGAAAACCAAATTTCATCTCCTATGCCTTAAACTTAAAAAACGTATACTGGTAGAAAATGTATTACATATGGTAATAGTAGTCAAATACAAAGTCATATTTTTGTTTTTTTATGGGATAGGAGGGCAAAGGAGCAGGCGTGTCACCTGATGGTAAGCAACCAACGCCGCCCATGGACATCAGCAACACATATAGTGTTACTGTTGCGTTGCCGACCTTTAAGGGATAGGGGATAGGAAAGGACGGGGAAGGGGGGTGGGCTTCCAGGTACCTCTCTCACCGAACGAAACGCGGCATGAGCCACTTTACGTCGGTCTTCTGAGAGGTCGTGGTATTTCACCGGTCGAGCCGGCCCACTCATGCAGCGAACTGCTTGGCTCTACCACTACAGGCTATTAACCCTTAAATGCATGATTTTGTCTTTTTTAATACTATAAATTAAAATTGGTAGTAAATTGAACATAGATTATGGGAAAAATAAACTAAAAAATGTTCTTTTTGAATTAGTTTATATAAATAAAAAAAATTGTGTGGTTTTATGAAACCACCGTAAAAGTGAAACTTTTTTTCACATTATAGACATTTAGGTTATTGATTTTTAAATCTACTTTTTAAATATACATAAACAAAATATTTTTTCAATAATTATTTTTCAATAATTTAGTTAGTAAGTTTTTTAAATTGATGATTCTGATAAAATGATTAACATTTATATTTTTTTAGAGTGCAACAGTGTAAAACAGTTATTTTTTTAAAAGTTTGCTTTGGCTTCGTTTAACTTTAAGTTAAAGATTTAAATCAATTAATTCGATAATCTCATCATTTTCAAGTTCTTTGGAAGTTAACGACTGAAGATTAAGAATTCCTAGATGGCGCTACTAGGTTGCTACTATTGATGATTCTGCCGTAATATCGTATTATATCGATAGATGTCGCCCGAATCGACAAGTATTCCAGCTTCGGCACTAGGGATAACGCGACACCTATTAAACGTTAACAACATTACAACAAAGGATCTTTACAAAACAAAACGATATTTTTTCCTCCAGTAAATATGATATTTTGATTTATTATGAAAATGTGACAAATACATATATAAAGAGCACTATCTTATCTTATATCTTTAAACGAGCAATTCTTGTATATATATATATATATATAAAATTGGAATCTCGGAATCGGCTCCAACGATTTTCATGAAATTTCTATTCCAGCAGATGGCGTTGTTAACTAACACGAAGTCAATGTGTGTTTGCTTTGCTTTTATTACAGTTTATCACTGCAAAAAATTAAGTATATGTTTCTTATGTTAGTACATAGTATATATTAGTATATATTTATTATTCTGTCGGTAAGATCGAAAAATATTATTGATATTTCATTATTTTATTAGTATGTAATTCGTACTTAAATATAATTTTCAAAAAACACAATTTATAAATAATATAATTTTTTTTTTCTCCGCCTGCAATACGTACGTACGTATATGTATGTATGTAAAAAACAAACAAACAAACAAACCCGATCCTAGAAAATGTGTCGAAATTGGTAAAGAGGACGGTAATTAGACGATTATACATACGGCCCTCGTGGTGCATCGGTAAACCGCACTACCGATAACACAAGGTCGGGGCGGGTTCGATCCCTCGTCTGGGGGTGTTTTTCTACATGTTTTTACGGTATTTATTTACAAAAATAAAGTGTATATTTGGGTAATTAATTAATAATAAATAAATAAATAAACGATAATAGACGTGAAAGGCGCTCTGGCGAGCGCCTTTCACTTTATCCCTACTCCACGGCCGACCGTCACGCGACATGCAACACGCAGACGAAAAAGTTTGAGACGATGTAATAAAAGTTTCACTTTAAAAAACTTAGTGACGTAGATCTACATCACTATGCATTACGGTCACTATTAGATATTGATGTAAACTAATAACGATTATGTTCGAATTAGGCTTACTGCTGAGTTTGAACATCTTTGAAACAGATATTTTTCTGATTGACACACATTGGTACATTACTACTATTAGGGACACCTATATTACGTAATGTATCTGCCAAACAATTACGAAACTCCGTAACACTGCAAGCGATTCGTCAGTGAAGACTGATGTAGTGGGAGGACATTTGAAACTAAGGGAAATTCTGGAAGAGGGAATCCACACTTCAACTCCAACATTGCTATCTGCTGACAATTTTGAAGCATCAGTGAAGATAGTATGCCACCCACAAAATCTCTGGTGGTATTCGTTGGTAAAAATATCTCGTGCATTGGTGTCAAGTTTGTTTAAGCCAAAATGAAGAAGGATGTTGGGACGAAAGACTAACGCGTCGTAAGGGGTAAGATATAACGGGTTCATTGGAAGCTGAACTACCGTGTTTGGGACTTGGATGAGAGTTTTTAGGCTGACAAGAAGGTATGGTATTTTATCAGGATTATTAAAAGAGATGGATAGCTGGTGTAGTTTGGGAAGGAGAGGGTGGTTAGAAAGGTTTTGAAAAGAAATCTGTCTGAAAGGAATTGTCTGCGTAGATGTAATGGAGGTTCGCCACATTCCACCTGCATTGCATTGATGGGCGAAGATTTCATAGCTCCAAGAACAATACACAGACATTTAGATTGGATTCTATCTAAAATATCTAATTTGGATTTATTAAAGCTACTCATGAGGAAGGAAGCGTAGTCAAGATGACTACGAACTATGGATTTATAGAGGAGTTTTTGGGAGTGCTGTGTGGTGCCGGTTTAGAATACCGCCACCTCTTCCCGTGGGTGTCGTAAAAGGCGACTAAGGGAAAGCGAGAAGAATGGGCAGCAGCATTGTCTCTCAGGAAATTACACCCTACTACGATCGCCAACCCGCATGCCAAGCGTGGCGATTATGGCAAAAACCCCCCATGATTGAGCGGACCGACAGTTGTGGCGCTCTATGGGGGAGACCTATGTCCAGCAGTGGACCTC
Source organism: Euproctis similis (assembly GCA_905147225.2). Classification (NCBI taxonomy): domain Eukaryota; kingdom Metazoa; phylum Arthropoda; class Insecta; order Lepidoptera; family Erebidae; genus Euproctis; species Euproctis similis. The sequence continues at coordinate 3,184,161 of LR990103.1, forward strand.
AAAAGGCTAATGATGATGATGAATAATGAATGATTTTGGGAGTAAGGGTGAGAGCCCCACCAAGTACCCGAGAGGGAACTTAGCACGTTGAAGTTTTTCTCACACTTTTGGGATACTAAGGAAATGTAAGAGGATCCCGTCATTCTAGAGTCCAATAACATTGCAAGAAATTTGACAGCGTTAGCTTGAGGGATGATCTCATTGTGAATAAAAAGGGTAATAGAGGGGATGGACCTTTTTTGGTGAATATGACAGTACTGCTTTTGGATGGGGAAAGAGATAGGCCGTTATTACCCAAGCGCTGGTTAAGGTAATTAAGAGCTTGGTTGAGACGGTGAGTTGCTTCTTCTATGGATGAAGAAGTGGTGTATAAAGCAAGGTCGTCGGCGTATTGGAGAATATTACAAAAGGAGTTTACTGAGTATTCGAGATCATATGTGTATAGGTTAAAAAGGAGTGGGCTTAGGACGGAGCCTTGAGGTAAGCCTCGCCACACTGTTCTGGGAGGAAGATAACCTGAGTTCTTTCCACAAGCAAATTGTGGATGAAATGTGCTAACTTCTCAAGGATTCTCAGCTGATTGAGCTTGCTCCTGAGAACCGGAAGTAAGACATTATCGTAAGCTGCCGTTATGTCCAAGAAGACATAAGATATTTTTTTGACATGAATGCTTGTTGAATATCTGTGACAAGTATGGCTAGGTTGTCCATAACACGCATACCCTTCCTGAAACCAAATTGGAATCTGGAAAGAATGGCACCATTTTCAACCAACCATTCCAGTCGGTGTGTGACTAAGTGTTCCGCTATCTTTGGTATGGTCGGTGACAAGGCTATACGTCTGTAGTTTGATGGGTCAGTAGGATCTCTACTAGGTTTGGAAATCGGGATAATGACTTGGGATTTAAATTGCGCAGGTACTATACCGGAATTAAATAAGGAGTTTAATAAATATCGAAGACTGAAACCATATGCTTGGCACGGCAATATGTTCGCTGTCGATTCCATTTGCGACGTAAACGTAACGGCGAGACGAGACTTAACAGCCTCTCCGTACACCTTCAGATAACAAAAGGCATGAAGTTATATTATGTTATTCTATATAATAGTCTCAGAGATTCTGTGGTCTTGCTTCCCATTTTTAATTTTGTAATGGATCGATTCCAGACTTATACCAATGATTTCTCAGAATTCTTTCTGGAAGTTATGTTTGATAAATAATGATGACTAACAACTTTGAATCCAGTGTATGGCATCCATTTGGAAGGTATGATTTAGCGAGTTGAGGCTTATCAGTCACTGCCTACATATTTGGAAGAAAAAGGCATGGAGTTATGTTAATTGTATAATGCATTTATGTATCATATAGAAGAATGTCACTCACTAATCATAAAGTCGCACAACTCTGTCAGATTTCTGTAACTCTCGTAACAGCCTCACTTCATTGATATAGCCTTGCGCGAGTTCCTGGTCTGTCGCCAGATACACACACTTCACTGCAAATTCACATGATGTACCCACTTCTAATACCTACAGATAATCAATATGTTAGTCTATACACATGTACATATAAATTTTATTTATTGCACAACATTACTACACTAAATAAAAGATGTCGCATCAGTTGCTCTTGACTAATATATTTGGATAGAATTTATATATACAATATAACATTGTCTTTAGGTGACTGTCGAGTATTCTGGCTGCTAGGCCTTTTATGCACGAGCCTACTGCTTTGTTTTCAGTAGCGATATTAATATTATTTATATTTTATCTATCTGGCACATGAGTTTCTTGCCCGATTCTTCTCATGATAGCCCCTACACTCGGAATCAGGCAGGTCGTGGCGATTGCGTCCATGTTTTCTTGTTCCACGGAGGCACTTTCCTCAAGCACTTGTGGTACATATTTCATTTTAAATAATAAGTTATATTGTACTTGTTGACTATCTTTAAGTGTGTGAAGACCTATGAAAATAAAGCTTCTTTTGACTTACTTTTTAATAACATAAATAATTTTCTACTGGTGTGGCTTATTTAAACAGTTAACAATTCAAGAACTGCAATAATACAAGCATTTCAATAATCCACTAATTTCATAAATATGTTTTCTGTATATGTTGTATAATAGTGTATTCATACATTTATTATCAGTATTCCTGATAATAAACACATTTTTCATTGACAATTCTTCTTTCCTAACTCTAGAACTTCACTATTTGGTAAACTTAAATAATTATATATCATTACATAGTATAAAACAAAGTCACTTTCTGCTGTCTGTCCCCTTATATGTGCATATCTTTAAAACTTAGCAACGGATTTTGAGGCGGGTTTTTAATAGTTATAGTAATAAAAAGTGATAGTTTTCAAGATTTAGAAGTTTAATCGCAAACGCTGCCAGAACCCTAAGTGATAAATCAAAACAACGTGTTACATTATTATAAACCTTTAAAAAGTCTACAAAAAAGTCCGCGAGGGCATATGTCTATCTCTTAGGGATAACCCACAATGACCATTTATATTTTTTTACTTTTTACGAGAAATAGTGGCGTATTTACGAAGTGATTTTAAACATTACAGCATTAATTTTGATCCAATTAAGTGTCTTAAATAGATTGTACATGTAATATAGATGATTCTGGCCCTTTACAGCATGCAATTTAAACAAATATTTTCAAAGATATTGCAGTATTAACATAGCGGGACAGCAGTTATTACTTTGCGGATGCGGAACAAAGTTCGCCGGGTCACCTAGTTTATACTAAAGGTATATTGTGTATAAAGGTCAATTATAGTCGGGTCAATTTAATAGGCAACTTTTTATGTCTGTCAATTTTATTATTTTAGTGAGATGATCTGCACAAAAACATCAATTAAAGTGAATGAATCAATACAGACATAAAATTTTTTAAAAAATCTTTGGCTGAATCCCTGTCACATTATTATGTTTTATTTTATTTTCTACGAATTAGGAATGATTAATTTATTAATGCCCAACACTGACCACAACATGGTTATTAATTTACAGTGGTATTTCTTCACAGGTAATCGATACATTTGATTCTACTTATCAGCTTTTGAATTTTGGAGTAACATCCCCATCTATAAAAAAAGGTGGTGATTAGACGACACAACACGGTGACGACGATCCGTTTGTTAAACAGGAAATTATTTGTTATGTTTAGAATTGTTTTCATGTTAAATCAAATAGTGAAATTTCTTGTATTGGTCATTACTACAATAAATTGTGATTGTAATTGAAAAAAAAAATAATAAGTAAAGTAAATTGTGCAGTCCTAACAAAACGAAAAATATTTTATTTCATGCCTGCCGTTACAATGTTGGTGAATTTTGATGAACTGTCAAATGTTGCCTATTAAAATGACCCGACTACCGATAGTAGATACTAAAAAAAACCCTTAATTTACTCACCTTATATACTTCACTGGAGCCTCCAATACCCAATTTTTTTATAAACATATATTTCTTATCTTTTATACTAGTTGTTTTAAATAGGATTTTTGAGCTGTTGTTATTAATAATACCCTGAGGATATGAAGGTGTGGCCATACATGACACAGGCATCGCTCTCCTATTTAAAGGAGTCTCAGGTACAGGAATTTGAGGAGTACACTTCTGTTCCTTTGTGTCTGTACGTGATTGAGAAACTTGCGGCTCATTTTTAGGTGGATTCTGAGGAAATAATTCACATCTCACTTTATCTCTATTTTCTTTGTTTTGTGACACTTGTTGGTCTTTCACTGTGTTTATAGTATCTTTAGGAACACTTAATAATACGGGTTTTTCTTTACTGGTGTATGTGTCTTTATGTGTACCCTGTAATGTTGACTTTTCTTTCGTATAGGATTCTTTTTGAACACTCTTTACAATAGGTCTCTCTTTCACAGAACTAGGCTGATTAAAATTTGAACCTGGGTCATGACTAAAATTCTCTTTATTTTTATCACTGTATGTTACTTCCTTTTCTGCAACGTTGGTTTTTATGTCGTTAGATTCCAACTTTGCTGAAGGTGTAAAAACTACTTCGTTTAACACCTTCTTAGGAGTTGGAATTTTCTTCACTGTTCCTCCAAATGAACTATCGCTTTCATCACCAGAAGCAAAACTGGTATCAACGCTGTCCGCTGACTTCTTCAGAGGCATCAAATTAGCCAGTAACGCTGCCATGGGCATTGGAGCAAATTTGATGCTGTTAGAAGTAGATTCCTTGTTTTCGCCCATTTTACACAAGAATTACTTCATTTGATAGATAAACGCTAAGTTTTAGCGTTACACTTATAATATTTTTACTCAATTTTATATAAAAAAGTAATCCAAGTAATAACATTACAATTCACACACAAACTGAAAATACGTTTCATTCAAATCAAACCACAGAGCATTTAAATAAAAATCAAACTTTGATTTTTTTACCCCCAATTTGGATTTGGACGGGCTAAAGCTTAGAGGCTATACTGCCTTTTCTGTAGTAAGAGGATACTGTCTCACTACTTCTTCTGGAGGGCAAAATTCTCATTAGGAGAATACGACTGGCCCAGAGGGCTGCAAACATTCAAATAAAACTGATGAATGGTGACAATATACGAAGGCATATCGTGGTATATAACAACACTGACAATATACCTAGTTTTCCAATTACAAAATTATAGCGCATTGCGCCATAATGCATATCGTTGATGTTCCAATTACAGCATGGCTAGGCACAATCGGGCACTTCCAAAGGTAGTGCTTTCGCATGATGCGTGCCATGGATACCAACGTTACTAAATCATTGACAGAAAATTAATAAGTGTTTTTTCTATGTTGGCATTGATCACAATATTTTATTTTATTTTTAAATGTTTCTAAATCTTCCCCAAGAAGAAAAACGTCGAAATAATTGGTTTCAAGCAGTGCATTGTGAAAATTCCAAAACAAAATTATTATTTTTTGCCATTTCATTTTTAGCAAAATTAGCAAATTCCAAGTTTATTTTCAATACGGAAGTTATGGTGTTTGAAAGGGAGGAATCCAGAAGGGATGCAAGGATAATCGTTCACGATGTAGTGCTGGAACAGGTGAATAAAATTGTATATCTTGGATGAGTTTTTAGCTGGGATGGAAGGTACACCGCTGATGTAGAAAGAAGAGTAGCGTTAGAAAATAAAGTAAATGGGGCGTTGGGCAGATTCCTGGGTGCAAAAAATATTAGCAGAAAAGCCTAGCTAGCAATTCACAATGCAATACTGATCCCAACTTATGGAAGCGAGAGCTGGGTATGGCAGAGCGTGCATGAAAGTAGGATAAACGCGGTCGAAATGAGGGCATTGCGCAAAATCTGCGGAGTGACCCTCGCTGACCGCGTGCAAAACAAGGTTATAAGGAAGGAAGTCGGATTGAAAGAGAGTGTCGGTGTAAAAGTAAGAAATGGCATGCTCTGATCGGTCGGACATGTAGAAAGGATGGATGATGCAAGATTGACTAACGGCCGAAACCAATAATCAATACCAATCCAAATTTTGCTATCTAAGATCAATATTTCAATCCATTTCTGTTAATAAGCGTGCCAATAATCAATCTATGGATTGAATAAGCGATCTCTAGAATCAATCTATCTTTGGGAGGGCGGATCAAAGATTAGAGATTGAAATTTGTTCTAAAATGACAGTTTGCGCGTGCCAATATTCGATGCGATGGCTTTGACACTGACATCGATCACCGTAATCAATCTTAGATTTCAATCCGAGAAATTCCTTGAATAGAGTGGCTAACGGCCGAAATTAATAATCAATCTCTAATCTAAGATTGAAGCCAATCTAAGATCATTGTGTATCTGTCGATCGATTCGATCGATTCCCCAAACAAAATAAATCCATGGATTGATTATTGGCACGCTTAATAGTAGAAATGGATTGAAATATTGATCTTAGATAGCACAATTTGGATTGGGATTGATTATTGGTTTCGGCCGTTAGTCGCATTAGCTAGTATATGCGAAGCCAGTATCAAGAAGTGAAGTGAAGTGAGAAATTCCTTGGTTTAGAGATAGGATTACAATAAATTTTATTGAAATAATCAAAAAATGGACAGTGATAGTGATATTTGGAAGTCCTTGCTTTGCTATCAGACTGGGATAGCGAAAGCGATACCGAAATGAGAGCTGCTCCTACGAGACTCAAAAGGGTAAATTCTTCTTCTTCTTGTTTGAGTGTGGCTATCAGAAGGGTAAATTATATGCAGAGCCTCGAGGATGCCGATTTTACTTTTAGATTTCGGTTGTCAAAAGTAGCTGTGAATTCTTTGCTTACTCAAATAGTGCCACATATCAGAGTAACCTCCACAAGGTTTGTCTATTCAAATATGTATTTGCAATTTATCTTTCAGTGTCATAAATACTAATCAATACCAACGCTAATAATCAATATTCGTATTGCAGGAATATCATCAACTATTACTATCATTGAGGTTTTTTGCATTAGCCACAATGTTAATTTCTGTCGCAGACTTTCTGGGAGTATCCAAATCCAACCAGGAAGAATAGTGAATGATGTATCGCATGCAATTGCCAAATTATATAATCAGTACATCATTGTCCATTTTTACCAGATTGCAGATTGAAATATTTAATGAGTACTTACTAGTGCAATTATCAAAACAACTTATTTATTAATTCATTATATTTTCTTTGTAGTTAAATGTGAGTCAGGTCACTTTGGTAACCACTGGATGCTTGGTGATAGTGCTTATCCAAACCGATTTTATTTCTTGACACCAATTTTGAACCCGTCTACTCTGGCAGAACATAACTATAACAAAGCACATATCAGAACCAGGAACACCATACAAAGGTAACAATTGAAAAATACAGATGTTATGCTTAAGTTTGTAAACCTAAATCAACTTCACGCCAAATAACTTGTGAAGTAGGCAGAAAGAACAGAATCTAAGCATAAGACACCGTTCTTATATATCTCTCTAGCATACTCGATTTTCATAACTCTTTTCATAAATACTTATTGTTTCTTTGACGTCACATTAGGACCATTCAATTTGGTCATTTATGGTATGCTGTGCCCTTCCTCAACTCCTACATCTTTTTGCTTTTACACTATATATATGCTGTATAGCATGTATATATGCTGTGTTACTCTTGCATTTTTCATTCTTACTTTAAAACTGACTCTCTTTCAGACTAGCTAGTAATGTTATGAGTTTTATAGGTATACTACTATTGTTTCAGAGCTTTCGGTATATGGAAGCGCAAGTTTCCTATTGTGGGCCTTACCATGCGCTTGTTATTGCCTAAGGTCCATCAAATAATAATTGCCACAGCAGTATTCCACAATATACGCAGAATACATAATTGAATACCTACAGAGGTTAACTGAACTACCTTAGAAGTGACAAACTCGGATTCTATTGATATGAACCTAAATATGGACCAAGATACACAATCAAGAACTGAGCTAATAAACAATTATTTTGTGTGATTAAAATGTTGTAAATAAAACAATACTTTTGTAACTTAATATTTCAAGAACTGAGCTAATAAACAATTATTTTGTGTGATTAAAATGTTGTAAATAAAACAATACTTTTGTAACTTAATATTTCAAGAACTGAGCTAATAAACAATTATTGTGTGTGATTAAAATGTTAAAAATAAAACAATACTTTTGTAACTTAATATTTGTACTTGAATCGATCTACTCAATGTTTTTTATTAGTATTATTAACATTTAAACTGTAATTTTGACTATGGAATAAAACAAATGTTTATTATTAATGTGACTGTTTATTAAATTAGTATTAATCACACTTCATTGCTATATTTATCACAGATATTTATATATATACATATATATATTAATCAAACTTATTTGCTAATTTATCACATACATGTTATGTAATCACATTTACTTGCTCTATTTATCACATACATATTAAGTAATCACATTTAGTTGATCTATTTATCACATACATATTAAGTATTTGAGATTTTGATTAAAATTAAATGCTTTGTGTTGGGGTATTTTCTCTTCGGAAATCATATATTTCAACTATAATATTATTATTTTCATCAACAATAACGCAATCTGCCTCGACTATGGGTGACACAGTGGCATCACCACCACCATTTTCTGCTTGCACTATTTGACTATCACCAGCAAACTCAGCAGTAAAGCCAGTGGCAGTACTACCAAGTAATGCAGTTATCCTGTGTCCTGTGTAATACTTCATCAGGTGGTATATAATCAGCAGGGCCACCCCCAGTCTAAAATGAATAGTAATAAAAAGGTAAATTAAACAATGAAAATAAGGCAAGCAATATCTTAAAATAATGACACTACGATGACTAACCTTAAATTGGTTTATTCTTATCTTAGTGCAGCATTTGCGAGCATTTTTTTAAAAATTTTCCCTTTTTAGACTTAGCTGCTGTGGGTTCCTTGGACAATTCGCGGCGCTGGCGTTATTTGAAGCCATTCCTCCATCTTCAATTTATTATTTGATGCGTTTGTCGCCTTTGTCGTAATTATTTTGCTTTTTTCTATTAATCTATCAGAGCTCTAGTTTCCTCCTTTGTAAGAGGTTTGCCTTTAATCTGTAAATAACAATTCAATTTCATGAAAGTTATGTGAGAACGGGACGGATCAGCATACTTTTGTAAAGAATATAGAAACAAATTACTTACAGATTCAATATTCATGTCAAACGTATTTGATGTCCACTGTATTTAGATTATTATTAAAAAAACTAACTAAAATTACAGCTAATTATATTCTTGTTTGAATGCAGCGGCGTATTTCGTAAATAAATGTTTATTTGTAATTTGTGATATGTCAAATTTCGTTCCTTTCAACAACTTTTGTTAAAACATAAAGAATATAATTTGGTGTTTTCTTGTAGAATAAATTCTATAAGAAATAGCAAAATTAGTTTCCCCTAACATACTATGTAATATTTCTAACACTCCGAATTAGTTTCGTATAAATATAACGCGGAATAAACTTAAAGCATTATTCACAGTTTTGTGTGAAACGGAACAGTAAAGAGGGAACGGTTTACCGGTAGGACTGTTGATATTTTTAAAAATATCGGATTTTCGATATATCGATATTTTTTAAAATATCAATATCGGGGTATGATATATCGAAAAAAAATATCGATATTTCGATATATCGATATTTGGAAGTGAAACTTCTTAAACGACATGCAAACGTTAAACGCCCCGTTTGCTGCCGTTTTAAATTAATCGTATTTACTACAATGCTTTAAAATATTGTTTGTGAACAATTTTATCCAAATAAAAACGGTTACTCATCCAAGTGTTTACCACGCCCAACGTAGCTTAACTTGGTAATCGGTGAAGACCAGCGAGTCCAATATACTATGCGCGTTGGTTATAGAGGCAGTAAATTAACCAGTCAATATATTAACCATTTATTCTAACGTATCGCCATCTATGTCCATAAGCTAAACCTACTCTAAAGATTACCGGTGTAGAATTGATTTCATTTCAGATGTAGTGACATCTATGGACGAAAGGTAGTAAATTAAGATCGTAAAAAACTATTTATTAAGATATCTTCTTGTAGATATAGGTAGCCTTTTATAAACCTTCATATTGAGGGTAGGTACTATAATTACTCTTTTATCCTTATGTGCATCGACTGCTGCGCCAGTCGCAATTACGATTACGAATACACAACTGTGCGTTTCTTCAACTGTGTGTTTTACTGGACTACCGCTCCTCAGAAATATAAAAATTGGCGACGAGAGAAAAAAAAAATTAAATGGCGAGAATTACAGTCGGAAACCTATCGTCTTTCAACCACGAAGTTCAAGACTGGGGTATTTTTAAAGAAAAGCTAGAACAGTGGTTCTCGGCAAATGACATTGGGGAGGAGTCCGATAAAGATGGCTACAAACGCAGAGCCGTCTTGCTCAGCACCTGTGCGGAATCAACGTTTAAATTGATCCGCAACCTAGCCTTACCGAAGACAGTCGGTACCCTGGGCTATGAAGAAATAGCTGCATTATTGGATCATCATTTTACACCAAAGAAATGCACATTTGCCGAGAGATACCGTTTTCACACTGCAATACAACATGGCGGTGAAAACTTTGCTGAGTGGGCAGCACGCGTACGTGGTTTATCACTACATTGCGGGTACACTTCTTCACACCTAGACGAGCAACTACGAGACCGCTTCATCCTTGGTATGGTACCAGGCCCAGAAAGGGAAAAGCTTTTTACCAAAGAGCTCTCTGAGCTTACCTTGCACAGTGCTATAGAGATCGCTGAGGGTATATATAGTGCTCGTATGGGTGCTAATGCGACACTACAACACCAAGAAATGGAGCAAGTAGTAATTAAGGTGTCCTCTATTGGAACAGCGAAGTGGGAGCCACCAGGACGCCACAATGCTGCTGCAGGGACACGGCCTACTGCTGCAGTAACCTCAGGCAATAGCAACGGGTGCACGGCCTGCGGCTACGTTGGTCACCAAGCCTTCTCGTGTCGTTTTGCGCGGTATAAATGTAAAAAGTGCGGCATACAAGGTCATCTTAAGCGAGTGTGTAAACAAGCGGTTATAACGCAGCGTTATGTCGAGCACTGTGTGGATGGCGATGATCATGGTAAGTCTGTGTGTGGTAATATTCGTACTGTTCACGGTGAGCCAATGCGGGAATCTGTCCTAGTAAATAATGTGAAATTGTCATTTGAAATAGACACCGGGTCACCCGTTACCGTTATTCCTGAACGTTTGTATAAACAACATTTTTCTAGTATAGTCCCGGAGCCGAGTGATGTTGTTCTACATAGTTACAGCGGTGACAGATTACATGTCGTAGGTAAATTGAAATTATTATTAACTTATAATGACAAAGCGAATTATATTTATGTGTATGTCATTAAAAGTAAAGGGCCTGCCTTGTTAGGTCGAGATTTTTTGCGTGTTTTAAAATGAAAATTTGTTCAGTAAACAAGTGCGACAATCTTACACAGCAAGTAGTTTCAAATTTTCCTAAACTATTTTTAGAATCCTTAGGCTGCTTTAAGGAAGTAGAAGCCAATTTAGTATTAAAACCCGATGCGAAACCTTTATTTTTCAAAGCAAGGTCGTTACCTTTCGCACTTCGTGATCGCGTAGAAGATGAACTTAATCGCTTAGTCAAGTTAGGTATATTAGTGCCTGTTAAATATTCCGACTATGCCAGCCCAATAGTACCCGTTTTGAAGACAGATGGTTCTATTCGCCTTTGTGCCGACTATTCAGTGTCTATAAATAAACAATTACTTATTGATAAATACCCCTTACCCAGGTATGAGGAATTATTTTCTAGGCTATACGGGGCTAAGTATTACAGCAAGTTAGATTTATCCCAGGCCTATAACCAACTACGATTGAATGAGTCTTCACAAATGCTCACTTGCATCAACACTCACAAGGGTTTATTTAAATTCACTCGCTTAGTGTTCGGGTTAGCTAGAGCTCCGGCTATATTTCAGAGAACAATGGAGTCTCTCCTGGTAGGTTTACATGGAACCATATCTTTCCAAGATGATATTTTAATTTGGGGGGTAGATAAAAAACAAATGCTTATCAGACTACAGCACGTATTTAAAAGATTGCAAGACGCGGGGTTAGTATTGAGGATGGATAAATGTTCATTATTTCAAGAATCTGTCTCATATTTGGGATTTGTTATTGATCGCAACGGTATACATATATGTAAAGACAAAGTAAAAACAATATTACAGTCGCGGGTACCCACAAACATATCGCAATTAAAATCCTTCCTAGGTATGGTCAACTATTATAGACATTTTATTCGTAATGCATCCTCAATATTAAGTCCTATCCATAGGTTATTACAAAAGGACGTGCAGTGGTCTTGGACGAAACAACACGATGAGGCGATTTCATTAATAAAAAGTGCCTTGGTATCGGACACCACGCTGGCACATTTTAACCCCACAGCTCATCTCATTTTAACGGTGGATGCGTCACCAACGGGACTAGGAGCTATTTTGTCACAGGTCGAAAATAATATAGAAAAACCAGTTGCTTACGCGTCAAGATCGCTCAGTGTGGCAGAAAAGCGTTACAGTGAAATACAAAAAGAGGCTACTGCCATTATTTTCGGTGTTAGGAAGTTTCACCAATACCTGTACGGTCGGTCGTTACCGTTTACATTGAGAACCGACCATAAACCTTTAATTTCCATTTTTAATCCAGATAAGGGTATGCCTGAAATTTCAGCAAATCGATTGCAGCGTTACGCAATTTTTTTATCTGCATATAATTACAAAATCGAATACATAAGCAGTATTCAAAATAGTGCAGATTATCTAAGTCGGGCGACCGACCAAATAACCACTGAGCCGTCGGCGGCAGTCGCGCCCGCCGCACGGCCGAGCGATGACTCATTTATAGATAAGTCGTCGTACATAAGTTTTGTTTACGAAGGAGATCGGTTCGTCTCATTAGACGATATAAAACAAGCTACGGCTACTGACGGTGTACTGTCGACCACTGTCAAATATATATTGCACGGGTGGCCACGTAAAATTCATGATCCTATATTACAGGTATACTTTAGTCATCGTGTAGAATTATCTGTTGAAAACGGCTGTATATTGCGGGGTCACAAGTTAGTAATACCGAAATCCTTGCAGAACAAAGTACTATGTGAACTACACAAAGGCCACTTAGGTATCGCGAAGATGAAGGAGGAAGCGCGTTGTAGGTTTTGGTGGCCGGGCATGTGCACCGCCATCGAACATCATGTTGGTGCGTGTGGTGCGTGCACGTCTCTGCGCCCGTCCCCGCCGCGCGCCCCGCTCACCCCGTGGCCCTTCCCTACCGAGCCGTGGTCGCGCGTACATCTCGATTTTTTAGGACCCATCAATGGAAAAACATATTTAATTGTCGTCGACGCGTATTCTAAATGGGTGGAATGTTTTGACGTATCTTCAGGTTATAGTTCTCGGGTGGTAATAGAGAAATTGTGTGAAGTTATGGCAAGGTTCGGGTTATTCAATACGATATGCTCAGATAATGGCACTTCTTTTGTTTCTCACGAATTTAAACAATTTTGTGCACGTAACAATATAGTTCATGTGACATCTCCAGTTTATAATCCGGCTAGCAACGGTCAAGCTGAGAGCTACGTAAAAATAATTAAGAGAGCCATTAAAACTATTTTACTTACCGGGACTAGTTTAGGTAACATAAATATCAAGTTACAGGAATTTCTTGTGTGTCATAGGAATTCTAAGCATTCCACTACGGACACATCCCCTGCTGAGGTGTTATTTGGTAGGAAACTACGATGTAGACTAGATTTATTAAAGTGTGCACCTTCAGCGCCATCTGACCCAGTGCTCGATATGAATGTTCGTTCCAAACAGTGTTCACAGCGTAGTTATTATAAAGGAACCCGGAATGTTTCATTTAAGGCTGGTGAAAAAGTGTTAGCAAAAGTATATGGACAAAAAAACCGTCTGTGGTCGCCAGGTACAATAGTGAAAAAAATAGGAAACTCTGTGTATATTGTACTGATGGCCAGCAGTGAGCAACCGGTGAAAAGACATGCAAATCAATTGTTGAAGTATAGAGGGGAGGAAGAGGCTATTCCTGCTCTCGTAACAACCAGCTCCGCCGCTCCACAACAGTCATCTAAAGCAGTTGAACAACAACTGAAATCGGAGTCTACCGATACGTCAGAATGTTCTGTTGACATACCAGTAACCTCAAGTACTATGAAAGATGAGAATTTGGAACTGCTTGGTTCTGGGAGTCACATGGAGGCCACGTTTGAACATCTTACGACTAAACGCAAAAAAAAACCTGTAGACTACAAGAGGTTCTTTTAGATAAAGTTGGAGGAGTGTAGATATAGGTAGCCTTTTATAAACCTTCATATTGAGGGTAGGTACTATAATTAGTCTTTTATCCTTATGTGCATCGACTGCTGCGCCAGTCGCAATTACGATTACGAATACACAACTGTGCGTTTCTTCAACTGTGTGTTTTACTGGACTACCGCTCCTCAGAAATATAATACTTCTCTTTCATATACCATGTATTTAGTTTTCGGTATCGTTGTCAGTAAGGTCAATATTTGATTTTGGTGGTAGTAACTATACGACTGACTCATTATGATAGTTTCCTTCTGCATTTTTCGTGATTATTTTCTTAGTATTTATACTTACTCTGATGGATAGTTTTGCAAATGCATGATGGATTTCCTTTTCAAATGGGTTGCTAAATTTGTTGCATTTCCACATCTTTGATAACTTTTCACGACAAAGTGCAAAAAACACTACTTGAATATAATTTCTTAAAATACATGCATATAATAGATTTTTTTTTTGCCGCAGCTGCGTCCAGCAAACATATAAACGTAAATATTAACGTAATTTATATCGTTGTGATAGTTAACAGTGGCTTAACACATTCATTGACAATTGTTTCACTATGTATTTATGACATAACATAAGATAATTTAGGGAAATTAAAATTATAGATACTAATCATTTATGTAGGTACATATAAAAATACATACTCCTAAAAATGCATGTACAGAAAATTCATATGTTACGTCTATTAATAGAAAGAGGGTGTTGTTCAAAGAGTTTTCCATAAGCCCTGCGGGCCCCTGTGAACGTGTCTTTAAGCAAAAAAAAAAACAATACGCGATACCTATAAACACTAATCAGTTATAATTTGATGCAAAATTTTTTCATTGCCAAGAATTAGCTTGAACTCGTAAAGGGGAGCTGTTTGTCATTGCTTATGGGATGACTTGACGATTCTTTATTAGTTTTTTAAATACAGTATATTAAGATTAGACTAGAATACGCTTTATTGTACGCAATTTTTATACATTACATTGAAGTAATTAGTACATAGTAAATGTCGATCAAGTACAAAAGGCGGTCTTATCACATGATGCGATCTCTTCCAGACAACCTTAAGTTTGCGATGACGATATAATTTAAGTTATTGTGTCCAAAAAAAAATATTTTCATAAAAATATCGAAAGTCGATATGTACATTTCAATATCGAACTATCGATATATCGTGAAAAAAAATATCGGCGATAAATATCGATATTTTTAAGGAAAAATATCGATATTTCGATATTTTATCAACAGTCCTATTTACCGGCTATCTGCGGTTGGAAAGTAAGACGGATAGTTATTTAAGTTTTGATAATGGCACGAGGATTGAGGATCGTTTGACAGATACATAGTAATCTCAGATTGACTTCAATCTTAAACTACAGATTGATTATTGGCTTCGGCCGTAAGCGGATATACAATGCAAAAGTGGATGGGAGTATATAGGAATATATAGGAGTTGAGGACGGCCTACTGCCTAGACACACATTCCATGATCAAATAGAACGTGTGCTTGAGGAAGGTGCTGTTAGGTAGGAGACTGAAAAATCGACGCGCGTGCATAAAAAGAGTTATGAAAGTCAACGAAGCGAGTGAGGTGTGTAAGAATCGTGCCCTGTGGCGCTCCGTTCTCTCTGCCTACCCCGCAAGGGATTTGGCGTGAAGTTATTTTTTTTTATGGGGCAAACGAGCAGGCGTCTCACCTGATGGTAAGTGAGTAGCGCCGCCCATGGACACCTGCTCCACATATAGTGTTACAGTTGGGCACACCTTGGGAGTGGGATAGAAAAGGATGGGGTGGGCCTCCGGGTACCTCTCTCACCGAACGAAACGCGGCATGAGTCGATGTCGCTGTAACTCTCACGCGATGCTCTACAATTTATGAAATAAACAGAGATGTACAAAATGGTTTTAAAAAAGCATTTAAATACAAAATACTTTTTTTTATGGGACACGCCTGCTCGTTTGCCCTCCTAGGGCCTTTGCCCCATAAAAAAAAATAACTTCACGCCAAATCCCTTGCGGGGTAGGCAGAGAGAACGGAGCGCCACAGGGCACGATTCTTACACACCTCACTCGCTTCGTTGACTTTCATAACTCTTTTTATGCACGCGCGTCGATTTTTCAGTCTCCTACCTAACAGCACCTTCCTCAAGCACACGTTCTATTTGATCATGGAATGTGTGTCTAGGCAGTAGGCCGTCCTCAACTCCTATATATTCCTATATACTCCCATCCACTTTTGCATTGTATATCCGCTTACGGCCGAAGCCAATAATCAATCTGTAGTTTAAGATTGAAGTCAATCTGAGATTACTATGTATCTGTCAAACGATCCTCAATCCTCGTGCCATTATCAAAACTTAAATAACTATCCGTCTTACTTTCCAACCGCAGATAGCCGGTAAATAGGACTGTTGATAAAATATCGAAATATCGATATTTTTCCTTAAAAATATCGATATTTATCGCCGATATTTTTTTTCACGATATATCGATAGTTCGATATTGAAATGTACATATCGACTTTCGATATTTTTATGAAAATATTTTTTTTTGGACACAATAACTTAAATTATATCGTCATCGCAAACTTAAGGTTGTCTGGAAGAGATCGCATCATGTGATAAGACCGCCTTTTGTACTTGATCGACATTTACTATGTACTAATTACTTCAATGTAATGTATAAAAATTGCGTACAATAAAGCGTATTCTAGTCTAATCTTAATATACTGTATTTAAAAAACTAATAAAGAATCGTCAAGTCATCCCATAAGCAATGACAAACAGCTCCCCTTTACGAGTTCAAGCTAATTCTTGGCAATGAAAAAATTTTGCATCAAATTATAACTGATTAGTGTTTATAGGTATCGCGTATTGTTTTTTTTTTTGCTTAAAGACACGTTCACAGGGGCCCGCAGGGCTTATGGAAAACTCTTTGAACAACACCCTCTTTCTATTAATAGACGTAACATATGAATTTTCTGTACATGCATTTTTAGGAGTATGTATTTTTATATGTACCTACATAAATGATTAGTATCTATAATTTTAATTTCCCTAAATTATCTTATGATAAGTCATAAATACATAGTGAAACAATTGTCAATGAATGTGTTAAGCCACTGTTAACTATCACAACGATATAAATTACGTTAATATTTACGTTTATATG
Organism: Euproctis similis; assembly: GCA_905147225.2. Taxonomy (NCBI): domain Eukaryota; kingdom Metazoa; phylum Arthropoda; class Insecta; order Lepidoptera; family Erebidae; genus Euproctis; species Euproctis similis. The sequence goes on from LR990103.1 coordinate 3,201,257, forward strand.
TTTGCTGGACGCAGCTGCGGCAAAAAAAAAATCTATTATATGCATGTATTTTAAGAAATTATATTCAAGTAGTGTTTTTTGCACTTTGTCGTGAAAAGTTATCAAAGATGTGGAAATGCAACAAATTTAGCAACCCATTTGAAAAGGAAATCCATCATGCATTTGCAAAACTATCCATCAGAGTAAGTATAAATACTAAGAAAATAATCACGAAAAATGCAGAAGGAAACTATCATAATGAGTCAGTCGTATAGTTACTACCACCAAAATCAAATATTGACCTTACTGACAACGATACCGAAAACTAAATACATGGTATATGAAAGAGAAGTATTATATTTCTGAGGAGCGGTAGTCCAGTAAAACACACAGTTGAAGAAACGCACAGTTGTGTATTCGTAATCGTAATTGCGACTGGCGCAGCAGTCGATGCACATAAGGATAAAAGACTAATTATAGTACCTACCCTCAATATGAAGGTTTATAAAAGGCTACCTATATCTACACTCCTCCAACTTTATCTAAAAGAACCTCTTGTAGTCTACAGGTTTTTTTTTGCGTTTAGTCGTAAGATGTTCAAACGTGGCCTCCATGTGACTCCCAGAACCAAGCAGTTCCAAATTCTCATCTTTCATAGTACTTGAGGTTACTGGTATGTCAACAGAACATTCTGACGTATCGGTAGACTCCGATTTCAGTTGTTGTTCAACTGCTTTAGATGACTGTTGTGGAGCGGCGGAGCTGGTTGTTACGAGAGCAGGAATAGCCTCTTCCTCCCCTCTATACTTCAACAATTGATTTGCATGTCTTTTCACCGGTTGCTCACTGCTGGCCATCAGTACAATATACACAGAGTTTCCTATTTTTTTCACTATTGTACCTGGCGACCACAGACGGTTTTTTTGTCCATATACTTTTGCTAACACTTTTTCACCAGCCTTAAATGAAACATTCCGGGTTCCTTTATAATAACTACGCTGTGAACACTGTTTGGAACGAACATTCATATCGAGCACTGGGTCAGATGGCGCTGAAGGTGCACACTTTAATAAATCTAGTCTACATCGTAGTTTCCTACCAAATAACACCTCAGCAGGGGATGTGTCCGTAGTGGAATGCTTAGAATTCCTATGACACACAAGAAATTCCTGTAACTATTATGTGTGTGTAACTGCACTATTAATTTATGAAATAAACAGAGATGTACAAAATGGTTTTAAAAAAGCATTTAAATACAAAATACTTTTTTTTATGGGACACGCCTGCTCGTTTGCCCTCCTAGGGCAAACGAGCAGTCGTGTCACCTGATGGTAAGCAACCAACGCCGCCCATGGACACCAGCAACACATATAGTGTTACTGTTGCGTTGCCGACCTTTAGGGGATAGGGGAAAGGAAAGGATGGGGAAAGGGGGTGGGCCTCCGGGTACCTCTCTCACCGAAGGAAACGCAGCAAGGGCCACTTTACGTCGATCTTCTGAGAGGTCGTGGTATTTCACCGGTCGACCCAGCCCATACATGCAGCGAACTGCTTGGCTCTACCACTGTTGACCCTATCACTTTTCAGATTTACTATTTCAAATGCAAAATACTAAATAGTTTTTCGTTTTGTATTTCAAATGCGAAATGAAAAATAGGTATTTTCAAAATACTTTTTTAAAGTGAAACTTTTATTACATCGTCTCAAACTTTTTCATCTGCGTGTTGCATGTCGCGTGACGGTCGGCCGCGGAGTAGGGATAAAGTGAAAGGCGCTCGTCAGAATCGTTTATATCGTTTATAAATGTAACCAATATTTTATGGTAACTAAAATACGTGAACAGTGACTTACATTCGATTTTCGAAAAAAATAATATTTCGAAAATTTTTAGTTAAATGTCTATAATGTGAAAAAAAGTTTCACTTTTACGGTGGTTTCATAAAACCATACAATCTTTTTTCATAATAAAATACTTTTTGACGAAATCTTCAATGAGTCTCAGTGGTCCAGTGGTTGAGCGTTTGGGGTTGAGACTCTAGGAACATGGGTCCGAGTGCTCGTGCACTCTATAAAGATCTTGCAAAGAAACAGATCGAGGGCTCTCTCGACCAGGGGGTGGTCTATTCTTCGCACAGGGGATTAGCATTGCCATTTGACGTGGCAATGCGGTCGGTCTTCTGGGCACTCTGCCAGTAGATCGATAAGCGGATTTGAAATTATGCGATTGGGTCTCCAGTTTTCTCGCGTAGACGCATTAAGATCGTTGTCGACGGGTCATGTTCGACTTAAAATCCGTGAGTGCTGGAGTCCCCCAGGGCAGTGTGCTATCCCCTACGCTGTTTCTTCTGCATATCAATGACATGCTGCATTACAGCAATGTTCATTTTTATGCGGATACGATACGGGGCTATGTAGTACGGCGGATTTAAAAATATGTATTTTTGTTCATTCGGGACCGGTGTAGCTGTATTAAACTCTTACACCAGTCCGGCGTTAAATCTTACGCCCTAATTTTATGTTGCTAGCTGACCCGGCAAACTTTGTTTCGCTGCAATATTTTTTTTTTTTGTTATGGGTACTAGATACACCTAGGTACACCATCAAAATCACAATCTAGCTCATAGAGGCTATTAAGCACTATTAATTTAACTTAATCTACTAATTTGTTAAAGTCACTAAGAATAATGTTCAATGAATTTCCTTAGAGTCTATTAAGGCGAAGCACTTAGTTCAAGTGTTCTTTATTAAAGCCACTATCACTGTAACACTTTCACTAATAACATTACATTAACTCAAAAGGTTTGGTCCGTTTTAATCTTCTCACTAGGTCGGTGACGTCGAGGAGTTGGATTGCCTCAACGTTCACATGATGATAAAATCTGCGTTCATGAGCTTCGGCGTATTTGGATATGATCTTATGGACGAGTTCGACTTGAAGGTCCCGATGGAGATCGTCGTTTCTTATATACCAGGGCGCATTCACTATATCCCTGAGAAGTTTATTTTGGAACCGTTGTAATAGGTTGGGGAAAAAGTATTTTCGTATTTTTGTATGAAAAGTCAAGACATTTTTTTCAAAGTTTATTTACATTTATTTACAATATATATGTACCGTTTTGTTGAATAACTTTCTGCCATTTTGTGGGCAGAGACATTATCCCGTTACTGTAGAAACTTTGGGATTTCTGATCAAAAAAACGGGACAAATAGTTTTGGCAGTCCTCTCTTGAGGTCAACCTTACAGAACCTAAAGAATTCTGAAGAGACCGAAACAGGTGAAAATCTGAAGGCGCAAGGTCAGGGCTATATGGTGGATGCACTAGGACCTCCCAGTCGAACTCTCTTAATTTTTGCTGAGTGGCTAAAGATGTGTGTGGTCTAGCGTCACCCTTCCTGTTGATCAATTCCGGCCGTTTTCTCTCGACTGCTTCCTTTAATCTCATCAGTTGCTGGCAGTAAAGATCAGAATCGATGGTTTTGCCGGACGGTAAAAGCTCATAATGAACAATGCCCTTCCAATCCCACCATACACACAGCATCACCTTATTTCGTGTTAGGCCAGGTTTGGCCACAGTCTGTGAAGCCTGGCCAACTTTCGACCACGACCTTTTTCGCACGTTCTTGTCGTACGTGATCCACTTTTCATCGCCAGTTATCAATCTCTTCAAAAACGGCTCGGTTTCATTACGTCTCAATAATGAATCGCAAATGAGTACACGGTTCATTAAGTTTCTTTGAGTGAGCTCGTGTGGCACCCAAATATCGAGCTTTTTTGTATAACCAGCTTTCTTCAAATGGGTCAAAACTGTTTTGTGGTCAATTCCCAGTTCTTCAGCTACATCGTAACTACTAATATGCCGATCTTGCTCCACTTTTTCAAAAATGGCGTCCATTTTATTCGTAACAGGGCGACCAGAGCGAGGTGCATCTTTAACATCAAAATTTCCGGACTGAAAACGTTTGAACCAAATTTGTGCTACTCTTACTGACACTGCATCAGGTCCATAAACATCACAAATTTTTTTCATTGCTCGAGTTGCATTTTTGCCTTTTTTATAATAAAATTTTAAAATGTATCGAATTTCTTCATTAGATTCACTCATTTTTACGGAGAGAAAAACAAATGAAAAATAGCGGGAAACAACTTTTTTTTATTTTTTTCTTTGCTTTATAATGTAACCTTTTTAATGTTACCAAAACCAGCCAGACACAAATAGTACAGTCAAAGAAATTTTATAATAAGTTTATACCTACGTTATGCGAAAAGACTTTTTCCCCGACCTAATATTATTTGTACATTACTTTGTTTGGTACAGCCCCAGAGCTGTATACCGTAAGTCCATACTGACATCAGGACTTGCTTGTACAATAGTAGTTTGTTGTGCACTGACAGCGAGGAGTGTTTTCCAAGTAGCCAGTACATCTTTTTGTATCTTATTCCTAGTTCTTCACGTTTATTAAGATTTCTCCTGTAATTAGATCAAATCCAGGTGATTTTTTTTATTTAATTTTGATTTCATTTGCCACTTTTTTAGGCGTGACAAGTTTAATTTGTTGATCCTCTACCATAGTTGGTTGTTGTGAGTCAACATCTATTAGCGCTTCAGGGGCCTGAAAAGTATTTTCTAGGTGTTTTGCAAACCTCCTTGCCTTTTCCTCATTGCTGGTGGCCCATTTACCGTCATCTCCTCTGATAGGCGGGATTTGCATGATCGGTCGTTTCATGTTCTTTGTGAATTTCCTTATAGAGTACTGTCACTTGTGATTTGGCTTATTGCAGTGTGCATCGACTCTTCTCAAACTTTCTGTATTTCTATTTTAAGTTCTTTTGTAAGCCTATTAAGTAGCTTTTTGTCCAGAGGAGACCTCGTTTTATGCCATAGTTTTCTTTGGCGCCTCTTTTCCGCCACCAGACCAATAAATAATCGCTGCAATAAATGAATAAATAAAATATTAGCCCATGTTACAGTTTAGTGTTCATAAACTTCATGGGTAATACTACTAACTACATAACTGAACCAGCTTACATTCAATAATAACTTAAATTGGTGATTTTTTTCTGGTCTACTCTATTAAGTGTCTTATCTCTGATGCAAAAGGTACAGACAACATAATCGTATTACTTATTTAGGTAACGATGGAGTAAAACATATTAATTTATAACTCAAGGGTTTTTTTTATAAAACCATTAAAACACAAATGTGTGTAACATTGTGCAATTGCACAACATTGCATTGTGCAACATTAACAATACAACAATAGACATTTACACATAATTAGAATATAGCGTAGTCATCTCGGACGTCAGTCTGGACGAGATCGGAATCTGGTCAAAATTGCTGGGAGCCAGTGGATGCGGAAGGGACTGGACCGTGAGGTGTGGCGTTCCACAGGGAAAGCTTGCATCCAACAGTATCCACTGTATCAAAGGGCTGATTATGATATAATCAGAAAAAATAGACCAGCATAATGTTAGGAATTACTTTTATTTGATTACAGTTAAATAGGTACTATATTATAATAATACTTAATTCCAATAAATAAAATATCAAATCAGATATTTAATGTTCGATCACATTTATCAATATCAGCTTAGCAGAATAACCTTATAATGTATAACTTATTAATATTCTTGAAAATGACAATCTAGTCAAGAGAATTTCGCCGTAAGCCTAGCTCAGATTTATTTTCACTTATGCGATTCCACTTATGAACTATATATACAAAAGATTTCGATTTAAAACTGTCAAAGAAAAATTAATTTTCTACAAAACTAAGGAGAACTGTTTAAGAAGTTACATTCCCTCCAGACTTGACTGGATACCTGCAGTTGGGGCTTCCACACTCACAATTCATCCATTTTGACTTCACCGACCAGAACTTATCTCCGTAATCGAAACTGAAACAATAAATTAATATGTCACAAACAATTAAAAACAGGGCACGGAAGATGTATTATAAAAAAATGAAATGAATCTTTATGGAATCATTACATAGTATAAAAACAAAGTCACTTTCCGCTGTCTGTCCCTTTATATGCGCACATCTTTAGAACTACGCAACGGATTTTAATGCGGTTTTTTTCAATAGTTAGAGGGTGTCAACGGGGTGGTTTTGATCTATAATTCATGTATAGTGTAGTAAAAAAAAATTATAATTTTCAAGATTTAGAACTTTAATCGCAAACGCTGCCTGAACCCTAAGTGATAAAACAACGTACTACATTATTATACCTTTAAAAGGTCTACAAAAAGTCCGCGAGGGCATATGTCTATCTCTTAGGGATAACCTACAATGACCATTTTTATTTTTTTACTTTTTACGAGAAATAATGGCCTATTTACGAAGCGATTTTAAACATTACAGCATTAATTTGCATCAAGTAAGTGTCTTAAATAGATTGTGCGTGTAATATAGATGATCCTGGCCTTTTACAGCGTGCAATTTAAAGAAATATTTTCGAAGATATTGCAGTAATAACATAGCGGGACAGCCGTTATTACTTTTGATGCGGAACAAAGTTCGCCGGGTCAGCTAGTATCAAATAAAAACAAACACTTCTCTCAACAGTAGGTATTCGAGCAGGAGCTCGAGCTTGTGGACCAGACGTTCAAGTGGATAATCAAGACAAAATTTGACTGTATTCAAACTCCACATAGACTATCTACGATCATAATAAGCAAACTGAAACTCGCATAGGTATACTGACGTGAGCTCATCTTGGGGCTGCAGGTCCCTCAGCGCGAAGAACACGATCGTGGGCAGGCGCAGGTCGCGGCCGTGAGTGAACACGCGCAGCGGCGCCAGGCTGGGCGCGCAGCTGTGGTTGATGAAGCGCGCCGCGTTGCCGAACTGCGCCGTGTCCACGCATAGGGGGGTCTGCTCCTCGCATTGCTGGACATATGGTTAACGTAAGGATTTTTTTGGAATCGGGGACAAACGAGCGCCTTTAAAAGAGTGGGATAGGAAGGGAGGGCGCTTACCGGATCGGGTACCTCTCTCACCGAACTAAACGTGACACGTGCCAGTTTAAGTTTGAGAGGTGTACAGTACAGTACCTCGAGCAGGTCGTGCTTGACGTCGAGCGCGAACATGTAGTTGTCGGCGGGGCGCGTGTCGGCGCGCGCCAGCGGCAGCAGCTCGCCGCAGTAGAGCGCCACGTGACATGTGCCAGTTTATGTTTGAGAGGTGTACAGTACAGTACCTCGAGCAGGTCGTGCTTGACGTCGAGCGCGAACATGTAGTTGTCGGCGGGGCGCGTGTCGGCGCGCGCCAGCGGCAGCAGCTCGCCGCAGTAGAGCGCCACGTGACATGTGCCAGTTTATGTTTGAGAGGTGTACAGTACAGTACCTCGAGCAGGTCGTGCTTGACGTCGAGCGCGAACATGTAGTTGTCGGCGGGGCGCGTGTCGGCGCGCGCCAGCGGCAGCAGCTCGCCGCAGTAGAGCGCCACGTGACATGTGCCAGTTTATGTTTGAGAGGTGTACAGTACAGTACCTCGAGCAGGTCGTGCTTGACGTCGAGCGCGAACATGTAGTTGTCGGCGGGGCGCGTGTCGGCGCGCGCCAGCGGCAGCAGCTCGCCGCAGTAGAGCGCCACGTGACATGTGCCAGTTTATGTTTGAGAGGTGTACAGTACAGTACCTCGAGCAGGTCGTGCTTGACGTCGAGCGCGAACATGTAGTTGTCGGCGGGGCGCGTGTCGGCGCGCGCCAGCGGCAGCAGCTCGCCGCAGTAGAGCGCCACGTGACATGTGCCAGTTTATGTTTGAGAGGTGTACAGTACAGTACCTCGAGCAGGTCGTGCTTGACGTCGAGCGCGAACATGTAGTTGTCGGCGGGGCGCGTGTCGGCGCGCGCCAGCGGCAGCAGCTCGCCGCAGTAGAGCGCCACGTGACATGTGCCAGTTTATGTTTGAGAGGTGTACAGTACAGTACCTCGAGCAGGTCGTGCTTGACGTCGAGCGCGAACATGTAGTTGTCGGCGGGGCGCGTGTCGGCGCGCGCCAGCGGCAGCAGCTCGCCGCAGTAGAGCGCCACGTGACATGTGCCAGTTTATGTTTGAGAGGTGTACAGTACAGTACCTCGAGCAGGTCGTGCTTGACGTCGAGCGCGAACATGTAGTTGTCGGCGGGGCGCGTGTCGGCGCGCGCCAGCGGCAGCAGCTCGCCGCAGTAGAGCGCCACGTGACATGTGCCAGTTTATGTTTGAGAGGTGTACAGTACAGTACCTCGAGCAGGTCGTGCTTGACGTCGAGCGCGAACATGTAGTTGTCGGCGGGGCGCGTGTCGGCGCGCGCCAGCGGCAGCAGCTCGCCGCAGTAGAGCGCCACGTGACATGTGCCAGTTTATGTTTGAGAGGTGTACAGTACAGTACCTCGAGCAGGTCGTGCTTGACGTCGAGCGCGAACATGTAGTTGTCGGCGGGGCGCGTGTCGGCGCGCGCCAGCGGCAGCAGCTCGCCGCAGTAGAGCGCCACGTGACATGTGCCAGTTTATGTTTGAGAGGTGTACAGTACAGTACCTCGAGCAGGTCGTGCTTGACGTCGAGCGCGAACATGTAGTTGTCGGCGGGGCGCGTGTCGGCGCGCGCCAGCGGCAGCAGCTCGCCGCAGTAGAGCGCCACGTGACATGTGCCAGTTTATGTTTGAGAGGTGTACAGTACAGTACCTCGAGCAGGTCGTGCTTGACGTCGAGCGCGAACATGTAGTTGTCGGCGGGGCGCGTGTCGGCGCGCGCCAGCGGCAGCAGCTCGCCGCAGTAGAGCGCCACGTGACATGTGCCAGTTTATGTTTGAGAGGTGTACAGTACAGTACCTCGAGCAGGTCGTGCTTGACGTCGAGCGCGAACATGTAGTTGTCGGCGGGGCGCGTGTCGGCGCGCGCCAGCGGCAGCAGCTCGCCGCAGTAGAGCGCCACGTGACATGTGCCAGTTTATGTTTGAGAGGTGTACAGTACAGTACCTCGAGCAGGTCGTGCTTGACGTCGAGCGCGAACATGTAGTTGTCGGCGGGGCGCGTGTCGGCGCGCGCCAGCGGCAGCAGCTCGCCGCAGTAGAGCGCCACGTGACATGTGCCAGTTTATGTTTGAGAGGTGTACAGTACAGTACCTCGAGCAGGTCGTGCTTGACGTCGAGCGCGAACATGTAGTTGTCGGCGGGGCGCGTGTCGGCGCGCGCCAGCGGCAGCAGCTCGCCGCAGTAGAGCGCCACGTGACATGTGCCAGTTTATGTTTGAGAGGTGTACAGTACAGTACCTCGAGCAGGTCGTGCTTGACGTCGAGCGCGAACATGTAGTTGTCGGCGGGGCGCGTGTCGGCGCGCGCCAGCGGCAGCAGCTCGCCGCAGTAGAGCGCCACGTGACATGTGCCAGTTTATGTTTGAGAGGTGTACAGTACAGTACCTCGAGCAGGTCGTGCTTGACGTCGAGCGCGAACATGTAGTTGTCGGCGGGGCGCGTGTCGGCGCGCGCCAGCGGCAGCAGCTCGCCGCAGTAGAGCGCCACGTGACATGTGCCAGTTTATGTTTGAGAGGTGTACAGTACAGTACCTCGAGCAGGTCGTGCTTGACGTCGAGCGCGAACATGTAGTTGTCGGCGGGGCGCGTGTCGGCGCGCGCCAGCGGCAGCAGCTCGCCGCAGTAGAGCGCCACGTGACATGTGCCAGTTTATGTTTGAGAGGTGTACAGTACAGTACCTCGAGCAGGTCGTGCTTGACGTCGAGCGCGAACATGTAGTTGTCGGCGGGGCGCGTGTCGGCGCGCGCCAGCGGCAGCAGCTCGCCGCAGTAGAGCGCCACGTGACATGTGCCAGTTTAAGTTTGAGAGGTGTACAGTACAGTACCTCGAGCAGGTCGTGCTTGACGTCGAGCGCGAACATGTAGTTGTCGGCGGGGCGCGTGTCGGCGCGCGCCAGCGGCAGCAGCTCGCCGCAGTAGAGCGCCACGTGACATGTGCCAGTTTAAGTTTGAGAGGTGTACAGTACAGTACCTCGAGCAGGTCGTGCTTGACGTCGAGCGCGAACATGTAGTTGTCGGCGGGGCGCGTGTCGGCGCGCGCCAGCGGCAGCAGCTCGCCGCAGTAGAGCGCCACGTGACATGTGCCAGTTTATGTTTGAGAGGTGTACAGTACAGTACCTCGAGCAGGTCGTGCTTGACGTCGAGCGCGAACATGTAGTTGTCGGCGGGGCGCGTGTCGGCGCGCGCCAGCGGCAGCAGCTCGCCGCAGTAGAGCGCCACGTGACATGTGCCAGTTTAAGTTTGAGAGGTGTACAGTACAGTACCTCGAGCAGGTCGTGCTTGACGTCGAGCGCGAACATGTAGTTGTCGGCGGGGCGCGTGTCGGCGCGCGCCAGCGGCAGCAGCTCGCCGCAGTAGAGCGCCACGTGACATGTGCCAGTTTAAGTTTGAGAGGTGTACAGTACAGTACCTCGAGCAGGTCGTGCTTGACGTCGAGCGCGAACATGTAGTTGTCGGCGGGGCGCGTGTCGGCGCGCGCCAGCGGCAGCAGCTCGCCGCAGTAGAGCGCCACGTGACATGTGCCAGTTTAAGTTTGAGAGGTGTACAGTACAGTACCTCGAGCAGGTCGTGCTTGACGTCGAGCGCGAACATGTAGTTGTCGGCGGGGCGCGTGTCGGCGCGCGCCAGCGGCAGCAGCTCGCCGCAGTAGAGCGCCACGTGACATGTGCCAGTTTAAGTTTGAGAGGTGTACAGTACAGTACCTCGAGCAGGTCGTGCTTGACGTCGAGCGCGAACATGTAGTTGTCGGCGGGGCGCGTGTCGGCGCGCGCCAGCGGCAGCAGCTCGCCGCAGTAGAGCGCCACGGGCGCGCCGCGGGCCACGCGCTGCCCGGTGCGCAGCGCCCAGCCGCGCGCGCCGCCCGCGCGGAACACCTGCACGTGCACGCACAGCGAGCCCCCGGCGGTCGCGCGCGTCACCACGCTGTTGTTGCAGCGGTTCTGCCGCGTGACAATTTTATTTCATACATCATTTTTCATTATTTGTCCAGTTTAGACAGGCTAAAGCTTTGAAGTCATACTGCCTTGTCTGACGTGTTAATTTTTTTGAAGTAATAAACTTAAACTAACCTAAACTAACTTAATCTAACATAACCTAATCTAATCATCCATAGAGTCGTGGCACTTTATGCGAGATATTCCAAGAAAGTTTAAACGACAATAAAAAAGAGCACGCTACACACGATATTACATCATTTTCGACATTTACACACATACACGAACGCTTATGAAATAAAACGCCACGAACTTTATTTAGTAATTAACTGACACGCCGAACTTTGTTCCGCATCAAAAATAATAAATGAGCAAAATTTGGATATTAAAAAGTTCAATTTGTGCTTTTTATCGGCACTGGTCCCGCTATATTAATACTGCAATATCTTCGAAAATATTCGTTTAAATTACATGCTGGAAAGGGCCATGATCATCCATAACAGTGGTCCCCAAACTTATTTTGTCTACTGCCTACTTTGACAATAAATATTTTTATAGCGCATTTTTTTACCTATTTAAAAACCACTAGTATACCTATAGTACAAATCACCCCCAGGCCTCAACACAACGCCGCCATTTTCTTTCTGGGTCTCTTACCGCCCCCCTTGAGACAGACCTGCAGCGCCCACAAAGGGGCGGTATCGCCCACTTTGGGAAAGACTGATCTATAACATGCACAATCTATTTAAGACACCTAATTGGATAAAAATTAATGCTGTAATGTTGAAAATCGCTTCGTAAATAAGCCATTATTTCTCGTAAAAAGCAAAGAAATAAAAATGGTCATTGTGGGTTATTTCTAAGAGATAGACATATGCCATCGCGGACTTTTTTGTAGATCTTTTGAAGGTGTTTAAAAATGTAGTACATTATTTTGATTTATCTGTGCCTGTTGAAGCGCACTGTTGTCGATCGCCAACCGTTCAGCCAATGCGGGTGGCAGCATTGGCGCGTCCAGCGATAGCGAAAATCAGCTGGCGGAATTAATCCGAACAATCTCTCAGATTCGCGCACATTGGGAGAGGCCTACGTCCAGCAGTGGACTGCAATAGGCTAATGATGATGATGATGAATCTCTCAGAGCACTCCCCGTGTTATATGCGGTAGAGGATGCATAAAGATCATCTCCGCAACGCCAGGGGACCAAGCCGATCGAAATGAGCTTTATTGTCGACAAGTCGAACCGCGCGTCGTTGGTTGCGGTCAAATGAAGTAAGCTGGTATTGGGATGCCCCGCCCAAAGATGTGAACACGAAGAGTATTGAGCACACTAAGCTTTTCGAGGCCAATTTGGCCTTGCCCTCCAGATGACCGCGGAACTGGACGTCACTCGACAAGTCGGCACCAAGAATTCCGATAGCGGCTGAGTCGGGTAAAAGAGTGCTCTCAAAACAGGGAGTTACGACAAAGGGTGTCTTTTTAGCGGTAAACGCGCAAACCTGTGTCTTCTTAGGGTTGAAGTTTAGTCGGCCCCAGTCCGAAACCTGACTAAGCAAAATTTCGATTTCAGACACAAGTTTGTTCCAGTGTTCGTCGAAGTTTTCCCGAGAAAATAACGGGTGGCCGGTATATAAGGCATCCCCTGTCGTGAGAAAGCTGGAAACCCAATCGCATAATTTCTCGGGAAGTCCATAACATGGAAGCTTCGAAAGACGGGCTTTGTACCAAACCCGATCGGAGGCCTTCGTTACATCCAATCTAACGGCCAGCGCCACTCCTTTACTCTCAACCGCCTCCGCCCACCGATGGGTTAAGTACGCTAAAAGATCACAAGCTGAGCGACCTTGACGGAATCCGTACTGTCGGTTACTTATCAACTGGTACTCTTCTAGATATCTAAGGAGCTGGCGGTTGATGGATGTTTCCATTATCTTGGAGAATAGGGAGGTGATGGCGATAGATCTCTCTAGTTGGAGGGATCTGAGCGGTCACCCTTTTTAGGGATCGGGTATACTTATAATATTTTCTGGATATAATAAGTTAAGATATTTATTTCTTAGATTTTCACGAATCGCATTCATAACATTGAAACAACTTTTTATGGATTATGGATTTACAGTGGTAGAGCCAAGCAGTTCGCTGCATGTATGGGCCGGCTCGACCGGTCAAATACCACGACCTCTTAGAAGATCGACGTAAAGTGGCTCATGCCGCGTTTCGTTCGGTGAGAGAGGTTCCCGGAGGCCCACGCCCTTTCCCCATCCTTTCCGTTCCCCTATCCCCTAAAGGTCGGCAACGCGTCGGTAACACTATATGTGTTGCTGGTGTCCATGGGCGGCGTTGGTTGCTTACCATCAGGTGACACGCCTGCTCGTTTGCCCTCCTATACCATAAAAAAAAAAAAAAAAAAAAGAAAACTGTTGTTACTTTATTTAATGCTTAATTTTTCGAAAACGTTTGAAACATTGAGACTACTTTTTCATAAGATTAAAAGTTACATATTATAAAAATTACATATTAAAAGACTTGAAAATGTTGTACACAATATTTCAAAATTAGCTTGATATTAAATGTTTAAAAAATGCATTAAAAATTTACACTAAAGTCTATCTAAAAATTAATTTTATTACTACTACTGGCTGGGCGCTTGCACACGCGTCCTATATAACATAACATAACTTCACGCCTTTTGTTACCCGAAGGTGTAGGCAGCGGGTGTTAAGCGTCGTCTTGCCGTTATGTTTACGTCCCAAATGGAATAGGTGGCGAACCTATCGCCATACCGGGTACAAAGTTCTTCAGTCATCAAAATTTATCACACATAACTTCCGAAAACAATTTCGAAAAGTCATTGGTGTGAGCCAGTATCAGGAATCGAACCCGGACCTCTGGATCAGAAGCCGTGTGCTCGACCACTGCGCCACCGAGACTATGACCGCCGACTGAGACCGTCCTATATAAGATCCAGATAATGATTAGACCGGTATAGAAGGTGCAGTAAGCAGCCCAATTCTACATATTGAAGGGTTAAAGGAGAAAGAAGCAAAGGCATAGCGGTATGACGTAATAACCTTGCACAACTAATTCATATATTAATCACAGATAAAAAAAAAAAAACAGAAAATTGTGTATTCAATTTTTAAATTTTAGCATGTAGCATAGAAAAAATGGTTACCTTCTATCTTAGTAAATATATCTATTATCTATGTATTTACAAAAGAAAAGTATATATGTATTAATATGCGTTATTTAGTATCCATAACACAAGCATTTAGTAGCTTAGCTTGGAACTAGAGGGCGCTGTGTGTATTGTGTCCAAGATATTACTATTATTTTATTTTTTTCTTTTATGGCGTTAGTACCCTATTGTCAGTGGGTGGGTTGCAGTAAGTTAAAAACTATGGAGGGTAGAAGTAAAGAGGACTGTCTTGTATAGGAGATTAGTCCAAAAAGTGTCCACTTGTAAACAGCAATTGTTGTTCGAACATTCACTCACTCACCACAGCCCTAGTATAGAAAGTGGAAATGTAAGCAGTTATAGTGAAGTGTGCTGAGGAAACTGGAAATGATATGAATATAGCAGTTATAAGCAGAGTTAATTGTTCTGAGTTGACAAATATAATAATTAACTTGACTTCTGTAGTTAAGAAACATGCAGTATTTAAAGTCTCAACCATTTGCGTAGCCAACTGTAATTTAGTAAATAATAATTTGGTCAGTGAAAAGTTGTCTAAGTAGACGAAAAATTAAAAGTAAAGGAATCGGTGTGCCTCGATCTTCTTTCGACCAACAGTATGTATAATCATTTTTCTTAACTAATTTAAAGATATAGAAGTTAACTAAACAATTTTGTATTTGTTAAATAATTAATAACCGTAAAAAAAATATCGATAAAAATCTTATTCAAAACGCATGTCGAAAAAATGCTGTAAAAGAGCGGAAGTTTTTCTTTAGTTTTCTAATTTAGTATCCTACTCTAATAATTTTCTCTTTTATTTATATTCACTCTTTTTAAAATTCTTCCACTTGCTACTATAGCACCACCTTAATTTGTTCTCTTTCCATGGACACTTTTTAATACACTGAAAAGGTCCTCCTTATTTCTAACCTCCATATTAGAAACCAAAAGTAACAATAGTACTTAAGATATTATTATAACTAGCGGCCGCAATGATGTGACACTTACCAGATTGCAGCCACAGGTCTGGTTACACTCGAACAGCATGGGCGGGTCGTGGTACGGGAACGAGGGGTGCAGCCGACCGCGAGTGTACCAGCTGCGCACGCTTAGTGCACAACACGAGCAGTCGCCACTTGAACAATCCCCGTCCTTACAGTCGCAACCCTGTTTACATACAAATAATGACCAATATTCATCATCCGTTTCTCAAAACATTACTTATTACTAGGGTTGCCACACAGCCTATATTAATTACATTCAGGTAATTTCATTCAAATCTCATTAATACTCTCGAGAGCAATGAATCCGGGTCACTTAAAGAATGTTAAAAATCTCGGAAACTAAAAATGATAGGTTAATGCAATAAATTGTATTTAATAGACAATGTAATACTCCTTAAATGAAAGTAAAAAAAATATGAGTCACCATACATTTTATTAACACAAAATTACATAAAGAAAAAATCTGCTGATCTCTCCTTAAAACAAAAATAGGAAAACATGAAATTTTTGAACTTTATTACGATTTTCTTGAATTTTAATACTTCGTATTGCCTCCTCGTGCTTCCATTACTGCGTTTACGCGGTTTGGCATGCTGTACACCAAGTTCCTTATACGATTTTGGGGAATATTCTCCCATTCCTCTGTGAGAGCAATTTTGAGCTCACGAAGCGTGATTGGGGGAGGGTTTCGTTGTTTTACGCATCTGCCTAGCTCGTCCCAAGCATGCTCGATCGGGTTGATATCCGGGCTGCGCGCTGGCCACTCCATACGAGTAATGTTCATCTCTTGAAGGTAGTCATTCACAATCCTACCTGTATGAGGTCGGGCATTGTCATGCATAAATATAGCATCCTCACCTAAATTGACCATAAATGGACCAACGTGATCATTGAGGATTTCTTCCACATATCTTACGCTAGTTAAAGAGCCGTTTTCTATGATCACCAGCTCTGTGCGACTTTCAGAAGAAATTCCGGCCCACACAAGTACAGACCCACCACCGTAGGCTACTTTTTCCTCGATGCATGCTTGCTTGAATCTTTCCCCTGGTCTTCGATACACTCTGTGTCTTCCATCGTGCTTGTAGAGCATAAATTTTGATTCGTCGGAGAACATAACTTTTGACCAATCTTCAATACTCCAATTTACGTGGCTCTGGGCATATCTTAGTCTTGAAATACGATGCCCACGCTCCAGTTTAGGGCCGTTTGCAGGTCTAAGGGGTTTTAAGTTAGATTCAGCAAGCCGACGTCTTACTGTCCATGCACTTGGGTTACTTCCTCCGAGGCGTCGAAACTGATTGGTGAGTTCAGTTCCTGTGAGAAAGCGATTTCGAAGCATGGTGTTCACCAAGTATCGGTCTTCTCGTGCTGTGGTATACCTGGTTCTGCCCGTTCCTGGTCTGCGTAGGTTAGAACCAGTTTCTTCGTAAAGTCGGAGAACTCTTTGTACTGTTGACAGCGACACACCAACAGTCCTGGCTGTATCGCGCTGACTCCGGCCGGTTTCCAGCATTGTAAGTATTCTGGTGCATTCTTCAGGCGTAAGCGACATAATTTCAGCTTGAATAATGAATATAGAGCACTATCAACATGGTTTATGTACCCACATAAATGACAGATTACAAACAAAAGCAAAACCAAATGCTGTAATTTCGTAGTTCCATCTTCGAAAGTGGCCCTTTTTCAAATTTGATTTTTTTATGATATAACTTTACAATAACTAAGAAGTTTTAATACCTTCATTTAAGGAGTATTACATTGTCTATTAAATACAATTTATTGCATTAACCTAGCATTTTTAGTTTCCGAGATTTTTAGGATTCTTTAAGTGACCCGGATTCATTGCTCTCGAGTGTATTTAAAGAAGCAAACACAATTAGGTAAAAAATATTTTTGATCCACCACGGGACGCCTGGCACATGTAAAACAACGAAATTATTTTGTACAAAAGGACAAATTATGGCAGTAAATAATATGTAATGATAAAAATGTACAATATTACGAATTTGTCCAGAAAACGATGACACTTTATTTTCCTCTAGAAAGCGCTTACTATCGACCAGTAAGTTTAGCGTGGCGATGTGTCGCCACGCCGACAACCACCCTTACCCTCGCCTATAGAAGTTTCACTTCAAAACAGTCACAAACAGTATATTAGCGCAAAGAACATAAATAATGATTAAATCTAATGTAGAGACCCAATTGTTAATTATACCCGCATAGTGTCGATGGTGGTGTCCACGTGCACGGGCTGCGGCGTCACGTGACGTGTGACGTACGTGAAGTCGTCCGGTAACGTCGCGTCGTCCACTTCGTTGACGCACGAGATCCAGAACTGTTCGCGCCCATTTGATATGTCACTATCCAACGATAAATAACCACGTCAAACATATTTCAGTAACGTATAATGGAACACGATTCATGAGTGAGGTTACGGGGAGGGAATTTTCCAATTTCAAAGCGAAAAGGCGCTCTACAGAGATGGATCTGGTTTCATAAAACCACACAATCATGTTTTCTGTTGAATCGTGTTCTATTATTAATAACAATTAGAAATAATGGATGATGCAAGATTGACTAAGCAGGTATACAATGCAAAATCGATGTGTGTAGAAATCAAGGACAGCCACGACACACTTTCCATGGCCAAATAGAACGAGTCTTTGACGAAGGTGATATCAGAAGCCTTAAAAACCTACGTGTATGACAAGAGTTATGGAAGTAAAAAAAAGTGAGGGAGTCGTTTAAGAATCGTGCCTATGGTGCTCTGTTCTCTCTGTTTACACCGCAAGGGAGGACTTGGCGTAAAGTTATGTATCCCCTTATTTGTAATTATTAGTTCTTCACCTGGACAACTGTTTGTAGCGTGTCATCTTGTCTCGCACAGCGACCGACATCTGCGTGTTGAGTGATAAGAGCCTATAGCACTCTCCGGTACTTCCTTCCACGGGCAATATGCTATCAACGTTCTCTGTATCTGTCTGTCACAATCAATAAAATAAATTAGTTAACATAGTGTACACTTGCACGTACAGTAATCTTCAAAAAAATGTTTTAAGAAATACATTTCGGTATTAGTGTTACCGAAAAAGCAATTTGTACGTTTGTTTGACTGCAGAACGCGTTAATTTTAGATACTAGTAATTCTTTTCTTTTAATTTATAAACTAATATAAATGATGTACTCACTCTAGCGCCACTAGCCAGCAAGAGGACCACGCAGTCATAATTATCATATAATTTTGCCACATTCCTGAAATAAAAAAATCTTTAGTTTGATATGCAAACTAAAATCTGGTAATTAAAACGTTGTTATCTTTAGACGAAAAAGCCAATTTAATTCAGATCATTGCATCTATGTTACTGCTGTGAACGCAACGAAACCATAGTTGGTTATAAAACAATAAAGTGACATCTATTGGCCAATAGAATCGACAATACATATTTTACACAGTACATTACACTATATATTATTACATCCTTGTGTTGACAATTAGACAGTAGTACTGTTAGATATAATGTAAATATTAAGAAATATAAATAAGCATAGTAAATTTTAGAACTCGAGATCATGTTAATAGTTGGTAATTAACTTTTCTTTTTTTTTAGGCTTTCACGTTGCATATTACTCAGTGATAATGATGAACGGGAATTAACGCGACTCTTTTTTAGGTAAACAAATATTTACCTTGACGTTTCGGCCGGGTTGCACTGGCCGTGTTCACAAGCACCTGTCAAGTCTGCTTGTGACCACGGCCAGTAAAAAAGTGTCGCGTTAATTCCCGTTCATCATTATCACTGAGTCGGTAATTAGTTGAATTGAGAGACTAAACAAAAGTTAGTGACGACGTATATGAAGTTTCACTTTGAATGTTTGTGAGGACGTATTTAAAGTTTTACTTTGAACGTTTGTGAGGGCGTATATAAAGTTTCACTTTAAATGGAAACGTATACGCGTATATCTTACAGCGGCGTCTCCGAGTGCGCGTCGTACGCGTGCGCGGCGTGCGGCGCGGCCCGCAGCAGCACGTGCAGCGCGCGCGCGGCGCCCTTGTACGCGCACCAGTGCGCCGCCGTGCTGCCCTTGGCGTCCGCCGCCAGCGGGTCGGCGCCCGCCTCCAGCAGTTGTCTGCGCACGCATATTGTACATACATTACTTGCCATAGTGGTAGGCAGCCTGACACATCTCTTTCGCCTCATACATAGTCATAAATCTTATCATGCACTCACATCAGATTCGAGTGCATTTTTCCTTTTTTAAACAGACCAATTATTTCTCGCGCTTCCGACTCTGCCACTCACGTTCGCTTCGTACACTCTTTAATCGGTTTGCTTTCATTTAATCTTGCAAAATAACCGAACCGTCCTATCATAATTCTCTCCACCTCGGTCACCACATCATTCTTTATTGCATTTCTCCCTTATCACTCTATTTCTCATTCGATCCGCAAAGGCAGCTCCACACAGACATGTTGATGACATTGTCAGTCTGGTAATAGTAAGAGATTTATCAAGCGGACACATACTTGACGATGTCCGCGTGGTCGTTCTCAGCGGCCCACACGAGCGGCGTCCACCCCCCCTCGTCCCGCAGGTCCGGCTGCACGCCCGCGTGCGCCAGCAGCAGCCGCGCCACCCGCCCCCCGCCCAGCTCGCCCGCCACGTGCAGCGCCGTCATGCCATCAGGACCCTGCCGCACACGGGACACGACCACGTCATCACACGAATATGACTGAAGGGCTCGTAACCTTCGTTATTATAAAAACTGAAAGTTTCACAGGTCCCGCAAAAAAAAAAATTGGCAGGCAGCTGGTGTAATAAGGCTACTTTTATAGAAAAAATCTTATTATTTATTAATTTCTTTGTTGCTACCCAGGTTAAACAAATTTCGCCAGGTCAGCTAGTATGTAATAATATTGGCTGATAATCAGATGATGAGAAAGATTAATAACAGTAATAACACGACATTAGAGCGGCAATTTAAGCCACCGTTTGACTGAATCTATTTTTTTTATTTATGGGATAGGAGGGCAAACGGGCAGGCGTGTCACCTAATGGTAAGCAACCAATGCCGCCCATGGACACCAGCAACACATATAGTGTTACTGTTGCGTTACCGACCTTCAAGGGCACTTTACGTCGATCTTCTGAGAGGTCGTGGTATTTCACCGGTCGAGCCGGCCCATCCATGCAGCGAACAGAACTTACCACAAAGTTAATATCACATCCAGCGGCTAGCAGATATCTGATCACTTTGTATAAATTCTCCTCCTTAGCCTCGGAATCAATATCCTTAGCCTCAGAATCAATATCTTCTTCTATGTCCTTATCTTTTTCTTCAGTCTTGACAGTGGGTAGTGTAGAGTCTTCAGTGACATCCTCTTCCATTTTATCACTCTCTTTAGTTGCACTGTCTTTTAATATCTCCTCCTTGACTTTATTGCCAGGTTTTTGTAAAAGTGCTAAAAAATATAACAACCCATTAAAAAATAACAAAAGACGCAAACAAACTGTAACCACACTTCAAGTAATAGAAGGTTGAAGGATTCCAAGAAGATCAGCTATGGTGGTATAAAAATACATAACATAACATAACATAACTTCACGCCTTTTTCTACCCGAAGGTGTAGGCAGCGGCTGTTAAGCCTCGTCTCGCCGTTATGTTTACGTCCCAAATGGAATAGGTGGCGAACCTATCGCCATACCGGGCACAAAGAAAAAAAATATAACTCTATAAATGGCCACAAAATTTTAATACCATAAATTAATTCAATCTTACATACACAACTTCACGCCAAATCCCTTGCGGGGTAGGCAGAGAGAAGAGAGCGCCATAAGGCACGATTCTTACACGCCCCACTCGCTTCGTTGACTTTCTCTGACTCTTTTTAAGCACGCGCGTCGATTTTAGAGGCTCCTTACATCACCTTCCTCCAGAACACGTTCTAATTGGTCATGGAATGTGTGTCTTGGCCGTCCTCGACTTCTATATCCATCCGCTTTTGCATTGTATATCTGTCTAGTCAATCTTGCATCATCCATTCGTTGCATGCCCTTTCTTACTTTTGCACCGACACTCTCTTTCAAGCGTGTAATATAAATGCTTTGATTACTCACTGGTGATAGTAAGTATGAGTGGTGTCCGCATGTCGTCATCTGTTGCATCCATATTGGCGCCGGCATAATGGAGCAGGTATAGTGCCCCTATGTTACCTACATAACACATTTAACTCTTTAGCCGACAACGCAACAAAATGCAGTTATGTTTTCAGAGTAGGTATTACAGACATACATTACAAATTGTAAATATAAGAGTAAGTTGTCCAGATATTCAAGTCACTTCTGTTTGGAAGATTTCGGGTTAGACACCAGAAATAACGATAACTATAAAACAGTTATTATTGAATGTCGAACTATATAACTAATGATTAAGATATACAGTTTTAAAAAACATAAAAATATATATAAATGTATATGTATATAAATTTTGTAAATTGGCAATGGGTTTACCACCTATTCAATAAGAACAAATATTGTCTAACTGCTAACATACCTGTTCTAGCTGCCGCGTGCACGCAGGTCCCTCCCGCTTGGGATGCGTGACGTTTGTTTATGTGACTGCTGGCCACTGTGATCAATACATTTTAATTTACGAACATTTTAAAAATATAACCTACATACTACTATATAATCAAAAGCAAACCACGTCAAAATTATGCATTATGCGTACCATCCCTAGATTTATCATAGACTGTAGTAGATGTCACATGTCAGTAACAAAATTACTAATAATCATCACTGACAGCGCAACCGCGAGTAAGCGATTCTGAGGATGTATTTATACAATTCAACACATGAACATTATTTATGTAAAAGTTGACACTCGGAAGCACTTTTTGCGCACACATTGATAAGTCGCGTTGTTTGTGTAACTATTGCTTCTTATATCTATGATACCATCACTAATTACTAGTTGGTGTGTCAAGGCATAAAATGAAGATAACAGGACAGTTAAAAAAGCGCCAAAAATCCTTAATACTTCATTTCTTAAAGCTTTTTTTAAGAATACCAACCTATCTTGGGTAAAAGCTGATCGACAGTCTCCCCTTTCAAGATAGCTTCGCAGAGCTCTTCAGGAGACTTGCCGGGAGCCTGAGCCAATTGTTTAATATCAATTGGAAGTGACGGCAGCAGATCTTTAGGGATGATCGGGCCTTGATCGGCTTTTGTGTCCTGTGTTGAGAAGCTTAAGTAAGCTGGTGTGCTGTAAACAAATGGAAACATTAAGCTATATTTTGATAAATCATAAATACGTCTCATTTATACCATAATTTCAAATGTTTTTAAACAATGTAGTATGAAATTGCAAAGATAGGGTTGGAAAGACTGCAGCAGAGATAATTTATTTTAACACATTCTCATCAAATAGAATGCAATATTAGGTGCTAAATATCACGTACCACTGTTCCGTCTGATCGGGCAAGTATATCCTCTTGTTGCTGCACTTCATCTCGACCTTGACCTTGACACAGTCCACGTTCACCGGTTGCCACCTGTACGAGTACATACCGCAATGCGGGCACCCCGGATTCGTGGTCTTCGAGTCGTTGTAGGGTAGACCACACTCCAAGTGGAACAGATGTCGCAAGGAGCATTGGTAAAAAATTCCCTGAGGAGAGAACACATATGTCACAACCTTACGGTGCAAACAAGTATTAGCTAATATTAGTATAAAAGGGTAAACGAGCAAGCGGGTCAACTGATGGAAAGTAATTAGCGCCGCCCACGGACACCTGCAATACAGATAGTATTACAGTGGCTTTGACGTCATTTAATGGAGTAGTATGGAAAATGCGGGTGGGCCTCCGGATACCTCTCACTTTACTTCGATACTCTGCAGCGAAGTGCGTAGTGGTGTGTGTACCTGTGTGCAGAACAGTCCGCAGGCGGGGCAGCACATGTGGCGGGCGAGCTGCGCCGCGTGGCGCGCGCACGGCAGCAGGAAGGGCGCGCGCGGGCCGGCGCGGCGCGCGGGGCGGCGCGGCGCGGCGCGGTGGCAGCAGCCCGCGCGCACGCCGTCCACCGTCTCCACCGCCTGGCAGAACACCGGCTCTGCACGCGACAC
This sequence comes from Euproctis similis, assembly GCA_905147225.2. Lineage (NCBI taxonomy): Eukaryota > Metazoa > Arthropoda > Insecta > Lepidoptera > Erebidae > Euproctis > Euproctis similis. The sequence continues at coordinate 3,224,484 of LR990103.1, forward strand.
CCATACATTCCTACATCACTTCACGCCGAGTCCCTTGCGGGGTGGGCAGAGCGCCATAAGGCACGATTCTTACACATTTCACTCGCTTCTTGGACTTTCATAACTCCTGATTTTCCTAGACAGCACGTTCTATTTGGTCATGATAAGTTATCCTTCGGTGCATTGTATACCTGCTTAGTAAATCTTGCATCATCCATTCTTTTTCCAAACCGTTGCCGCATGCCCTTCCTTAACTTTACACTCTACTCTCTATTTCGATCCAAATTTCTTCCATACAAACTTTATTTCACCGCGGTTAGCGAGAGCTAATCCTTAAATTTTTCTTTTGCACGCTGTTATCCAAACTTCACGCATCTCTTAAAATAAGCAACTCAAAAATTATAACACTAAAGTCGACAATGTCAAATTGTGTCTTATGTGTGGCGCTATACGATTTTTTGCGTAGTTTCGTACCTTCATTACACAGAGGTATCAGCAGCGACAAGAAGTTTCGACTCGAAAAAATTAAGTTGGTATTCTATAACTAAATACATATATGTATATTTACCGATAAGTTCATCAGGCGCCGGGTAAACATTGCTGGGCGTCTCACAGAAACATGTCGCGACTATCGTGGTCTCGTCCACAGGGCACGCCGCCTCAGAACCCTCGTCGCCGCCGGCCGGGTTACTGAATCAAATAAAAAACCCTTATAGAACATAACACATTCAAAAAGTTCGCACAAGTATTTTTAATATCATTAAAAGAAAATATACTGATTTTTTTTTCCTAATTTCAATTTAAATTTTCCTATGCCATATTTATCCATTCTACTGACAGATTGTGGAGAAACAAAATGTATGAACAAAATGTTGTGAACTTGAATTTAGATTAATAACACAAAATATAATGAATAAATAATTGATTAACGTCATGTTATGTTTAATTACCTATTATCATCGACCTCTTCACCGGATTGCCCATCATAATTGCTATATGATCTATGTCTTCGTCTCTTCGAGCGATGACCCCTGCAGACACGCCCATACATAAAATACAAATACACATATTTGCAAAATTACAAATTTTGTTGTAAATGAACTGTTGTATAGGCACAAAACAGGTAACCATAATGGCTAAAAATTGTGACCATATGACCAAAGGAATATTCATTCAGGTAAACTTTGGAGGATCAGTAAGGAATGATAGGTAAAACTGACTGATGGCTGTGGCAGAGAGTATCTCTAAAAGGTTTCAAAATCTTTCAAAAGCTCTATATAATTAAACAACTTGCAACTAAAGTCTCAAGATTTATTTCTAAAGTATTAGACATAGAATACTAAACCTACAGTTATAGACTACTAGTTGACCCGGCATACTTTGTTCCGCAACAACAGTAATAGATATGTAAATTTTGGATCTATCAATTGTTCTTTAGCAAATCAATCTTTAGCAAAAATTTATTTATTTTATTTATTTATATATATATAAATAAAATGATAAAAATAGATAGTTGATACCCTCTATCTATTAAAAAAATTGTATCAAAATCTGTTGCATAGTTTCAAAGATAAGAGCATATAAGTGGACAGACAGCGGAAAGCAACTTTTTTAAAAGAAATTTTATACTATGTTATAATAAAGATATAAAAAAATGAGAGGTGAAAATGTATTACATAGGTGTACCGGTATGAAATGAGCATTTTTTTGTGAAAATAAAACTTTGGTAATTTGTGGATACCATGCCAATAGAAATGTTCTTCTTTTGAAGCAAACCAATCAGACACCCAATTTTCCACTTCCGCGTAGGAATCGAACCGCTGCTCAGCCAATGCGTGTCCCATCGATGAAAATAAATGGTAATCGGAAGGAGCCAAGTCTGGTGAATACGGCAGGTAGGGTAGCAACTCCCAGCCAAGTACTTTGATTGTATCCTCAACTGATTTTGCTTTGTGTGCAGGTGCATTGTCGTGTAACAAAATTACTTTGCCGTGTCTTTTGGCCCATTCTGGTCGTTTTTCGATCAATGCGTTGTTCAAATCGATCATTTGTTGTTTGTAGCGGCTAGTATTAACAGTTTCACCAGGTTTTAGGAGTTCATAATACACCACACCCTTCTGATCCCACCAAACACAGAGCATTGCCTTCCTCCCGAAACGATCTGGTTTTGCAGTGGATGCTGATGGTTGTCCCGGATTAACCCATGATTTTCTCCGTTTAGGATTCTTAAAATAAATCCATTTTTCATCGCCAGTGACAATTCGATGCAAAACTGATTTTCTTTTGTGTCTTTGAAGCAAAAGTGTTTTACCGGTTTTCCATTTGTCTTTCATTCGATTCATGTGGCACCCATTTTTCACACTTTTGAATTTTTCCCATAGCTTTCAAACGGTCTGAAATTGTTTGTTGTGCAACATTTAACGTAGCTGCCATTTGCTTCTGACTCAAAGTATCATCTTCATCCAATATGACTTGCAGTTTGCGGTCTTCGAATTTTTTTGCTGGTCTTCCACGTTCTTCATTTCTCACATCAAAATCATTACATTTGAATCGTTGAAACCATCTCTTGCATGTTGCTTCTGATAGAGCATGAATGATTCGGCAGCATTTTTTTTCAAATGGAAACAAAAAATTAATGCTTTCCGCAAATCATTACTTTCCGGCACAATTTGTCATTTTTAACACAATAAGCCCCGTGTTCGCCAAGATATGATTAAATCTTATTCAGGCGATTACGCCGTAAACGGGTCTTTAACAATATTTTGCTGTTCACCAAGCACTTAACATTGATTAAGTGCTGTAATCGACGATTATCTTAATATAGTTCAAGACCTCGTTTAACCGGCGGTTATTGTAAACAAATGTGACATATCATAAATAAAGTAAGGTGAAGGATCTAATAATGGACACTTATACTATAGTGTTCATCAAATGTAAAAGCAATACAAGCAATTACTACAAAACACAGACCAAGAGTCATTAGTAAAATATCATATCAATATTCTCAAGAATGAGTAGTAGAATTTATTACAGATACTTGAAGTTATGTATGTAATTATTAATATATTGTTATGAATACCTAAATAATTTTCTTTGAAATTAATTGTATATTGAAAGGGGTAAACTCGCAAGAGGGTAACCTGCTGGTAAGTGACAAACGCGGCCCATACACACATAGATAGTATTCTAGTCGTGTTACAAGGCTTTCAGTTAAGATAGTAAGTGGAATGGTATGGGAGAGGGGAAGGGTGTGGGTATACCTCTCTTACCAAACGAAATGCGGCATGAGTCACATTACTTCGATATTCTAAGAAGCCGTGGTATTTCGAGAATGCGTAGTAGAAGTATCTGTTATAAATTCATAGAAATTTGAGAAAGTATGTATACGAAAATCTAAAATCACCATTGATAGACATTTAGGATCCAGTTATGACACAGACACTACCCAGCATTAGATATCCAGTCGTTGACATTGTCTTTTGTCGTGTCATATACATAATTATGGCAAAGTTAAACAATATTTGGGAGACGACTAAATGAAATCCCGTTTAGTTAAATTTATTTAAAAGTTAACTATTTTAAAAAAATAACCATTCCTTATTCAGTTCATAACTTTAAAACCATCGAAAAACTATGTTTTCTTTGAATAAATAAAAAAATATGCATCGCTAGTTTATAGTCCATTATTGGAACCTCTACCCTAAACAAAATATAATGGAAGTCGCTATAAATTACATTTTAGATGAAAATAATGTTTTAGATTTTTTTAAATACTCGTAAGCGAATTATACGGGCACCCCGTTTATTCCAAATATGACGAAATTATTTCGAAAATATGACGAGAAAACAAAATAATAAAACATATTCAACATGTTGCCATGGCAACGTCTCAGTTGCCATGATAACAGAGATCAACAGAATAAAACATAATGCTAATAAATAACAAAGGCGTTTATGGTAACAAATCGCATTGCCATAACACGGTTCACATTTTGCAGTATATATTATTATCCTAACATTTTTGGATGTCGCTCGGATGTAACCAAATGTATACAAATTGCACACATTTTACTTTATTTTAATAAGTAGCATTATACTCATTCTTTTACTATTCATTTGTTCTAATTACAACTGATTATGTAGCAGTCACCATTTTATTTTTGGTTAACAGCGTTAACTTTATAGGTCCGATTATATTTAGAGCTCTATTTAGCTAACACATCGTTATGTCATAGTTCATGAACTCCAACCTAAGGTTGGAGTTCATGAACTATGACATAACGAAAAATATAATGAAAATATGAAAATATATATGAAATATATATATATATATATATGAAAATATGATGTTGTTTGTTTACTAACTGTTAGGTTAATTGAATGTTTGACAGAGGTCATGGCAACCAAACAAAAAAAAAATTATGGCTTATTCACAACAAATAACCCCTACCAACACATTTGTATCTTAACACTCATTTCATACCGGTACACCTGGTATGAGCTATGTTGTAACATAATTTATTTTTTACTCACTTTAATGGTTCTTCAACATTACTGGACCTCCCAGATCTTTTTGAAGAACGTCGGGAAGACCTTCAAATTAAACATAGGCAAAAGTAAAAGGAATATGTTTAAATTACTGTGTGAGATTTATAAACATGATAAGTGACAACTTAAACCTACTTATGCACTTCCTCAGCTATCTGAGATGATTCATCACTGTCATTCATGTCATAAGTAGATGTCTGTCTTGTGGATCTCCTAGTCCTTGGTTTTTTCTTTTTTACATCAATAGTGCATAAAAACTCATCATCGGAATCTTCATCTGTTTCCAATAGTTTACTTATTACATTTGGATCATCATCAACACCGTCATCATCATCATCATCATCATTATGCTCTACTGGTTCATTTTGTTCACTGTCATTTTCAACATTCTCATCTTCCCTGTAAATATATTTACATCTTAAAATAGTGAAAATAGTTACAATTAATACACATGTAGTGTAATTTCTAAGATAAGTCAACACAAAACTTCTATTGGCACTAACAGGAGGTATAATGCTATTAGGGTATTGATACACAAGCTCTAGTTTAGCATGCTAAAAAAGTATGCTTAATATGAGCATATTTATGAACTGTTTACATTTGCTAGCAATAATAACATAACGCCTTTTGTTATCCGAAGATGTAGGCAGCGGCTGTTAAGCCTTGTCTCGCCATTATGTTTACATCCCCAATAGGTGGCGAACCTATTGACATATGGGGCACAAAGATTTCAGTGATCGATATTTATCACACATAACTTCCGAAAACAATTTCGAAAAGTCATTGGTGTGAGGAATCGAACCCGGACCTCTGCATCAGAAGCTGTGTGCTCGACCACTGGGCAACTGGGCTACTGCTAGCAATAAGCATGATGTTTTCAAGTATACTCTTGGATAAGCATGCTCAAAGCAAACACTTCAATATACATGCTAAATTGTAGCATGCTTTTGTAAGTTCAAAACATTCAACCAAGAGCCATTCATATAGAGCTGAATAAAATTATTCTTTTCCTGGCAATGCAAGGCACCTGAAACCTTCTCTAATAAAAAGAAATGCTAGTAGTGACGCAAGTTAAGGACATTGATGGAAACAAAAATCTGTTATACTTATTACTATTAGCCAATTACATTGAATGTTAAAATGAGGTTTTAAAGATCAAGAAAGAAGAATAGATTGAAAACAACCAACAAAGAACATCAACCAACAAGAATAGATTGGTGTAAGATATAGATATTGAAATAAATTATTACCTATTATCATTGCTACTGTCTTCTATATCCTCAGGGCTTATGGCCTTCAACCCAAGCTCACACAAATGTTTTAATTTCATCACAGAATTCTGACTTTGACTATCATCATCAGTAGTACCTATCTCTACCACATCATTTTCAACCACATCATTGTCTGTCTCATGTGTATCATTATCTTTTTCTTCTACAGGTATTGGACGAGCAGATCTTCGAGTCCTTACTCCTCCTGAACTTTTATCTGTCTGTATACCAAGGCGAGCATTATTTTGGGATTCAACTCCAATACGCAACTCTTCGTTAGCAAGTATTTTAGCTGTAGGTTTAATTCTACGTGACAAGCGTTGCGGCGCACGGGAAGTCTCATATGACTTCTCTTTTCTGGCTATAGCATTAGCGAGAACATTATCACAGTCCTTGCTACGACGTCTAGTAGATCGCTTCGGTGTCGTAGGGGAACCATCGGATTCCTCATTATCAGAAGTCATTTGTGCACTAGCAGACATATTTTTTTTTGGAGATGTATCAGTATCACATATCCAATCCCATTTCCCACGAGTTCTGTTCGACCTTCGTGGCGCCTCGTCGGTTTTCTCGTCACTTGAAACAATCTTCATATTGCTGCTCTTTGCATTACTCTTTTCCGACCTGAACGTTAAAACTATACGCGGTTTAGATTCGGGTTCCCCTGTGTCTGTTTGTTTTGCATCTATTTTATCTAGAGTCACGGTAAGGTTGTCATTAGATTTATCAACCCTTTTCTTGCTAAAGGTCTCTTCTGCATTCATCGTGTCTTCAAGACTGCGTATTGATGACTTTCTCTTATTACTTTTATATTACTTAAAGAACATTATGCCATTGCACTTTTAAAAAAGTTTTATTGGGGAAATTTGATTGATAACGCACGTTCATAACAAAAGCACAGTAACACAGCACAGAGTAAGTAAATAAATAAATCAAAGAAATAAATTAATGTATGTATTTTTTTTAAGGGTTTTAATGACCTGGAAACTAAGACCTTTAAGTCAAGAATGTATGTAATAGTATGTATACCAAAGATAGTGATGGTCGACTCGAGTTGAGCTTGACTAGAGTCAACTCGAGTTAATAACCTTTTTTTTTATGGGATAGGAGGGTAAGCAAGCAGGCATGTAACCTGATGGTAAGCAACCAACGCCGCCCATGGACACCAGCAACACATATAGTGTTACTGTTGCGTTGCCGACCTTTAAGGGATAGGGGATAGCAAAGGATGGGGAAGGAGGGTGGGCCTCCGGGTACCTCTCTCACCGAACGAAACGCGGCATGAGCCACTTTACGTCGGTCTTCTGAGAGGTCGTGGTGTTTCACCGGTCAAGTCGGCCCATTCATGCAGCGAACTGCTTGGCTCTACCACTGTTTAAACTTCAACTCGAGTTCAAATACTTTTTTAAACCGACATGGAACGGAGTTGGTGAGACCTGTATTTGAGCCGTGATTATTTATGACTACATCCGTATATAACAAACAAAGCTAACATTTAAGTAGATTTGAAATTAACATTTTTTTTTCTGTTTCTGTCAATTATCTTTTATTTCCATTAACAAAAAGAAATAGTAAATTTTAGTTCAATTCTAATATACCATCACTTAAGTCTCTTGCAGAGACAACACAGCGCCACAAGATATCATTCTTACAAGCCTCACCTGCTTCTTTGACTTTCATACATATCTTTTTATACACGCTCGTCGATTTTTAAGTCTTCTGACCGCACCTTGCTTCAGGACTCATTCCATTTGGTCAGAGAAGATGTGTCATAGCCGTCCTCGACTCCCAAATCCATCCGCTTATGCATTGTAAATCAGCTTAAGAAATCTTGCATCATCCTACATGTCCAATTGTCTGAACCATCATACACGTAGATTTTTTTCTTTTGTTTATTTGTAGATAATTTTAGCTCTATATACTTACTCATCATCAAAATGGGTTCGTTTTGTAACTCGTAACACTGTCTTATAAAGTATCACCAAGTTAACCGCTTATTAAAAGCCAAAAGTGACTAAGGAAAGAACTGAACTGAAGAAAGAACGAAAGAAAATAACTATATAGGATCCTCTGAGCCTGACAGTCGTAGTCTCCTCGAGAGACTAGCGCGAGCCTAGTCACTTATCATTAAATGACCAGGCTTAGCCAGATAGTGTTCTATTCTCACAATTGTTAAGACATATTAACAGTGATAGAGTCTTGCAATTCGCTGCATGAATGGGCCGGCTCGACCGGTGAAATATCACGACCTCTCAGAATATCGGCATGAAGTGGCCCGGAAGCCCGATCCCCTTTCCCCTCCTAATCCCTTAAAAGATGGCAACACACCACGGTGTTAATGGGTAATGAGTAGTTGCTTACCATCAGGTGACCCACTTGCTCATTTGCCCTTCTATCACAGAAAATAATGAATAATGCTTAATACTTTTGGGCTTTAAATTGTCCAATGTCGGTGAACGAAATTTTTTTTAATAATAACTTTCAAATGACCCTAACTCGAGTTGCAACTCGAGTTACGTGTATTTTAATTCGGGTTAATTCGAGTTAGGATTTTTCCGAGTTGGCACATCACTATCCAAAGAGAATATAAATAAGAGACGGTACTCCAAGTAGTTTCCTGAGCTCACTCACACCAACCAACACCAACACCAACTACTTGGTTCTACCACTGTCTGTTTAAGAGTACCTAATTCCTTTAATGTGATCTAAGTAACTAAAACGAACTTACTATTTAAAAATATTTTATCTATGTAACCAAAGTCCTGGTTCAAAGTTAGCGTTAGTTCACAGTTACTTCTCTAAGCAGATATGATAATATTATTTTTAATTCTTTACAATATTGCAACTTCATATAAATGGACGAAGCGCAAGATAAACCCACGCACCTCGACTTGGCGTATTTTGCTAAAATATAAAGACTTTACGGTCTTCAGCATACCACATAGATTTGCCCATCTAATAACATTTTTAATATCGTGATCTCTTTTAAAATGTAGTGAATTTATTTTGATAAGAGTAATACCAAGGTGCCAAATCGACACCATTTAAATTATAAAAAACACATGCTGGTTAAAACTTGTGGTGACCCGGTCTTTTTTTTTTGTAGAAATACAATGACCAAATAAAAGAAAGGTTTAAGTAGTATTAAAAAAAACTAAAAGTTGACAAAAAGCTTCGGACTAAGTCCCTGACATTCTATTAATATTACTTATAAAGTGTTAATTGAAATTGATAATATTATCACCATAATATATCTTGGTTGTTAGTCGCTAATATCAACAGGTAAGCGAGTGAGGTGTGTAATAATCGTACCTTATGGCCCTTTGTTCTCTCCACCTACCCCGCAAGGGATCTGACCTGAAGTTATGTATGTATGTATCAAGAACTTGAATTGAAATAAATATTAGTGTTAGATAGTCCATTTATGAGGAAAGCTTTGGGGTATTAATATGATTGCGGCAATAATCTTTTTAGTGAAAATGTATAAAATATGGCCGTACGAAGTTCGCGCGGTCTGCTAGTTATTCATATCTAAATTTATATTTTATAGGTTTAACTAATAAAGAAGAACAATTGTTGGCGAGATCAAAGGCTCAAAAATTGACAATAAGAAAATTGACAGAAACATCATTGGATCTGGACAAACTGGACAGCACTATATTGAGGGATCTAGTTAGTGATGTAGCTAAAAATTATAAAAAGAAGCCAGCAGGCAAGCGTTGGACTATGAAAACAAAATTGTGGGCTTTGGCAATTTTCAAACGTTCACCTAAAGCCTACCGATATCTCGAGGGAGCTATATCTCTACCTAGTGCAAAAACTCTTCAACGCTTACTTCTTAAAGTACAATTAGAACCGGGTATTCATAAAAAAATTATATCAAAATATTCAGAAACGTTATCAGGTTTTTCAGATCAGGATAAGCTTTGTGCATTATTATTTGATGAAATGGCTCTAAAAAAGAGATTAATATACAACGAAGCTAATGATAAAATAGAAGGCTTCGTAGATTACGGTGACGAACGCGATTGTAAAATTGCCGACCATGCATGCATCTTGTTTTCATGGTTCAAGGGCTGAAAAAGAAATTCAAATTGCCCGTAGCATATTTTTTTGTTCATTGATCAGTTTCTTCTGCCAAACTTTCCACATTAATTAAAACTCTTATAATTTCACTTGAGCAATTTGGATTTAAAATCTTAACAACAGTGTGCGATCAAGGTCCTACAAATACCGGTGCATTAAATTTATTAAAAAATTCGGTGGGCAGTCTATAGATTATTTTATTTTTAATGATAACAAAAAAGTTTTCATAATGTATGACATACCTCATTTATTTAAATCAATTAGGAATAATTTTTATAATGCGGGAGAAATTGTATGGGGACAAAAAACGGGTAGATGGAAATATTTAGTTTTGGCTGAAGAAAATAATAGAAATTTTTTAAATTTTCCGAAATTAAATAAGTATGTTGTTCGTCCGAAATATAAAGCGAAAATGCGCGTTAAATATGCTGCGCACGCGTTAAGTAATACCATGTCTGCAATTTTGCATATGCTAGCATGGAAATATGTCAATGCTGCAAATGAAATAAAAGAAACAGCTGACATTATCAAAGAGTTAGATAAATTATTTGATGTTTGCAATGGCCCATCATCTCCTAAAGATGTGAAAAGGGGTATTAGAGAGAATGTTAGTATTCATTCAAATCATGTCGAGTTGTGGAGATATTTTTTTAACAAAATAGAGAGTATAAAGTTCATAAAATCTGATTCTATATTGCAACTTAATAATGTACGTTGTATAAAAGGGTTTAAAATATCATTAAAGTCACTGTTAGATATTTGGGATATCCTGCAAAGGCATTGGTTCGAATATTTAAATTTGCGCCAGTTAAACCAAGATTCTTTAGAGAATTTATTCGGCTTAATCCGACAACATAGTGTTACCGATAAAAACCCAACCTGTACCCATTTTCTTGCTGCATTAAAAACAGCATTACTGTCAGGAATAACGGCTGCGCATAGCCGAGGTTCAAACTGCGAACCAGATTCTAATAATTTTTTTTTTTATTATAGTAGTATTAATTTTAATGAGCAATCACAAACCTCGACTAGTTGTATTAGTACTACTCAATCAATTATAGCCGATGCACCGGTGCTGTCATTGTCAATCAATACTTAGATGTGTGAATGAAATATGCATTATTATTTGTCTATTTACCCTGACTGGATGTAAAATCATTTTATATATTACGAAATAGCAGCGTTTTACCTGAAAATAAAACGCATATTAATTTACTTACCTTATTCGAAGCTTACTTATGAGATAGGGTCTTTGGTTTCCGCGTATTCTATATCTATCCTTTTCTTACATATATTGCCCTCCCTTTCACTTCACTTCACTTCCGCTGTGTTAGCACTCATAACGAGTGCGGTGTATTAATTCTTCATTGAGTCTCAACGCCAGGCAGAGCTTGGCTGTAAGCTTCGAATAAGGTAAGTAAATTAATATGCGTTTTATTTTCAGGTAAAACGCTGCTATTAATTTGACTTGACCGTTATTCGAAGCTTACTTATGAGACCTGTTTGTTATCGCCTGGCGGAAGTGATAGACGCCAATGTGATAATGATGTTGTTAATTAATCCAACACAATAGTTTGATCAGGAACTAGAAAATAAACCCAATAATAAATAAAAAATATTTATTGCTCACTAAGTAATCAAGTATATATTTTCAAACAATTGGATTAAATAATGCAGTAATTGAAGGTTGATCAGTAGAGGGCATAACTTCCCGTTGATAAAATTTCCTAAATGTATTAAGCGTCCGCCAATTTCCCCTAGCGAGAATCTCCTCCAGAGGATAATTATCGAACCAGTTTTTTGAGGCTACAGCAGACCTAACGCTTCCTGGCGGTGCTTTTATGCCTGCTTCGGCTAGGAGGGATTTTATCCAGCCTGCAATTAAGGTTTTTGATGCAGGTTTAGATTCACCTCTAACTTTAATAAATAAATTATTAGACCCTGCGGACTTTCTACGATTCTCAAGCAGAGTCTTTGTTCGTTGTACCCAGTAAGTAGGACTCAACATTTTATTCTCGAAGTTAGAAGATAGTTTCCAGCCCGATTGCCTATGGTCAATAGAATCAGTTTTTTGACCCATAAGCAGGCCACAAAATAATAAAATCATTTTGAAGAATATAACTATTTGAATCGACTCGTAGCAAAGTAAAGTCATGTATTCTTCTACCTGAACAAAGTAGAAGTAAAGCAGCTGTGTGTCTCTGGACTTGGAAAGCATTATTTTCATTAAAGATTTTCTTCTCTAAAAAACTACAAAGATCATTAATATTCCAAATTGGTGGTTTTATTCGTTCAATCGGATTTTGTAAAGCTATAGATCTTAAGATGCGTTTTACAAGAACATTAGAACTTAGCTGACCAGATGTTTCGGGGTTATAAATGGTTGACACTGCTGATTTATGCAGCAAAATAGAATTATACGATAAATTATAAACTAAATGAAGGTCAGACAAGAATCTCGCCAAATCAGAAGCTACTGGCTGCATGGGATCAATCTGGTGAGAGTTGCACCAATTAAGCCACCTTTTCCAAGCACTGTTATAAACTCTACGAGTTGAAGGACGCCATGACTTACCAAGGAGCTCTAGTTGACTGCTATTCCATTTATTCAGCATCCCAGACCACCCCCACATTTCCACACCTCCAGAGTCATGTCCCGGACGTTTGGTGGTGGCAGTCCTGTTGTCGTGTCGATCATGAACTTCTCCAGATGAGTCAATGTGAGCGGAGCTGCTAAGGCGCGAGATTCGATATCTGGACGCCAATAAACTCGTTCCCATCGGGGAGCTACTAGTAGAAAAGTCCCTTTTGCTTGGTTGAGGTGACTCAGCACTTTGGGGATTAGACATGGTGGAGGGAACACCCACGCCAAATTGTAGTTCCATTTTTGGGAGAATGCGTCGTGAAATAAGGCATGATTGTCGTTCTGATCTAGAGACACATAATTTAGTACCACATGAGCTCTGTTCGACGCAAACAGATCTATAAGGGGAACCCCCCATATGGAGAATATCATCGTTGTGCACTGCGGTAACAGACTCCACTCCGGGGACACTCGTGACCGTGACAGATGGTCGGCGTGAACATTGTACATGCCCGGTATATAGTAAATCTTCATGTGAATGTGAAAGGATTCTATTAAACAGAAGATTTTGTGGGTTAGATTTAACAACGGAACTGACCTGGTACCCCCTTCGTTTCGGAGGTATGCCACTACTGTCTTGTTGTCGCTTTGAATCATAATAGTCTTGTGATGCAGGAGCCGATAATGACCTTGTAAGATTTTTAGGATCGCCAACATTTCTTTTTGGTTATTAGACCGGAAATTGAGAGGTTGTCCAGTCGAGCACCCCACCCTATGTCCGAGGCATCTGTTGTGAGGAAATGAGAGGGTGGCGGAAAATGTATCGCCGATGATTTCCGACAATTCTGACACCACCATTTCAGATTGCCTATTGCCGCCAGAGTCAATGCACGAGGCAACCTGTGATTTTCTTTCAGCATTTTGTTTAATAAAATCAATAGTGCCCTGAAATTGAGTCTTCCTCTTGGAACTGAAAAACTTGCAAAATTTAGTAACCCTACTAGGCTCTGAAGTCTTTTTAGGGATGTGTGTGGCTTTGACAACATCAGATTTAATTTCCTCAGCAGATCTGGTATTTTGTAATCTGGAAGACGTTTGCAGTTCAACCACGGGTCCCACAGAATTCCTAGAAATTCTAAGTTTTTTGACGGAGTCACTATTGATTTTTGGTGATTTATCATGAAACCTAGAAATTCGAGGTGGTCTATGACCATGCTTACGTCTTTTTGGAGTCGGCTTTCGATCTGATGGGCCACTAAAAAATCGTCCAAATAAACGATTATCCTGACTCCTTTTTGCCTGAGTGTTTGCGCAACCCAATTTGTGAGTGTGGCAAAAGTTCTCGGGGCTGTGCTTAAACCGAAAGGTAAGCACGTCATTTGTAGCAAATTGTTGTTGTAAATCAGACGTAAAAATTTTCGGTGGCTTTGAGCCACAGGTAAATGAAAATAGGCCTGGGACAAATCGATTCAATCCTGTGGTTGTAAAAATCCCGGTATTTGATTTACATTTATTAACTTGAAACTCTTCGTTTCGATATATTTGTTCAGTGCCTTTAGGTTGAATATAAGACGAGCCGAGCCGTCGTTTTTGGGAATAAGAAAGATCGAGGAAAGAAAGCTTGGTGATACTGTTACCTGTTCCAAAATACCCTGGTCCAACATTTTGTTTATGGCAGACGTCATCGATACCGAAGGCCGCACATGCAGATGGGTTGCCAGGAATCTGAGAGGATGAGTAAGCGGTGGTTTTCGACAAAAGGGTATGCGATACCCGCTTATTATTTTTAAGATATAAGGTGGAGCTTTCATTAGTTCCCATTGTTTTCGAAATTGTAGAAGACGGCCCGCTCTGAAGGAGTCAATACTTACGTTGCTTGCTGTTATTGTTTGTCCAGGTAGACGATTTATTGTGTTTTCGCTTACTTTGTGTATTGTGATTCGTTCGGGCACGAAAATTATTATGAGTAGATGCTGTAAGCAAATCATTATGAAACTCGCGGTTACGAGTCTTATAAGCACCTTGTAAAGGTGTGTTTGGTTTGTACTGCCTCCCTGAGGAGGTAAATAATTGCTAGCACAGTGAGAGTGCGTAGTATAATTAGCATGAGCTGTTTTGAAATTAGCCTGCGAGGGCGTTATATATGGTTTTGATTCCCGAGTGTGGGCAAATGATTTTTTAGCATCTACCTATGAGGCAGATAAAGCGTCAGACCTCCTTGGCCAAAAACATTTACTAGGCCCCCCTGCTTTTTCTACAGCAGCTGTAAATTTTTCTGTATGAAACAGGTTATCGTATGTCGGTGGGATTTTCTTTAAGCAAGATTTCATCAGAGGGTCTCTAGTTTGTTTAATTACGTTATATCTACGCATTTCTAAAATTTCCGCACGATGACCACAAATAATCTGTAACATGTCTAAGGAACATTTATTGTAGGTACCTGAGGAAAAAAGGTTATTCACTTTTTCAAAAATGTTATCATAGTTTAAACTATTTTCATTCTTCGCCCACAAGAATAGTTCCTGAAATAAATCTTGTAAAGCCTCGTTTTGTTTGAGCATACACATTGTTAAGGCTGCAAAAGCCCTGTCCGCACACAGGAGGTGACGAGAAGACTCGAACGCCTTAACTTCATCATTGATTTCGATTTCAGTAAAACCAGGGGAATAATTGTACAATTTCTGGGTGTCCGCATATCTAATTTGATTCCAATCACTTTTATTTAAATGTTGTAAATCACAAAGTAAATTCAAATGATTTTCAGGAGTTTTAGGCGTTGATGGTTCTTTAACCTTCGTTTTTACAATTTGGAGAAAATCTTTGACTACCGGCACGTTAGCATTATCATCAATTTCTTGAGAATTAGATTCATAGAGATTGCCACTAACCTGGGACATCAGAGATATGGTATCATGGATATTATCATTGTTGAAACTCACGTTACTGCCACCATCTCTCTCCATTAATTTTTGACGAATATTGCGTACCTCTTCAACTAAACTCTGAAATTCGTGATTGGAATGATGTCTCCGTTTGCTTCTCTTCTTATTCTTACGTCGGCTTCTCTCAGCATTGCTACTGCTGGAAGAGGAGCTGCTATCAGAACTGGAAGTAGAAGAATACGAATTATATTTCGATCTTTTTCGATCTTGGCGCTTAGGAACCGATGAGGGGTTCGGAAGCAAATCAACGGAAGTTTTCTCATTGTTATTACGCGCTTCTTCCATATTCATTATCTGACAGATTTTAATTTATAGAAAAAGAATATAAATATTTAGAATTTAATTATTTGAAAAGGATTTTAATATTTTATATTTAAAGAGGGTGGATACGAAAATAATTTTCACGTTTGAAGCAAGAACTCGTTAAGACTGTTATTCGCAGCGGAAAACAAGACGCCAATGAAGAATTAATACACCGCACTCGTTATGAGTGCTAACACAGCGGAAGTGAAGTGAAGTGAAAGGGAGGGCAATATATGTAAGAAAAGGATAGATATAGAATACGCGGAAACCAAAGACCCTATCTCATAAGTAAGCTTCGAATAACGGTCAAGTCAAATTAATATATCAATTACATCAAAATAAAATGTTTTATTTTTTCCTACGACTAATAATATGGATGAGGATGTTTGACAGTGACACTGACATTTGATAGTGACACTGACATTTGACAGTGACACTGACATTTGACAGTGACACTGACATTTGACAGTGTCACTGACATTTGACAGTGACACACGTTTGGCAGTGACGGCAACGATGCCAACATTAGGTACAGAGGAAAAACGAATGTTTATTATGTTGGTGAAAGATGCAGTCTAAATGAGCTCAGGACAATGTATGGAGTGCCGACTCTTATTTATATGCTCTGTGACTCACACCACAACTTTCACCAACGTATGTACAAACTAATAATTCGTTCCTTTAGAATGCTGTATCCTGTATAATAACAGTTGCCGAAACGAACGAATGGTTACTAACCATTCGTCACTAATAAACGTCAGTGTCACTGTCAAATCTCAGTGTCACTGTCAAAGGTTAGTGTCACTGTCAAACGAATTAATGATGTACTGTATCGATATTTTGATACGACAAATACTAGTACGACAAATATTTATTTGTCGTAGGAAAAAATAAAACATTTTAATTTTGATGTAATTGATATATTTCATAACAGATAGAATGATTTTACATTCAGTCAGGGTAATTAAACAAATAATAAGCTCGAACATGCAAACATCTGATGACATTGAATTGGAAACAAAGTAGTAATTGATTAATAAAATTACAGTTGCTGTAGCTGAAGTAAACATCATATGTTTAATATGAGGGTTCGATACTCACCCGAGTACGATCATTTGTGTGATGAACAATATGTTTATAATAATAATATCTTGGGCACAATACACACAGCGCCCTCTAGTTCCAAGCTAAGCAACTAAATGTTTGTGTTATGGACACTAGATAGCGGAGATTAATATATATACTTTTCTTTTGTAAATACATACATATAATACATAGGAATATACCCAGACACCATACAAATATCCGTGTTTGCCACAAACATTTGTGCTCGGGTGGGAATCGAACCCCCGACCTCATTGCTGCAGCCGTTAATTTTACCAATGCGCCACGAGACCCGTCATTTGTATGGCGTTTAGGTGTTTTCTATAATATCATAAGTATTTACAAAAAAAAAACTTGAGAGGTGTCAAGGGACACCCGGATGTAACGAAGTTCCTTTCGATTAATTAGTGAAGGAATTGTAATAAAATTTTAGAACTAAAAAAAAACATACATAAAATATGAAAACATGGAAAATGAAACTTCAAAAAGAGTTCCGATACCGGGATTCGAACCCGAGCCCCCGTATGAGAGCAAGGTATCCCAGCCACTAGACCATTTGGGTAGTTATACAGTTTTCTAAATAAGCCGATACTTGAAAGTGCCATTTGGCATGGAAAAAGTGTCGTGACAGTTTTTTCCATCTAGCTCCCTTTCACAACGCGCGATAAGGAATTTCGTTCCAAAAGTATATAAGTCCGTTGTCTGGTTCCATAGCATAAGCATTTAGTGGCTTCACTATACTCACATTCGGAATACAGGTCGACTGTGGGATACCTAAAAGGTTTGAAGTTCATGACCTTAATTAAGTAGGGCTCGTTGTGCACGTTCTAGCTTAATGAGGTGAGTTTTACGTGCTTCGCCACATGAGGTGTACAAACAAACAGAAGACGAATCAATGATAAAATATATTCAGCTAGAGCGAAATAAACAGTCTTGAGTAGGGCAGGATCAGCCACGTGCCTAAGTTTCTTAAAGACATATCTTAAAGACATAGTTTCATAATCTCCCTGTTAATACATCTATATATGGACACCACGTCAATTTGTAATCAAGGAGAATGCCAAGATACTTAACTGTTTTAACCCCTTCCAGATAACCACAGTCGCATGTGTAGTAGTAGTTCGTGTTTTGACAAGAATTAATCTGTATTTTTATGTTTTGTGCCATTTTTAGTGATTGTTCAGTATTATCAAAAATTATAAATTCAGTTTTAGATACATTAAGTGTAAGTAAATTTTGACTAAGCCAATTTGCTGTCTTTTGGAGACCCATTTCAGTATAATACCTTATCTCATCCCATGTATTGCCGTGAAAGATTAGTGCCGTATCATCAGCGAATGTGAATATTTTACAATTTTGTATCTTTAGATTACATAAACTATTAATATAGATAAGAAATAAAGTGGGACCTAGCACGCTACCTTGAGGAACACCAAATGTTATAGGAGCATCAGTACTAAATAAACCATCTATTGTAACCCGCTGAGTTCTATTTTTTAAATAATCACAGAACAAATCTAGTGCCATACCCCTAATACCGATCTTTTCCAATTTTTTAATTAGGATACGAACGGAGACTGTGTCAAAAGCCTTGGCCAGGTCCAAAAATACACCAATACATTTTCCTTTGCTATCAATATGAGTAGCTACAAAGTTAGTAAGTTCAATGACTGCTTGTGCTGTCGATCTGCCCAATCTGAATCCGAATTGATTATGAGATAAAATTTGTAGTTTTTCTAAATATGCCAGTAATCTCTTGTTAGTATTTTTTTCTAATATCTTGGACAACACGGGTAGCACTGATATAGGTTGGTAGTTGCTAACACAGTCTCTGCTCCCTGTCTTAAAGACTGGATGTAAGAGCCAAATTGAAGAATCTTTTATTTCACCACTTAATTCTATGGTCATGTTGGAAACAACTGAACAAGAAGTTGAGTCGATAATTATGGACTTACGGCCGAAGCCAATAATCAATCTGTAGTTTAAGATTGAAGTCAATCTGAGATTACTTTGTATCTGACAAACGATCCTCAATCCTCGTGCCAATAACAAAACTTATCTATCCGTCTTACTTTCCAACCGCAGATAGCCGGTAAACCGTTCCCTCTTTACTGTTCCGTTTCACACAAAACTGTGAATAATGCTTTAAGTTTATTCCGCGTTATATTTATACGAAACTAATTCGGAGTGTTACAAATATTACATAGTACGTCAGGGGAAACTAATTTTGCGATTTCTTATAGAATAACACATTTATTCTACAAGAAAACACCGAATTAAATTCTTTATGTTTTAACAAAAGTTGTTGAAAGGAACGAAATTTGACATATCACAAACACAAATAAACATTTATTTATGAAATACGCCGCTGCATTCAAACAAGAATTTAATTAGCTGTAATTTTAGTTAGTTTTTTTAATAATAATCTAAATACAGTGAACATCAAATACGTTTGACATGAATATTGAATCTGTAAGTAATTTGTTTCTTTACAAAAGTATGCTGATCCGTCGCGTTCTCACATATCTTTCATGAAATTGAATTGTTATTTACAGATTAAAGGCAAACCTCTTACAAAGGAGGAAACTAGAGCTCTGATAGATTAATAGAAAAAAGCAAAATAATTACGACAAAGGCGACAAACGCATCAAATAATAAATTGAAGATGGAGGAATGGCTTCAAATAACAAATAACGCCAGCGCCGCGAATTGCAAAACAAACGCAAACGCTGCACTAAGATAAGAATAAACCAATTAAAGGTTAGTCATTGTAGTGTCATTATTTTAAGATATTGCTTGCCTTATTTTCATTGTTTAATTTACCTTTTTATTACTATTCATTTTAGGCTGGCGGTGGCCCTGCTGATTATATACCACCTGATGAAGTATTACACAGGATAACTGCATTACTTGGTGGTACTGCCACTGGCTTTACTGCTGAGCTTGGTGGTGATAGTCAAATAGTGCAAAATGGTGGTGGTGATGCCACTGTGTCACCCATAGTCGAGGCAGATTGCGTTATTGGGGATGAAAATAATAATATTATAGTTGAAATATATGATTTCCGAAGAGAAAATACCCCAACACAAAGCATTTAATTATAATCAAAATCTCAAATACTTAATATGTATGTGATAAATAGAGCAAGTAAATGTGATTACTTATCATGTATGTGATAAATTAGCAAATAAGTTTGATTAATATATATATGTATATATATAAATATCTGTGATAAATATAGCAATGAAGTGTGATTAATACTAATTTAATAAACAGTCACATTAATAATAAACATTTGTTTTATTCCATAGTCAAAATTACAGTTTAAATGTTAGTGTTAATACTAATAAAAAACATTGACTAGATCGATTCAAGTACAAATATTAAGTTACAAAAGTATTGTTTTATTTTCAACATTTTAATCACACAAAATAATTGTTTATTAGCTCAGTTCTTGAAATATTAAGTTACAAAAGTATTGTTTTATTTTCAACATTTTAATCACACAAAATAATTGTTTATTAGCTCAGTTCTTGATTGTGTATCTTGGTCCATATTTAGGTTCATATCAATAGAATCCGAGTTTGTCACTTCTAAGTTAGTTCAGTTAACCTCTGTAGGTATTCAATTATGTATTCTGCGTATATTGTGGAATACTGCTGTGGCAGTTATTATATGATGGACCTTAGGCAATAACAAGCGCATGGTAAGGCCCACAATAGGAAACTTGCGCTTCTATATACCGAAAGCTCTGAAACAATAGTAGTATACCTATAAAACTCATAACATTACTAGCTAGTCTGAAAGAGTCAGTTTTAAAGTAAGAATGAAAAATGCAAGAGTAACACAGCATATATACAGTGTAAAAGCAAAAAGATGTAGGAGTTGAGGAAGGGCACAGCATACCATAAATGACCAAGTTGAATGTGTCCTAATGTGACGTCAAAGAAACAATAAGTATTTATGAAAAGAGTTATGAAAATCGAATAAGCAAGAGAGATATATAAGAACAGTGTCTTATGCTTAGATTCTGTTCTTTCTGCCTACTTCACAAGTTATTTGGCCTGAAGTTGATTTAGGTTTACACACTTCAGCATAACATCTGTATTTTTCAATTGTTACCTTTGTATGGTGTTCCTGGTTCTGATGTGTGCTTTGTTATAGTTATGTTCTGCCAGAGTAGACGGGTTCAAAATTGGTGTCAATAAATAAAATCGGTTTGGATAAGCACTATCACCAAGCATCCAGTGGTTACCAAAGTGACCTGGCTCACATTTAACTACAAAGAAAATATAATGAATTAATAAATAAGTTGTTTTGATAATTTAATTTATTAAATTAACTTTCTGTATTTAAATTATGGACAATGATGTACTGATCATATAATTTGGCAATTGCATGCGATACATCATTCACTATTCTTCCTGGTGTTGATTTGGATACTCCCAGAAAGTCTGCGACAGAAATTAACATTGTGGCTAATGCAAAAAACCTCAATGATAGTAATAGTTAATGATATTCGTATTGCAGGAATCACGAATGCAATGCAATACGAATATTGATTATTAGCGTTGGTATTGATTAGTATTTATGACACTGAAAGATAAATTGCAAATACATATTTGAATAGACAAACCTTGTGGAGGTTACCTACTCTGATATGTGGCACTATTTGAGTAAGCAAAGAATTCACAGCTACTTTTGACAACCGAAATCTAAAAGTAAAATCGGCATCCTCGAGGCTCTGCATATAATTTACCCTTTTGAGTCTAGTAGGAGCAGCTCTCATTTCGGTATCGCTTTCGCTATCCCAGTCTGATAGCAAAGCAAGGACTTCCAAATATCACTATCACTGTACATTTTTAGATTATTTCAATAAAATTTAATGTAATCCTATCTCTAAACCAAGGAATTACTCGGATTGAAATCTAAGATTGATTACGGTGATCGATGTCAGTGTCTAAACCATCGGATCGAATATTGGCACGCGCAAACTGTCATTTTAGAACAAATTTCAATCTCTAATCTCTGATCCGCCCTCCCAAAGATAGATTGATTCTAGAGATCGCTTATTCAATCCATAGATTGATTATTGGCACACTTATTAACAGAAATGGATTGAAATATTGATCTTAGATAGCAAAATTTGGATTGGGATTGATTATTGGTTTCGGCCGTTAAAAACTAACAGGTTGGGACAGAATTTCTACAAAACTAATAAAAATGACAAAAAAAAATATTGTTCCACTAATAACTCGTATCGCCAACCTTTCCATACAAACTGGTGTTTAAGTGTCTACGACAGACACTTAAACACGTTTGGGAAAACACCAACATCCCTTGCGAGGAAAAATAGACGGCGACTTTTACTTGTTAAATCCTCTGAAATATAAATTGGTGTTTGTTCTCCCGTGAATCCTATATCAGCAGAGTTTAGGCGTTGGTTAGGATGCTGTACCTTGTAAGATTTGTATGATGTTGTTATTTAATATGACGGAAGTCCATTCGGCAATTATTGTGCCTTTTCCTGACTTCGCATTTACTCGGAAAACATCTCTTTTCGGACTTTGCAAGTATTTTGTACAATTTTGCATAGGTCGGTCTTTGTTTCAGCTTTGGTTGACATTGGTATGTTTCTTATTTCAATAGTCGATGATTTTGAATTTCTTTGTATGTCTTCTAGTGACGATTCAAGCATAGCTATCTTTAATAAGTGTTGTTTACGTTCATTCTCCCAGGCTTAAACTTTTTTCTGCACATCTTCGTATTGTTTAGTTATAAAAAGCAAACTTTTTTCAATTTCTTCGTTTGTTTGTTTTATTTCGGTGTTTTGTGCTTTTATTTCACCAATCTCTGATATAAGTCTATTCAGCAGACCGTTTTGGGTTTCTTCCTTAAAAGAAGAGAGTTGTTCATCGCTTGATTGGCGTTGCCGTTTACTGCGTTGGGATATAAAAGACGGTGTAGAAATTCCAGGAGGGATATTCGTGACATCTGAATCTGATTCGGTATGTTGCAAGCCACTCCCTGTAGGCGATCTCATCATTCTCGACATAACCACAGTTCAGTTTTCTTTTTGCCGATGTTCAAATCTAAAGTGGTCGCAGAGCCGATGATGTACTGGTTGTCTCGCTCGCACAATGTTATCGCTAGTGTACAACCCTTGACTTTGCTACGCGCCTAGTACTTTGCAAAAATTAAATTTAGAATTTATTTATTCAAAATCTTATATCTTTAAACGAGCAATTCTTGTATATATATATATATGTATATATATATGTATATTAATTGGAACTCGGAATCGGCTCCAACGATTTTCATGAAATTTAGTATATAGGGGGTTTCGGGGGCGATAAATCGATCTAGCTAGGAATCATTTTTAGAAAATTTCATTTTATCGTGTTTTATCGATAATCAACTTAAACATCAACTTACTTTTTGGAATTCCTGACATCTATTGGCGAATGCTATAATTATTTTAAATTGTGAGCAACTAACTTGCTTTAACGACAACAACACTAAAGCTATTCCAGCAGATGGCGTTGTTTATAAAAAAAAAGAAAATACCGAGCAAAGCTCGGTCATCCAGATATTAAATATAATTTATGAAACATTAATTAGATACGTGCACACGTCTACACTCCAAGGCGGGCAGCGGGGAAGACAGATGCACACATTGTACACAGGAGTCCGAATGGTATAAGCTTTTCCATTGTAATAATGTACGAAATAATAAACTGTGATATAGTCGGGCAACATTTGATAGTTCATCAAAATTCTACAACGTAATTTTGTAACGGCGGGCATTAAATAATATATTTTTTCGTTTTGTTAGAACCGCACAATTTGCTTTACTTTTTATTTGTATTTACATAATTACAATTACATATTTACTATAGTAGTGACCGATAAAAGATTTTTCATGATTTACTTTCTTGAGTCAGGATTATTGCCAACTGTTGCTAACATATTCATCCTACGAGAGGCAAATCGCGCAACTCTGCGCACGCCGCACTCTGCGCCACGAGGACATGTACACGTTAGGACACGATAAACGTCTCACGGGTTAAGGTTGTTGATAAACAATAGAAATGATTAATTGCTAAATATAATTTAATTGCTCTGATTAAATAAGGTACATCTTGAGTACAAGACGATACTTTATATAATTTCTAGTATCTGTTATAACAATGTAAAATAATTTAAACTAGCCATTTCATCAATTATTCACAAGTTTCGAAGGCATGAAAAAAGATAAATAATTTATATCAAATATTTTTATAGAAGTCTGAAGATTTATTTGTAGAAGTTATGTAAATATTTTTATCAATCAAGAGACCTATGGAGCAAACTTCAGCAAGTTGATCCAAGTAAATACAATCATCCTTTCGAAGCTTGTGAATTAATGCATTTATTTATTGGTTACCTGATTTCCCACACTCTAAATATTTCAAACAGCACAATAATAAAATATTACTAACAAACAGGTGAACAATACAAAAAATAAAATATGATTGTATTAAAATAAAATATAAGTCATTTAAAATAAGACCAACATTTTCCGGCTACGTTAGCGCGAATCAGACATAGGAATCGCGTAAACAAATTATCTTAGTGTTCATTGATATGCTATGCGATAGAAATTGGCGCTAACGTCGCAGCAAAAAGTAACACATAACTCATGAACAAGCTATTCTACAATCGTTGGTTGCTTATTGTTACGTAATACCCAAGCTTAACATTTAGATAATATTAAGCGACGAGAAAAACTCTCGTCGCTTAATATTATATCGCTATTATTTTTTAGTAATAAATTAATAAATAGTTTTTTTAAATAGAAATATTTTAAAAAAGTACCATCGCCTCATACTGCTTTAAAATAAATTCAATTTATTAAAGCAAAATTCTATGAGATTTTCAACAAATAAGTACAGTTGTCAACAGTGGTGTTTAAAATATTTAGAGTGAGACATGAGTCATAGTAGAAAAGTACAGGCGATTACATATTTAAATATTCGATTCTTTAATATAAATAATGTTAGTTAAAATATATAGTGTCTTTTCATTATTGTACGTGTGCAAAATAAACCGGTGCTTATAATTATAACAAACGAAACATAGCTTACTGACTACAAGAGTAAGATCATTGTATTTCTCCTTCGCTTTAGAAACGAATATACGACCTTGAAATGTATTAGTTATTTGTTAATTCTTCATAGAACATGTTTGATTTAATTACAAAAGTTTCCCCGACTATGCCAAAAAGAGCGCAATGATTTAAAAATCAAGGTCGTAAATTCTGGCACACATTTCCAATGTCACTTCGTAAGTTGTGTGTAATAGTTATAGGTGCCTGGCAAGATTTTATGAAGCGCTTCTTAGCCAAGGATAAACATATTAACTTATATAGTAAGTTATTAGTTCACATTGAGAAGCATCTTTGACAGTTTATAAAATAGAAACATGTCGGGCTTTTATCTAAATTAAATTATATATTATATCATTTACATTTATTTCATGATAATTTCACCCGATTGTAATAAAAATTGGAGCTCGAACAGAACAAAAACTTCAAAATGAAATTTCTTCAATGCATAAATGAAAAAGCCCATGAATACACTTGAAAAGCTTACTGTTCAGTGTAGTTGCTATTTGTATGCGTATTAGCTGCTACGTATAGTTACGTATTGAGAGACATCTATTAAGAGAAAGAAGAACAGATAATATCTACCTATAACTTGTGCACTTGTGAAGCCCAATATGTTTCTACATATACATACAATAATATCATTTTCATTTAAATACTACTTACATTACACAAACTACATACTACTATACAATCTGCAATAAATTAAAACTTTTCTTATCTCACCCACCTAATTCGGCATCTTATATTCAACAAATTTTACTTAAATATACATATTTTTAAAACCACAATTGAAATCCTTCTCTAAAAATACGCTTTATCCAGTACGCTTCCAAACACTAAATCACAGTCCAATCGAGTTATGAGAAACGTCCATGTGTCAAGTGCAGTATCTCCACTCCTATATACAATAAATTTAGTATTATTAAATACTACTATAAGCATGTCACCTACATCACATAATCTTCTCCTACAACTGTCGGATTTATTAAAAACATCTTGTATTCTGTATGAAATTAATTGCATTATATATTAAACTTTTAGCCGATCCAGCGACGAAAATTTTCATGGCCGTCTACTGTTTTCTATTAATAATATAATAAATAATACTTTGTTTATTGGTTTCAATATAAAACAGCAATTACAAGAATATTTTCTTTTTAACACGTAGAAATTTTTTGTATTGCGATTATTTTAACTAAACTTTTTTTTGTATATAATCTTGAGTTCTGATATTTCATTCATACCATTTGAAAATGATTTACAATATCATTATATATTAAGTGATTGATTATAAATGGCTTTAAATTTATAATCTCTGTTCTAACAACAAATTAACCAATTCTAGTATTAGTAGTTGAGTATTATCCAAATTTTTTCTTGCGGTTATTATAATATCAGACGAACCATGATTTGATAAGAAAATAAAACAATTTTCTTAAATAAAATAATGTGTTATGCAAAGATCTATCATCAAAAATAAAAAACAATTTCGAAAAGTCATTGATGTGAGCCAGTGTGACGATTCGAACCCGGACCTCGGGATCAGAAGCCGTGTGCTCAACCACCGAGACTAATTAGGTGTGTTATAGTTATATTTTCAAATATGTGATCTCGGCTATACCAAAAACATGATGATATGATTACAGTATGACGTATTCACTACATTACTGTACAGACATCACTTCAATCCCGACACCTCTTTTTACGCTCCATTCGCATAGGCCAAATTCATCAAACTGTGTGCATATACAACTATAAGTATTGTTAGCGTGAACCACTAATATTGTGAAGTGCGTTGTCCAAGTTATATAGTGCGGAGTCGTCGCCTGCAGCCCTGGGGCGGGTGGGGTCAGGGCGTGCGCGGGTAGTCCATGGTCTTGATGTAGGCGACGGCCGCGCAGAACTGCGTCCACCAGTACAGCGCCTCGCCCGCCAGCGCCGCGCCGCCCAGCGCGCTCACCAGCTCCAGCGTCGACAGCAGCGACGGAGGGTTCACCTGCAACGTGCCACCGCACTTACTGTATCGAGGATTCTAAATAAAAGGCTTTTTTATGCGACAGGAGAGCAAACGAGCATGCGTGTCACCTGAGGGTAAGTGACCAGCGCCGCCCATGGACGCCAGCAACACATATAGTGTTCCAGTTGCGTTGCCGACATTTGAGGGGATAGTAGTAGGGTGGGGAAGGGCGGTACGGGTACCTCCGGGTACCTCTCTCACGGAACGAAACGTGACATGAGCCACTTTACGTCGATCTTCTGAGAGGTCGTGGTATTTCACCAATCGAGCTGGCCCATTCATGCAGCGAACTGCTTGGCTCTACCACTGTTAGAATCATATTATATGCATATGATCTAATCATAGTTGATTTGGACGACTGATTTATATATTTTATGCATGCCAGTCGATGGAATATATTATGGTGAAGAACTACAATATTACATACTGAGACCTAGTTGTACCCATATTTGCAAAAGAAATAATTTTATTGTTTGATTAATTTCAGTTATTCTTTATAACACTATTTTTTTTTATATATACATTTTATTGTAATAATAAAATAAATATTATGATAGCA
The DNA here is from genome assembly GCA_905147225.2 of Euproctis similis. NCBI lineage: Eukaryota > Metazoa > Arthropoda > Insecta > Lepidoptera > Erebidae > Euproctis > Euproctis similis. Next base: position 3,252,026 of record LR990103.1, read on the forward strand.
AAGTCTCGGTGGCGCAGTGGGCGAGCGCACTGCCTCTGATCCAGAGGTCCGGGGTTCGATTCCAGACACTGGCTCACACCAATGACTTTTCGAAATTGTTTTCGGAAGTTATGTGTGATAAATACCGATGACTGACAAACTTTGTGCCCGGTATGGCAATAAGTTCGCCACCTATTCCATTTGGGACGTAAACATAACGGCGAGACGAGGCTTAACAGCCGCTGCCTACACCTTCGGGTAACAAAAGGCGTGAAGTTATGTTATGTTATGTATATTATGATAAGACTAAATTACCTTGAGGATGACATAAACTAATACGGGTGTGAGATCATCCGCTGACGGGTTGCTGCCTTCGTTGAGGCCGAGCACGGCCATTATTGAGGTGATGCACCGCATTATACATTGCAACTGGAAACATGTTAAAGTCGAATTATAGATGTGCATGTTGCATTGTCGTCTGGATGAATTAGCTAGAACCACGGATGTGATACGGGATACGAGTTGGCGTCGTATTTGTTGCCCTGATATGTTCAATTTGGCCCCATGTGTGAACGACGCCAAAGTGCGTTCTCCCAGTCGTTCAGTAACTGTCTATATGCAATTGAATTGTTTTCGTAAATTCCGAATTATTCCGTTGTTTCCGAAAACACTTCGCTTCCTTAACTGCTAACATGTGTACATAGTGACCATTTGATACACAATCCTCAGACTGATACTCTTTTTATATTTGTGTACAATTTATAAGTTTATGGGTGTTTCTGTTATGTTTTTAGTGTGCGTGTAAATATGAATGTGTGCATATATATAACTTTTGTCAATGTATTAGTAAATTAGGTAACACTTAACAAATGAGCGGCGACACTGGGACTGTAACAATAATTAAGCATCTGAGTCATATCTTTTGTGTATGTATGATACGGACAGTGACCATCATGCAGGTACGCAATGCTTCGCCACTCGTATTATTGTGTGCAATGAATAAGTGAATGTTTCTGATATGTTTTTAGTGGTGGCTCTTGTGTGGTGGTTCTCGGTGGCCCAGTGGTCGAGCACACGGTTTCTGAATCCAGAGGTCGCAGTTCCTGACAGTGGCTCACACCGACTACTTTTCGAAATCGTTTTCGGAAAGTTATGTGTGATAAATATCGATGACTGAAAACTTTATGCCCGGTACGGCAACAGGTTCGCCACCTATTCCATTTGGGACGTAAACATAACGGCGAGACGAGAGCGGCGAGAGTTACGTTTTCAGTGTGCACGTGTGAGAGCCGTGTCCATGGCGGTACCTTGTCGCGCGGCGTGCGGAACACGGGCAGGTGGCGCAGCTGCGCCTGCGCGCGCGGGAACGGCGCCGCCCACACGTGGCGCGGCGCCACGCCCAGCGCGCGCGCCCCGCCCCACGCGCACACGCGCCGCACGTGCTCCGACAGCACCCTGCCACACACACACACACACACATTACAACACTGTGACAAACTAGCTGACCCGGCGAACTTTGTTCTGCATCAAAAATAGTTTGGATTTAAAAAGTTCAATTTGTGCTATTTATCGGCATGCGTCTTGGCCGGTACTACTGAGCGACGCAACTGCTATGTCCCGCTATGTTAATACTGTAATATCTTCGTAAACATTATTCATGCTGTAAAGGGCGATACCCTTTACAGCATGTAATTTAAATGAATATTTACTCATTTGTATTATGAAGTGATTTGTGCAAATATTGTTGCCTCCATGAGACGACGGCTTCAGGACTATATTAATAACGATGAAGGCAGATGAAGTAGTAGTTTAGTGATTCGCTTTCGTGAATAAACATTATATTATGACAGCTTTATTACAGTAAAAGTAATAAGTTAATTCATAATTGTAAGATTACATTATTGAGGTTTAAGTTTCTTCTTTTGCATGAGAAAATAAGTAAATTAAGCTATACCTAAACCTAAATAGACGGTAAGAGCACAACATAACCTTATTGTAAGCGCATCTTAAAGTGATTTATAAAATGAGTCGCATAAAATTCAATATCATAAATTTTGTTCTATGCATTGGACTCTAATAATTAATGTATAAAATGTTAGTCACATAATTTGTCCTCATGAATGTGAAGCATGTGTAAATTTATTTAGGTTAAATAACCTACTTATGTCATATCTAACAATTTCTCTTTTGCCCCCCCTGCCCCATAAAAAGATACATAACATAAACTTTCCCACCCATGCCACTTTCTATCCTATATTAAAGGCCGAAAATCCAACTATAACACTATCATCTTTCATCTATCATCTATCTCTTTGCCCCTATTCCATAAAAAAGATACGTACTGATCGCGCGCTATGTCCCCGTCGCCATTAGGAAACAGGACGTGCAGATAGATCCGAGCGAACGCGGCCCGCTCCACTGTGAGCTCGACACTTTCCAACAATGTTGACGAAGCACCTGATAGCATAATTATAAATGTAGAATACAGGAGGTTAGCAAACATATTATTAAAAATCTTCACAGATAAATAGTTGAATAACTCACCTTCCCACGAAGGGTCTGCTTTCACTTCAGCTGTTATAGCTTTAATGATAGCAGTCAGTCTTGATGCCTTCTCATCCATCAGCTCTCCTCCTAACAGAATTACCATTATTCAGGTTAATTATAAAAAAAAAACCATCGAACTGTAAAAGGAATTTTCCTTTGGTTAAATAACAAAATCATCGGTCTACTATTAGTGATGATTTTGTTATAATATATTTTACCGAACGAATCTGTTTTGTAACAGGAAATTTACTAAGCGCTTGTACAAATAATGATGAAAAATATTATCTATTGGACAAAGTAATTTTTAGTGTGTCAATTAAAAATTCAAAAATAATTTCTGTAAATTGTTATTCGATTATAATTCGGACCAGTTAGTAGTCCAAAATATGACGCGGAAGTTCCGCATACCGTTGTGCAACACATGGTTGTCGTGCGCGTGGTGGTGCCTCGCCAGCCTGCGCAGCGAGTTGGACCGCTCCAGCTGCTCCAGCACGCGGGTCGACGCGGCCGCCCGGCAACACCACGCACACTCCTCACGGACTTGCTTTATTTGCCTGGATCGACAAAAGCAATATATTGGTGAACTGCTTTATGTAAATTATGTGTTGCATATTGGATTAGAGTTTGTGTCGTATTAAATAAATAATACATTCACATACTAGATAGATTTTTGGAATCGCTTAATATACCGGCTGGACCTGGCTTTTCGCTCGATGAGAGAGGTATCCGGAGGCTCCATTCCTCCCCACTCCCTTTTTATTTCTGATTTACTTCATTGAACATAAAGCGGTACAATCTGAGTTGTAAGTCGGCGGTAGTCGCTCACCATCAGGTGACTACTCGCTCGTTTGCCCCCATATCCCATGATAGAATACATATTTTTGTTTAGACGTTCTCAGAGTTACAATCACAACTCCAACAGTTGATATAGAGTAGTGAAACGATAATAAAGCATATCGGGAGGCGGTACTTGTGCAGCGCGCGGTGGTGGTGCGCGCGCGCGGCGCGGCACGAGGCCAGGTAGGCGGCGTAGGGCCGGCGCGCGCCCAGGTCGGCGCGCAGCGCGCCCGCCAGCCGCGCGCCCGCCGCGCCCCCCGCGCCGCCCGCGCCCGCCCCGCCCAGCGCGCGCGCCAGCTCCTCGCCCGCCGCGCCGCCCGCCCACCGCACCCACTCCACCAGCGACGTGCTGCTGCAGCGCTGGCGTGCAACAACGACGCATGCGTTATACTTAATGCACTACAACTTATAGTGTAATCGAACTAATAAAAAAACTGATTTGCAAAAACTACAAAATACCGGAACATTTATGTAGTATAATCAACTTATATAAGAAAGAACTGGTCCCAAGTAAAAACCTTGAGACACAGAGCTGCAAAATAATCTTCTAACAAAGATCTATAGAGGGTAGAAGTAAGGAGATCCATCTTGTACTGGGGATTAGTCCAAAAAGCGTCCACTTGTAAACAACGAATTATATTATATTTCTCTTGACTTCTGCAGTAAAGAAATAAGCAGTACATATTTAATATCTCTACTATTTACGTAGCCAACTGTAATTTAGTAAATAAAAATTTCTTTTGTTCAGTGAAAAGTTGTCCAGTGGACGAAAATTGAAAAGGAAAGGAATTTATTTGGGCCCAAAGTAGAAAGTATAATATAATATATACGTATAATCAATTTATATTAACAATTTAAAGATACAGAAGTTCACTACTTTGTAGTTTTTTATAATAACTATCAGAAAAATTATCGAAAAAAATATTTATCAAAACGCATAGTGAAAAAAGCGGAAGATTTCTTTCCTTTTTAAATTTATTACTACTCCAATAACTTGTGGCGCTCTTTCTAAAATCCTTTCACTTTCTACTTTAGCGCCACCTTAATTTGTTCCCTTTCAATGGACACTTAGTAATAAACTGAAAGAGTCCTTCTTTAGTTCTAGTCTCCATATCCAGATCTAAATAGATCAAAATCTAATTGTAAGTAAATACTCTTCTTCGGAGCTTGTCAGGTAAATATGATTTATTATTTATTATATGCCAATACAAATGGAGCAGGTAGATTCAGTAGAAACATGCTTGAAATGAAAAAAAATCTCTATTAAACATAGCTTATTAATTGATTTTAATACAATGAAACTCACATTAGGCACATAGTCGACACATTGCAGGTCGGAGTTGGACAACACCATTCGCAATTTCCTCTTCATAGTGTCGAAAACTTCGGGATCGTTCAGATCAACTACACCCTCGGTTCTGGGAACAAAAGCAAATATTTTATGTCTCAAATATAAAAGTTTTATATTATAGGTTAAAAAAAAACACGCTACGGAGAAATCACCCATTAAAAGTGGTTAGATTACAGTAAATATTTGCTTGGGTTTTTGTAGGACATATTACTTGGATAAAAAGGACTAAAAGAGGTTAGAAAAAATAGCTAGCACAGTACCGGTGCGCAGCGTCGGTGACGTCCACGTGCACGTCGGAGGCGCGGCGCTGCGTGCGCTTGTGGCGCGCGCCGCTCGACTCCGCCGAGCCCTTGCGCCGGTACTTGGCCAGGATGTCCTCCGAGCTCTCCGCGCCCGCCCCGCCCACCGCGCTCGCCCCGCCCCCCACACTCGCCCCGCCCACCGCCTCCCGCGACCCTTCCAAACTCCTCGACTCTTCCTCCGTTAGTTTCACTTCTAAGGTGATAAACGTTACACATTTCACTTTTGAGAAACATGTTTTTGTGCCAGTTTTAAACACAATAAACTCATTTAAGTTTAAAAATAGAATATACAAGTGAAAAGGCAAAATATGATTAACTCTGTGCAGCTGATAAAATTAAAAACAAAAGAAAACGCGACATTACCATTATGATGGTGATGGGACCTCCCCTTTTGTCTAAACATCTTGATTTTGTGCAGCAAGTTGCCACCGGATCGCTTCACGTTGTTCTTCAATTCATCCAAGTTGCCAACTAATCCATCCTCTCCCATACGCCTCCTATGTCACGAATGAATTTAATAGCAAAAATAATGACAAATTCATTCAATAAATGTTCAAAATACATAGGGACAGACCTCTGAGACTTTTCAGCGGTGGCATCAAAGCTGATACTCTTAGGTATGGCCCCAGTGGAGACATTCTTGACAGGCGGTGGACTGATTCGTCGCTCGGTCACATTCTCTGAGTTCACATCTTGACTGGAACTCTTATCAGACACAGAAGTCTCGGCACTGTTTACTGACAATGTACTCAAACTAATATTGTTTGTGGTGCCATCTCTTTTCTTCTCGATTTTGGACGAACTAATACTAACGATACTAGTACGGATCTCCGATTTGACAATCCGAGATGCGATATTGTTGACGAGATTCGATGAAGTGGATATCGTCGCTGAACTCATTCGGCTCATCAAATCTGTGATGGTGGACCTGGATTCTGGCTCGGCTCTTTCTGTATCGATTCCCGAGTCAAACCGTCCGTACATCGCGTTGAAGGAGCTCTCGCTCGAATTGAGCGATCGATCCATGAGATCGTTGTCCTCGTAAGGCTTGGAGGAGGAGGGCATGTCGTACTTGGATGTGGAGGGGTAGGGTCTATCTGGGGAATGATGCTGGGTGGGAAAACTGTCATCCACCCATTGGCTGGTCGCATCTGATTGGCTACTCCCTTCTAAAGTCGATTCTGTTTGTGTGCCATCGCTAAAAGAAAGTAAACAATTGATTTTAGTTCAGTATAGGCAACCAATAATGACAATGGTCCAAGTAATACGTGAGCGTGTACGCACAGGTGCGGGCGCGGCGGCACGAACTCGAACCCGTCCGCGGCGCGCGCGCCCGTGCCGGGGCTGTCCGGCGCTGTGGTCGCGTAGCACGTCATCACCTAGCAATAGAACATTGCGTGTCAAGCTTTTCCATATATGTACTTCATTTAAACAATCGTGGCGATAAGCAAGGTATTTTTTTAGTCTCCACCCCAAAAAGTTCACAAAAATTTGTAATAATCGATGGTCATAAAAATGCATGTAGATATAGATATTTACAGATAGAAAAAAGTAAGAATAGAAATTAGCTTATTAACGAACAAAATTATACAACTTGTTAATTTCAATGCGAGTTTTGGTGTTGTTGACGAACAAACGGACAAGCGTGTAATGTACTCACCGGGTACCCATTGACTAGGATGCTCTTTCTATTCTCGATATTGTATGGCGGGTGTGTTTGTGGTGGATGAGAAAGATCCAGCTCCCCGCCACGAGAGAGCGCTGCCGTTGCTGACAAGTAACCGCACCCAGACCTGAGTATTATAGAAATACGGGGTTTATGGAGCTGTGGGATACCACCAGTAGTAACAAATACTGTGGACAGCAAAATGAAAGACAGTGAAAACAAAAGGAAAGACCGATTCCTAAAAAATACACTGATATTACCTATTGAATACTTGTATTTTTTTATAACTACGCAAGCTAGCGCTCGCTTTTACTTTATTTAAGCGATAAGTGATAGTCTGTGATAGTCTTAAATATAGCCAACAATAACCTGTTCGTTAAATTTGGTCGTGAGCTGTGTCTCGGACTGTTCATGTTGGAGACCTCCGAACGTTTCTCATGACCATTCTGAAAGAATAACAAAAAAATTCAACATTGTTTGCAAACATTATCGATAGATGGCGAAATTGATTGTTACACTAACTTTATTAATTTCTATAGAGTTATGGTGCTTTATTACATTCTATTGAAGCGAATGCATCTTGGTCTCACTGTCTGTCTGTTACTAAATCAAATTTGATCTATTTAAATTAAATCTTGTATATCTTAAATATCTCTTGAGTGTATGAAATGTAGTAAGGATAGAAAGCTTTCAATAACAATAATGTAAATTACCTGATGATTGGTTCTGAATGTGGGCGCATCGTCTTGTTGGCTCGGGCGACGGGGCCACGAGGTGTCAGACCTTGCCGCAACAGACACACAGTCATCGGTGTCCACCTGTAACAGGTGCAGGTAATATAGATATAATAAAATAAAAAACACAGTTATTCAAAACTATCTGGGTAAAAGAAGGCAAAACAGCAAGCGGGTAAGCGGGTGGTAAGCAAATAGTGCCGTCAATGGACATCTAAAATATATATTTTTTTAATTGCTACTATTTGGCGCCATTTTTAGTAGTTACTTTGTATAGTACAAAGTAACTACTAAAAATGCATATTTATAGAAAACTTGCAATGAGGTTTGTCATCTAGTTATTGGTATGTCCAATTGTGCTTCACCTCTGTGTTCCTGTCGCTGTCAGACGCCAGCACGTCCATGCTCCAGGCGGACTCACTCGCTGTCTCCGACACGTCCGGCGCGTTCGAGTTGTTGGCGTCCGCACCTTAGTAAATACAACTAGCTTTATACTATCAAGTGTAAAAATTTCTAACTTGACCAGATTTTCTTTTAAAAAAGCAATTATAATTTTAATAAATTACCATACCTTGGCCGGCAGCGACTTGGGTTTGTTCGCACGAGTCTCCGATGGTCTCCGAGTCTGAAGCCAATACGTCAGTACTCCAAGTATCGGACATTATGCTGATGGTCTCGTCACCTTCCAGAAGTTTCTGAAACAATAGCTTGTTGTAGCTATCTATAGGTCTGAAAGCAAAAGTAACCCAGTATTTGACCAATCAAACGTGGTTAATTAGATGTAATATGATATAATATACAATTTTTGATGAATTAATCCAGAGCCAACGATTGGTCAGTTTAATCTAAACAGATAAAATCAATACCCTGATCTCAAATTTGCAGAATTTATCCTCGATATCGTTTCTCGTTTGTTTCATCATCTTGGCCTGAGCACTCGCCGTTTGGTTCGATGGAGCGTGTTGCGGGAGCCTGGGGTATGAAAAAGTGATGTCATTAATCAGGTTCTACTAAATGATGCGGATCGAAGGACATTTGAATAAAATAGAAACATGTCTTTATAAACTCGGTATGGTGATAGGTGGCGTTGTTTGAAATACACCCGAAACAAATAGAAATGTGAATTCATGTTACCGCCTATTTTGTACATCACCGGCAGGGTCACCGTCAGTTACTTGTGATGAAGGAGTCTCGCGGCCAGAAATGTTTGGACTTCCACGGCCACTTACGTTGGCTGATACCTGAAGAACAAAGATGCGTCAGGTAAATCAAGTTACTGGAGAAATCAAACCGTCTGACTAGATTCTTTTTTGTAACCATTTCTGAACGATACATGTATAAATAATGATGTCTTGATATTGTGGTCACGTAGATATAGACCCATACCATATCTGACAGATTATCATTCTGATCCTCAGTCTCCAACTCTAAGCTGGACGTGACGCTGTGATTTGAAGCAGCTTCAGATACCGCCTCCAGATTATCTGATGTATTCCCAAGAGAGACCTCATCGTGTGACACTGAAAATCTGAAACAATCACACTGATTTGAAGTCTCCTGCAGCAGAGTGGATCATGGGTGCAACTAAATATTTTGTATGTCTGTTACCTGGTCCTCTTCTGTACGGGAGCTCCAGGCCCCGTTACCGCGAGCGCGGAGGCCGTCTCGTCTGCGTCCCCGGCCTCGGACCCGCCGTAGTAACACTCTAGCACCTTTGATTCGGGGACTAGACCTGCCACAACAAAGACCGCGTATATAAATGTCTATAGAAATATATTTAAAAAAAATCGTGCTTAATCACATATGAAATGCAACGGATCGCTGTTTGTATATCGAAGATAAACGCAGTGAACTGCGTGACTCCACCGCTGTTCTATGATCTAATGAATAATATGTTTCAATGCAATAAATGTGTTCAAGAGTCAAGCAGCCAGCTCGAGTGATGTTGCTGCAGGGCTGGCTGCATTGATTTTATATTAGCTGCTAATTTTATTTACCTTTAAGGTTTCATTGATTTGAAATAAGGATAGCTCTCTCTTCGACCTGTTCAACAATGCTGATTATAGTCTCTTTTCCATGTGGAACAAGTCCCGGGCGAAGGTAGTATGTAATATAAACTCACCAACATACTCGTGCTCCTCAACGTTGGCCAGCTTTATCATGAGCACATCCAATCGTTCCAAGTTGACTTCGTCCTTGCTGCAGCCGTTGATACACCTGTCATCGCCGAAGGACGCCAGCGAGGAGTTGGAGCTGGCCGAGCGCGGCAGACGCGGCTTCGGCACCTTCGCCAGGATCGACTTCTTATTGGAATGACCGTTCTCAACTGGAGAAGACTCTTTGGATTCTACTGCAGACGACTGTCTGTACAAACATGTATGTCCAAAAGTATTATATTGTTTTTGACTAAGAATTATGTTTTTTTTATGGAATAGGGGCCACCGAGCGGGTCAGCTGAGGGTAGGCAACTATTTCCGCTCTTGGACACTTGCAACACAAACAGTATTACAGTTTCAGTGCTGTCCTTTAAGGGAGTGGGAACGTGGGTGGGCCTCGGGATATGTCTTTCACAGAACGAAACGCGATATTTGCCACTTAACATGAAAGACTTTAGACTTTACTATTCTGAGAGGTCATGGTATTTCACCGGTCGAGCCGGCACATTCATGCAGCAACCGTAGCATGATACTACTACTGTTAAAATAATGGAATAATTAAAATAATATAATACTCTGAGCTTGCGCTATAAAGTTACCTGTAGGTGGTGAGGTCCGGCACGTGCTTGAGCAGGTCATGAAGCCTGCTGCGATAGTTGGGCTCGGTGGTCTGCAGCAGCGCCGCCAGCCTGCTCGCACAAGCCTCTCCTGTAGTGGAGCTTTCGCTGCTCGACTCACTGATAGATATGATAATATAATTTAAGTTACTTGCTATTATTTTTTATACCTTCGCACTTTTATATAGTTTAAAATGTAAGCTGTAATTCTTGCAATTATAGATTTATGCCAAAGACTCCATACGAGACAAGTGCTCGCCTCTCCACAATATGCAAATGTCACACTACTAGTTTGCCTAAAATATAGATAAGACCAGATTTTATTTCAATGATGTCTTAAAAGCTATATATTACGAATTATGAAGTGTCTAAGATTTTATGTGATAAAACTTAGTGTGTTCGTGCAATGTGAAATTTCTAATAATTATATATATAATAAATATTATATATATATAACCTAATTCCAACAGCGATTGGGAATATCTCCTTAGGAGTGGCTTATTTGTTCACTAAAATATTTACTTTGAATTCAGCAAAAAATGGGTAAAAATATCTAAAAAAAAACAGTTACGGTTAAAAACTCGTAACTCTAATATAAATGCCTAAACTAACGAAAATTCATTGACAAACACAATGTTATTTCACGTCATTGTAGGACCGTTTAGAGACCTTAAAATACTCGGCTGTTTAAAATTGAAGACATTTGCGAAGAAAAATCCTATATTTTCAACATAGTGTCTATTTAAATGACGAAAACCCCATCAAAATCGGAAGAAGCTGGAAAAGCAAATACCTGCAAGCGCCCGCCTCGACGACAGAGCCAGTGGGTTGCTGCTCATCGGTGGTGAGGCAGGGCGTGTTGTTGTTCAGTTTGGATGATATACGCTTTAGGAACGTTATCTACAACAATAACAAGACGTAACAACACACATTTACACAATGATTTAACTCGATACATGACCGAAGGATAAAAAGGTTGGCTAATGGTATTGAGATTTATCGACCGTGTTATGAATAGAGTGGTTCAGCAGAGTGAATACAGAGTAACTCACCAAGAGATGTGCATCTGCGGGCGTGAACAAGGCGACGGTGGTGTTGAGGTGCGTGTCGGTGCGCAGCGGGCAGTCGGCGTGCGGGGCGGGCGGCGCGGGGGGCGCGGGGGCCCACGCGTCCGACGCCACGAGCTCCACCAGCGACCACACGCACGAGCGCTCGAACTTCACGTACACGTCGCGCACTTTCGCCTCCACCTGCACCGATACGTGCACGTGCAATACACTCCGTTAAGAAGTTTCACATTAATCACGATGCAACTAATTTAGATTAAAATAGAAAATACTTCATCATTCATCATTAGCCTTTTGAGGTCCACTCCTGGACATAGGCCTCCCCCATAGAGCGCCACAACTGCCGGTCCGCTCAATCATGGTAGGTTTTTGCCATAGTCGCCACGCTTGGCAGGCGGATTGGCGATCGCAGTGGGCTGTATTTTCTTGAGAGAGAATGCTACTGCCCATTCTTCTAGCTTTTCCCTTAGTCGCCTTTTACGACACCCACGGGAAAAGATGGGGTGGCGGTATTCTAAGCCGGCGCCACACAGGCAAAATACTTACCAATGACTTATCGGAAGTTATGTGTAATAATAACCATTTAAAATGATTTCCAGTGATAAGATGATGGTTACCTCTTGATATTTAGCGAAGCACAGCATCTGTATGATCTGCGCGATCTGTTTCAGGTTGAACCTGGCGATGTAGGAGACAGGTATCTCGACTATTCCGTGGGTCTCGGGGTTCACAATGGCCGGACATATGAAGTGGGTCAGCACCATATCTGTTACAATGGCGTGCAGCTCACGCTCCGATGTTCTGCAAAACAAAGGAAAAGATATTTATAATTTTAAGACTTATTACATTTTTGTATACTCGCATACTTTTGACTGTCATATGAGAAAAATTTCGTGATTTAACTAAATAATAATTAAATATAATATAGAAATCCTGGATGAATTGCGAATACAAAACTTTAAAGGTTTCATAAACATTTAAATATTCACACATTATATACAGTGGGAAATATTTAGCCAATTGGATGCTTCGTTACGGATTTAGGAACTATTCAAACAAGTCCAGTTACTTATTTATTTCTAAGACTTTCGCGAATCTCACTCATTAAAACAACTTTTAGGATCAGTTCATCACTCGTGAAAATGATCTCTGTAAAGAGTTCGAAACGTCGGGAAATAGATATAAATGGGTGAGAGATAAACGCGATATAATCCTTAAAGTTGTTTTAATAAGTCCAGTTACTGTTCATAAATCCATATTGGTTCAACAGATTACTACTCTAGAGGTAATCACTAATCAATCATATCCCCTGACTGGTTTAGTTCCCAGTTAAAATAGATAGAAATACAGTATTAATAAGTCAATTCGTCACTACAAAGATGAAATCAAGAGAGGGGTTACAGATCAACGATAACAGACCTGGAGTGTTGTTTAAGCAGGTGGATCATCTGCTGCACTATCCAGGCGATAGTGGACGGGAAGTGAGGCCAGTGTTCACGGAGGGACGCGATGAACTTGTACGTCAAGTTGTACAGCGACTGCACGGCCCACTTACGGTAACGAGCCACTTTAGCAGCATACTCGGGTGAGTTGGGCTGACCGAACTTCTTTAGACGATCGCCCGGCGCGAATCTGCATAGCAAAATAATCAAACATACGTAAAAAATAATCAACATGTTTTTGTGTATGTATGTGTTTTTGTCTTGGAACATGATATTATCTAACACTTAACAAACTTTCACCATTTTTTAAGATCATAATTGTAACGTAATGTGCGCATCAAATTGAAACATAAACGGATTCTGTCCCAAGGATCTGTATAATAATTGACAACGAGACAGATTCTAATCTTTCAAACACTGAAAGAACATTGGGTCTACAATCAATTGTGGAAGCTTATATTTCCCGGCCCTGGGCTAACAATTGAGCTATAATAACGATAGCACAGCGCCCATGGGTTTATTCGGTCTATAAGAGCTTTTTACTCCAGTCCTTATTCAATATTCAAATTACTGAAAGATGCAACTTAGTTCCCTTTATAATTTAGTATCCTATCCTAATACCTGATGGTCAATGCGATATCTGTAATGGATGTTCCCGTGTAATGTATCTCCAAAACTCACCTTTCCATAGCTTTATCGGGATCAATATCAAGAAAGAATTCGTCCTCGTGGAGTACAGCCATCACGGGGTTCTCAAGCGCTGCAATGAGGAACTGTCTCGCAGGTGTATGCCCATCACGGAATACCGAGTACAGTGTGGCCAGTGCACACTTGCCGACACGAAACAGTCTGCCAAGTTAAAAACAAATTATATTTAAAAGCAGAGAATCGGATGTTGTGGCACACATTGGGAGATGCCTATGTCCAGCAGTGGAGTTGCAGTGAAGTGGAGCTCCACCCGAGTAACAAATATTTATGACAAGCATGAATGTTTGTATAGCGTCTGGGTATTTTTTTTACTCTACTTTCAAAAAAAACATGTATTAATATCGTTTATCTAGTTTCAATAACACAAGCATTTAGTTGTTTAACTTGGATCTAGAGGGGACTGTGTGAATTATGTCCAGAATATTATCATTATATAGGTCACTTACTTCCTGGGATCACTTGATGTGGCCATTTGGTGCTTGATAAGTGATCTCAAAACGGCTAAAAACCGTGTCCTGTCTGATGATAAACGACAGCAGCCGTACAAACCAGCAACCAGCGCCGTAGGTAGGCTGTGAGGTATATGTTCCTCTCCCAGCAGTAGACATAGGGAGACCAGGTGCGGGGCATCTCGGAGCCATCCGAGAAGTTCGCCTAGTGCTTGCACCTCCTGGTATATGAAAATGTCGTTACAATAATTTAAATACTTATAACTAAAATAAAGCTTGCGGATTGCAAGGTCTTTTTTTAATATAATATTTATTTTTTTATTTTATAATATTAACATTTGTGATTCTCCTATTTTCTCCTGCCCTAATGTAACAAACATTTTACAGCCTCTATGATTACGGGGAAAATAAAGTTACTGGTTGTCCAAAAGCCACTACATTTTTTCAGAGGTGGATAAATTAAAAGCACTATAACAAATTATTAATATTATTATTGGGAACCCACATCTAAATATGAAGAGAACAAATGTAATAATAAAAGCGGGCGGGACAGCCACAGAGAATACAACCACCCATTTCTCATTCCGTGGGTGGTGTGGTAAGACTCCACAGAGGGTTTTTGACCTGCCTAGGGGCTTAGCAATCTGAATGCTAGTTCAGAGATACCGAGTTTTAATTCTGAGATCCACGCGCTGGTTTGTATAAGCTCCTTAAACTTCGAAGCTATTGGGGTATTTGATTTCCATCTTTTAGATATGGATTTATCTCAGCTTCAAAAATATACGCTTTTATATAATTATGAAAAAGTTATAATTATTATCGGCTTTCCTTGATGCTTGAAAGGGTTCAATGTGAAGAAAACAAAAGTTATGGTGTTGTGTTATGTGGATGTAGGAGTCGAGGACGGCCAAGACGCATCCCATGTCCAAGTAGAACGTCTTCAGGAGGAAGGTTATGTTAGGAGTCTCAAATATCCACGCGCGTGCATGAAAAAAGTTAAGAAAGACAAAGAACCGAGTGAGGCGTGTAAGAATCGCGCCTTATGACGCTCCATTCTCTCTGCCTTCCCCGCAAGGGATTTGGCGTTATGTATGTATGTATTATTATCTACCTTATCACGCGAACAAAACTGCGGGCACTAATATAATAATATTCTAGTTTGTCTTCCTGTGTCACATCGATATGAGACATTTCCGAAGAGACAACGGAAGTCCAAAGTTTATTAGGTATGTACCTACCGGCTGCGGCTGCGAGACCAAATGGTCCAGGTTCACGACCCGCACGATTTATGATTCAAATAATTTGTTGAGACGATTATTGCCCTACGATTTTTCACTAGTTTCCTTACGATAATATTATCTCAACACACGTGTAAGTGTTTTATATACCTACTATCTATCTTACTAATATTATAAATGTAAAATCTAGCGAAGATGTTTGGAGGTTTGCTACTCAATGACGGATCTACCTACACGTGCTTTACTTCCCATTGGCTTACATGTGGGAAGTTTCCTGAATTAATATGCAGGTTACTTTTCATCTTAGTAAACCATTGAATAATTTAAGGTTAATGTTAACATAACATAACTTCACGCCTTTGTTACCCGAAGGTATAGGCAGCGGCTGTTAAGCCTCGTCTCGCCGTTATGTTTACGTCCCAAATGGAATAGGTGGCGAACCTATTGCCATACCGGGCACAAAATTTTCAGTCATCGATATTTATCACACTCAACTTCTTCCGAAAACAATGTTAATGTTATTTTCAAAAAACTAGGTTTGATGTAGAAGCACTTCGCTTTTGCTTAATAATTCTGGAGTTTGAGAAAGTATAGGATATTATCGGACAATGATAAGTCACTGTTAGCGAAGCGCCCGTCAGCGCAAGTATTTAGCGTCGTTACGACTAGTCCGTACCTAATTCTGCTTAGGTCAAAAGGGGAGGACCTGTATAGATAAGTCGTAATCCACATTTTTACTCAATTTTCTCCGTTTTTCTTATACAATTTTTACAAACTGTTTCACTCGGCTTCATACCTACTACCGAAAATACAACAAATACTACCGAACTAACATTCTGCTGTACGCGTCAATACAACTCGGAGATAATGGAGTCTTTTCCAACCTATATTATTAGGCAGGTCATTGCAATATAATATATTATACAGCCATCCTTCGTAAATGTGCGACATAAAATTGAAAGAATTTAAGAAATTGAATCAGTAGTTCTTGACATTAACTCCATCAACCATACAAACTACAAAACAACTACATATTCATATATATTTAATATTATTATCGATTTAACGTTGTAAATCGGGATGTCGTGCCTAATGATTTCTCGGAATACTTTTCGGAAGTTGTGTGTAATAAATATTGATGCTTGACAACTTTGTGTCCGGTGTATAGGAATAGGTTCGCCACCTATTCTATTTGGGACGTAACGTGACGTCGAGTCGAGGCTTTTAAAGCCGCTGACTAAGCCTTCGAGTAGAAAGAAGCGTGAAGTTAGGTTAGTTGAAAAAAAAAAACAGAAAGAGAAATCTATTTGAGGTCAATTAAATTTATTTACTCATGATATTTATGGATAACAGTGGTAGAGCCAAGCAGTTCGCTGCATGAATAGGCCGGCTCGACCGGTGAAATACCACGACCTCTCAGAAGATCGACGTAAGGTGGCTCATGCCGCGTTTCGTTCGGTGAGAGAGGTATCCGAAGGCCCACCCCCCTTCCCCATCCCTTATCCCTTAAAGGTCGGCAACGCAACAGTAATACTATATGTGTTGCTGGTGTCCATGGGCGACGTTGGTTGCTTACCATCAGGTGACACGCCTGCTCGTTTGCCCTCCTATGCCATAAAAAAAAAACAATGTGAACTATTTGTATCTGTTTCAGGAAACAAACATTTTTGGCCCCAATCGAGATCCTATGATGTGTTTAATCTCGCAGATATGTACACGTATGTACTCGTATATATACTTATGACAGATTTTAATTTTACTTTATGATGAAGTGCTGGCACAATTATAGATATATACTAGCTGACCCGGCGAACATTGTTCCGCATCAAAAGTAATAAATGAGTAAATTATGGATATCATGAAGTTCAATTTGTGCTATTTATCGGCTTTAACTGCTGTCTCGCTATGTTGATACTAATATTCGTTTAAATTGCATGCTGTAAAGAGCCAGGATCAGCTATATTACATGCACAATCTATTTAAGACACTTATTTGTATGAAAATTAATGCTGTGTGCAATGTTTAAAATCGCTTCGTAAATAAGCCATTATTTCTCGTAAAAATAAAAAAAAATAAAAATGGTCATTGTGGTTTATCCCTAAGAGATAGCCCTCGCGGACTTTTTTGTGGACCTTCTGAAGGTGTTTAATAATATGCAGAACATTGTTTTGATCACATAGGGTTCAGCCAGCGTTTGCAATTACAGTGCTAAATCCCGAAAATTATATTTTTTTCTTTAAAAAATCCTATATGAATTACAGATCAAAACCACGCCGTTGACACCCTCTAACTATTAAAAAAACCGCATCAAAATCCGTTACGTAGTTTTAAAGATATAAGCATATATAAAGGGGCAGACAGCAGAAAGTGACTTTGTTTTATACCATGTAATGATGCGACAAATATACATTTATAACTCGATAAAGTAGGTGTATAACGTATTCTCGATAACAGCTTGCTGACCATGACAGTGACGTAACATCGGGTTCAGTCATATAAAGTCAACATGTCTATCCCACATACAGTCTAAATAAATATTTACAATAAAGTCATTGTATGAGCAAACTGTTGCTGTTCTTAACGGGCGTATCATTCATATAAGAAAATTATTAATGAGTTATAATTAAATTAGATTCAAACATCCAATACACGTTCCAATTACAGAGAAAATGTTATCAAGCAGATAATTGCTGACTGATCACAAAAAGGACCTTAACCTACTACGTGGGGAGTCCAGTGACATATACACCGACAAGGCTCAAACGGTGAAATACCACCAGCTCTAGTCCATGACCAAATAGACCGTATCCTGGAGGAAGGTGATGTTAGGAGCCTAAAAAATTGACGCGCGTGCATGAAAAGTGTTACGAAAGTCAAAGAAGCGAGTAAGGCGTGTAAGAATCGTGCCTTATGGCGCTCTGTACTCTCTGCCTACCCCGCAAGGGATTTAGCGTGAGTTATGTATCTATATATGTTGCCAACGCCGAACGCGGGCGGCGGTTAAAAACCCGTAGGTCGCCAAGGCTTATCTACTACCCAAAACCGAAATGGAAGCAGAACATAAAGAGAAACTACCCCAGGAGAGTACCAGCCGCTTAGGCGCTGGAGAATCCCTCCCTGAGCCTAACTCAGGCTGCCCCACGTATTCTGGGGTGGCAACGTTGTGCGCCATAATATTTAATCGTTGAAAAGCTGTGAAGAAATAACTAAGCCAGCTCCAGTTAAGAAAGTTTTTACTCAACAAACTTTCCACAAGGGAATGCTTGAAGTCAGACAACGCAGTCAATCCCTTAGTGACAACACCGCCAGAGACAAAACTCAACTCGCTAACCAGAGACCGGAAGCTAACTCCGGTTCCTCCGTCATGGCAAAAGCCATCTCCTCGCTACAACAAAAAGAGAAAAATAAGTGAATCTCCTCCACAACCGGACAGGATCACCAGAAGCAATAGATTCGACATATTACCGCTGGACTCACCGGATAAAACCACAGGATCTACTGCCCATGCTAAAAAACCAAGCAAACCGCCTCCTATTGTGCTGTATGGAATCCAAGATGTCAAGGAGCTCTCAAAAATGATTGAATCTATTTGCAGCAAAGATCAGTTTAACCTTAAGATCCTAAACAAAAGAATCCTGCATGTACTTGCTAGTACTGCAGAAGAATACAAAAAGGTAATAACAATCATGAGACAAAATGGGCTAATTGGATATACATTTGCCCCGAAGGATAAAAAGAGCTATCAGATTGTAATAAAAAACCTCCATCACAGCACTCCACATGAAGCGATAGTCAGTGCTATTGAAGTTACGGGCAATCAGGTGACAGGAGAAATAATAAACGCCCGATATGGACCATAAAAGAAACCTACATCAACTTTCTTCGTAAACCTTGAACAGTGCAACGCAAATCCAGCTGCTAAAAAGATTGAATTTATTTACAATCAAAAAGTTAAAATTGAGGACCCAGGTAAATCGAAATTAATCATACAATGTCAAAGCTGCCAAGAATATGGACATTCTAAAAATAATTGTATGAGGCCATATAGATGCGTCAAGTGTGGAGATAGTCATAAAACCTCGGAATGCACCAAGAAAGATCGAAGCACAAAATGTGCCTTATGCTCACTGGACCACCCAGCGAACTATAAAGGCTGTGAAGTTTATAGAGCTATATTCTTCTTAAACAAAGCGAGAAGATTGATCTCCTACTTCAACAAATAAGCTCAGGTTTATCATGAATCTCGTCCAGAAACTGCCAAAATGAATAGCACGCTACACATAGCCACATATAACATCAATGGCTTTGCACCCAATACTCATGAACTCGAATTGTTTCTTAAGTCGAATAAGCTCGATGCATGTCTGATTTCAGAAGCTCATACTACAAATAGAAGCAAAATATGCATCCCAGGATATAATATTTATTTTACCTCTCATCCTGACGGCGGGGCTCATGCTGGCTCAGCAGTTGTAATAAGGAATAGTGTGGAACATTATCTCGCTTGCAGACTACCACGGTACGCATAAAAGATCACTGTGGAGGAATAAATCTCTCTGCTATTTATTTTCCTCCCAGATATACAATAAAAGAAGCGATGTTCACACAGTTCTTCCAATTTCTAGGAAACCGTTTCATAGCTGGAGGGGATTGGAACGCAAAGCACTCCTGCTGGGGATCTAGGTCCACTGTTACTAGGGGACGAGAGATGAAAAGGAGTGTTGATGCTAACAAATTACGTTCCTACTCAAGTGGTGAACCTAGCTACTGGCTTACAGACAGCAATAAAATTCCACACCTCCTAGACTTTTTTATCACCAGAAACATTAGTAACCTTCACATAAATATAGAGTCAAGCTTAGATGGATCCTCTGACCATACTCCTACTCCTGTGCTGATGTTGCTAAGCACCACAGTCATTCACCGTGAACTAACTTACGAAAATCATCACAATCATAAAACAGACTGCGTCAATTTTCGGGTCTATCTTGAGTCGAATATCAACCTCAACGTGCCAATGAAATCTCCTGACGACATTGATGATGCCTGCATTTATATTACTAATCTCATCCAGGTTGCAGCATGGATAAACACCCCTGAAATATGGGGCATATTTAAACCCCAAACCAATTCCAGTAGAAATCCGCAATAAAATCACTGAAAAACGCCGACTTCGTAGTGTGTGGCAGCTTTCACACAAAAAGAAGACAAAACCAGGCTGAACCGTGCAATTATGGATCTTAAATTCACTTCAGCTGAGGCTGCTGACGAGGCTCTCAAACGTAGGCTTGAATCGTTATTCCCAAACAATAGTGGTCCTTACTCTCTTTGGAAAGCTACCAAGTCTATGATTCAGCCTCAACAATGTCTGCCGCCTTTAAGATCTGGTCTATCATGGGCACGTACTGACTCCGAAAAAGCTCAACTATTTGCAGCTCATCTGGCCAATGTTTTCAGGCCGAATGATTCTGCCTGTCTAGAAGACCCCGAGATAGACGCAGTACTTAATCAGGACTTTCAGCTCAGCCCCCCGTTACGTCCTGCGTCCCCCGGAGAGCTGCGTAAGAAAATATTGAGTCTCAATCTCAACAAAGCTCCTAGATATGACCTGATAACCCCAAAGATCCTGAAAGAAGTACCCAAAAAATGCATTGTCTTCTTAGCTAACCTATTCAACGCTACGCTGAGAACACTGCATTTCCCTACAGCCTGGAAAATATCGCAAATAGTGATGATTCACAAAGCTGGAAAACCTGCCTACGAAGTGACGTCATACCGGCCTATCAGCCTAACGCCCGTTTTATCCAATCTCTGGAAAAAGATTCTTCTTGACAGATTAAACCCACATTTGGATTCTAAAAAAATAATCCCTGAACATCAATTCGGTTTCCGTAAAAGCCACTTTACTATATAGCAAGTGCACAGGGTCTACAACACCATCAGACAGAGTCTTGAGAAAAAGGAATATTGCTTTGCAACCTTCTTGGACATCCAACAAGCTTTTGACCGAGTGTGGACTGTTGAGTAAAATAAAAGTCTCTTCCGTACCAATCCTATCAACTTATAGCCTCATACCTTGACCAGCGGATGTTCCAAGTAAAACACCAAAGTGCCAGATCGCCTTCCAAACATGCCAAGCTGGAGTGCCTCAAGGCTCTGTCCTAGGGCGGCCGGCCTATACATACAACATCTTCAACCATGACATACCACAAGCTCCCAATGTGACTGTGGCTAAGCTACGCTGATGACGCTGCGTTTCTCTCGTCCAACGGTGATCCTGATGAAGCTAGTAAATCGCTACAACATCAACTGAATCTGACAAACGTTTGGCTTCAAAAATGGCGTGTCAGAGCAAGTGCCCCTAAATCCTGCCGAGGAATGGATCAGCAGCCACACCCTGACTGCTGAGCTATTACACGTCACTTTCTCTTGCAGCACATCTGATTAAAGTTGGACGACTGATTGCAGATTATTAATTAAAAAAAAAACTATGTATGTTAAAGTTTAAATTTTTTCGTGGTGCATTGGTAAAACTACCGACTCGATGGCTGGTTCGATCCCCACTCGAGTACAAATATTTACGACAAGTATGAATGTATTTGTGACGTCTGGGGGTATTTTAAGTATGTTTGAAAGGTTGTAAGGAAGGAAGTAAGATTGAAAGAGTGTCGGTGTAAAAGTAAGAAAGGGCATGCTTCGATGGTTCGGATATGTAGAAAGGATGGATGATGCAGATAAGCAGATATACAATGCAAAAGCGGATGGATAGGTAGCGGACGGTAGGAGTCAAGGAAGGCCAAAACACACATTCCATGGCCAAATAGAACGTGTTCTGGAGGAAGGTGATGTTAGGAGCCTCAAAAATAGCCGCGCGTGCATGAAATGAGTTATGAAAGTCAACGAAGCGAGTGAGGTGTGTAAGAAACGTGCCTTGTGGCACTGTCTACCCCGCAAGGGATTTGGCGTGGAGTTATGTATGTATAAGTATGTATTTACAAAAAAAAGTATATATTATGTATTCATGTCTATTATTTGAAAGCTTGCTTTGGAACTAGAAGGCACTGTGTATTGTGTCCAAGATATTATTATTATTATGTGGCCATAATAATAATAATTTAAAGACAATAGGGCTAAATATTTAGTATTTTACGGTGATAGAGCCAAGCAGTTCGCTGCATAAATGGGCCGGCTCGACCGGTGAAATATCACGACCTCTCAGAAGACCGACGTAAAGTGGCACATGCGGCGTTTCGTTCGGTGAGAGAGGTACCCGGAGGCCCACCCCCCTTCCCCGTCCTTTCCTATCCCCTATCCCTTAAAGGTCGGCAACGCAACAGTAACACTATATGTGTTGCTGCTGTCCATGGGCGGGGTTGGTTGCTCACCATCAGGTGACACATTTTATCAATTTGTAAATTTTTTTTTTGTTTTTTTTTTATGGGATAGGAGGGCAAACGAGCAGGTCGTTTGCCCTCCTATCCCATAAAAAAAAACAAAAAAAAAATTTACAAATTGATAAAATGTCCCAGAACATGATAAGACGATGTAAAAAAAAGGATGTAACTGTTCTATAAATCAATAATATATATATACCAAAAACAACAAATAGTAAAACAGATAATAAATAAATTAGCTATATATTCTCTTATTCATAAAGGATGTTTGTAATGATAGTGTGGGGAGTCCAGAATGCCTACTTCCCTAGTCAACAAGCACGGTGCCATGTATTGGTTATTTTAATACGATATGAACATAGCTTCCACTGAACAGAGCAAATGATCAGGCTTTTTTATAACTACTTCTTTAAATGTACGACGTATGTATGACTGTGGATGAGGCGAAAGATGTGTGTCAGGATCGTAGCTTGTGGAAAGCCAAAGTCTATGCCTATATATAACTTCACGTCGTTGTGGGGTAGGCCGTGAGAACAGAGCGCCATAAGCCACGATTCTTAAACTCCTCACTCGCTTTTTTTAATTTTATAACTCTTTCCATACACGCGCGTCGACTGTTAAGGCTCCTTCACCTTCCTCCAGAAGTCGTTCTATTTGGTCATCCGCATTTTCATTGTATATCTGCTTAGTCAATCTTGCGTCTTTCATTATTTCTACAAGTCTCTTACTAGTTTCTTACTTTAACCAACACTCTCTTCCTTCCTCACAACCTTGTTTTCGACGCCGTCGAGCGAGAGTCGATCCGCAAATTTTGCGAACATTTTGACCGTGTTTATCCTACTTTCATGCGCACTCTGCTATCCCCAACCCTCACTTTCATAAGATAGGGTTGGGTTCAGTACTGTGTTGTAGATAGCTTGCCTGGGCTTTGCTGCTGACATATTTTGCGCCCAAGAATCTGCCCAACGCTCCATTTACTCTGCTTCGTAACGCCACTCTTCTTTCGACATCTGAGGTGTACATGCCATATCCAAGATATATACAATGCCATGCATCTTCTGGTTTCTTCAGTTTCAAACACAACAATTTTCATTTTATCACATTTATTCATCATAAGCCTTTCATCAAGCAATTATCTTTCATAAAAGTGACTTGCAGGTCTGACGACAATTTGGCTAAAATCATGGCATCATCTGTGTAAAACAGGTAGCTAACAATTAGGTCACCCATACGCATCCCTACATTTTTCGATCTCACACTTTCGAATGTGGCTGTCCAAGTGTAGTTTGAACAGCAGTGGTTGTGGTCACATCTTTTCAACAAATTGCTAACCTGCCATGCGATCTGGTTCTTTTCACTACTCATTCTGTAGACACCTATCACCTATCCAAGGTAAAAAAACATTACCAGATTAAGAATACTATATAAATACTTGTTCTTGTTATAACTACACAATTTTTAAGCTTAAAGTTAATTCTTGGTTAAACTTAACTAAGGCTGCAAGGCTACAAAAAAAGAAAAAAAAATCTCTCTTTTAAAACTATTTCTATTTTCAGTATTAAATAACAGATTTACATCACAAAGCACACACAAAGAGAAACAATGTAAAAAAATAAATTGATGAATGAACTTAAGTTTTGTGCCACATAATATTATTCAAGGCCATTTTTGTTTGTATATCTCCTTTATAAAGACTAGTTCACAAGTTATATGATTTTAATCCAAGGATTAGTATAAAAACGACTAAATTGTAGTCGTTCATTTCATAAACAAGAGCAGCCAGCACACAACAATACAGCCAACCAAGTAATAATTGTTTCCAATTCTAATTTCCAATGCATAATTCAATATTAATATCTATTAGAATATATTCCTAATATAATCCATACAAGGACAGCAAAACAAATGCATATTTATTATAATAAAATTACAAGTTTAAGATATTCAAAGTGCCAATTTGCTTGTGCCTTTATCTTTATAGAAACTTTATTGTATATACAAACGAAAATAGCATGCTATGGAATATTTTTTATTCCAGAGTTGTGTTATATGCTATGACCGGTACAGTAAACACTGTATGGAGATGACTCTGTGTGTTTGGTAGAGATAACATTAAAAAGATAAATAATTATTAAGCCTAAATTA
Organism: Euproctis similis; assembly: GCA_905147225.2. Lineage (NCBI taxonomy): Eukaryota > Metazoa > Arthropoda > Insecta > Lepidoptera > Erebidae > Euproctis > Euproctis similis. The sequence continues at coordinate 3,276,658 of LR990103.1, forward strand.
CATTAATAACTCTATCATCATAGAGTTGTTTACAAAGACTGCTTATATTTACATAGTTTGAAATGAAGTGATTTCCAATGCCACATGGTACATTTCACATATTTTAACCATAGAAAACACAATTAATTCTGCAGAAAGGGCAGTATGGCTTTTAAGCTTCAACCTATTCAAATTGGGCAAGTGATAAAAAACTAATCCATAAACATTAATGAAGTTCTCAGCAATAGGCTGATTCAAGAGGAAAATAGATATATAAATAAGTATATATATATATATGTACTAGTGATGTTACGAATGAATGTTGGATTTTGGACATTCGCGAATGCGAATACGAATATTTCTTAAAATCACTCGCGAATGCGAATATTTCTTTTAAGCCTTTATGAACACATTCAAATGATTCTTGGACCTAAAATACACACAAAATTTCATCAAAATCGGTCAAGCCATATTGGTGCAGTTATTTAATGGTTAATATCACGCGTAGAAGAATATTTTGAAAAAGTTTCATACTTAATAAAACATGTCTTTTCCTGATGTACCGCTCTCGTGTTCAAGTTTGTGGTTGGAATTTAATAAAAAAAAATGAACTGTAACTTTTAAATTGGATCAAACTGCATACTGGTAAGAAAATTTGATTAAAATCGATTTGAGTTGGGTATTGGCAGGGATTGCAAGAAAGGATAAACGCGGTCGAAATGAGGGTACTGCGCAAAATCTGCGGAGAGAGTCCCGCGGACCGTGTCGAAAACAAGGTTGTGAGGAAGAAGGAGGATTGAAAGAGACTGTCGATGTTAAAGTAAGAAAGGGCATACACCGATGATTCGAAAATATAGAAAGAATGGAAAATGCCAGATTGACCCAGCAGATGATACAATGCAAAACTGGATGAATGTATAGGATACGCAGACCGCCACGACACACAAATCGAACGAGTCCTGGAGGAAGGTGATGTCAGGATGTCAGGAGCCTTAAATGTCGACAACCATGTATGACAAGAATTATGAAACCCAAAGAAACGAGTGAGGCGTGTATGAATTGTCCCTTATGGTGCTCTGTACTCTCTGCCTACCCCGCAAGGGACTTGACGTGCAGTTATTTATATACCTAATGGCTGACCATAATATAATACACTAATCTAAGAGAGTAAAATATTAAAGAAAATATAAAGCTGATTTTTCGTATCATCTTGCTACATACAATTTCTATATTTATTGTTATTATAAACATTCGCCATACATTCGCAACATTTCTTGCGAATGCGAATACCCAAAAACATGCGAATATTAATAATAAATAAATATAATATCGATGACTGAAAACTTTGTGCCCGTTATGGCAATAGGTTCGCCACCTATTCCATTTGGAACGTAAACATAACGGCGAGACGAGGCTTAACAGCCGCTGCCTACACCTTCGGGTAACAATAGGCGTGATGTCATGTTATGTTATTCGCGAATGTGAAAGTGAATATTCGTTACATCACTAATATGTACCCTTCACAATGTAAGGAAAACAGTGAAAATAGAAATACCTATTAAATTACAAGAGTATGTTCCATTTTTAAAGTCTGTTCATTACATAGACAACCCTACTAGATATAGCTGATATAAGAAAGTCCAGATGTTCAAAATATTTAATTTAAAAAAAGAATATTATGAAAAATAATACAATGAAAGCAAAGAAAGATCAACATAGCCACAAAGTAAATTAGATTTACTTTTGTTAAACAGGTTCTTTCTGTGTGCCCAGGTTGTACTGCATCTAATTGCATTGTTTACTAATTATTGTCCAATAATCAACTCATAACTATTAAAACTCACATGCAATGCAAATTAATTAAACAATATTTGTTTTAATACTTCAATGATGATAACACTCAGAAAAGTGGGTGGATATGCAGGTAGATCAATTTTCATTGTGTCATGTATAAAAGTTATGTTCCATTTACCATATTTTTAGTGTTCTTTAGCATTTTTAAAATATCATTCAAGCTTATTTACACATAAATAAATTGACAAATTAAAAATATTATTTATTATAATTTCACTCCGTTTTGGTTTATGCAACTATCACTTAAATTCTTAGTACAAGTCTTACCTTATATTTCAAAACCTTGTGAGCATCAAAAAATACTGCCCTTTCCAGCAGACTAGTTCTTTGGCAGGCAGCTATAGATTCTGCCTCTGATCTAGACACTATCAAGTTCGTAAGGTTGTAACGCTGTTGTGAGCAGATCCAAGCCGCTTGTAGCAGCTCTAATCCATGTCTTTCTACATCCTCATTTAATTTTTGTAACAGCTGCCTCTCAGAATTAATAAAAATCTTTTCTCTTCTCAACTGATTCGCTAACTCTGCGATATTCATACATCCCTCTGATGTTGATTGCATCATGATAGTATTCAATCAAGCACTCATTTCGCATCAAAATGTTTAAGATTTATTACTATCACGTCATTTCATTATAAGGAAACAAGTTTTTACCACTTTTACACTTCACAATAGCCTATTTAAAACGTAACACTTAACTTTTAATTAGCTTCTTATTAATCTCCGATATGAAGATGTAATTTACTAATAAAATCACTTTGTTTTCTCTTTTCGGAAAGAAAAAATGAAACTTTGAAATGAGTACTGAGAAGAGAAACGCGAATACAATTACAATTTACGCTGTTTTACGCAGGTTTTACGCGAAATCGAATGAAGGAAAAGTAATGATTTTTTCATTCGGGTAGACTAAAGCTTAGAAGCTATACTGCCTTTTTTGTATTCTTTATTAGGTTATTTTTTCTATGGTTTTATGCTATTCTGTAATTTCTATGGTTAGATTAAAACTCTATCTAATGCAAGTCTGCTCAACAGTTTTTCAAAATTCAAAATATCTTTATATCTTAGACTTTACGAAGTGCTTAGAATCGTCATACAAAACTACTAGCTAAAATACGCGGAGTTTAGATTCCCTTTCATCACACTATCTTGAATGTGAAAGCGAATTTAAGTGCCAGTTCCAGCGTCAAGGCTTCTTGAGAAGAACTGGCAAGAAACTCAAGGCCGACTCTTTTCAATTTCCAGTTTAACAAATTATAATAATTACAATCAACACAACACAAAAGGAGCAGTTCAATTCCAAAATTTTTTATCGTTTATATAGTCTGCGACACAATAGTAATCCCTTTGATATAATCTACTTTTAATATAATTCCTAAATTTACCCATGGATAATTCAACCGTATAATTTAATATATACAATGTATGTTTTATATTGCAAGGTGTTGCGGGGTCACATTGATAATAATTTTCTTCTGGGAGGAATGCTCGTTCAGAAACGCAACTTTTTTCAAATATTAATTTGAAACATATATGAAATATTATAAAATTTTTAATCAGGCGTATTTAAGTATGTGGTATCACATAATAGTTCATTATACGAACTCCGGGCATCTACAAGAAATTACTGAATTTTAATAAAAAAACACGTTAAACAAACACCGTACAAAAATCTATTTCTATACATTTTTTATTATTTCTTTCTTGAGTAGTTTTCCAGTATGTCCAAAACACTAATGGCCGCGTTCCATATAAAGCCCACAAAGACCGCGACCGCGGAAATTGCCGGTGTGGGCGGAAATTGCCGTTGTGGGCGAATGTTATAAGTGGAACGTAAAACTTGAGCGCTGTGTGCTAGCAATATGGCGGCTCGGAAAAATCATCAAGTTCTGATGTAATTTTTTATTGAAAGCCCACCAAGACCTACCAATATTTTGCGGGCGAAGTGGGCGCGAAGCGGTCGCGAACAGTGACGTCATCTATGACGTCGAGCGATCGCTCGCAACGACCTCGGGCTTTATGTGGAGCGCTACTGTGGGCGTTGCGGTCGCCGCGGTCGCTTAGTGGAACTTGCCCAATGTCTTAAATGAACTGAGAACGAAAAAATAACATGTATCTTATCTATGGAATTGAAGACTGCACTCTTTGACTGTACTGTAAATGACTGACCGAATGGGAATGGTTATAATGGAAATTGAAGGAAATCCTTGGCTCCCTAGTAAATTGCTGCGCTTTTCATTGTATTTTTTTGTATAGTTCTATTTTTTAATAGATAAGCTGTAAGAAGTGAGTAGTTAAATGTGATAAATTACTTGGGACTATTTTAGTTTTTATGATGTCTAATATTTCAATTGCGGGGAAATTGAAAGACCTACAAGAACGTCTTGAAAATGAAACGCGTCGAACAGGAGGTGGACCTCCTAGGCCCGACAGTGGAAAGAGACCGAGACCTGGTGAGTATCCTAAACATAACACTTTTCTTTCACATGTGTCTTTTATACTTGCTTTATGTAAGGATTATACCTTAATAATATAACCATGTTGATAACGAAGGTCTGGTCTGGGCGAATTTTAACTAATGCTGTTATATCTGGATATTATTGTACATAAACCTGCCTTCATATCAATCATATGTTATAGTTAGCAATCATGATAAGGATTTTTTGGATTTGAGAGTATCCTATCTGTGTAGTCATAAAGGTTATGCTTGACTGAAGGTTTTGCGATTGAATACTGCTGGCTTTCATACTGTTACCCAAATGTCTGTGTTGTACATTGCAATGTCTACAAAATTATTTGCATAAATTGACATTGAATATGTGGTGGGTGTTCACAAATTATGCTTATACATACATGCATACTTCTACATTGTTGTCATGTTATCCAATCTTAAATTATAAAGACTACAGATTTGTTTTTTTTTGTAATTGGTAAACTCGGAATGTTATTCCATCATTTAAAAGCTACTTATTAGCTTATTCAGAAGTACATTAATCAGGTAGAATATTTTCTAATAATTTTGGGTTTCGCCAAATTAATTAATAAACATCTGTAACTTGATCTAGTTATTTCTATGTTGGTATTGATTAGGAATGGTTCTTGAGTGACCGAAAAAAATATTTTGACTGATTTAATAGTATGTTAGATGAAATATTCAGCTTGTTTACCATAAATGAGTGATTTTAATGTCAATAATTTGCTAAGAATATAATTGTTCCATCCCCATATTACAATTATATGTGTGACATAACAGCTGTATTATGATAAAAGTTAAAATGCTCATGTATTCACAGATATTATTATTGACAATAAATTTATTAGAATATTAGAATACCGCCACCCCATCTCTTCCCGTGGGTGCTGTAAAGGGGACTAAGGGAAAAGGCTGGAAGAATGGGCAGCAGCATTCTCTCTCAACAAAATACAGCCTACTGCGATCGCCAACCCGCCTGCCAAGCGTGGCGATTATGGCAAAAACCCCCCATGAGTGAATGGACCGGCAGTTGTGGCGCTCTATGGGGGAGGCCTGTCCAGCAGTGGACCTCTAAAGGCAAATGATGAATGATGATCAAATTATATGAGTACAATAATGTGTGAAATGTTGTTGTTTTTGTGCATAATGAATACAAAGATTATGTAATATCAAATAAGGAAATAATTGCTAAGTAATTAGTTATCTTGGTGTAAAGGTAGATAATATAATAATTACATAGTATAAAACAAAGTCTTTTTTGATTAGGTTTTTTTTAAATAGATAGAGGGTGTCAACAGGGTGGTTTGTATGCATAATTCATGTATAATGTAGTTAAGAAAAAGTTATAAATCCAAAATTACTTATTGATTACTTTTGATGCGGCACAAAGTTCGTCAGGTCAACTAGATTATTATAAATGTAGAATAACATTTTATGAAAGTTTTAGTAAGATCATAGATATGTTATTCTGAGTTGTGTTATTTTAAGTTTTTATATCTTGTTTACTAACATAGTTTATAAGCAAATGTATACTAACAAGTGGACCTTTTAGTATTCTGAAAATAGATTGCCTGGTAGAGAATGCTATCATCATTATGTCTACCTATATGCAAACTATGTACAACAATTATTAAATAAACTAATGCTAAAATAATAAATAGCAAGAAAAATAGAAGAGTAACTAAATTAAGTTTAAACTGATAGATCTTTATCACAAATATCTTTCAACTGACAACTTATTAACTTGTGTTTATAACAAATATATATTCTCTTATTTCTGTTACTTGATAGAAGATGTAAAATCGATTACTGGGAAGTTAGTATAACAAATGTGGGCAGTTACCCGCACAATTATAACAATTAATAGCCATGACTATGTAGGCAGAATATGTTCTTGAACTGGTGACATATAAGTAACTGGCAATAACTGTGTGTTGTGTAAGTTGTATGCAACTGTCTCACTTTATTATAATCTTGAGTAATTATTGTTAATGCGACTTTGTTTCAAGTTGTCATAAATTTTATAACTAAATGTTAAGAAATGAAATGACCAGAATACATAGAATGAAACCTCAACCATCTTTACGATTTTTTTTATTTTACTTTCACACTAAAACCACTCAACCAATTGTATTATGACTTAAATTGTTGGCCACATTTTCTCTTACACGTCATTAGGATAGCAGTAAAAAGCTTGATACTTTAGGGGGCCTATTATGAGCTCTTAATTCCAGCCAGCCAACGCTCTGTCTAGTGAATTCGTATTTCCAACAACTAATTTCAGTTAGTCTAGATTACTCATGATTGACTAAATGGAATTTGGAGTGAATTTGACAGTGACTATTAGTCACCAACTAGCTGAAATTTGTCGTTGAACATACGAATTTGCACAACAGCGGGTTGGCTGGCTGGAATTAAGAGTTCATAATACGCCAGCTGATGCTGAAACCGAGTAGCTAAAAGACTAGGTCATCAGAAAATGTGTAACAAAAGTGTATTTTTCTAATATATTCTTGGTAACTTCCAGGACCAATACCATTTCCAAAGAGAGAGATGCCCCCATTCCCGCCTAGATCACCACAAGCTACTGAGACTGAACACAGAATGCAAGAGGTGTACAAGGTAATTATGATTGTAGGATTTTCTCATAGGGTTTAGTTTTTCGAATCTATTTCTAAAAATGAGTGTGCCAAAAAAGGTATGGACCTTTTTTGGAACACCTTTAAATCAAGCCATCAAATCAAATCCAGAAAACATGAAAAAGCATAATACTCCTTATGACAAATATAACTAACATCTATACTATTGCCAAAGTATATAACATAACTTCACGCCTTTGTTACCCGAAGGTATAGGCAGCGGCTGTTAAGCCTCGTCTCGCCGTTAATGTTAATGTCCCAAATGGAATAGGTGGCGAACCTATTGCCATACCGGGCATTGCAAAGTTTTCAGTCGGGGGAAATCGGAAATGCCCGGACCTTTTTTGACGTGACTTTTATTGGCACAGCGTGACAAACCTGTGTTTATTTACAATTTAAAAGATATTACACTTGTAATATATGTATGTACATACAAATCATCCTTTTAAATAGTGCTGTCTATTAAAAAGAACCGCATTACAATCCGTTGTGTAGTTTTAAAAATCTATGCATGCGTAGGTACTGATAGCAGAAAGCGGCGTTGTTTTTTATATGTACGTAGTGGTAACATCTGTAACAATCTATTGTATTTTTCAGGAGAGTGGCAAGCTAAATGTGGACGGTGTGGCCTATCGTTCCCATGTTGATGACCTGAAGCACTTGGGTGAACTGGGCAGCGGTACTTGCGGACATGTTGTCAAGATGCTACATAAACCTTCAAACACTGTCATTGCAGTTAAAGTAAGTGCATGTTTTTGTATGATTGGAGCTTGGAGATTGCGAGAATGGGTGATAAATTAATTTTTAAATATATGTATAGTATAATAGCTGAAGGACTTGGAAGTCCAAGAAGGCCATGACCTACTTTCCTTTATCCAATTGTGGGTATCTTATCAGGAGATGACCTAAGAAATCTTTAAAAATGACAAGTGCATACGACAATTAATGACAGTATAAGAATCGTATTTTAAAATACTCAAGTTTTTTCTGCCTTACTCCTATAGCCCTAAAGGATTTGACGTTGTGCATGAATAAATTGTTATTTTCAGCAAATGCGACGGTCGGGTAACTCTGAGGAGACAAAACGCATCCTGATGGATTTAGATGTGGTGGTGCGATCCCACGATTGCCCTTACATAGTGAGGTGTCTTGGATGTTTTGTGACCGACGCCGATGTGTGGATCTGTATGGAACTGATGGCGTCCTGTTTCGACAAGTTGCTGAAAAGACTCGGTGCCCCAATACCTGAACCCATACTCGGGAAAGTCACAGTTGCCGTGAGTATTGTTAATATGGTATGGATCTCTCCCCCCTTTGAATCCTGAAGTTGTAATTGTAACTTCACACCTTTTATAAGCGAACTTGTAGGCAGTGGCAATAATGCTCAGACGCGAAACTCTTTGTTTTTACACAACTTCCAGATAATCATTAGTTAAATTGAAGACTCGAAAAAGACCTTTGAACCAAAAGACTAAATGCTAACCCACTAGACCGTCGAGACTGATGATACGAGAGATGTTCTCATTTAGGTAAAATCTCTTTAGTTAACTTTAACCTACGGCAAACAAGGAGTGCTTTATGTGAAACATCCAAAGTTGTGCATTCTGATATGAATTGTGCGAAGGTAAAAAATATTACCTAATTATTTACATTGAATGTTTATTATTGCAGACAGTGAACGCGCTCTCCTATTTGAAAGACAAACACGGTGTGATCCACCGCGACGTGAAGCCCAGCAACATCCTGCTGGACGAGCGCGGCAACGTGAAGCTCTGCGACTTTGGCATCAGCGGACGTCTCGTCGACTCTAAGGCGAAGACCAGGAGTGCTGGATGTGCTGCTTATATGGCGGTAAGTATCATTTGTGAAACATGTCCCTTGAAAAATTACTAAAACTACTAAAGTAACTCTTAACTCATTTGAGATAGTTATAAAAATACTCTTGGTCCATGCAGCCAAATAGATAGAATTCGAGGTATATTCTTTCGGTAGATCCCATCCCTATTTGTCGAATCAGTTTCATTATCGATTAATTAAGTGTTAGATTTCTTTGATATTGATGTACTGCAGTGTAACCACATCCCAGGCGAAACGTTAAATTTAAGTGTTGTCTTGCATGTTTAATAATTATTCATGTGTTAACATAATATGTGCAAGAATTTCAATAATATAATGGAATCGATATCAATTTCATATACTGATATTATATTTAATTGGATAATTTTTTTTTTTATATTGTATGATGTTTTCGAACGCAGCCGGAGAGGATAGACCCACCAGATCCGACCCGTCCCGACTACGACATCCGCGCTGACGTGTGGTCTCTTGGCATATCGCTCGTAGAATTGGCCACAGGAGTGTTCCCCTACAGGGACTGTCAGAACGACTTCGAAGTGCTAACCAGGGTGAGTGATAAATATTTATTATTTCTAAGACATATTTGCTGCGCTCCGCGGCCTAATACCCGCAATAATCTTAATATAATGCCTTGAATATAACATAACTTCACGCCATTGTTACCTGAAGGTGTAGGCAGCGGCTATTAAGCCTCGTCTCGCCGTTATGTTTATTACGTCCCAAATGGAATAGGTGGCGAGAACCTATTACCATGCCGGGCACAAAGTTTTCAGTCATCGATATTTATCACACATAACTTTCTGAAAACAATTTCGAAAAGTCATTGTGTGAGCCAGTGTCAGGATTCGAACCATGACCTCTGGATGCAGAAACCGTGTGCTCGACCACTAGACCACCGAGACTAAATGGCTTGAATATATTGTGCTTTATTGATGAACGAATTTCAGAATCACGATGTCGTACACTTCCAAGCTGAACTACTTGAGCTTGAGTGGAATCAGATTTTATTTGTATACTTTTTTGTATGCATATTTGTAAATAACCGAAATAACTTTGCTTGAATAGTGAACAGTCCCATTTACTATTCAGCTACAGTACATCTAAAATGCTTGCTTCCACCTGTTATGAAATGTATTTCCGTTCTAGTAACATATATAACATATTAAATTTCCTGTACAGGTAATAGCTGATGATCCACCTCAACTACCAAACGACTGTGATTTTACATCGGAATTTAAATCATTTGTCTCACAGTGGTAAGTTTACTAAAATAACTATTATAAATATGTTAATAACATTATTTAGTAAACTATAAAATGTAATGAAAATATTATTTCAGTCTAACAAAGAACTACAGACACAGACCAAAGTATCCCAAACTATTGGAACATCCGTTTGTGGTGAAGTCAGCGCGTAATTCCATATCAGTGGGGGCGTGGTACGGGTCGCTGCCTATATCTGGCCAGAGCCCCATGTCCCGGGCCGGCTCGGTGACCACAGTGGCTACGCACACAGTCGGCGCGCCCAGCAACGGGACGGAGGCGCCGGTGACGCCTCAACCCACCAGGAACTTTGTTACCAGCGCCACGCATTGGATGGAGCAAGTCACTCCAACGCCTACGAGGTGAGAGATACACGCGTTTTCTTGCTCAATTTATCTTGTATCAAAAATAAAATCCAAACCTTTGTTGACATGATGACACCTTGGTTTAGATTTTTTGTTTGAATTACTTTTATTCCATATTTGTACATAGTTGTACAGTGGTAGAGCCAAGCAGTTCGCTGCATGAATGGGCCGGCTCGTCCGGTGAAATACCACAACCTCTCAGAAGACCGACGTAAAGTGGCTCGTGCCGCGTTTCGTTCGGTGAGAGAGGTACCCGGAGGCCCACCCCCCTTCCCCATCCTTTCCTATCCCCTATCCCTTAAAGGTCAGCAACGCAACAGTAACACTATATGTGTTGCTGGTGTCCATGGGCGACGTTTGTTGCTTACCATCAGGTGACACGCCTGCACGTTTGCCCTCCTATCCCATAAAAAAAAAATAGGTGTTGACGTTTAAATTTCGGAAATATCCAAAGGAATCATACTTCTAACCTCTTCTTTCCCAACTTTACAAATATGTAAGTTAAGTTAATAAAGTTGTATTCTAGAGGTTTCTGGGCCCATAACCTAATATTGCTCAGAATATAAGTTATTTTTATCATACAAATTAAAAAAAAAATTGTACAAAAATGTGTATTTCATGTTCAGAGCATACTGGGCAACAAGCAGTAATGCCAATGCTGGTGGCAGCAGTTCGCAGCCAACAAGCTTGGAGACTGACTTCTCAAACCACTCACCGTACCCGAGACGCAGGTATTAAAACAATCTGACTAAATATTTACATGTCCATTAAAAAAGCAGATCCAATACAGACTATTTTATTTTTATTTTTTAAATCCGAGTTCCTTACGAATATTTCCTGAAAAGACATTTTGTTTAACAGACCCAGAGTAATCTTCACTTTTACTTCCAGAACAATTGATGCCTGCGCATCTCCTCCCCCACCACCAGTTCGAAGAGTTTCAGCTGACAACCGATGGAGAGCATCACCAGCGGTATGTATCATTACAAACAAACATAAACATAAAGTCAATTTCCACTGTCTGTCCCCTTATATGCTTATCTTTGAAATTACGCAACGGATTTTGATGCGGTTTCTTAAATAGATGACATCCTCATCAACGGGGTGGTTTTATCTATAGTTAATGTATGATATAAAAAATAAATTGTGGTCAAATTTACTTATTTAACTTTGATGCGGAAAAAAGTTGGCGGGGTCAACTAGTAAATATATTTGTAGATGTTACATAACTGACACAGCAATATAATATTGTTTTAGAGTTCCGGCAACACTAGTCCAATAGTACTACAGAGGTTCTATCATCAAAATCAGCAGAGAAGGTCCCGGGTCGATCTTCACTCCACACCTAGACATAGAAGGTAAGTCAATAGAATATTTAGCTTTCATTTCGAAAATATAACTGAAATAAACTTACTGAAATTTTAATGCTTATTATATAATATTTGCAATCTCATCAAATATCTATTAATATTTTAAATGAAGAAATAACTTTCTCTCTGTTAACATGTCCGTTTGCAGTTTAAGTCGCGAGCACAGCGCGGGCCGGTCGCCGGAGCCCCCGCCCCGCACCAGCCGGCCGCCCCCCGCGCCCTGCAACGGGGACGAGCCCCCCGCGCCGCACGACAGGCTGCACCACCACTGCCCCTCGCCGCTACTGCTCAATGACAGGTAAACTAATACATATATCTACTTAATATGTTATAAATACCACTCGCTTCCAAAGTATTTCACCCATCAGTATAAATTTATAGTACCCTATCCTGGAGTATGCTGTATGGTTATCCAGAAATAATGGATACAAAAAGGGTTATTAAAAAATATTTAATTTTATTCCCTTCAATTTGTATAGAAAGTTACTTATAAAGGAAATTTAAAAAACATATTTTTCAATAAACGAAATAATACATATAATGTGTCGGGGCGTGAACACGGTTGCGCCATCATTAGATTATTTGTGAACTACTTTTGATTTAATAACTCATCATGGTATTGGTAGTATGCAGTGTCTAGTATCTAAGCGCGCCGATCACCGAAGTTCCTGTCTTTGCACATTTGCATTTGATAGTAGTAGATTAACTGGTAATATGTATTTCGTGCAGGCTATCTGAAGGTCGCAGTCAGAGTCTGACGCGCGCAGAACTGCGCAACGGATACCGGAGTGAGGTGGTTCCTCCGCCCCACCAGCTCCCTGCTCACAAACATCACCATGACGACCAGGGTGAGTGTTTACTATACAGCTTCCCTATAATTAAATACATTAATATAGATAACAGATACTCCTACTCCATATTACTTAATTTTGATATTCGGTGAGGCCGTACGCTAAGTCCCTTGTAGTAGACAGTACGAACTGAGCGCCGTCATAACATACAGATTCTTACACGCCTTACTCACTTTTTTAACTATGAACCGTCTCAATAACTATGACGTTGAGGTATCTTAGCTGGTAATTTGGAAAAGATCCTCTGTCTGCTTTAATTAGCCCTTTAATTCTTGTCACTGTCAGTATATTAACCCCAATAGAACTCATTTCTATATTTATATAAAAAAATATAAATTTACATTCTTTTTTTTATAAACATTAAGTCCCAGCAGCTTTAGTGTTGTTAGTTTTTTTCTCATTTGACAACTGGAATTGTTTGATGTTTGTTTAACAAACATATTAAACATGCTATTCAAATTGTTAGATTTTCTAAAATGATTATGAACTGATGGGATTTACTGATAGAAAATAAAATAAGTATAACTATTAATAATGATGTATTTTATGATTGACGAAACCTTATTCTGATGACGAAGGAGGGCAGCCAGCCTCTGACTACCGTCGTCACTATCTGAACAAGTTCAAGTCGCGAGTTGTGTACTCCGGCGCGGCTTGCCGCTCTGCGCGCGCGCTGTGTCTTAACGTGTGAACTGGTTGCATTCCAAATTCAAATCTTGGTTATGTCTCCTTCTTAGAGTTTGATTGACTTTTTAAAATTTGATTTTGCTCGTTCTATATTCAATCTTTTTCGTGTTCATCTTTTTTATTGTTGTTGTTCATTTGTAATAGATGTCATGATATTCTACTAATTATATATAGCAAATTAAAAAAAAAAAAAAATTTATTCATAATTAATCTTTCATGAATATTAGATTCTTGGTAGTTTTATATAATTTAATATTAAAGTTTATAACACAGTTCCTAGTCGTTGCCATTGCAATTCTAAATTATTATTACTATTAGAAAGTAGTTTTGTCAATATCGTTGTTGATATGGCTGATTGACAGCACAATGCAATCATTTCACAAATCATCAATCATTCTCATAGTCTGTGTCGGGAGTGGCCATGATGTATATACAGGATGTTTAAATAATTATGAGACAAAATGCTTCTCGTGTCGCTCCTATGTGCTTTATAATTATATGCTTTCGCACATACAATGTGAAGGAGCTGAACCACGCACTATCGTTTTCGGAAAAAACAGTTGTGGCCTGTTTTAATAATTCAATAGGTAATGCACATTTCATAGCAGTTGTACAAAATTGAAATATTGCTTATCATAACAGCTCGCGTATTTTTGATTCTGAAACAATTCTTATATTAATGTTTCTTGTATTTAGCTTTTGTAGCAATATCTATTGAATTTTGCGAAATTATACTTACTTCCTATACGAATATCGAAAATACCTAAATTATCAAGTATTATCGACATTCATATCTCTATATTTATGTAGTGAGTATGTATTAATGAGGATTTAACACAACAACTCATTGTCAGTTCGGCTTCGTTCCCCCGAGATTGTTTGTACACCCAAATGTTTCGTCTTTTGGATATTGTTGTATTTTATGTGAGTAATGAGGATTTTTTTTTCTGGACTGGATGTCGCAAATTCCTCAAAAAATCTTTAAATGTACCTTTACTTGAACTACTATAAAAACTTTGAGAAAAAATACCATCAGAAGTTATATGGCATTGTTGAAGTATGAGATAGTACTGTGGCATGACTTCATTCATTTAATGGCAATCTTCCAAAACAAAAAAAACTCCTCATTACATAGTCTATGCTTTGCCGCTATCCTTCCGTACACATCGCCTGTCCATTAGCAGCTCTGTCACATGCCTCGCTACACTAAACACGATCCTAACACTTAGATATTAAGGTAGAAATTAATTATATGTACATGGGGCTCTTGTCGCTTGGGAAGCGTTGCTCTAGCTAGCACTGTATAGTAGAGAAGTTGGGGAATGGTTCACAGTGAAGCGTTTTATGACTGCGTGGCATAGAAGGTAATATCTTCTTGTGGTTCATGTCCGCTTGACTACACAATTTAATTATATAAAGGCCAATAATAATTCTAATAAATCAAAATGAAAATATTGTTTAAATTACCATTATTGAGATATGCATACTTTTTATTAATCATAGCTTTACTTAAGTATATTGATACTTGAGAGATATATTGAGCTTAATTAGAAAAAAAAGTTTCAGATTTTGGCAATACGTAACATAAACTTTAAAATTCGTAAACAAGAACCGAACTAAAGTCTTACTGGCTTTCTTTACAATTGATTGATCAAATATTAATGCAACACTATCTTCGGTTCGGTTATGAGATAAATTAAAGCTTAAATAATTCCCTAAAAATTGACTTATATGGGTACCTAAATTTGCCTTGTAAGCTTTACACTTTTTTAAAATATGATTCTTATTCCTATGCCTAATAATACCTTCACTGATCGGCAACTATTCTTGTTACATTTTGTATAATTAACACTAGCGAGGTATGTAATGCCTTTCATTACATCATCATTGTGTTATAAGCTTCTTTTCAATTCAATAACCACGAAAAAATATTGACTCTTTGCTTTCAATAGTTGTTTCAACTTAAATGCTAAAAGGAGATAAAAATCAATCATGATTGCCTCGTTTGAAAATTGGCAAAAAGTAGAGTTGTAGAGAAGCAAAGAGTTCGGTACGGGTGTGTCGTGTGCGTACAGAGCGGCTAGTGGGTACGTCCGTGTATGGGGGGCTTGGGGGCGAGTGTAGACACGTGGTCGAGTGTGTGTGTGGGGGTCGCAGGCTGGCTGCACTCGCTCGCCGGGCTGGTGAAGCGCCGGCTCAGCGGGTATGTCAAGTGGCATCACGTTGCAGCGCGCACCGCAACACATCACAACCCGCTCAGACAACACAGGTAAGGTTTTTTTATTATAACATCCTGTATATTATATACAGCGTGTTTCTTGCTAAGTAACTATTTATGTGTGTACACATTAAAAGCTTTAGCCAGCTTAGCGATTATACATTGCGGTCTTCTAATTAACTAAAACAAACTTAAATTTTGGTGGAATTAGAAATTAAGAAAAATGATGATTATTTTTCCTACTTTACATAATTTTATACAAAGTTTAAAGTTTATACAAAACATAGCTAATGTTTAAAATTATTCTAGGACTGTTCATAACTTACCATCTACCATGTGTGGATGTTTATTTGTATTATTATCTTTTGGATGAATTAAGTTTCCAAGAGAGGGAAGAATATTTGCGATAAAAACCGTGACATGCATTGATAAAACTAGTTCCGCGTGGTATGGTGGTATTATTTTTAGGTATCGCCGGAGTGATTTTGGTATGGGCGACACCTACATATAATAAGGCTCTGTCCGATCCCAGCTTCCTAAACAGAACCTCGTAAACCATACTTACTTGGTCCCTGATAATATGCTTGATGACTTTACGACTTTAATACCTTGAATTAAATAGTCAACGGCAACTTTAACTCGGTCCGCCAAATTATTTTTTTTACAGTCCCGGGCCATTTTCATATACCTATGCATCCAGTACTAATAAATTAGTCAACAATATATGTCACACATAACTTCCAAAATTGTATCATTCAGAATTCGAATTGATGACTTCTTGATTCAAAAGTGTGGTTAGTTGACTTCCATACCCCTCAGACGACTTAAATATGTACTTCAATACATGCCAATGCTACACTACGATACACGAAAGCTTAGCTTCTATAGATTGTAATCGATAACTGACCCGATGAACTATTTATAACTAACTAATAAATAGTCTAGTCTAGATAGTACCCTTACACTGTAAATGAATTATCTAATACAGAAATAATTTTCTGAATTGGATTAGTAGTTCCTGCAACTCCATGCAACCATGCATGCTCCCAGACCAACAAACAAACTGCCTCTGAATGCGTGGGTTAAAGTGGGTTAAATGTAATTATGTATTAAACATAGCGGGTACGATTATGTCAGTCATGGATATTTATTGAACTCATCATCAGACCACCCTATAGTGTTTTATAATAAAGGGTCATCCAAAAAACGCGCTTTTTTTTTCTTATTTATGGGATAGGAAGGCAAACGAGCAGGCGTGTCACCTGATAGTAAGCAACCAACGCCGCCCATGGACACCAGCAACACATATAGTGTTACTGTTGCGTTGCCGACCTTTAAGGGATAGGGGATGGGGAAGGAGGTGGGCCTCCGGGTACCTCTCTCACCGAACGAAACGCGGCATGAGCCACTTTACGTCGATCTTCTGAGAGGTCGTGGTATTTCACCGGTCGAGTCGGCCCCTTCAAGCAGCGAACTGCAGTTCGCTACTCTTTGAAATAAAACACAAACTATTTGCAATTTTTTCAAGCTGTTTTTTTTATTAAAAGTATGATCCATTACAATTATAAGTGGAATAGAATATCATTCAAATGTCCACCACGACTGCATCTGCAGGCATCAATCCGAATATCGACATTTTTAATGACTTTCCGACATGTTGCTGGTGTTATTTCACGAATTGCAACTTGAATGTTGTTCTTTAGATCATTAATTGTTTGTGGCTTGTTAGCATACACTCGACTTTTCAAAAAACCCCACAAAAAATCTAATGGTGTTAGATTACATGACCTTGGAGGCCAATTGAAATCTGCATTTCTACAAAAATATCACGAATTTTGAGATGGGTATTTTTCAAAGAACGCCTATTTTCATAATAACATTGAATGATGTAAACGCGTTGTTGCAATGTGTACCTGTCCGTGGTTAAAACTGTACTACCTTCTAATAAAACAAAATGGATTATGTCATTTGAAAAGATGTCACGTGTAAAAATTATATAGTGCTGACATCTAGGTGTCATATTTGAATGACCCTATATAATATTGAGCTTAATGTTTGATTAGATGGGGTAACAGCGAGAGTTGGAGTATGCCCGCATCCCCGCTCCCGCCGCGAGCGCCTCCCCCACGCCCCGCCGACTAGTGCCTCACCGCCCCGCGCCCAGCCACGTGCCATCGATCTTACACCACTCAATAACAAACGGTAGCGACCACTGTTCAATGAACACAAATTATGTCTAATATTTATTTTTATATTTTGTTTCTAATATAAGGTGTAATAATTTTAATAAAAGTACTGTATCGAGATTAGATACCATAGACTAGTTATGTTATACTTTTATTCATTCATTCACTCACTCAAAGTAAATTGTTTACCGGGAAATAGAAAACAATAATTTAATTATTTTTCAATTTAAATATATTCCTGCAGTTGATGTCGTAACTTCTAGTCAAATATATTGTTATGCATATAGCAATGAAACAAACGATATGTGAATAGTATAAATTTAATTTAATTGATTGATGAAAAAAAAACCAATCATTTTTGACATTTTGTGGCATTATGTCCATGTGTACCTAATTTGCAAACATCGAATATTGTACTTGAACATTTTAAGAGTTTATTGTAAATTTTTATGATGTCTTTTTGTATATTTGTTGGTCTTGTGTTAATGACAAGGAATCTACAGGATTAACACGGCGCACATGTAAACCAAAAACTTTTTAGACTTTGTAAGAATATTTCGGACACGAAAAGATATTTTGACCTAAAAAAAGAGCAAAATTTCACCGCACATTCATATGCAAGACTAACACTGTTTTGTACAAATACGGCTAAATAATTATATTTATATTAGTAATAAATAACTTTGTATATTAATTATGTAACTGTATATAAAAGTGCAAGGGAATGATTACTGTATTATCGAGGATTGAGTTGTGGTTTCTGTATGTGATTATTTTAGATATAAATTATTATTGAACTTGAAGGTAGATCTAAGAAAAAGGTTTATTTGTGTACAAACGAGATTAGAAGTTTCTATATATGTCAGAAATATAATAATTTATTCTCAACTTTATCCAATCTTCACAAAAATGATAACATAGAGAAACCAAATCTTTTAACTATAAATAGTTAGGCGGGCAGTATTAAAGTGACTTTAGGGCTTGTCGCGCTTTTATATTATATATTCACATGGCACATGTTAATAAATTTAAAAAATAAACATATTTTGTACTAACATCAGAAAATGTATTTTTTAGAATATTGTGCTGTCTGTCTGTTTATACTTCAGTCTTTGTCACCTCTGAGAGATTGTCATGTGAGTGATGATGGCTTGTATTTAAAATATTCAACACAAAAAAAGAAAACTATTAGACTATGGTTAAACTATCACAACACAAAGATCGAATAAAATTAAAAGCACTTGATAAAATTAAAATAATACTGACATAGGGGAAAGACCACACTTACATACATACATAACTTCACGCCAAATCCCTTGCGGGGTAGGCAGAGAAAACAGAGCGCCAAATAATAATAATAATATATGTGATGGACATCATCAACTCGCAGATGTATATTTACATAATAACAACAAAAGAAATGATTATTTGTAAATATAATGTACATTATGTTATAAGTTGGATTTGTTTGACCGTATTGGCAGATTATAAATGGTGGCAATGTAGGGGAGAACAAAACTTAAATAAAACATCAATAAACAATCTTTTGACATGCAATAATGCAGGAAAGTTCAAAGAAAGCTATAGAGAATGGTTGAATGCCAAGCCAGCAAATTTGTCAATTGGGAAAAGAAAAAACCCTACTGTCATCAAAAGTATATTTTGAAGATCTATGTTATATTTTTAATTTGTAACAATATAAATTTAAGTTTGCATATGTACAAAAAAATGTACAATTAAATACTAATTTAGTTTATAAATACTAAATTAGTATTTAATTGTACATTTTTTTTTTAATATTTTGACCAAATGTGTAGAATTAAATCAAATATATTTTATATTAGTGTATATATAAATATATTTTGTAACTCGGCTGTTTCACTATCAGTCATTCAGTCGACTCATTAGTCATCTATTAAGTATAGTATTTATTTGTGTATTCTTATTTGTTGCAATTCCAAGTGACTTGTTCATTTAATCGTCAATCTTGATCCAGAAAGGTTCCATGAAGCCATCTAGTTTGTAATATTTACACATTTGATGGCTTGTAAAGATTACATTGTTTTAAATTTGTCATTTCACCAATAAATCTGTCTTATGGCTTCACATCCCATAGCTGTGCAACAACTGTCTGTTTCGTGTTTATGAAATTAATAAAATATTTATAAAATTACAATAATTGAGGATACACGGTTATACTTTTTTCTTGACTCCATGGAATATTTGAAGGAACAATAAATAGACAGTCAACTTTTGTATTGTCTGTATAGCCACGTTTAAATACAAAAATTGCAGTTGTATGCACTTTTTATTTTATAAAAATAATAATTTTTAAAAGCAATAAACAAACTTATAGTCATTTAGAAATGATGTTAAAGTGTGATAAAATATTTAACGGGAATGATGACTAGACTGTGCTGCTGTTGAAAGCTGAAAACGTGTTACGTCATATTATTTGACAGATATTCGACTGCGCCATTGATTTTGATCGATTCCTTCTTTCCTCCTCTTTCATTCACTATACCCATTCGTTCTTTTTTATTTTTCATTTTGTCGAAGTACAAATAAAGTTTTATTTTGGCAGTATTTTCACTTTTCATTTAGCAAGATCCGTTTGTCCTTTATATAGGTATCTTAACATCAATGCGCATGAGAAAATAATGTCATCTAGTCCACGAGCTACATACAAATAGATTAGTTACGACGAGGGTTTAGAAATAAATCTGTCTAAATATACAAATATTAACATGATTGTTTTCTATTACATTATTGCAATGATTATTATAATTTTATTGTATTGTATTATATTGATCAAATTTTATTGGGATTTTTATTTCTAAGATTTGTTAATACTTTACGGTTGACCTCAAAGGAGAACGTGATGACTATTATTTGTGGGTAGCATATGGAAGCTTGCTCCACCAATGACAGCTATAAAAACTTAACGTGACAATAAATATAGATATCCTCTAGGAAATGAACTGGTCGGAATATGGATAGTAGAATGTACCTATCTCAATTGATAATCGTGGTATTTTTATTGGCCAATCAAATTCTGTGATAAGGAATCTACATCGATAATGGGCGATTTTCTTAGAGGGATGGATTAAATAAAAAAATTGTAACACTAAAATAGCTTTATTTTCATTCAATTAAAATATTTTGTACAATATTTGTGAATAAATACTATGTAATGCATCTAATAATAAAAATTACAATATAACTACTATTCCTCGTGTATATAGCTTAGAATATTCGGTAACTATGACGTGATGAAGAGCGGAAAAGTCTAATTACATAATTGGTTAACGGAAATATATTATTGAATGGATACAAATAGCAAAAGATTCAGAGTGTAGGAAAGATAACAAGAGAAAGAGAGAGAGAGAATAACATACAAATCAGTTTATATAAATTAAAACGCATAATTTCATATTTTCGAAGCTAACTTTTAGAGGTATATTAATTTTCTTTAACAATGATACGTCAAGACACCATTCCATCTTTTTATGAAACTAAAAAGTTAAAAAAAAATATAAGGTAAAAAAATATTTATAGAGAATCTCATTCTCTTTGGTTTATCTACATTTAAATTTTCGAATATAGAACTACTAGGCTAGTACAATTATGGCGAATGCAAGTTTTTGCTTTTAAAATTGATATCTACGATTATTTTGCCTTCACCCTGTAGTTTCTAAATAAACCAATAATTATTTTTCTTTGGTATATTATACTGTTATAAATATAAAATGACTACCTACTTGGCTTCGTGGAACTCGTAAAGGTTACGTAAGTTTTTTTAAAATAATTAATTCAAGAAATATAAATATAATTATGTTATTATAACATTTAACATTGTGTATTAGATTCTGATATTTAAAATCCTTTCAACAGTAGACAAATCATTTTTTTTTTAATATTTTAAAATGCAGAGGTTTAATATCCATACTAATAATTATACAAAGTCTAATAGATATTTAAGAAAATTGTGAAATATTGAAACGTGAAGTACATACATATACTTAATGTTATTTTTTTAATTTTAAACATAAATCACAAATTTGGTGTTAGCATAAAAGAGCGATAATAATGTTTTATTAAAAGTATGAATTGACAAAACATTTTTTCTTCCTCGAGAAAAAATCAATCGAATTATTATTTCAAAAATCTTAAAAAAAGGGTAATTGCCCTTTCTTTATATTTATTGCATAGAGAATATATTTTTTTCCATTATTTGTCCTAGATGCTATGTGCATAATTTACTCAATGTCTTGGGATATTCTAAATTTTGTAACAATAATGAACAAATAAACTTATTTACTATACCAAAATAATTCACAGACAAGCTTAATTTAATTACAACTAGAATAAATAAAGCGGTACCTAAACTAAGGCGAGAACAACAAACATAAGCGGAGCTTGTGAACAATTTGCTTACTGGTACAACATTTACTATTACGAGTTATAAATACACATAAAAATTTAGGCAAATTGGTGCTAAAACAAAATTAACGGCTTGGATTAAAAATATATGCTATTTTGCTTTGTCATAAGCCAAGATTTTTTCGCAAGGATACCATGTAGTATCGATTACTTTTCTTTCAGCCTTTATTCGATACTTCCTCGAAAATACTATAGGTTAGTAAAGAGACACCACTTTCGCGCCATCTTAACAACAATTTAGCGGAAGTTCATGAGCTTGTTTTTTTAACTAAAGATGACTGCAATTTGAATGACGCGGGAAACCAGAGTATTAAACGATAAAAGATCAGGAAATGATAAGACATTTTAAATCTTATCTAGTAGATTTTCTTTACACGATAGAATAACGAGAAAGAAAGTAAAACAAGAAATCTAGAAAGTTTTTAAATACCCTCGCAACATTTGTCAGGTTTCAGTTAACTCGTGCAGTTTACAGAAAGCGTGTTCGAAAGCTTCGCTTTAATAACGAATATTAAATATATATATATATATATATTACGTTTACATTGAGTATCAAAACATGATCTCATATGATGATGGCTTAATTAATAAGTTTTAATTAATTATATTTCTGGAAGTCCTTAGATCTCCCATAAACGAGGGCCTACCCTACCTAACAAAATCTTGACTAGTAATACTCTGTTACACTAAACTGGATAAAGTCAATCGAATCCAACGACAATAGTATTTGTAAAAAATCGATTTTAAATTTAAAAATATCCAAAGTATATCCACAAATAATTCATATGGAGATACAACACAACATTATACTCATAAATTTAAACAATAGATCTCTCACTAATTAATTATAGGCACGAATCAATAACATCTAATTACAATTTTAAAATATTACAATAGATTATAAAATAGGACGTATAAAAAACAGCGTCGTAAGGGTGTGTGTACATAACTACAGACATGATATTGTGCTGCAGCTATTTATTAAATAAATTTGTACAATAGAGCCAGTACCTATGCATTTCAACGGTTTTAACCTCGAACGGCGATAATATTACCTACCAAAAATTGTGCCAGTACTTTACACGCCCTGAAGACTGTATTTTCTTTTTTTTGCGCAAGTCTTAATATATTGACTAGTTACATTACATACATAAATTTGTCAAAAAGATATGTTTACTATTTAAAATTACAGAAATCAAAAATGAAAATAAATTTCTTATTTTTTAAATATTTCTGTTAAATGTCAACAAGGAAACATTTACTTCAATCATATATAATATAAAATGGATACAAATTCAACTTCACTTCAAAAAAATGTATTTATGAAAAGTCATAAACACATTTTGTTAATATTTTCATAATTAATTATGAATATAAACTAGGCAAACACATATAAAACAATCAAAAGACTTTTGGATTGACGCCTCAAAAGTATCGTGGAACAATGAACTACGAAAGTATAGGTAGGTTTGAATTAACTGTGTTATCGTAATTATTATAAAGTGTTGATAGTGAGCAAATTTATATAATTCAACTTTGAAATCTATATTTAAATTGACTACATATTTTTTTATTTTTGAGATAACTTTAAAATGCATATAATTAATATCAATATAATTAACGTGATATTACAACCTTCAAAGAAGAACACCACATATTTACGAACTTAATGGCGCGAAAACGTCCATTTTTTTTTTTCATTTCCGCGATGACAACACCGCTTCTCCGCAAAATTTAACATAGACGTACAACCATTATTTACGTCATAATAATAAATAACATTTATCGATAAATTGAGAATTAGTGATCAACATATAAATTCAAAGATTTTTGGTGCCAGAAGTTATAAAATATATCACTCAAATTGTCTAATCTAATTTAAAATGGATTACCTAAGAAAATGAGAATTGCGATTCAACATACAGATACTACTAAATTATTATTGTTATTTAAAAATAAGAAGTAGGTACAGTAACCATTCGTT
The DNA here is from genome assembly GCA_905147225.2 of Euproctis similis. Taxonomy (NCBI): domain Eukaryota; kingdom Metazoa; phylum Arthropoda; class Insecta; order Lepidoptera; family Erebidae; genus Euproctis; species Euproctis similis. Next base: position 3,300,820 of record LR990103.1, read on the forward strand.
AAGGTTCAGCAGCCAATACGTCTACCATCTGTGAATACTTAGTACCAAGACGTGCATTGAAAGAGAAATGTGAGTAAATAGCGTTTAGTAGTGATTACCGTAATTAGGTACCTAATCATTTTATATTATTTAGAGGAGTGATATCTAATAAGTGATTAATAATATCTAATCATACAAACTATCGATCTATTCACACTATTGCAACTAAACATGAATTCCTTAAACTCGTTTATTGCAGTTGTCACTTCATTAATATCCTGGAAAAAAATAAAAAAGCTATATCAATTGATGTTCAAAAACGTTCAGAAATATTTTGACACAAAGAAAAATCGAGATAAAACATGTTTCTTTCACTGTTCACAAATTTATGTGATATCGTATTGTATTTGCCTATTTATAATTTATCAGCCTAAGGACTCCTTACCAGTCAAGGTTGTGACTTACCTAATAATCTTAATGTGGTCGTCCACCCTTCGTAGCTCGTTGAGGACTAGCTGGCACAGACGTCGGCAGTCTGTAGTCCACTCCGACAGCAGCCAGCGGCTTGTCTGTGGGACTCCGCCTCAAGTAATCCGATATGTGTTGCACTATCAGATCTATTGCCACTGTAAAGCAGAATATTATATGATTGTAAAGATGAGCAGAGGCGGGACTGGGTTCGTCAAACTCCCATGTAATTGGGAACAAACATATTAGTCCGGAAGTCTGGACAGTGGACATCTGTAATCATTTTAATATAGAACTTGACAGAGAAAGACGGGCTATTAGTATCTACCTAATTGTCTATGATTACCTACTGTATAGGCGAGTGTAATAAATAGAATAGAAATTGGCCTATCAAATCAATACCTACTGTTATTGTAAATATACCGTGACAACCTCATTCCAATAGCTACAGTGCCACAGTATAAGAAAAGATTAAGTATTTTTGACATTTCTGCTTTGAAATGGTTCGCGAATAAGCGTGGCGAGGAGTGGGTTGATGTATCAGGTGTATCTGAAAATCTTCTCTTGATACTGCACAATAAAGTGGTTGCCCACATTTTGATAACGTCATCAATGACTTGTTACGTATACGTTCGTAAAAGAAACACATGATATATTGTTTTGCAAAGACTTTATTCCATTAGAATATACATAAATGTAAATTAGCTAAATAAAACAAATAATTGTTTAAAATGGAAACACATAAATCGAAAGTCAATACATAAATGTATGTATATTTAAGATTGTGCTGAACACGTCTATTATAACTACATACAAAAATTAATGTCAATCTATTTTAATAACATTTCTATAAAATGGAAAATTTAATATTGAATAGAACTGCATTTATTGTTTTTGTTTCTGGCTCTATAACAATGGCGTTCAAAACAGCTCTAGTAAATTCGGATTTAATGTTCTCATACTCTTACCAGACACTACATCAAAAAAGTCATTACTTAAACTAAAACATTTATAACTTAAACAAAAGATAGATACAGCTTGGCGAGAAGTGATAATTCTGAATATTCATTATAACGTTTGACAAATTGAAAAAAAAAAGTTACTTGTCACTCGCAAAATGTAAAGAAACTTCACTTTACTTAAACCCTATACTTTATAAAATGGAACATAACAAGATTATTTGCACGCAAGACAATGCAGTCAAAATTTGATTTAAAAAAAAGTACAATTGTTTTTCTAAATAAATGCTAAATAAAATGCCGATACTCAAATTTTTATATATACTAAATATGTAATTATCATTTAAGTAGTTTTTTTAAGCACAAAAGACCTTTATTTATTTATTTTTTTACATATTATACAATTTTTAATATAGGTAATATACATGTACAACATTTATTATAAATTTTTAAACGTAAACTCACAAAGGTGAATATCTTACCAATGACTAAAAGTAGTATTTCAATTGTAAACAGTAGTTTGGAAGTAAAAAAAAAAATAATGTGCGTAAAATTAAGTTTTATATTTATACTAGCTGACCCGGCGAACTTTGTTCAGCATCAAAAGTAATAAATGAGTAAAATTTGGATATTACAAAATTCAATTTGTGCTATTTATCGGCACGCGTTTTGGCGCGCAACCCAACTACTATGTCCCGCTTTGTTAATACTGTAATGTCTTCGTAAATATTCGTTTAAATTACATACTGTAAAGGGCCATATTGATCTATATTAAAAGTACAATCTATTTAAGATACTTAATTGGATGAAAATTAATGCCGTAATGTTTAAAATTGCTTCGTAAATAAGCCATTATTTCTTGTAAGTAAAAGAATAAAAATGGTCATTGTGGGTTATCTTTAAGAGATAGACATGTGCCTTCGCGGACTTTTTTGTAGACCTTCTGAATGTGTTTAATAATGTAGAACATTGTTTTGATCTATCACTTAGGGTTCAGCCAGCGTTTGCAATTAAAGTGCTAAATCTCGAAAATTAACATTTTTTCTTTACAACATCATATATGAATTATAGATCAAAATCACCCCGTTGACACCCTCTAACTATTAAAAAAAACCGCATCAAAATCCGTTGCGTAGTTTTAAAGATATACGCATATATGGGAACAGACAGCGGAAAGTGACTTTGTTTTATACTATGTAATGATATATATAGTCAACGAAGCGAGTGAGGTGTGTAAGAATCGTGCCTTATGGAGCTCTGTTCTCTCTGCCTACCCCGCAAGGGATTTGGCGTGAAGTTATGTATGTATATAAATATATAACATGGTAATAATGAACTTTTTAATTTTCAGACATTTAGAGATATTATTATTAATTGACATAAATTATATTTGAATTTAATATTGTCCCAGAATTTATGTGTTCATTTATGACCAGAGTTTTATATGCAAATTCGTACAAAGAAGTTTTGATGATTTGGTGAACAACAATGGGAAACTAATTATTATAGTAAAAACAACAAACATATATGTACATACATTACTTCACGCCTTTTGTTACCTGAAGGTGTAGGCAGCGGCTGTTAAGCCTCGTCTCGCCGCTATGTTTACGTCCCAAATGGAATAGGTGGCGAACCTATTGCCATACCGGGCACAAAGTTTTCATTCATCGATATTTATCACACATAACTTCCGAAAACAATTTCGAAAAGTCATTGGTGTGAGCCAGTGTCAGGAATCGAACCCGTACCGTGTGTTCGACCACTGCGCACCGAGATTGACAGTATTCACCTCGCGAAAGAAGCAACTGGTGATATCATTACATAATATAAAACAATGTCGCTTTCTTGATCTTTGAATGGATTTTGATGCGGTTTTTTTTCTTATCGATAGTGTGTGTCAATGGGGCGGTTTGTATATATAATTCACATGTTAGATTTAGCACTTGATTTAAAACGCTGTAAAAAAATACTTTTGATGCGGAACAATGTTCACCGGACCAGCTAGTATTATATGCATGACACTTATGAATAGTAGAAAAAAAAAAACTAAATATAATAATATTGTGCGCGGCGTTATCCATTTAGTGCGACATAACAAAATTATTAAAATATAATATAGCTCAGTACATATAATTGTAATTTAGTAATAAATTTATATTCGATACTGTTGTTGGGAACGACATGATATCAATCAGCTCTCCTGAATTTATTAAATCATTGACAAATGCGCCCAAAGATTATTTTATATATACAGGGTGTAATTCGAATGAGGCATAAGCGAAAGCGGTTTTTAATGTAGCGTCAATCTATTCTATTTTGATATTCATTGCTGATCACCAGCAATGAATATCAAAACAAAAACCACGTCTATCTAGTATATAAATTATGAAATAGTGAGACAGCGTTTTTAGCCATGCTCCAAGCAAAAAATCATCTAAAATTCCTGTTCTTCGTTACAGAAGCTTACCAAATGGAACTGTATGCTTTTGCTTTCTCTACAGATGCAACACTAAGGATATTCTCATATTTGATTTTAAAACTTTCCAATAATTGCTTAATTTATTTTTGTACGTAAAATACATAAAGTATTGAAATTTATCTGATTGCAAACCATTAATTTCTTTTCACGTTAAAATTTTTACATTGTATGTATCCACCCTGTATATAATTATGATAATCTGTCAAAATGAGCCCGTCATCTGGACATGACATAGAGCCCAAGAGCGGAATACACATATTTATATACTTAAACTATGCTTTGTAAAGCGTCAGCCTTATAATTAAACAATAATGGACCTAACCAGTTAAACTTAAAGAATATTTTAAAATGTACATATTTCCATTGTAACCTTATGATGACGAAGAAAAACTAATCAAACATCTCGAATAGGTTGGTTTTCATTAAAAACTGTTTTCTTTTTCACACTTAAAAAAAATCCTTCTCCAAATTACTTTTTGTGGCCAGTAATTCTAAGCGAATTTAAAAGTTTCCTTACAATTTAAAGCTATGGCTTGTTGGGTATTATTTTATCATAAATGTCCTGTCAACTGGCGATGGGTGCAACTTTAGAAAATGGTATCTATCTCTGTACGTTTTCACGCCAAGTTACTCGTGTAGATAGTCAGATATAATGTAGCAACACACTACCACAGCTTTCTTTCATGTTTACAATAATGTATTTCATGCACGCACGCACGTATTCATGTCGGTTATTAAGATTTTGGAGATCAGCTTCTGAATAATACACCACATCACATACATACAATACTTCCTTTGTCATTTGCGTTGTATATCTGCTTAGTCATTCCTTGCAACTCTTTCCGGAATCTACATTACAATACGATCATTTAAAATATTCTATAAATAACAATATGGGACAACTCTTCGAGGTATTAGTTAAATACAATGTTCAGTACAAGTTCTGGTCTTCCATTCAGTGACATTTATGATGTACTTGGGACTCTGTTCAGTACTCATCTTGTGATCAGCGATGGTCGTACACGCCATCTGGCGGCAATATTTATTACAGATACAGTCGACTCTCGATAATTCGAAACTCGAGGGACTCTTAAAATATAACGAATTATCGAGTGTTCGAAATATTAAATAGTTCGAAATTTGTGAGAGAAATTAAAGAAAACTTCGAATTATTAAGTGTTGATCAATTCTTATTTATTAACTGCTATTCTTTAACAATGACAGAACTTTAGAGGTACATTCGTGTACATACACTTACGTATTCATAATGTTAATTAATTATTATTTTGAAAGAACTCTGTAATACTGGTTTACCTTTCGAAAATATCATAACTTCCGAAAAGAATTTCGAAAAGTCATTGGTATGTGCCAGTGTCAGGATTTGAACCCACTACTTCTTGAATTAGAATATACATGGTCGATATTAGCATGGCTGTCGATTTTCACATTAACATGCTCATTATTAGCAATGTATCAACACACATGCTACTATTGTACACTTGCTTGGTAATGGCATGCTTTCGTACTAATAAAAAGCATGTGTAACAGTACCATTAGTCAAACACTGTAATCATAGCCTAAACAAAGGCTCAAATAACAAACAAGATAATACAAGTTTGATCTTGTCGCAAAATGTATGTACATACTTACAATCTTTCTCTCTGCAACTTCGAATTGTCGAGTGTTGGACGCCGATAAGTTCGAATTAACGCGTCGTTTTGTTATATAGCAATGATATTTTCGTACGAATTACCAAGAGTTTAAAAATGTATTGATTTAGTTTGAAATATAAAGAGATTTTGTAGGGAACTCGTGATATCTTTGAATTATCGAGAGGTTTGAATTATCGCAGGTTTGAATTAACAAGAGTCGACTGTACATGCAATTATGCCAGCGCTGACTGATAATCAATTACTGAACTAGGACGAAATGTGACGATTATGGATATTTTTAGTAGTTACGAATGAGACAACTCGAACAATGAAATCGTTGTTTAAGCAGTAATTCATTATGACAAAAAAAATCAAATTGAGAATTTAATACTAAAAATTATGATAAAGATTATAATTGTTTTTCTTAAGTAGTTGAATGAAGACTTTCAAATCCACATTGCATCACCTTAAGTCTCATTAAAAGAATAAAATAACCACTAAAAATATCAACAAAGACGTTAAATTACATTCGAAATTCAATAAAAATAACGCGTACGTACATCACAAAGTCAAAGAATGGGGTCCAACCGTCGGCTATCGACTCAACGTGTCTTCAGAACTTCCAGACAACCTTCTTCCGTTAGGTTCTTCAATTTCATGGTGTCCGTTAATTGCAATGGTCGCCATCTTGGTAGGCGTTGGCCTCTTCTTATACATTATATCCCATATATGATGCACGATTAAGTCAATAGCCACTGCAACAATGCAAAATGAACTTTACAACTAACGCACGACGGTCGTTATTTGGCTACACAAGAACATAGCCGCTGCAAACTGTTTTGTTATTTTTTTTTTAAAGTTCGGATACAGATTGCAGTATACGACCTCGTTGCAGTGGCTATGACCTTTCTTACCTTTCAAGACTTCAAGTACATAATGTTGACCCATTAAATATAGGCAAAAATTATAACGGCAAAAGGGTGACGAGTGACGACAGAAAGTTAGTCTGGATGACCTAACGGTGCTGAGGTTTCAAGTACGGATTCAGGCATACACCAATTTTCCGGACTAAATGGTTTCTTGCCGCTTCGAGACATAATAGTGTCTTTGGGTATTGAGTTCGGGAAGGTACAAAAAATATGACCGTATAAATCACGAAATAAATTGCATAATTGAAAAGAATACGATATTGTCGGAAAGATCCATAAACATATTTAATCTTAATCGTGATTAAAATAACCATTGAAATATAAAGTGTGGTACTTTAAAACACATTGAAATAACATTAATATGTATAGCTTATAGATGTAGACAAAAATTTCAAATTAAGCCAGGCCCAGGAAATGGTAATTTAAGGAATTTCATTTGTAAAGCAAATTATTTATGTTGCCATAAAGTTTTGTGTTTATAGAAACTATTAAAGCGGAAAAAGATACTTAAGTCTTTTTCCACATTGCTTGAGTATAATTAAATATGCATTACAATGAAATAAGAAAAAAATACTATTTCAAAGAATATAAGGTATTTTTAAAATTATTTGGAAACTATCAAAATCACTGACAAATATGAAAGAAAGAAAGAAAAAAATCTCACCCAAGTTATCAGCTCCTCTTGGTATGATGACGTCGGCAAACTTCTTTGTCTGCAAAGTGTAAATAAGCATCAGATTAGTAAATATGATAACAACAACTGTTAAGCCTCGAATTGCCGTTATGTTTACGTCCCAAATGGAATAGGTGGCGAACCTATCGCCATACACCAGGCACACAGTGTTCAGTCATCAATATTTATCACACATAACTTCTGAAAAGAATTTCGAATAGTCATTGGTGTGAGCCCTGATTGGAACACTCAACTTCTTGATTCAGAAGCTGGGTGCTCGACCACAGGACTACCGAGACTATACTTTGTTTGTATACTTTACATGAAACAGCCTTCATTTTATTTATTGAATGCTTCAAAAAGAAGTGTTAAGATCATCCATAAATACAAAAACACAACATACCTAAATATAGAATAGTACAGTAGACATAGTGAAAAGTCAAACAAGAAAGAATCCTTTTTGACATGAAATTAGATAACATTACATAATATAACGTAACTTCACGCCTTTGTTACCCGAAGGTGTAGGCAGCGGCTGTTAAACCTCGTCTAACCGTTATGTTTACGTCCCAAATGGAATAGGTGGCGAACCTTTTTTTTATGGGATAGGAGTGCAAACGAGCATGCGGGTCACCTAATGGTAAGCAACCAACGCCGTCCATGGACACCAGCAACACATATAGTGTTACTGTTGCGTTGCCGACCTTAGGGATAGGGAAGGATGGGGAAGGGGAGTGGGCCTCCGGGTTCCTCTCTCACCGCACGAAAGACGGCATGAGCCACTTTACGTCGATCTTCTGAGAGGTCGTGGTATTTCACCGGTCGAGCCGGCCCATTCATGCAGTGAACTGCTTGGCTCTACCACTAAAAAGCTATTGACATACCGGGCACAAAGTTTTCAGTCATCGATATTAATCACACTTAAATTCCAAAAACAATTTGAAAAGTCATTGGTGTGAGCTAGTATCAGGATTCGAACCTGGACCTCTGGATCAGAAGGTGTTTGCTCGACCACTGGACCTCCGACACTACTAAATTAGACACTTTACAATTGCAACTGATAATCTAGATGTAAACACATACCGGTAAACAGAACTCCTCAAAGGCAGGCTTGACAAAGTTCATGTACTGATTGAGTACTTGTTCTAGGTCTCTGCCTCTCTCCATAATATCACGGGGCACTGGAATATAATATATCATGATTAACTGTGTTTGATGACACTTCTATCTTCACCTGATTAGTATATTAAAACTAAACTAAACAATATTTTTTAGAAAAGAACTCAGTGGGTTATGCCATCCAGTACATTTGACTATTTCATTAATTTGTCAGGATGCTATAATATTTGGTACAATATTAAGTAATAATAAATATATACATATTGTAACTGAGAAAACCCAAGATATTCAAGTATTTGAAAATAAGATGTTTAAGGAGTACAGTAAATAAATTTTCAATATTTTCTTGTAATATCTATTGTAAAATAATTAATTTGTCAATTTACTAAAGTATTATTTATACTTTATCATACCTCTCCTAGCGAGCCGGGTGTCTGAGTCAGTATCTACAAACAGCTTCATGTGGAATAGTTCCCGCACTTCCGGGAAGTAAAAAACAAGGATACCCTCGATCAGTACAACATCAGCTGGGTAGATAGTGTGGGAACGATGCGGACTAACAATGGGAAAGAAATAAATGGATCAAATAAACATAATCTGTGATTGTGAAATTGAAAACTACTAAAAATTTATTTATTGATTAATGCCAAATATCTCAAACATTGTATTCACGTTACATGACTTGTTATTTAGTCTATAATCTTCTAGTATAGGGACCGTTCAAGTATTAAGTAAGCAGATTTATTAAAATTATTCACCCCTCCACCCCCCTTGTCAGCAAAAGTAAGCAAAGCTTTTACTCCCCCTACCCCCATAATTACATAATGATTTGAAAAAAAAAAAGAAATTTAAGAGAACATCTACATGATTGCTGTAAGGATTTTTTTATAAAATTGAATAGCTACTGATGACATAATCGTCATCTGGAGCCCCTACCCAGCATGTCATGAAAAATAAGCAGAGTAAAGACCCCCCACCCCCTATAGTGCCTATGTAATACTTGCCCCGGCCCCGGAAAGTGACTAACCTGATAGAATTTGTAATATAATCATATTCTGGCACCTCAACCTTTTTCCCAGCAAGGATGTCTTTAAGAATTGTCAACAACTTTTTATCATCAAATGCATCAGGGTGATCAAAGTTGAACTGTCCTCTTTCTGCTCTAAGTCTCTCCGAAGGTGTCAATGTTCGATAGAATGAGTCCTGACTAATGCACACCACTCGCCGTTCTGTTTGTTCTTTGTGCTGCTGGCCAAGTTTCTCCATGATACGCTGGCATACTGTAGACTATGTGTAAAATAAATATTTAAGAAAATTTCTAGTGGCAGACAAACATTAAAACAAACTATTATCAGTTCCATCAGAACATATTGTTATAAACACTATACATTAAATAATTGTTATATTACAGGAAAGTCTAATAAGATTCTGTTTGAAAAAACATTATGTTAAATACCTACATAATTTTTTTTAAACCCACAAAATATAATTTTTCTTTTTGGGTTATTGTGTATTTTTATTATATTATGTATTTCGGTTAAGACGAATCTAACGATAACTTGAAAATTAAATTCATCAGGCAGCAGTTTGATTTCAGAGTGTAGAAAAAAAATTACATGCATGTACACATGAAAAAAATAACCCTGCTGTTGAAACCAGACCGGATCTAACTTCGGTCCCCCTGCCTACTCCTCTAGATAAGAATCAGACATGAAATTAAGTGCGAATATGTACAATCAATAGCGCTATCAATTGAAGATAGTGACGGCGTAGTCACGTCAACAGGAGTTAGTTTTTCATGAAATAAAAAAGGTATTTTCGTTATGTACTGTAAATATGAAAATTTTATAGATCTATTTCTCATAAACATTACCACCCCATTACATAATATATGTAAAATTTTAGGTTTCACAAAGAAAATCGATACCTGGTTACAGAATAACATATTTTGGAGGTTATCTCACCTTTCCGCTGGCTGTACCACCGGCTACACCAATCAAGAAGGGGGTTTTGCTTTCAAACCCGTTAACCAGAGGAGTTTCTGCAGATTTCTCTGCCATTTTGTACGTATATTTAAATCTAAATGAGATTCTTGTAGTCAAAACACTACAATACGCAGTTGCACGGCACTTGTGCAAAAATGATGACATTGACATTTAAAAAATTGCAATGTTACCAATCTTTATTAACGGGTAGGTAACTGTCAAAAATTGTGATTGATTTTCATGTAAGAAATAAATGTATTTTGTCGTTGTTAAAAGGTACACACAAGGTTACTTTTCGTCTGAACAAAAACAAAAAGCTCTTTAGTAGAGCTTTTTGTTTTATATGTTGATTGATATACAACATTGATCGTCATTGGTGTATCCCATAGAACTTCAAAAGGTGTAATGATAGTGGCTACTAGACTAATATTCAACATACTAAGTAAGTATCGAGTTGAATGAATTTAATTTAAAATAAAGCAAAACACTGTGATTTAAATACTTTATTGAATAAAACTATTAACATGGACTGAAAAGATTTAGCATCGTCTCTTCATAGTAAATTTTTGTTTATATAATTCAACATTTTCTTATAAATATTTGTAAAATTCGAGCAAAGTTTATTAAACATTTATAAACAGATCTATCACAAGTATATTGCCTTTTCTTGTAATGTATAAATTTCATATAATATAAATATATAAAAAGTAGAAAAGAAATATGGCTGTTTCATACACGGGTTCATAACCTTTTAACATTTCGAACAGAGTGCTTGTAACATATGTGGCGTCTATTGCTCAGAGAGGATTACTAGACTAAGGAGAGCATGTTCTGATTATAATAATAATAATATCTATCTTATAAATATCTTTGTTCACTAGTAACTTGATAAAATTTAGATTTACACACATTATATAAATGATTTTATTTAGTATATTGCGGTGTAACTATAAATTTGCTACATTGGCTCGATTTATTTGGATGCATATCTCCTCTCCTCCTGCTCTCCCAACAAACTTTATGAATATAAAACTTTTTCAATTATTAGACGAATATCACGGGCAATGCTAAGGTACAGAATATTTTTAAACATTATTTCTGATTTTTTTGTCTGCTTGTCTCAATGAAGCAGCCATTTCAAGCTGCTTTACTCGAAGACGAGCCCATACGAGATAGTCTTGAAGGCCGATAATTTGTGCAGCCATTAATGCGGCGCTGTCAGGATATATGACTGTAGCGCAGCCCAGTCCTGACGGTACAGACAACGAAGACCAGATATCCTGTAATAGATAAATAGAGTTATTATTTGCAATTAATTAATTTTAATAATAATAATTCTGATTGGAATGCTGTAAGATTCTCAATATGATTGCCAAATTTCGTACTACGCCATCATGTTACAATAGATGGTATGTATATATTTGTTTACGTTTATTTGTAAAAAAAATCTAGAATAACCAACCTGGACTAGTTTGTCTGAGGGAGGTGGACAGTTAATGACAGGATAGGATGTATTCCCTGAGAGTACAGGCCCCAGACCGTTGGAGCGTCCTGCCACAGCGATGAACACCAAGGCACCGTGCGTGTCTTCGTACTGTTGCATAATGCGTAGGGTTTCCTCTGTTGCCTTGTGAGCTGATGTAATACGTAAGTCTACCTCTAGACCTAGCTCCCTGGCCGCTAAAAATTACAGAAGCATTATGAATTTAAAAAAAAACCATTCAAAAATCTCATATTTCCGGCTGGCAACTCAGTTTAAAAAGGATGGCCCTCTTTCGGCGAGGGTTATTTCCCCTGAAAGGAGCGGTTCATTAGGTTCGGACTCTTTGTGTCTATACTTTGCGAGTATAATGATGATTAATAAAATTACAATCGCTTTTTTATGTAGGTATGAGAAGAATTTAAATGTCCTGGATAGGCCTTAATTTTCTATCACTAAAGTAAAACTTTAACTTACATCTAGCGATCTTCTGACAGTGTTCCTGGTCAGCTGGTGAACCCATGAAGATGACAACTTTGTGGTGTACATTGGGTTTGAGGTGGTCGAGTTGGTCTTTCACCCACGCAAAGTTACGCTTCACAGTGTCTAGGTCAGCTGCGGTAACTGTGGTCAAGTTTCTGTATACCTGGAGGATTGTTTTATTATATGAGATAATAAATATGTAGGTGAGAGTGCAAGTAATTTCAGCTGCGACAATAGGTACTGTTGTGACAGACTTCAAGTAGAGCTTACCTGTTTGTCTACCATGAGTCTCTTGTCTCCAGATGGCCACAATCTCCAGGAATCAGAGTCGATGACGTCAGCTAACAGAATGTTACCTGCTCACAAAAGAAATAAATCAGTATCAGCATCCGAGCGATAAGAAATTTTACTGATATGCACATAAATGAAAATTGAAAAAGGAAGGGAAAATAATATAAGGGAAAATAATTTAAATAGCGAATTAAGAAAATTGTGTTTAACAAAATCAAAATGGTGGACAATTGAATTGGCACACTAATCAGCAGTTGTTTACCTTCAGGATCAACTCCGAATTCGATCTTCATGTCAATAAGCGCACAATCACGAAGTGCCCATGCCTTCTCCAGGATCTCGAAAACTAGAATGGTCGACTTCCTCATGTAATCCACTTCATCCTGGCCTGGTAGAGAGTAAAGAAATGAAATGAGGACATACAGAAATACTATTAACATGTTTACACGCCTTATTCACAGGGTGTTTTCTTGTTTCACGAAACAAGGGAGACAGTAGTTAGATACAATCAGCGGTGTTTGGCAAGCCACAAATAATAAAGAAATTAGCTGATTATAGGAAAGACAATATTAAACAAACTAAAACATATTTTTAAGGCTAATATTTACATCAATATACAAATATTGGTGTGGGTAAGCCACCAACAAAAACATTCCCAAGAAGGGTTAACATCAGGCAGGCGAACGGTCATAAAACCACAGATTATTTGACAACATGGATAGTTTAAAAGGATGACCTGTTGTGCCAACCCTCCTTAGCGACAGTCAAGATATTATTGTATCGGCGTAGGCTAAAAATATATCAACTTGTACATTCTGCTCATACTCATTCCGCCAAGATACTGCCTTACATATTGCAATTGTGATTGTTTGTTTTAACTGTTTTAAAATATACCCTCAAATTCTACGTACAAACCAAGCCAGGTGTACAACATTTCAAATTAACTTACCAATAGTGAGACCGTTAATCTTGAAGTTCGCAGACACGATCTGCTCTTCAGACCACTGGGGATCGTGGTTTGCATCGTCTTTGAAGAATGTCTCTTGCTTAGGTGGAGTAAACCTGAATCCCTCTTTGACGCCCGGATTTCTTTTCAAGAAAGAACCGGTTGCGAGACGTCTGGTGACCCATTCGATAGGGATCATATCGCATTTTTTAGACACGAACGCCGTCGGTGATGCAATCTTGATGAAGGCAGTTTTGAGACCTGAAATTTAATTTGGACTTTTTTATCTCGAACAAATCAAATGAGGTAGTGAACAGAGTACCTATTTAACTTAACTTTATATAAAACAAATTTTATATAAAATTGAGTCTCGGTGGTCGAGTGGTCGCACACCCGCTTCTGAATCCAGAGGTCGCGGATTCGAATCTTCACAATGGCTCACACCAATGACTTTTCGAAATTAATTTCGTAAGTTATATGTGATAAATATCGATTCCTATTCCATTTGGGACGTAAACATAACGGTGAGAAAAAGGCGTGAAGTTATGTTATGTTTTATATAAACCTTAATTAAAATTATTTCACACGTTGCTTTCTTACATATTGCAGTAAGTTAGTGCATAGTTATTTTATTTAATAAAAAGACCTGCCGTCTGTATTAAGCATCTGGCTTGGGAAATTTTGACTAGACTCTAACTAGATCTATTTTAGCTTAAATTGTATCTTCATTTATGATGGATTCAAAATGAGACCATTTGCGACTAACTCCCATTCGATTCATCCTAACGGCGAAACTAAACCGATAGATTTTCTAAAATAGATTTATGTTACTGATCATTTTTTTCATATCAGTGAAGAAGTTTCAGAGATTCCCGATTTCCCACGGCAGGCAACATTATTCATAACTACATTAGTGTCTGTCTAAATTACTGAGTTAGCAACATATTTCCAGCGATGAAAACTGTAATTATATTTTAATTACAGTACAGTTTTGATGTGATGTGTCTCTAAACATACAGACAAAAAGATCTAAATTAAAAAAAAATGTTTCGGCATCCATTGCTTCAATAAATAATCCTTACATTCTACATTCATTTTTGCCGGATATTTATTATGTACAGTCATGAACTAACTACAATTTTATTCTAAGTATAAATAAAAATCTCCCTCTTCAATCACTACCTGTAGCTGAATAGTTCGTATGTCCGTTCAGCGAGCAGACATCAAAAGTTAGTTCATTTTGTATTTTTTTTATATTAATTATTTTATAACATTAACTTATTGTTTTATTAATGTTTAATATTATTGAAAGAATTACCTATTGGGTTACATAGCCTTATCGAAACGAGATGGTCATAATTTTATCAACAAACAATAATAGCGGTGGCCATATTTATGACGTAAATACTTGTATATTGTTTAAAAAAACAAGCACATTATTTAAGATAAAGTATACAAAACTCAATAAATAAGTTATATGACCATATATATGAGCCATATTTCATAATAATAGTTATATTAACATTATCTGTTTGTTGATGATGGGGTCGTGTGGGATCATCAAAATAACACAAGTGAACGCATTATTATGTGCTCGACTATTTCTGTTTTAAGCTGGTGTAAGACGAACAAATATTGCACTATGATGAATGTGTTAATGATCTCAGATCATTTGTTACGTCAGATAATAATCTGTCGGTATTTAATTTATAGAAATACTAGCTGACCTGGCGAACTTTGTTCCGCATCACAAGTAATAATTGAGTAAACTTTGGTTTTATCACCTTTTCATTATAGCTAAAAACCACCCTGTTGACACACTATGTCCATTAAAAAAAAACCCGCATCAAAACCCGTTGCGTAGTTTCAAAGATCTAAGCATATAAGATGACAGACAGCGGAAAACGTGTTAAGATAAGTTTCATAAACTCTAATAAAGTTTCCAGGGTTTTCAGTTTTATACGACTTTTAGCACAAGAAACCATATTGTAAATTGGAAATTAGATTAAATGCTATCGGAACTAAATATATTCCTCATATACGAGTATGTTCTCGACATCGATTTTAAATTTGGTAGATACACGCATCCCGCTGCATGTATTGGCCAGCTCGATCGGTGAAATATCACGACCTCTCATAACATCGACATGAAGGGGCTAATGCCGCGTTTGATTGGGTGATATCAGATATTAAGATGCCTAACCATCTCCTTCCGGCCCCATCCCACTTTCAGTTACTTTTCTAAAGGTCGGCGACAGATCTGTAACACTGTCTGTTTCCATTGAGTGACCCTTTTACTCGTTTGCCCACCGAATGTATTTTTGTTTGGGTCCTAGCCTAATAATATAGTTCATACAAAAAACGTTTTGAGTCTGGTGTACTCACCATTATGAAGTATATCAATATCTATCTATCAATAATTTATATTTGAAAGTTCCTGACATTGAACCCGTACATAAGTAGAAAGAGAATGGCAAATGAAAAAAATGTCAGAAATGTCTTAAGGAAATCTTTTCGCAATTTATATATATATCTGTGAGTATGCTATTCTATAGGCGATTGAACAAAATATGCCCTTAGTGCAGCAAATGGACCCCCAGCGAAATGAATTGGGGCCACCAATTAATTTCGCTCGGGGTCCATTTTAAAAAAAATAAATGACATTCGCGGTCCACACTTTTTATATAAAAAATATTTATTAAGCAAAGGTTAAGAAAATAACAAAGGTGAGAACGACATATACACATCAATTCGTTACTTCGCCCGGCCTTTTCTGAATTGCCGTCAACAAAAATGTTGCGGGGGATATATTTTTATTAATTTACGTACTCTGTAGTGTAAGTTGCTGACTCGGCGGTCTGGATTCGGACCGCGGTCCGTCATTTGACGAAACGTGCCTTAGTGTATTAGTCACCTATTCCATGAAACCCAATATTAATAAATCGCCTTGTATCCGAAAACGATCCGGGAGACAATTGTCTCTCTTTGCTCTTAGATTGTTCTTTTTGTGTTATGTTGATTGTAATTATTACAGCAATATTGTTAAACTGGCAAATGAAAAGAGTCAGCCTTGAGTTTCTTGCCAGTTCATATTAGGAAGCCTTGACGCCGTAACTGGCACTTGGATTCGCTTTCACATTCAAGACAGTGTGATGGAAGGAATCTAAGGTCCGCGGATTTTAGATAGTTTTATATGATTATGTACTTTGTAAAGTCTAAGGAATAAAGGTATTTTAAATTTTAATTGAATTTGGTGTGGCGGCTGTTAGCCTCCACTCGACGAATCGTTATGTTACGTCTCAAATGGAACAGGTAGCGAACCTATTGCGGCACGCCAACAGGTTCGATCGCCACCTTATTATATTAACCAACGCCTTTAGTAGAAAAAGGCGTAAAGTTTTGTATGTTGTGTATATGGTATATATGTATATGACCAATACTTGATACACGCTGAGTTATTAATGAGGATGATTGACACCAAATTTTAACATTGTAACATATACATATATTTTTTAAGGCGAACAATCTTACCAGCAGACTTGAGTATCTCGAATACTTTCGCGTTAGTCTGATTAGAGATGGCAGCTTTTCCCTCAAGGTCGTGAGCCTTCACCCCATCACCGGCTGTTATACGATCTTTATTGAGTAGCAGGCAGTGTCCCGGCAGTTCAGGTAGATCAAATACCTGTTTAGTTTTGCCTTCAATGATGAGACTTCCCAGCTTGTAACCGCCAACTGTATTTTTTTTAATTATTATTAATTAGTTACCGGCAAATGTAAATTTTATGGTGGCAAGAAAAATAAGAAAAAAATGTTTCCCCTACGAAGGATAGTTATTAGCTGAAATGCCTTTGATTTTGAACAAATTTTTTTGAAAAATATTTCGAGAAGGATATACGATATCAAACTAAATAGAGGTTAGAACAAAGCCTATGGGCTTAATCTCTGTCTAGTTAGGTAGGTACAAGGTCAATAAATAAAATCTAAACATCGAAAAAGTTGTTTTATATGTGAGAATTAACTTATTTTTTGAACGGTAAATTAGAATGTTATTCGTGTTTTTATATAAATTAATACGGAAGTCGTAATGAGCGGTAATTTTAACAACAACAACCAGAAACAACAAAAATAAGAAATCAAGGTGTACCAGATTATCAGAAATAATTAAAATTTAACTAAAACCTTAACGGATCCAAAAATCTAGTTTGTTCTAATGAATTAATAGTATTATAATAAACTACTACTCAAAAATACTCAACCTCTACGATCGACACTTTTAAAAACCTCATAAAAAGTTCTACAATTTAATTTGGGCGGGTTATACTTGACAGAAGGAAGTCGTAAAGATTCAAACTTTTTAAAGTAAATATTAAATTGCTTACCTTCTTTAGGTTGAGCCATTTTTTAAATAATTGGCTTTTACTATTTAGATGGCAATGTTACACGCGTTCGTTACACCGGGTGGACTTTTATAAAGTTTAGCCGAGTTTGGCGTTCGAACGGTAGCAACTTGACAAGGTTCGTACGGTACGGTCTAGGGATGCCCGATCTGAATCGATCTTTTTGAAGATCGATTCACGGCAATACGATCTCCCGATTTTTTGAATCGATTCAACAAGATGCGATCTTTGCTCAGATCGAATCGTATGCTTGGAAGATCGTAAGAAAAAATCGCATCATTAACAGACCAAAGTAATGCAAACTTAACTGCATTTATTTTGTTGATGATAACGATCACACATTTTAGTAGGAACAACAAAGCAAGACAACATCTATTTGTTGAAATTAGTGTCGAGTTACGTACTTTATGTATACGCCGCCGCGCCGTGAGTATGAAATATGAAACGATATGAAGGTAGTATTGAAATTTTGTTTATGTTATACCCGCAAGAACATCACAGAATTTGTAGATTGTTCTTTGTAGATAGTAGTACGATTGAATTAATCGAATGCGCAGTGTTTTTTCTTGTTATTATTTTAATATTGATAAATATGGCCCCGCCCGTAAAATCGAATGTTTGGACGTTTTTTATCAGATGTGACTCGGGTGGACAGTGTAAATTATGTGACCAAATAGTGAAAACTAAAGGAAATACCACAAATTTAAAAAATCATCTAAAGCGACGCCATAAAAATTATGATTTAAACAAAAACAAAAACTTTTTTAAAATACGATACGATCTTCAAAGATCGAATAAGATCGATTCAATGCAATACGATACAGATTGTGGATCGATTCACGGGGTTACGATTCATTACGATTCAAAAGATCGATTCAAAGCAAAAGATCGGGCATCCCTAGTACGGTCCGATTAACCACGTGCACTTTTGGTAGCCGACCGATTACGATTAGCGATGGGCGTGGAAAAAAATAACCGGTTGAGTTAAGCTACTATGTGATCAACTGAATTCGAAAACGCGCGTGTAACAAATGAGGAAGTCACTTCATAACTCTGACCGTTGAAGACCACTTTAGTCATTGATATTAACATATGTTTTCTGTACTACAAAATTAGAAAACAATAATAAAAGATAAATAATTAAATAGATTTTTTAAATTTAAACCTTGATTTCCATTCCAGAAAACCAAAAGTGACAAGTTGTGTTTTTAATAGGTTGGGGAAAAAGTATTTTCGTATTTTTGTATGAAAAGTCAAGACATTTTTTTCAAAGTTTATTTACATTTATTTACAATATATATGTACCGTTTTGTTGAATAACTTTCTGCCATTTTGTGGGCAGAGACATTATCCCGTTACTGTAGAAACTTTGGGACTTCTGATCAAAAAAACGGGACAACAAGTTTTGGCAGTCCTCTCTTGAGGTCAACCTTACAGAACCTAAAGAATTCTGAAGAGACCGAAACAGGTGAAAATCTGAAGGCGCAAGGTCAGGGCTATATGGTGGATGCACTAGGACCTCCCAGTCGAACTCTCTTAATTTTTGCTGAGTGGCTAAAGATGTGTGTGGTCTAGCGTTATCGTGATGAAAGACCACACCCTTCCTGTTGATCAATTCCGGCCGTTTTCTCTCGACTGCTTCCTTTAATCTCATCAGTTGCTGGCAATAAAGATCAGAATCGATGGTTTTGCCGGACGGTAAAAGCTCATAATGAACAATGCCCTTCCAATCCCACCATACACACAGCATCACCTTATTTCGTGTTAGGCCAGGATTGGCCACAGTCTGTGAAGCCTGGCCAACTTTCGACCACGACCTTTTTCGCACGTTCTTGTCGTACGTGATCCACTTTTCATCGCCAGTTATCAATCTCTTCAAAAACGGCTCGGTTTCATTACGTCTCAATAATGAATCGCAAATGAGTACACGGTTCATTAAGTTTCTTTGAGTGAGCTCGTGTGGCACCCAAATATCGAGCTTTTTTGTATAACCAGCTTTCTTCAAATGGGTCAAAACTGTTTTGTGGTCAATTCCCAGTTCTTCAGCTACATCGTAACTACTAATATGCCGATCTTGCTCCACTCTTTCAAAAATGGCGTCCATTTTATTCGTAACAGGGCGACCAGAGCGAGGTGCATCTTTAACATCAAAATTTCCGGACTGAAAACGTTTGAACCAAATTTGTGCTACTCTTACTGACACTGCATCAGGTCCATAAACATCACAAATTTTTTTCACTGCTTGAGTTGCATTTTTGCCTTTTTTATAATAAAATTTTTAAATGTATCGAATTTCTTCATTAGATTCACTCATTTTTACGGAGAGAAAAACAAATGAAAAATAGCGGGAAACAACTTTTTTTTATTTTTTTCTTTTCTTTATAATGTAACCTTTTTAATGTTACCAAAACCAGCCAGACACAAATAGTACAGTCAAAGAAATTTTATAATAAGTTTATACCTACGTTATGCGAAAAGACTTTTTCCCCGACCTAATAGTATGCAAATCTTTTAAATTTAACAAAAGCTATTTGACGCAGAATTAAGTGTCTTCAATATTTAGAAAATTTAAATATCAACTTTCATCCAAACACGCTAGGTATGTCAAAGCTGATAAATAATTATCCGGAACTGGCCACTACATAAATATTATTTAGTATAGTATTTCCTATATTTCACCGATTTTCAACCCGAGAAGAAGCCATTGAGACGTTCAAAAATAACGTTTTGGAGACATTACCTTCGGAATTGAAAAAATCGTCGAAAACTGGTTTCAATGAATGCTAAAGTGCCTTAACCATCACATCATGTATTATTATCGCAATCTTAAAGTAACAAATTTTAATATTTGATTTTATTCCCTGTCGCATAATCGAGTAACAATTCTATTGCATCTTTCCATAGCCTAATTATTAGCCGTGCTTATGTACTACACTGGAACCATTACTAATTACTGGCACACTCTACTCCGTATACTTAAAGTACCACGACCAAATAAATGGTCTGTTTAAAAAAGGCAAAATGCGTAGCACCTGAAACCGACGTGAATGCATGGCCAGATGACTGTGGATGAGGTGACAGATGTGTGTCAGGATCGTAGCTTGTGGAAAGCCAAAGTCTCTGCCTGCCACCATGGGATACAGGCGTGACCTTATGTATGTATGAGTATTATGTTTTTAATTCACCAGTTTTTAATGCCCCGATTCAAATTAAATGCCAGAGAAAAGATTATTTTGGACCGCGGCGTAGGTCTTGAAATCAACGTAATTGAAACGATTTAAAAATATGTAGTTGTTTATTGTAGCAGAAATGATCGACACAGAAATCGGAAGGCGCAGCTCTAATCGTTGTCTGTTTTTTGTCCTTGTCGCACACTCTACGAAACGTCAAACAATTCAAACAAATGGTCGAACATAGACGGGCGCAAATTACAAGTTATTTCCTCCGCGCTAAAACTTAAGTCACAGCTTTGTTGCTTATATTACGCGATTAAAAAACTGTGAATTATATATTTTTTATAATTTCCTGTCAAGTAAAACAGCAAGGTAAGTAATTTTTAAACTAGTATATATTATTATAAGTATGGAGGTGATTTTCTACCTGTTGCTTACAAAAAATTACAGGCAAAGCAAAATGGATTGCTTTGTTCAACTTATTATTGCTCCTTTTTAACTTTTCAATTTGGTCGGTTATACATTGTTAGGTTTACCACATGGTACATAATGTTTATTCGTTATTTAAAATAAGTACACTTAATTTAATAAATTTGCTTTTTAATATATTTAATAAATGCTTTATTTTGGTTTTAGATGTAATAATTTTATTACAAGGTTATATTTAAAAATGAGAACTTAATCACATGTTAAATATTTATTTTAAAATTTCCAAGATAAATATTGAAACATAGTATCTATGAATAATTAATAATTGTTCTGTTAATAATAAAAAATGCCAGGCCCCTACTTACACCTTGAGGCTTATGGCATTTTCAGTATCTGATCAGCAAAAAGTAGTATTTAGTATAGATGTGTGTACACTGACACTAGCATGACCTACATGCAGTTTGCGTACTCCTCATTCTTGGTAAATATTAAAATTGGTAAATGATTATTACTGATTTAAGGAGGGTAAGGAAGCTTTCCGTTGCATTGAAGTACAGAGAACATTGACATGGATATGGCTCCTATAGCAACTTGCGTTAAAAACTATGTTTTTAAATATGCATACTTTTGAGGATTTCAAAGAATGTAAAAATATAATATGCTCTGATCGGTTATGAGCCCTGATATCACTCGAATACAGTATGAGTCTCACCATGATAGTCTTATCCATACTCCTACTCTCCTCAATATTTGTAGGTGTATAATTAAAATATTACAGATACAAAACATCCTCAGTAAATATATAAAATAAAACAAATTATGTATTCAAGGAAAGTATGTGTGTGGCACAAAAAACAGGAAATAATTCTTTGCAGAACAATTTGAATTGTGGAAAACTTTACTTCTTTCTACTTCTAATGACATACTTGTATAAGACCGACTCAATTATGGCAAGAGTTTCGTGTCATTTTAATTCTACATAAATCCCCCTTTGTAATTCCACTGTATATCTGCTTAGTCAGTATAGAATCTACTATCTTTCCAGATGTGAGAACCATCTCAAAACATTATTTTTAAATCTGTCCATGTGCATAGCACTTCGCAAACTAGTTTTATAAAGAAAGAAAAAGGCGTTATGTTATATGTATAACATAACTTCACGCCTTTTTCTACCCTAATCTGTAGGCAGTGGCTGTTAAGCCTCGACTCGCCATCATGTTTACGTCCCAATTGGAATGGGTGGCGATATTTATCACACATAATTTTCGAAATTAATTTCGTTAAGTCATTGGTGTGTGCCAGTGCCAGGATTCGAACTCACGACCTCTGGACTCATAAGCCATGTGTGCTCGACCACTGAGACTATTATTATTTAATTAAGCTAGTTACTGCTTCACTATCAATCAATCTCGAACGCGTAAGATTCTATCTAGTAAGATCATAATAATTATAGATACATACATAAAGTACGCAATACAATCGTATTGACTTTGCCGTGTTGCGTAATTAACTACTCGCCTTGGATTTGTTACTGATATTACATTATTAAGTATTATTAAAAAAAAAAACAGCAAAATAGTCGGAAGATAACATTACAAGCGATTACTGTAATAAGAGTATGTTATGGATCATGTTATTATAAGTATTTTGTTATAAGTTTAAGCAAACTTTAAACACAGTTTGATAGTGGAAAACAATTTACATACGATTTTGTGCGGTCTCATGTTGATTAGTAGATCGATTGACAGAAGAATCCTTAGTATTCTTCTGGTGATATGTGCGTCCATAGGCCGTGACGTCGACTCGCAATAAATTTTCAATATTAGCACCTGAAAGGATATTGGTATCGGTGGTCCAGTGGTCCATCACCCCGCTTCTTAATCAAGAGACCGCGGGTTCGAATGCAGGCTCATACCAATGACTTTTCGAAAGTTAAGAGTGATAAATATCGATGACTGAAAATTTTGTGTCCGGTATAGCAATAGGTTCGCCACGTATTCCATTTGGGACGTAAATATAACTGCGAGACAAGGCTTAACAGCCGCTGTCTACACTCTCGGGTAGAAAAAGGCGTGAAGTTATGTTATGTCTTAAAGGATATTGGTCCCGTATTGTTTACTTAGAGAATCCTGATAAAGCCTTGAAAGATTATGCATACGCACGGCACAATTACACCATCAAACAGTAATATTTAGTTTTCTGTGAGAAAACTACAGAACGACCCTTAGAATTTTATTGCAAGACAACAGGATAAAAAATTTAACGCATCAGTGTAATAGTATAATTACTTTAGTTTTGGCAAGTAAATAAATTAACTGAGTAAAAAAAATAACGGGAAAAAATATTCCACATTCGTTACTTTGCAGTACATTGTCCTGTTGAATAATAGTCTGTATACTTTTTATTGTAATAAATCTTCGCGTACTTCGATAACTTAATCATATTATACAGCGACATTTTATTTTATTTTAAATACTATATTATTTTCGCCATATACAGTAATTTCATTAATTAGTAGTAACGTCGTTTTGGTTACAGTGACGTCAAACTTACGCCCCTGTAATTTAAAGCATACTTTCGTAAGAAATTTATTTCGTAACAGCGACTTTACATCGGATTTAACGTAAATTTCGTGTATAGCGAAATGTTTTTATGAACTAGTTATGACAGATTCCCAGAAATCTTTACGGATATTGCTATTGAATAGCCAAACGGCCGAAGCCAATAATCAATCTGTAGTTTAAGATTGAAGTCAATCTGAGATTACTGTGTATCTGTCAAACGATCCTCAATCCTCGTGCCAATAACAAAACTTATCTATCCGTCTTACTTTCCAACCGCAGATAGCCGGTAAACCGTTCCCTCTTTACTGTTCCGTTTCACACAAAACTGTGAATAATGCTTTAAGTTTATTCCGCGTTATATTTATACGAAACTAATTTGGAGTGTTAGAAATATTACATAGTACGTTAGGGGAAACTAATTTTGCGATTTCTTATAGAATAACACATTTATTCTACAAGAAAACACCAAATTATATTCTTTATGTTTTAACAAAAGTTGTTGAATGGAACGAAATTTGACATATCACAAATAAACATTTATTTACGAAATACAAGAATTTAATTAGCTGTAATTTTAGTTAGTTTTTTTAATAATAATCTAAATACAGTGAACATCAAATACGTTTGACATGAATATTGAATCTGTAAGTAATTTGTTTCTTTACAAAAGTATGCTGATCCGTCGCGTTCTCACATAACTTTCATGAAATTGAATTGTTATTTACAGATTAAAGGCAAACCTCTTACAAAGGAGGAAACTAGAGCTCTGATAGATTATTAGAAAAAAGCAAAATAATTACGACAAAGGCGACAAACGCATCAAATAATAAATTGAAGATGGAGGAATGGCTTCAAATAACAAATAACGCCAGCGCCGCGAATTGTCCAAGGAACCCACAGCAGCTAAGTCTAAAAAGGGAAAAATTAGAAAAAAATGCTCGCAAACGCTGCACTAAGATAAGAATAAACCAATTTAATTGTTGGTTAGTCATCGTAGTGTCATTATTTTAAGATATTGCTTGCCTTATTTTCATTGTTTAATTTACCTTTTTATTACTATTCATTTTAGACTGGGGGTGGCCCTGCTGATTAATACCACCTGATGAAGTATTACACAGGATAACTGCATTACTTGGTAGTACTGCCACTGGCTTTACTGCTGAGTTTGCTGGTGATAGTCAAATAGTGCAAGCAGAAAATGGTGGTGGTGATGCCATTGTGTCACCCATAGTCGAGGCAGATTGCGTTATTGGGGATGAAAATAATAATATTATAGTTGAAATATATGATTTCCGAAGAGAAAATACCCCAACACAAAGCATTTAATTTTAATCAAAATCTCAAATACTTAATATGTATGTGATAAATAGATCAACTAAATGTGATTACTTAATATGATAAATAGAGCAAGTAAATGTGATTACATAACATGTATGTGATAAATTAGCAAATAAGTTTGATTAATATATATATGTATATATAAATATCTGTGATAAATATAGCAATGAAGTGTGATTAATAGTAATTTAATAAACAGTCACATTAATAATAAACATTTGTTTTATTCCATAGTCAAAATTACAGTTTAAATGTTAGTGTTAATACTAATAAAAAACATTGCGTAGATCGATTCAAGTACAAATTTTAATATTAAGTTACAAAAGTATTGTTTTATTTTCAATATTTTAATCACACAAAATAATTGTTTATTAGCTCAGTTCTTGAAATATTAAGTTACAAAAGTATTGTTTTATTTTCAACATTTTAATCACACAAAATAATTGTTTATTAGCTCAGTTCTTGATTGTGTATCTTGGTCCATATTTAGGTTCATATCAATAGAATCCGAGTTTGTCACTTCTAAGTTAGTTCAGTTAACCTCTGTAGGTATTCAATTAAGTATTCTGCTTATATTGTGGAATACTGCTGTGGTAATTATTATTTGATGGACCTTAGGCAATAACAAGCGCATGGTAAGGCCCACAATAGGAAACTTGCGCTTCCATATACCGAAAGCTCTGAAACAATAGTAGTATACCTATAAAACTCATAACATTACTAGCTAGTCTGAAAGAGAGTCAGTTTTAAAGTAAGAATGAAAAATGCAAGAGTAGCACAGCATATATACAGTGTAAAAACAAAAAGATGTAGGAGTTGAGGAAGGGCACAGCATACCATAAATGACCAAATTGAATGGGTCCTAATGTGACGTCAAAGAAACAATAAGTATTTATGAAAAGAGTTATAAAAATCGAATAAGCATGAGAGATATATAAGAACGGTGTCTTATGCTTAGATTCTGTTCTTTCTGCCTACTTCACAAGTTATTTGGCGTGAAGTTGATTTAGGTTTACAAACTTAAGCATAACATCTGTATTTTTCAATTGTTACCTTTGTATGGTGTTCCTGGTTCTGATATGTGCTTTGTTATAGTTATGTTCTGCCAGAGTAGACGGGTTCAAAATTGGTGTCAATAAATAAAATCGGTTTGGGTAAGCACTATCACCAAGCATCCAGTGGTTACCAAAGTGACCTGACTCACATTTAACTACAAAGAAAATATAATGAATTAATAAATAAGTTGTTTTGATAATTGCACTAGTAAGTACTATTAAATATTTCAATCTGCAATCTGGTAAAAACTTTCTGTATTTAAATTATGGACAATGATGTACTGATCATATAATTTGGCAATTGCTGTGATACATCATTCACTATTCTTCCTGGTGTTGATTTGGATACTCCCAGAAAGTCTGCGACAGAAATTAACATTGTGGCTAATGCAAAAAACCTCAATGATAGTAATAGTTAATAATATTGGTATTGCAGGAAGTGCTTCATCAAGAAGCACCGTGATTCCTGCAATACGAATATTGATTATTAGCGTTGGTATTGATTAGTATTTAAGACACTGAAAGATAAATTGCAAATACATATTTGAATAGACAAACCTTGTGGAGGTTACCTACTCTGATATGTGGCACTATTTGAGTAAGCAAAGAATTCACAGCTACTTTTGACAACCGAAATCTAAAAGTAAAATCGGCATCCTCGAGGCTCTGTATATAATTTACCCTTTTGAGTCTCGTAGGAGCAGCTCTCATTTCGGTATCGCTTTCGCTATCCCAGTCTGATAGCAAAGCAAGGACTTCCAAATATCACTATCACTGTCCATTTTTAGATTATTTCAATAAAATTTATTGTAATCCTATCTCTAAACCAAGGAATTTCTCGGATTGAAATCTAAGATAGATTACGGTGATCGATGTCAGTGTCAAAACCATCGGATCGAATATTGGCACGCGCAAACTGTCATTTTAGAACAAATTTCAATCTCTAATCTCTGATCCGCCCTCCCAAAGATAGATTGATTCTAGAGATCGCTTATTCAATCCATAGATTGATTATTGGCACGCTTACTAACAGAAATGGATTGAAATATTGATCTTAGATAGCAAAATTTGGATTGGGATTGATTATTGGTTTCGGCCGAAAGACAAAGGTTCAGTCATAAACTTCATAACCTTTGTTTACATTCACAGATGGTTATGCAAATTATTTATTTGTATATAATTCAGATATAGAAGGAATTATGAAATATTTTCTATAATACGCGTGTATACAATAAATAAATAACTGCCGTCAATAAACCGTTGTCATAACTAAAATTTACTGTATGTGTTTGCAGTCTTTAAAATGTATGTAACCTTCATATTGAATCAATCGATCTATTGATGAAAATTGTCTGACAAATGACAATTAATTGAATATTTCAACAGATTTATGCGAACACACAAATACGAATACGCCAAAAAAAACAAGTAAATAAAATTGAAGAATGTGTTCGTCTTTGTGATGCTAAAGGAACAGTTTAACAACGCAATATATTTGTTTTTTTTTTAAACTACGATCGGCAGCGGGAAACGTACAAACGACGTGCCTGCCAGTAACTTGAATGGGACCATTACCATAAGAGATGTTTTTTTAATTCGTTCACAATACTGGCCACTTTTCTAACCATAAAGGTTCTATACTTTGCAAGTCAATAAATTACATCATTCGTTTGGGATATAATTGAATACAATGTTTTGTAACATGACAGCATGTCGCTCCAGTTACATTGCAATCGTAACGAGATTCGACTTATAATATAATTCTAGATAATGATGCAATCTGAATTGATTTACTACACGACCTTAATAGTCCGAGAGCTGGCACCAATTTTTGGGTAGGTATTTGAGGCAAGCTGAAAACTTGTTATATATATACCTCTCCTATTATATCCCAACACGGAATAGCAGACCTGGCTGGTGAATAGCGGGCCTAAATCAACCCCTAAATTTAAAAAAAAATTTTTTTTTTCCAAAAAAATATATTTGAGGCAATACGCAATTTATATATGTTGCAGTGTAATACTTAATGTATATGAAAAAAAATAAGCCAGACAATATAATCGGGGCTTTAATATTGCCAGAAGCGCGCAAAAATATTTTGCAAAAAATTATAAATAATGTATTTGAGGCAGCTTGAAATTTTAATGGAGTGTTATTTATAACTAAAAAATAAGATTCCCAAAAAGACAGATCAATCAAATAATGGATAGGTACGAGCCTGCGGGGCTATAGACAAGCTGTAGTGTGAGAAAGAGCGCATATCGACAGCTATCTTCGGTCTTGCTAGCCGCGTTACTATTGGCTCTGGCGAGGCCACGTGACTTACAATATCCATGAGGTTTCTACTCAGAATTTCGGAGTAAAAAATATAAAATTTTCATAATTTGTACTAAAAAAATTTTGGATGAAAGTGATTGTATTGATTTACGGGCGTTAAGGGTACATATTTATCTCTGTTTTTTTTTATCATAAAAAAATATTTATTTTGTCAATTTTAATCCGAATATAAACGTAATGAATTGATTAAATATCTCATATTTCCGCAAAAACATTCATTTTTTTTAAGAGAATTTTTTTTTACAAAATACATTTTTCAACAATTTTAGTTACAAAAATTTTTGTATAGGATCAATATTTTTGTCGCTGCATTAAAAAGTAAACATTTTTTTCTCTGGCAGTATTTTAAGTCAAAATTTATACAGAAATTAAATACTTTTTCATCTTAAAATTAATAGAGATAATGTATTAAAACATCTAATGATAAAAACATAACATTGTAAAACCAGATTTATCAAAATATAATTATTCTTAAATGGTACAATTATTTTAAGTACAAAAAAAATAAAAAGTGAATTCAATTTATCCCATGTCAGATATAAATTGTCATTCTTCGTCTGTCGATTCTTCTTCATCAGAATGAATAAAATATATGGATTCATCAGTCTCAGATTCGGAAACCTCTGCATCATCTGTAAAAAGTAATATAAACATGTTTATTTATTTTTTTAATTTACCACAGAAATTTGAATGGAACAGTTACTAAAAATAAATCACTCATTCTCACCTGTAGTATGATTTTAATCATCGTTATTTTTATTTTCTTCATGAACAACAGCGTCGAATACCAATTGCGGCATACACTCTCCGTCGAACCAGTGAAAATCTAATGCATCCTCATTAAGTGTCCATCCGTTTCTATTAGGTGTCAAAGAGCTGGGGAATCGCAAGTATATTATATATATTATATATATAATATATATATATATATATGTATAGTATATATTTTTTCATCAAAGCTACAAAATTCTTATAACAACTTGTATGATAACCATCCGTAAGCACAATCACTGGCAAAACAATATCATTATATTTTAACCCATGATATTTACGGATTTCTAACACCTCTTGACTTTTTTTGAAAGTTTTCTCCACAAAAGCAATCACTTTAGCACCATTTTTTTTACAAATAACACAAACTAACTTTTCACTGGACATTTTCTAATTATTTTAGTTTCAAAACGTGTTACACCAAAATTTTTTTAGTACAAATTATGAAAATTTTATATTTTTTACTCCGAAATTCTGAGTAGAAACCTCATGGATATTGTAAGTCACGTGGCCTCGCCAGAGCCAATAGTAACGCGACTAGCAAGAACGAAGATAGCTGTCGATATGCGCTCTTTCTCACACTACAGCTTGTCTATAGGCCCGCAGGCTCGTACCTATCCATTATTTGATTGATCACCTGGCAGGTAGAAAGTCCCACCGAAATGATCTGTCTTTTTGGGAATCTTATTTTTTAGTTATAAATAACACTCCATTAAAATTTCAAGCTGCCTCAAATACATTATTTATAATTTTTTGCAAAATATTTTTGCGCGCTTCTGGCAATATTAAAGCCCCGATTATATTGTCTGGCTTATTTTTTTTCAATTTTTTTTCATATACATTAAGTATTACACTGCAACATATATAAATTGCGTATTACCTCAAATATATTTTTTTGGAAAAAAAAATAATATTTTTAAAAATTTAGGGGTTGATTTAGCCCCGCTATTCACCAGCCAGGTCTGCTATTCCGTGTTGGGATATAATAGGAGAGGTATATAACAAGTTTTCAGCTTGCCTCAAATACCTACCCAAAAATTGGTGCCAGCTCTCCTACTATAATGCACGAAAGTGTAGGCAGAGTGAAATGTTTATTTGACCCCATGCACTTATTCAGTTTTATTTTTAATAAAATTTGAAGTATGTGATATCAAGATATTTATAAATTATTCCGCTAAATTACTAAATATAGTAACGTTCTGTGTATATCAATAATTATACTAAAGTAGTGTTAATTTCCAATATAATCTTATCTCTGTTTGTTGTTTACTGCGCCCCCTTGTGGAAATATACTGTCTTAAGATAACTGACCCTCCTTAGCCGCGGTCACACGACTAACTGGCACCCACATGATGACACACTACCAACAAATTGCTGATGACATTTGAGTTTTCGTCATTCTAAATTGAAATAACAAAATTTGTATAAATATTAACAATATTTGATACTAAAGGGGCTTTGAGGTCCTTTAACCCTCAACAATGCGCATCTTCGTAAGGCACCGGTTAGATTCATAAAACAAAATAAAATTCCTTTCCATCATCGGTAATAATCATCACAGGTTCTTCATTCTTCGAAATATATTCTTCCTTCCTCCCACCTGTAGCAGGAATGAGAGGTGACCAGAAGAGTGTGATCTTAAGAGGACTATCGCATTATAGGCTACCTATCCAATGGGTTGTTGTTGATATATTACAAAAATACCCGGCGCATTACATGAGACTAAAATGTATGTTGCCTAATACTAGTAAATGCTGCTTAAAGTTTTAGGTATCCTTCCCTATTCCTTAGATGAGCATCATTTAAAGCTAAGAGGACATGGCTGGGGCTGAACTGTCTCAAGACAAATATTTATCTATTGCTATATCTGTGAACTATCAACGGTACATTGATAGCATATACGGTCTTTGTGAAGTTGGTTGTGTTTATATAATTGTTTGTATGACAATATAAGACGCAGAAATACGTACACGTGCGATTGTATTTTCATGAAATAATTGCTTGTTTTGTAAGTTCGCATCGTGGAACTTTGGTAGGCATATAATATTGGTTTAATAATAATAATTTGGCTCCATGTTGATGATAATAATAACTTAGATATTGTATAATAATAGATAATTTCGTTAGTTTTTTTTTATTAAATTAGATAATAGCAAACTTTGTCTCAGATATTTTTGTGCTGCCGTTTTCCGGTTCCGGCAATGGCGTCCATAAGTTATTTGTAAGAAGCAATAAATATATTTGCACACGCCGTTATATGATACCTTTATTATTCTAGTTTTACAGTCTCGGTGGCGCAGTGGGCGAGCGCACGGCCTCTGATCCGGAGGTCCGGGGTTCGATTCCAGACACTGGCGCACACCAATGACTTTTCGAAATTGTTTTCGGAAGTTATGTGTGATAAATATCGATGACTGACAAACTTTTTGCCCGGTATGGCAATAGGTTCGCCACCATTTGGGACGTAAAGATAACGGCGAGACGAGGCTTAACAGCCGCTCCCTACACCTTCGGGTAACAAATGGCGTGAAGTTATGTTATATGTTATGTTATTATTCTAGTGAGTTCATTAGTTTTATTTGTTTATACAGCGTTTATTCACCTTATAATTATTATTTCTTTAGAGTTCCCTACCATAAAGGGGCCGATAGGACCCTAACTGAGACTGCGAATACATGAGATTTTTATCAAACAATTAAAGAGGACTTAAAGATCATTTAATAATTAATTTTGATTATTGATAATACCTACACCTACAAAATATGTGGCAAACTACTGATAGATATGTAGTATGAATTGTTACAAGTAAACGAATGCGATAATTTTGACTAAAATAGTTCCTTAGGCAACCATAGATCACTTTTTGGTGTCACCAAGTGGAATCTTTTATAGTTGACCACCAGATTAGAGGATATTAGGAAACCCTCGGGTGTCCCATGCAGTTTCTTGGAAGAGCCTCCTCCCCAAAATACCACGCAATTATCCACTTACAAATGAAAATAGCAGCAGTTGCATGACATTATTATTATTTCTGAGGCAAAGATACATTTACATTTAACGTGTCAGATACTCTTTACTAATAATATCACGATATTCAAATAATAACAATTATTTTATTTTGATTGTTATTATCATTATTTTTCTTGGTAACATTGAGGTCGAATTATCGGTACCCCCAATAACACTATGACGTATATAAATTATAATAAAACATTTCCCGCGCGTCATTTTAATCTATGCCACTATGAGATAAAGAGCTGAAGTTAGTTTGTACGAAGTCAACTCGGGTACTGCTGGGTTCGATTTGAAAATAGCTTTACAAATAGAGGGATACTTACAGTTAGTTATCGGCACTGTTTGACCAATAGGAAAATACACTAAAAGTTAGTTATCGTTAGGAAATCATCGAGTCAAGGGTTGGCTGTACAGACTAACTACATACTAGGTATGATTTCTTTTGCGTTTCCATTCTTTGAAATCTTCATTCAATAATGACTATTTTCTTTATTTGTTTTAGATCCGAAATAGTAATTTGTCCATATTTACAAACTATTACCATTTTCGAATCCATAATGGCTGAAAACCCACATTTCTTTCTGCTAATGGATGGCATTCTTTTCTAAAATAAACTTATGTATTTTAAACGAGGTTTTGCCTGTCCCCGTGGTTAATATTATGGTTCTGTTGTTCACTTCGAGTGCGCGGATCTCCAACACTATTTTAATTGAATAATATGTTTTTATTTATTTTATCGTTATTCGTATAAAAATATGTTTATATTGCGGTTCGTTTATAACCTGCTAAGTAACCGGAGTGATGTCAGTTCGTCTTGTAACGTTGCACTGCTATTTCGTCGCGCGGTCATTGTTATTATGTGACCTTTGCTTGTTTTGATTGACAAAAAAAAAATCTACCTTTTTAATATCAGCTGTTCACTTGGTGACGTGCGGGTAATCACTACTTATATAATATTTTGAAATTCGAATATGACGAAGGAAACGGTCGGACCTATATAAAGTTTAAATTTAAAGTTATTCATAAGTTTATGTCAGCCAGTCATATTTCAGGTTATGCAAAAGTTAGTTTATGAGTTTTATTTTTATTTTACAGAGATGGTTTAAATTTATAATCTTGGTTAAATAAAATGTGGTCTATATTGATCAAGGCTGTTTATTTACAGAATAAATATGAACGGTCCTGAGGGACCCAGTTGCCAGAGCGACGCAAGTAACGCGGCTGTGATGGAAAGGCTTCGAGGAGATGAGAACCCACAACCTGATGTGAAAATTAGCAAGAGACATGGTAGAGGAGCTGTACAATCGGGTAAGTCATTAAGTAATTCGTTTTCTGATTTAAATAGGGACCTCATGTCTGATATTTATGAAAAAAAATCTTCAGCAAAAATAGCCTTTCAGCACATGTTATTCATTACATACTAGAAATTTTTATTTACTTTTAAATATTGTTTAGTTTGAAATATTAAACAAATAACATACTTTATCAATATTATTATGGAAGCAATTCACACATTATGAAGCCCAAAATAACGCGGTCTGACGAGAGGCATGCTAAGTCCAGTAACCGCAATGGCCTGTAAAGATAGCACCCTGAACAGGATAGAGACAGGCAGGCCATATTTAGAAGACCTGATAGAAGTTGGAGAGACATGGTTTCAAGTGGCAATCATGTGACACGCAGCGAAGTATGCCCGGTGTGGCGTAGCTTCTCTAGGTGGGCGGATGACCTAATTAAGACCGTGGAGGGGGGAAAGACATATGCCTAGTCTAGTGAACAGAAATTACTAGACTTAGAATTGATAAAATACAATATAGAAAATGAGACCTCATAATAAGAACTATGCTTAAAGTACATGTTTGTAGCCGGGTCAGGATCGCATCCACTGACCTCAATTGAGCAACCTATACACCACGAGGCCGGCTGTATATCTACAATCCTACTTACAGACTTATTATTAAGCTGATTCATTTCAAGTATAATTTAGGTGCTTCATCAGTAAATACAAGGTCGAAGAGGGTGCACGCAGAGACTAATTTTAAAATGTATAAATAAAACTTCTTTATAAATGGATACCTATTTATAAAGAGGTTTTATTTACCTTTAAGTACTTTTAACTCAATTAAATTGAGGATATGACAAAAAATTAGATATGTATTCGGATATTCCATTATATAAAATGATCTCAGTAATTTTATTTTCGTGTACCGAATATTTTTATTTATTTTTATTTTGAAAGGGTTAAAGTTATATTTTTCTTCGACGTCATTTTGCATTTGTGACATTTTGAAATTACTATAGCGCATAGATTTAAGAATAAAATATATCGGCCATAATCACCCAAACAACGACACTAGGTTGTTGATATGTGACTGACTTATCAATGTGTGCGTAAAAAGTGCTTCCAACTGAAAACTTTTACATAGTTATTGTTCATGGTTTGAATTATAAACATCCTGAGAATCGTTTACTCGCGGTCGCGCTGTCAGTGATGATAAATAGTTAGATAAATTTTTACTGACATGTGACATCTACTCTACAGTCTATGATAAATCTATGCTATAGTGTAACAAAAAGTTGCCAGTTTGTACCAGAGGTATCGTAATACAATATATCCATATTGCATGGGACTTAAGACTTTATTCGAGAAATACAAAAAGCTCATGGTGGCTCATGCAATGTTTTGTTCGGTCAGAGAGGTATCCGGAGGCCCACCCCTTCCCGTCCCCTTTCCCATTCTTCTCCTTTAAGGACCGGCAACCGTTGTCCATGTGCGGCGCTAGTCACTTTCCACTAGGTGACCCGCTTGGTCGTGTACTATCCTGATCGAGAAAAAGCGAGTGATAGATAAGACTTGTCATCATTATCATTACATAGTATGTATAAAACAAAGTCACTTTCCGCTGTCTGTCTCCTTATATGCGCATATCTTTAAAACTACGCAACGGAATTGGATGCGGTTTTTTTTAATAGTTAGAGGGTGTCAACGCGGTGGTTTTGATCTATAATTCATATATGATGATGTAAATAAAAAATGATAATTTGTGAGTGGAACCTTGCACTTAATTGCCAACGCTGGCTGAACCCTAAGAGATAGATCAAAACAATGTTCTACATTATTAAACACCTTCAGAAGGTCAACAAAAAAGTCCGCGAGGGCATATGTCTATCTCTTAGGAATAACCCACAATGGCAATTTTTACTTTTTACGAGAAATAATGGCTTATTTACGAAGCGATTTTAAACATTACAGCATTAATTTTCATCGAATTAAGTGTCTTAAATGTTGTCGGGCCTCGTGGCGCATTGGTAAAAGTACCGGCTGCGGCAATGAGGTCGGGGGTTCGATTCCCACCCGAGCACAAATATTTGCGACAAACATGAATATTTGTGTGGCGTCTGGGT
The DNA here is from genome assembly GCA_905147225.2 of Euproctis similis. Taxonomy (NCBI): domain Eukaryota; kingdom Metazoa; phylum Arthropoda; class Insecta; order Lepidoptera; family Erebidae; genus Euproctis; species Euproctis similis. The sequence goes on from LR990103.1 coordinate 3,336,750, forward strand.
GTTTTTCTATGTAATATAAGTATATATTTACAAAAGAAAAGTATATATGTATTAATATCCGTTATCTAGTATCCATAACACAAGCATTTAGTTGCTTAGCTTGGAACTAGAGGGCGCTGTGTGTATTGTGTCCAAGATATTAAATAGATTGTGCATGTAATATAGATGATCCTGGTCCTTTACAGCATGCAATTTAAACGAATATTTTCGAAGATATTGCAGTATTAACATAGCGGGACAGCAGTTAAAGCCGATAAATAGCACAAATTGAACCTGATGCTATCCAAAATTTACTCATTTATTACTTTTAATGCGGAACAAAGTTCGCCGGGTCAGCTAGTCTTAATAATAAAGCTATAAACAAATCCAAATATGTATGTGTCGCAAGCTCTTGGCCCAGACGACAGACACCATCGTATAATAAAGAGGATGGCATTTATAATTCATTATCAGATCAGCTGTTTATTGTTGATATTACTGGCAAGGTTACGTTGATAACTTCACACAACACCGCCAGTTCGTGAACTAATAGATAGATATGCTGATAAAAGATGGCTTATTCATGTCTTAGTGTTTTTTCATCAGGTTCATAAAACATACATACTTTTTAACCCGAACGGTGGCGCAACCTACTGTCGATTTCTGAATCAAAAGCGGCCAGTGGACCGCTGAGGCTGGTTATATATTGTCTTAGCATTTGCACCCCCACCTTGACACCAGAGCGTAAGGTTCCGCCTCTTTAGGGGGTGATTACTTCTCCAGACACCAGAGGGGGGCCGCTAACTACCTGTAGTAGTTTCGGTGCTTTAAAATCTTACAGCACCAGGCTTAAGTCGAACGACGATTTCTAGACGAAATGTCTGTTTGGCTGCTTTGTGTTTTTTTGATAACGTTAAAGTTTAAAAGGCCGAGATATTCTATGTTGTTAGCATAATATTGTTTGTATTTTAAAACATTTTTTCCTCAAATGCGACGATTAAAATATTTGGTACCTAAAATTGAAATAAACGGCTTACCTGCCTGCCCTGCATTATATAAGTAATAAGTATATTTCTATAACGTAAAGTTATGTTATGTTTCTATAGCCTAGTAGTCACATTAAGACACGGTTATTATATTTTATTTGATCTTCGGTAATTAAGTTTATCTTAAATTATACCTAAGTAATTTTGAATTTATCTTGCTTGGTCAAAATTACCTTTGATATTTGCCGCGGACTAAAACTCATTGAATGACTGTAATTTTTAAAATAAAGATTCTTTTCGGTTATTAATTTAATACCCGACTGTAAAAAGAAAAACACAACTGAAGTCATATGTCTACTATAATACAACAATAATTCTCTTGAAGCTATGTACATTATACTCCAGTGTCAATTTTATTATTATCTGCTAACCTTATTAAGATATCCGCTGTTGGACTCATAGACATTATAATTAGATGTCTAAAAGAAATTAAAAATATCCTTATCCTGGACTGAAGTAATTTCAAGCACTCAAGCAATTCTGCTATTGCACTGCTCGCCCTTAACATCGAGCACATCCTTATCTAAATAGTCGGGCTGAGTTGGGCATTGTATTCAGACAATTTTCCTTATACTTACGACAGCATATTCCTTATGCTTATGACACTAGCTCTAAGGCTGAAGTTTCATTAAAACCTCACCGTGCATGGATAGGGTCCCTACTAATGGGGTTGAATAATGAATAGGTCAAAGGTTAGGTTAGGTAGAAACGGGCGTGAAGGTACCGCTTGTCATCATCAAGCGGCGGCTAGTGGTCCTTGTTCATATATACATACTCGTATATAAAAGAAAAAAAAAACGAAATCGAAATATACATATTTACAAGGGGTTATTCTATTTAACCTCATATTAATGTATTTTCTGACGCAATACCTCTCAGATATTGTATATTTTACTTTGTTCTGATAATATTATTAACAGATTGTTATAATATTTATGTCAATAAAATATGTAACAAAATAAATATTAAAATTAGGTCGTAAATAATTCATCATGAAAATCGTAAGCTCAAAGGACAGATATAGTTAATCACAATTTCGACTGCAACAATCAGTCACTGATATCTGAGTGCATAAATTAAAAAAAAATCTGACAAGAGCTGGTTGTAGGGATCCGTTACCCTCAGTACAAAAAAATGCACTTGCACATAAAATATAATATACAAACATACAATTACGCCAGTCATATGCAAAAATATAATGAAAAATGGTCTATCAGTTAAAAAGCTCTTTCTTGAGTGATGTTCCCGCCATCAGTTGACAATCATGAATCAGTTGTCATTTTGGGCTAGACCAGCTTTAGGCAGCGGTAATCAATCATCCACTTTTGTGAGCTGTCGATATTTATCACATACTTGCGAAAATACATTGGTTTAAAACGATATTTGAAGCCGCGACTAATATAGGAATCTAAGTGCTCAAACTGCAGGCGACCCAGATAAGTTTTATTACAAACAAACGTATATCTTTCATGACATGATTATGTATCAAGACTCAAAAAGACTGTGAAAGACTCGTTTAAGTATAAAAATTAATTTATCTAGACGATTGCGCAAGAGCAAGTATTTAATAAATCAGAGGTTAATCATCTCTTTGATTCAGTTGTATCGTTCACAGTGGTCGGAGCACAGATCATGGTCACGTGAGATAACTGATCACGTGCTCGGTGATGATGATGATGATGATGATGATGATAACATAACCGTTCATATTTGACAACGCTTTTAACAGAAGAGAATATCGAATAAAATTGTTATTTTTGCCATGATTGAATATGGTTGGTACATATGTCTGTTGCTCGGTTCTTCTCATGATAGCGAACCCTGCGTTCATAGAAATTTGGTCGTTATTCGCGACTTGGCCAGTGTTCTCTTGCTCCTCATAAGTATTTTCCGTAAGATCACGTGTTTGCAAATTTCATACATATGTGTTATGTTGAATGCAAAAGCGGATGGATGTAGGAGTCGAGGACGGCCAAGACGCGCATTCCATGACCAAATAGAACGTGTTCTGGAGGAAGGTGATGTTAGGAGCCTCAAAAATCGACGTGCATGAAAAGAATTATGAAAGTCAACGAAGCGAGTGAGGCGAGTGAGTGTGAACAAGTTTCGTACAATTTTGCACCCAAACGAAGTGCAACATAGATTTAAAAGTGAAATATGAGGAAAAAAAGGTCTTTAAAAGTAAAGGAAGTAAAATTTTTAGGTTTTATGCTAGACAAATATTTAAACTGGAGAGCCCACATAACTATCGTGTGTAACAAAATAAATAGATTCGTTTACGTGCTCTATAAATTGAGAAACACCTCTACTACAGAAACTGTAATGACTGCATATCATGGGTATGTGTCTTCAGTACTAAACTATGGTCTAATTTTATGGGGAAACTCACCAGACCGACAATGAGCATTTTTAGCGCAAAAAAGTGCATAAGAGCCATTGCAGGAATGGGTATCATGTAAGCCCCTTTTCAAAAGTTATAAAATACTGAGCTTACCAAGCATGTATGTTCTTGAAGCTGTGAAATTTGTAAAACAGAATCCTAGTACATATGTTTAAAACAGAAAAAGCTTAAAACAGAAAAACTTGTATCTTAGGAATTGTTATGCTATGTGTAGGCGCTTATTTAATAAAATTCCTATGGATATGCGTGGTCCACCATATAAAAAATGTAACAGAAAGCTGAAATCATGGCTTCAAGAAAAATATTTTTAATCATTATCGGAATTATTTGATTAGACAACAGCCCAATAGTGGACAATTGGACATGTGACCTAGAAATTGTTTATTTGATTTTTTTGACATTTTATTTATAATTTAACATCAGTTAACAATTATTAACATTTATTATTATAACGGTATATAAGTTCCTAAATAGGGTGTAAATATTCTTGATTGCTTGAAAAAGTTAATTGTTTTTATTTATTAGAATCATTTTAATTTACCTTGAATAGGTCATTTCTAAAGTATTCTATATTTTATTGAAGATATTGTAATTGCTTCTAAGATTTTCGCGAATCTCATTCATTGATTAAAACAACTTTCAGGATTGTATCGCGTTTATCTATTATTTATTTTTATTTCCCGACGTTTCGAACTCTTTACAGAGATACTCGTGAAAATGATCTCTGTAAAGAGTTCGAAACGTCGGGAAATAAAAATAAATAATAGATAAACGCGATACAATCCTGAAAGTTGTTTTAATCGATATTGTAATTTGCATGCTGTTGCACGGTAAAGTGTATTTGGGATTTACTATTATTGACATAACCACACCTCTATAACCTACATTTTAAGTACTACTACCTACATTTAAACACAAATATTTGAATTTGTGTAAGAATCACGATTCTTACACGCCTTACTCGCTCACCTCACCTTATGGCGCTGCGTTCTCTCTGCCTCCCCCGCAACTGATTTGGCTTGAAGTTACGTATGTATTGAGCATTTGAAGTCTGCAAGGTTTTATATCTAGGTTCGTTCTTGTCCATGCGGACATGCCGAAAACCTAGGAGTATATGGCGCAGTAATCTATGTTTACTCTAAAGAGCGTGACAAAGCAAGTACTAATACCAATTCGAAATATATACATATAATACATAAAAAAAATGTAGTCATATCGTACTCGGACGGGGTTCGAACCCGGCTCATCGAACTCTACACAGCATGCACCACGAGGACGTCGCTATGTGCGTAGTTGTAAGTTCAACATGAAAAAATCTCGTAACAAGGTTACGATAACTAATGATAATAATTTTGTGACCTTGCTTCTACGATTCAATATTAAATTGTCTAATTGTTTTTTCCTTATATTAAGATAAGTTTTGTCATCTGATCAACGTGACCTCAAGCTTTCGTAAACACTTTTGGTCTTACTCAATAGAGAACATATTGTTGATACATATTTTTAATATATCTTAATATAATTATTTAAAGTACGTGTCACGTTGTTTGCCAGCTATGGACATGTAAATGTCAAGCCCTTGTTTTATTTATTTTTTGCACAACTAGGTTTGCTGGGATAGCTTGTCTGAATAAACTAGCTACTAACTTCACCCTTTTTAAATCTATGAGCCTTAAGTACTATCATAATTACTAGTTGTCACACTAGTCACCAATTGCACAGCCGTTAGATTTTATTTTCACGTTTCAAGTTTGCCTCATTCAGTTTATAAAATGCTATAAAACTCTTCCAATTGTTATAAATAAATTATATATGAATATTACGACGGAAACTTACTGCTGAAGAAGATCATACTTCTACTGCTAATATGAATTGGAAATTCTGTAAGGATGGTTAGATGTTTGTTACTCGTCTATAGAAAAATTACTGAACAGATTTTAATAATAATTAAACTTGATAGTGTTATCATTACATAATATAAAACAAAGTCACTTTCCGCTGTCTGTCCCCTTATATGCTTATACCTTTAAAAATACGAAACGGATTTTGATGCGGTTTTTTTAATAGTTAGAGGGTATCAACGGGGTGGTTTTCATCTATAATTCATATATGATATTGTAAAGAAAAAAATAAAATTTTCGAGATTTAGTACTTTAATTGCAAACGCTGGCTGAAGCTTAGGTGATAGATCAAAACAATGTTCTACATTATTATACACCTTCAGACGGTCTACAAAAAAGTCCGCGAGGGCATTTGTCTATCTCTTAAGGATAACCCACCGTGAGCAATTTTATTTTTTTACGAGAAATAATGGCTTATTTACGAAGCAATTTTAAACATTACAGCATTAATTTTCATGTAGTTAATTGTCTTAAATAGATTGTGATTTTAATATAGATCAATATGGCCCTTTACAGTATATAATTTATACGAATATTTACGAAGATATTACAGTATTAATATAGCGGGACATAGTAGTTGCGTCAAGACAGTCAGTTGCGTTAATATCCAAATTTTACTCATTTATTACTTTTGATGCGGAAGAAAGTTTGCCGGGTCAGCTAGTAAGCTTGTACATCAGCAAGCTTAAACAGCTTACAATTTATAAAAAGTTGGTCTAATTTGGCTACTGTATAATATCGTGGGATTTTTTCTCTTAAACAATCAACAAACCAGACAGGCGCGGGCGGAAGCTATTTATTTATACATGTTAAACTTATGTCAATAAAAAATGTCCAAAGCAAATGTTAAAATGTAATCAGTGTCAATCCATCAATCCGAGTCAATGTGTTATTTGCTTACGATACTCAAACAATACATAAAATATATTGATGTATGTATGTCAATATTCCAGGTTTGACTCACGAGTGCGGCGTGTTTGCCGCCATCAGTATGGGCGAGTGGCCCACACAGGTGGACATTGCACAGGTCATATGTCTGGGCTTAGTCGCTTTACAACACAGGTAGGTCCTACAATACTATCTTTTTTAATCGAACTCAGAAAGGAGAAAGGAGTGCTAGTAGGCCATCAAGTCTTTGGAAGGTTGTGGTCTCCTTCTGCGAAGCTGTAATGCTCCAGAAGGAGGCCGCCGAGCGCGATCCCGCTCGAAGGCGACGGGCCGCGAGGGCGCGGTCCGGGAAGGATGACCCCCCGGTGCGGCCGGAGAGGGTAGTCGGAGCCGCCCTGCCTTGGGGAGCTTCACGCTGAGACTCCCCGAGGACGAGCTCCCCTCGTGACAGAGGGAGGCGATGGCAGGGTGGTCCAGATGGGTTAACCGTAACTTGGACCACCCTAACGCCGGAGGAAGACCGCCGCCAGGTTTTAGTGGGTAACCCTAGGCTCGGATTGTAGTGTACTGCTTTGGGAGTCCCACACTACCCCCTACCATCTCCAGCCGCGGGGGGTGTGCATAAAGCATTTCGTCGCGTAGAAAACGGCCATCAAGTTTTATGTATGGTACCAGAATTTCCAAATTAGATAGATTAAGAAGGATGTTGGTTCAGAAGAAGCTAATGATATAGGGAAGTATAGAAAAAAAGGCATGTTTTCAATGAGCATGTACCGAATGTACATATAAAATATAATCATATGTTAATATATTTTCAGAGGTCAAGAGTCGGCCGGTATAGTGACATCGGAAGGCAAAAATACACGCTCGTTCAACAGTCACAAAGGCATGGGCCTCATTAATAATATATTTAATGATGAAGCCATGAAGAAACTCAAAGGAAACCTGGGAATTGGACACACTCGGTTGGTGAATATATTTATTATTTTATATAATACCAACTGACTCGGCGAAGTAATAAATAAATATTTTTTTATCACTTTTCCTTTACTATATCATACATGAATTGTAGATGAAAATCACCCCGTGGACACCCTCTATCTGTTGAAAAAAAACCTCATTAAAATCTGTTGCGTAGTTTAAAAGGTAGAGATAGAGAAGAACAGACAGCGGAAAGCGACTTAGTTTTATACTATCTAATGACTAGCTGACTCAGCAAACGCCGTCGTGACAAAAAAGTAAAAAACAATAATTATAGAGAGGTGAAAATTTGGGGTTATCGGTATTATTGTATGTTATTTCATAAAAAATAAATAAAAAACAAAAAAATATCAAATAATAAAAAAAAAATTTAGGGCTGCCCACAGAAATAGATCAAGATAGAACGGCGAATAGGCGTGGCAAGCGTGCCAAAACCATGCACTATATTGCATGCTTTTTGAAACTCGCTCTCATTACGCAACGAGCGTTCCTGCCATGCGTTCAGGACGTAAAAAAATAGATAAAACTTCACAATGCCTTATTATGCTGTGGCAAATTCTAAAAACAAAAGTAGTGAATCAAATATGAAAAAAAGGAAATATTTCGTATGATCAGTAAGTACAGAAAATCAGTAGAAAGTATTTTTTTGAGATTATAAATTATTGTTTTACTTTTACTATGTTCAATAATTACGATCACAAGTTGTATATTTTTTCGTTATGATAAATATCCATTGCTGCGCATTCAACGCTCGTATACAAAAACATTGCGCGTATAAATTATACGCGTAATGTACGTCGAATCGAACGAAATACACAATACACCTGCTAGTTGATCGCTGTGTCTGTTAATCGCTGTGTTTGGCCTTCGAATGTTAGAGATGGGCACTCCATGTATCGTTGAGTCTTAGGACTTATCGATAAATTAATTCAATAATAATTTGAGTATCAGCTCATGTCTTGCTTTGTCCCTACTTTATTCTAACACCACAAATTTCAACCAAAGTGATTCGTAATTACATTGGCAGCAGTTTATTTGACAGTATAAGTTTTCACCAATTTGACCAATCGCCGATGGAAAATCATCTCGTTGTTCTCAAACGGGCAGTAACCGAGGTATATATAGACGTTCGGCTTCGTTATTTAACCAGGACTGTGAGGCCAACCCCTACCAAAAGGCAAATATTTAATAAATATGTATAGTTTCAAGGACAGTAAAATATTTATAATTAAATTTTATATACTGTTGGAAAAATATGTTTTAGGTTTTAATATGTCGGATTAAAGTATTTAACATGTTTTACTTTCTATGATTATCGTTACACAAAATCAATAAAGTTGGTAAAATATAAAAATAATAAAATTAACACACGTTGCCGATATTAACATCGATAATCTAATGTGTGTGTCTCCTAACTAGTCGCCCCGCTCACAATGAAAATGACGTCACACTGTGGGCGTGGTTTTTCAAAAAAGTGACACGCTCGAAATGTATGGAAATATGACATCGCGGCCGTTCTATCTTGATCTATTTCTGTGGGGCTGCCTTTAACATTTATGGGGATGAAAAATAGATGCTGTCCTATTCTCAGACCTACCCGATGTGCACATAAAATTTCATGAGAATAGGTCGAGCTGTTTCGAAGGAGTAGAATTACAAACACTGTGACACGAGAATTTTATATATTAGATTGAACCATATATCTGGTAGAATATTGACAGTAATTGTCTATGGGTAACGCTTAGAAGATGCCAGGAAGCCTTCGATGCCTTCGAGCAGAATCCTCTTTCTTTTCCTACCAATATTATAGAAACATTACAAGTATAGAACAAATTACAAATATGTTACAGAGTGAACCAAATACATTTGCGTCTATTTTTCTAGACTTTTTAAAATTAAATTATGGTGGTGAGTTATTAGTGCCGCTTATATGGACACCTGCAACCCAGATAGTGTCACAGTCGCCTTTGTGATGGTGTAGGAAAAGAGTTCAAGGAGTTTATGAGGGAAGGGGAAGGAATGTGTGCCTCTGTAACCCTCTCTCACCAAACGAAACGCGGCATGAGGACTTTACGTCGACATTATTAGCGGTAATGGTATTTTAACGGACGAGCGAGCTCATGCAGGGAACTACTTCAAGCTTTAGGCTTATTTTTTATTTGAGATGAACTATAACATATCAATTTTATGTATGAATATCGATTGTATTATCAAAAATCGATTCTATTTCATCTTGTTGTGTAACACAGATATTCAACGTCGGCTGCCTCCGAGGAGGTGAATTGTCAGCCGTTCGTGGTGCACACGGCGCATGGAGCTCTAGCCGTGGCTCACAACGGGGAACTAGTTAACTGTAGCAGTTTAAGAAAAATGGTATGTATAACTTAAATGTTGTATGTATTATATAATTATGTAGTAGTCTCTGTGGTTGAGTGGTCGAAAATACCGCTTCAGAATCAAGAAGTAGCAGGTTCGAATCCTGGCTCACATCAATGGCGAATATCGAAATTAATTTCGGAAGTAATGTGTGATAAGTATCGATGATGGGTAGAAAAAGGCGTGAAGTTTTGTTATAAGTTTTTTTTAAGTATGTGGTATATTATGTTATGTATTTAATGGTAAACTAAATAATCAGCTGATTTAGAATAAAATTTGGAAGAGACAAGTGGCGCCGTGATGGAGCTTTAGGTTTAGGGCTTTTGTTTAGTAATAAGCATGTTAAAGTACACATTCCTATATAATTCATTGGATTCTCTCTCAGGTACTCGGTCGTGGAGTGGGATTGTCCACACACTCAGATTCAGAGCTTATAACACAAGCGCTATGCCTCAACCCACCAGAGGGAGAGACCAATGGACCGGACTGGCCAGCGAGGATCAACCATCTAATGAGGTACCTTTTTGCTAACTTTAAACAAGCGGATAAGTTCTCATTCGGAATCTCTTTTCTCTTTTTTCGCAATATTGTTAAAATAACTTATAAAAAAATACAACTATTCTAATCATCCGGTGGATCAAGACATAATTGCCCATGCCTACGTCTTCCGTATTACGGGTGCGAAGTTACAATGATTAACATTATTATTTTCAGATTGGCGCCGTTAAGTTATTCGCTGGTGATAATGTTGAAAGATAAAATATACGCCGTAAGAGATCCGTACGGAAACAGGCCGCTGTGTCTTGGGAAAATATTACCACTGGGATCATCCTGTAAGTATATAAATATCGTATAAATTTATTTCTTTGTAAAATCAATTCAAATACGTATCATATACTGAATAAATATAAATTTCGAACTTAATGTCTGCCTTGTATTAAATAATTTCAAACTGTGACGGTTGGGTATTATGTATTAGGGTCATTTATAAAGAAAAAATACACCATTCAAAATTCGCTCAACGTTATGTTCTTTGTAAAGAATGAATTTTCACAAGTCTCCTACGCGGCTAGTCGTTCACGATCTTGGTGTCAGGAGTCTAATTGATCGTGTAGCGTCCTGCGACTGGCAAGGTCTGTGGGGTATGGCTGCGACTAGCCGCCTAGTGGAATTTCATGTAACTGTAACATTATGCTTGACATTATGGAACTATTTATTTCATGCAGCAATATCATGGGATATATAAAAAGAGTAAGTTCATTTAATCTAATTAATCTCTGATGGTGCTGCAAAACTATTAACTACCCACATTGCCTACGGCCGCAATGTATTTCAAAAAAAATGTTTTTTGTTAGAAAAGTTTCTATAACTATAAAACAGTAATCTCATGTTCCTAGCAACAGAATACTAATAAAATTATCCTTTTCCCTGAATATTAAGAACTTATAAGGAATTTGAAATACATAAGATATGTATCTTTATCATATTAAAAAGAAATCTAATTAATCACCAACAAAAACAAAATGTATTTCAGAACTTAAATGGTACTAATAAATAAACTGTCTATTATGGAATGCAAAGCTTGTCATTGTTAATGAATCAACGAAAGAAAATACCTATATTAATCATATTAACTAAAAATTTCAGATGTCTACAAGCAATCATCAGCACAGCATGCCGCGGGTAAATGCATGTCTCATACATATTTAATATTCAACCATCATTATACTACTGCGCATGTCTCAAACTATAATGGTGTAGGTAGAGTGAATTCAGAACATGAAATTCTATGTTATGTTATATCACTGAAATGTAAGTTTATATCAGAAAAGAAGGGACAAGGTAGGCAAAGAGACAATAATGAAGAGGATGAATAATCTCTACCAAAATGTGAGATAGAGTAGAGATCGGTAACTTCGGGTTCAAGCACCGTAAAAGTATCATTTTTGTTTTTCAAAACATTTTATTTCATATTACACTATTTTAAGTAATTTTCATGCCCAGGCATGAAAAATACTTACAATAGTACTTACAAAAACTATAAAGATTCACAAGACACCTCTACTTGTCTCAGCATGAAGGTCTGGCAGCTCTAACTGCCCAGAAAATACGCATTTTATAATATCATAAGGCATGTTATTTTGCACCATAATTGTTAAATCCTACTAAGAGTTCATAAGAGGTGGTTACCATTCAAGTGGGCTGGTGGTGGATTCATATTCTTCACGCTTGCTATGTTTTATCTAATTGCATTCTTGGTCTGTTTCAGTTTTGACAAACGGCTGCTCTACAAACGGTGTGGACGATAGACCAGAGGGCTGGGTTGTGTCATCTGAATCATGTGGTTTCCTGTCTATCGGTGAGTCGTGGTCGTGATTTCTATATCTATATTAAAATTGTAATATTAGAAGTACATAATTTGTATTGATTTAAAGATATTTAATTAAATATTTAGGCAATTATCGGGTAAAATAACAATAATTAACTTTAGCTCTATAAAATATATTATGCAAAATTACAGGTGCTAGGTACGTCCGCGAAGTATTGCCAGGCGAGATACTGGAGATGTCCAGACACGGCATCCGCACAGTGGACGTGGTGGAGCGTCCCGCTGACAAGCAGCAAGCTTTTTGTATATTCGAATATGTTTACTTCGCCAGAGCAGACAGTATCTTTGAAGGTGAGTAGAGTTATATAGGTATTTAATTTAATATACAGGCAGTGGATGTCAGAGTTGACAATGAAGGACCGTTTTATGTGCTGTGGTAGAGCCAAGCAGTTCGCTCTATGAATGGGCCGGCTCGATCGGTGAAATACCACGACCTCTCAGAAGATTGACGTAAAGTGGCTCATGCTGTGTTTCGTTCGGTGAGAGAGGTACCCGGAGGCCCCACCCCCTTCCCCATCCTTTCCTGTCCTACTCCGGTCGTCAGGTCGGCAACGCAACTGTAGCACTATGTGTTTCAGGTGTCCATTGGCGGCGCTGATCACTTACCATCAGGTGACACGCCTGCTCGTTTGCCCTCTAATCCCGTAAAAATAACTCTTTTTTTTTTCAGTAGTGATTAAATAAAAAATACGATAGAGTAATATTGCGTAATGAGAGTACAAACATACAGTCTGAAAGACGAATGTAATAACATCTCTTGCTCTAGTAAAGCCCTTTGAAAATGTTTGTTAAGTATTTTATAATATTATATTTGAACTATTCCTTGTCGTAGGTCAAATGGTGTATTCAGCTCGAATGCAGTGCGGAAGGATGTTAGCGCGCGAATCTCCAGTGGACGCGGACATCGTGTCGTCAGTGCCGGAGTCCGGGACGGCGGCCGCTCACGGGTACGCCAGGCAGGTCGGTCTATCAACATCTTACTTTATTTGCCTATATTACTAAAACATTGCTTGAAAATTGTTCACTTACATTTTAATATTGAAATTAAAATTATATAGTCTTTACGTGACGTGATTTTACCTTAAGAACCAAGATAATGTTCTATGCAATTGAATTGCGGTACTAAGACTAGTCTCCATGCACGGTTTGTCCTAATGTCGCTAGATGGCGCTGTTACAAATATTTTAATTTCGTAATAAGATTCTGTGGTTGGTTTGTTTGTTATACGCTAGGTGGCGTTGTACTATTTTACTGAATCGCGATATTAAGATTCTCGGGGTTCGAATGACTACCCAACACTGAGATGTTACAAGCATACTTACCTGGCGTAGGGGATACCGTGATCAAGAAGGCGGTTCCCCCAGGGCGAGGCCTTCCCATTGCACTGCGGTTGGGTTGACCCCTGCGATTATCCCTAATGTGGATAACTCGGGCGCGTAATTTTTGGTAGTGGGGACTGCGTACGCGCCGTCCCCTCCCTTGAATAATTAAAATAAGTGACATTTAACACGGAAAATAGATTTATTATTAATCGATTTATGTCTACTTGTCGTCCTTTTAGTTGTAGACATTGTTCAAAAACAAAACCAAAATAATACTTTTATAGACTTTAACAAAACTTTTAGTCACGAAAAACTCGTTTGAAAAATGAAGTTTTACCGACGAATAGTGTCAATACATGTTATTAATTATTCGTTAATTTTAATTTAATATCGTTAATTTCGCAGGCAGACATAATTAATGTCGTCGCGCACAATTGCACACGGTATTTAAGTTAGTGATGTGCCAACTCGGGTAAATCCTAACTTGAGTTGGGGTACTTTTAAAGTTAATATAAAAAAAATTTTTTCGTCTGCCGATATTGTACAGCCATTAATTGTCTTATCTATGTTGTACTTAAAATCATTACATAGTAATACATCAAAGTCGCTTTCCGCTGTCTATCCACTTATATGTTTAAATCTTTAAAACTACACGACGGTTTTTGATTGGTTTTTTTTAATAGATAGAGGGTGTCAACGGGGTGGTTTTTATCTATAATTCATGAATAATGTACTAAAGAAAATATGATAATTTTCGAGATTTGGCACATTAATTGTAAACGCTGGCACAACCCTAATAGATAAATCAAAACCATGGTCTAGATTATTAAATACCTTCAAAAGGTCTACAAAAAAGTCCGCGAGGTCATATGTCTTAGGGATAACCCACAATGACCATTTTTATTTTTTTACTTTTTACGTGATATACTTGGCTAATTTTAAACATTTCAGCATTAATTTTCATCCAATTAAGTGTCTTAAATAGATTGTGCATGTAATACAGATAACCATGGCCCTTTATAGCATGTAATTTAAATGAATGTTTTCGAAGATATTACAGTATTAGCATAGCGGGACAGTAGTTATGTCGCATGCAGTAGTACCGGCCAATACGCGTGCAGATAAATAGCACAAATTGAACCTCGCGATATCCTAAATTTACTCATTTATTACTTTCGATGCGAAACAAAGTTCGCCGGGTCGGCTAGTTATCTATAAATGAACAAAAAATATTTCTATATATCAGATGGTTTAGACAATTAGACATGTAGGATGATGCAATATTGACTAAGCAGCTATGCAATGCAAAAGCGGATGGCACGATACACTTTCCCTGACCAAATAGAACGAGTCCTGGAGTAAGTGACGTCAGAAGATTTAAAAATCCACAAGCGAAAGAGATTTATTAAAGTCAAAGAAGCAAGTGAGGCGTGTAAGAATCGCATCTTGTGGCGCTGTCTTCTCTCTGCCGGGTAGGCAGAGGGACTTTGCGTGAAGTTATATTATTTAAAAACTTCATTCAAAAAATTTCATTTTGCTATATGAAATAAATTGGAGATGAAAGATAATTGATAAAACAGAACAAAAATAAGTTAATTTTAAATCTACATAAATGTGAAGCTTTGTTTGATTTAAACGAGTGTAGTCATAAATAATCACGGCTCAAATAAAGTTCCCACTTACTCCGTTCTATGTCCGTTTAGTTAAGTATTTCAACTCGAGTTGGAGGGAATCAACTCGACTTGACTCGAGTCAGGCCCAACTCGAGTTTTTTCTTGAACCCTTGATTTTTAATCACTGCCTCTACGGTTGGCAAGCTTCTCGAAAACCAATGCGTATGGCCAATATATCGCTGAGTTTTGAGAGATGCCCATACATTGCCATGGTCAGTTTATATTGTGAATTTGAAAGAATATGGACGTCGACGTAGAAGCTATTTCAGCTGCTGCAATTTTTTTAATGAGTGCATAGAATTAATAACTATGTCAGGTATACCTCTCTAAGGTAGTGAAAGGACATAACAAAAGAGAGAAGGTGGTGGATGTTGAGTATTCACAGAAATAGAGCCACACAAGCGCCTTTGATATGTACATTAGAACCGACAACGTACCGAAGTGCGGCAAGTAGTCGAGGGTGATCACAAGTCGTGATAAGCATTATTAAGAAGTATGTTATTAGTGTCTTATGTAAAGTTTATATAGACTAGGTTAAGGATAAATAGGCTTTAAGTTTGACTAATATAGATAATTAATAAGTAATAAATATATTTCCAGTCGGGTATTCCGTTCATGGAGGTCCTGTGCAAGAACAGGTACGTGGGCCGCACGTTCATCCAGCCCTCGACGCGCCTCCGTCAGCTCGGCGTCGCCAAGAAGTTCGGCGCGCTCTCCGAGAACGTGCGCGGGAAGAGGATCGTGCTCATCGACGACTCCATCGTGCGCGGGAACACCATCGGGCCCATCATCAAGCTGCTGAGGGACGCCGGTGCGGCTGAGGTACATATTGACTGATAATATCATATACACAATTCAAATGCCTCCAAACTACACATATTATACAGTGTTGGGTTGCCGGCCTTTAAGAAAGTGGGATGGGTCACGCATACCTCTCTCAAGGAACATACCCGTACATGTATCATTTTACGTCGATATTCTGAGAAGTCGTGGTATTTCACCGGTCGAGCCGGCCCATTCTGCAGCGAATTGCCTGGCTCTACTGAAAAACCCTGTTTATTCAACTTATTTATTTGTCCGTTTCATGTTTTCCTGTTTCCATTTTCATGGTTAATATTATAATATGTTAAATTGTACAATTTGTAGGTACACATAAGGATAGCCTCACCGCCACTCAAGTATCCATGCTATATGGGCATCAACATACCCACCAGGGAGGAGCTGATAGCCAACAAACTCGACCCGCTCAAACTTGCCGAACATGTTGGTTAGTATTATTACTGATACTTATTTTGTGAGTAATGTGACTTAATGTTAAGTCCCAACTTTTCTCAATTTTTCACGCACTAGACCCGAAAAAAATCCACTTTTCTCCTATTATAAGTTTTCTGTACACCGTGACTATGTAAACAAAGAATACATAAGCATAACAATTATAGTTGGATAGCAAGTTATTTCTCAATTTATCGGAACTGATAAGAGAAAATTAATTTGGGGTAATCTTTTTCTAAACTTTCAGGCGCCGACAGTCTAGAATATCTTAGTGTGGAGGGTTTAGTCAGTGCAGTCCACTACAACATGAAAACAGCGCCCAGCGATGGGGTGGGAGGTCACTGCACTGCATGCCTCACTGGAGAGTACCCCGGGGGGCTTCCTGAAGACGATTGGTGAACATTTGTCCCCTTACACCCCACGCTACTGTATAGTGTCAGTATATTCTGACATCTATTACCACAACACTTGGCGCCCTCTGTGAAGTCTGCGAGTGTCTAACGAAATAAAATCTATGAAGACGATTTGTTTGTGTATTCTGGATTTGTTTAAAGTCTGTTTTTTTATCTTGGAAATTTTTAATGATTTAGGAAACAATCTATTGGTTTGAGATTAAAGAAAATCTTAACATGGATAAGCAGTTTTACAGCATTTCTTTGGGTATAATTAGCATTATTTACATAATTTGATAAAATGGAACTTATCATTCTCTACTAATTGTCATTATCTTTTTATTTCGATCGACTTGAATGGGAATGGCTCCCGGCACTGATAAATAGGTCAAGTAGGCTATAGATGATAAAGGTATTTCAAAATTAGGTCATTTTGTTCTAGTGCTGGTACCAGAACTCGTTTGGGATGTCTTTACGTTAACACAGAAACTCCACTATCTTATGGATTGAGACCACTTATGTCTTCCTTTTATATGCCAATATTTTGCCCTCAACACAATTTATTTACACTAAATTATATTGATGGTCAACAAGCACAGCCTCCAGTGATAACCCCCTGCCCACTTTCAATATGAAACTCTAATGCATCGTTAAGATAGAAATCTCTTTTTTTTTCACAAATTATCAATACAATTAATTATAACTACGAATCGAAATAAATATAATACATTAATTAATAATGGGGCCGTTATAAAGGAGCTTATGCTATATTATTGTAAACTAATAGTGTAATTATGAATTGAATAAATCTATTACTTATATTGCTCTCAATGATAAATGACATTTGTAGATTTATTTAAAAAAAAATATCGTAATATCGTGCTCGAATAAATTTTTAATTAATTTATATAGTTTTCTCTTATAATATTGAAAAAATTGCTATTGTAAAGAGATGATTGATGATGTACGAACTATTTTTTTTTAAATCTACATATATTGCAGGTGGCATAAATTACTATTAATTTTTAATTTCCTTCTTGAATAATATCAAGGAGTCTCTTATTATTGTGCATTTTATTCTTATTTTGTACCTCGAATTTTTTTATGTAGGATTTTATTTTTAGAAGAGAAAGTTGGATAGACATGTGCTCTATTGCAATTATTATATATAGTATAATCATACAGAGAAAAAAAACCTTAATTTTAATAATGTATGAAAAAAAACAATTTTAATCATTGTGTCATTATTACCATAGGTCGGAGTATGTAGTGTAGTGATTTTATGTACTTGCAGCAAGATAGTATAATATAGAAATTCCAAATATCAAAATTCCTATATTATGTATAGTATTTTGGAGGCATATCTATGTTATCCTATATGTTTGACGTCAACGACCTAAATTCACTCCACCTACTCCGATCTATGGTCATATTTTAAATATACTCAAATGTATACAGGACTTTAATTGAACACCAAAATAAAAATACATGGCTCTTCTGATAAAATTTAACCGACGACTTATAATTTGTGTTACAGCTGTGTTTATTATGAATAGTAAAGTCACGAAGTTGTCAGATTATTGTCAAAAAACTAAATATGTAACAATATCTGATACATTTTGAATGTCCTGTGTAAATTTTATGATAATCATAGATAATTATAATAACATCAAAACTTGATGTTAAATATCTCACAATTGGTTCCTATCAGTGAATCTCTTGTAGATACAAATATTTTAATAAGCTTCCCGAGTTAGTGAACGGCGAGGTGTAGCTTGGATACTGCATCAAAGCTAGCTTGTTATAAAGCATTCTGCCTGTGCCTTTACAATTGTCGTCGTCGTGCTGGTAACGACGCATGATATTGAAACTATTTAGTTTGTAATTATATTTAATCATTTTATAATAAAATGGTTTTTGATTATTTTATTCAGTGGTTTTATTTATGTTTATGATCACGAGATAGAATGCATGACCTATGAAACCATAATCTATCTCTTTTTCAAGGTTTCAGAAAGCTTCAGACACTAGTCACTTAATAACTATATTAGTCTTTTCTTAAATAAGTTTTCTGAGGCTTTATAAATGGACGGTGACATGCATTTGAAGGTAATGGGTATGTACACAGAAATAGATCAAGATAGAACGGCCGCGATGTCATATTTCCATACATTTCGAGCGTGTCACTTTTTTGAAAAACCACGGCCACAGCGTGACGTCATTTTCATTGTGAGCGGGGCGACTAGTTAGGAGACACACACATTAGATTATCGATGTTAATATCGGCAACGTGTGTTAATTTTATTATTTTTATATTTTACTAACTTTATTGATTTTGTGTAACGATAAATTAATCATAGAAAGTAAAACATGTTAAATACTTTAATCCGACATATTAAAGCCTAAAACATATTTTTCCAACAGTATATAAAATTTAATTATAAATATTTTACTGTCCTTGAAACTATACATATTTATTAAATATTTGCCTTTTTGTAAGGGTTGGCCTCACAGTCCAGGTTAAATAACTTTGGTTGAAATTTGTGGTGTTAGAATAAAGTAGGGACAAAGCAAGACATGAGCTGATACTCAAATTATTATTGAATTGATTTATCGATAAGTCCTAAGACTCAACGATACATGGAGTGCCCATCTCTAACATTCGAAGACCAATCACAGCGATTAACAGACACAGCGATCAACTGGCAGGTGTATTGTGTATTTCGTTCGGTTCGACGTACATTACGCGTATAATTAATGCGCGCAATGGTTTTTGTATACGAGCGTTGAATGCGGACAGCAATGGATATTTATCATAACGAAAAAATATACAACTTGTGATCGTAATTATTGAACATAGTAAAAGTAAAACAATAATTTATAATCTCAAAAAAATACTTTCTACTGATTTTCTGTACTTACTGATCATACGAAATATTTCCTTTTTTCATATTTGATTCGCTACTTTTGTTTTTACAATTTGCCACAGCATAATAAGGCATATATGTGACGTTTTATCTATTTTTTTACGTCCTGAACGCATGGCAGGAACGCTCGTTGCGTAATGAGAGCGAGTTTCAAAAAGCATGCAATATAGTGCATGGTTTTGGCACGCTTGCCACGCCTATTCACCGTTCTATCTTGATCTATTTCTGTGGGTATGTAACTATGTACTTTGGAAAGTAGTTATGACTGCTGATCGAAAAGGGTTGTGCTCAACCACTAGGCCACCTAGATAGGTACGGAGTACAGATTATAGGAAAAAGGAGTAGATTGAAAACAAAATTTCCTTGCAAATTTTGTTATATTGCGTTTACAAAACTTGCATATCAAATAAACAAAATGTGTTGTTTATAGAGCTAATTCAACAATATCAAACAATATACTTGTGTATCATTATGACAGCGGAAAATATAGAATATTTATGTAACATAAAACAATTTTCAGTCTATTTATGGCATAAAAAAACAACAAAACTGTACACTTGTTCTTCTAACGCAATTCTCATGACTTTAGTTCAATAGTATTTATAATACATTACATA
The DNA here is from genome assembly GCA_905147225.2 of Euproctis similis. Lineage (NCBI taxonomy): Eukaryota > Metazoa > Arthropoda > Insecta > Lepidoptera > Erebidae > Euproctis > Euproctis similis. The sequence continues at coordinate 3,356,914 of LR990103.1, forward strand.
ATACAGCCTTTTTAAGGTTTAGTAAGTTGATTAACAAATATTAAAATGTTATCTCAATATACGAGTATAAAACTCCTGGCTTTGCATATGTTTCAAATACCAATAGGTTTCAAACGAATTCGCGGAGATTCTATGCAGCATTATATGCACATTGGAAAAATTGGATTTAACCATCAGGCGACGACGAAACTTCACTGTCTACTGCTATAATTTGGACAAATCTCCATTTATTGATCCCGTGTCCATGGATCAAGATTATTGGTCAACCCCGAACCACACTTCACCCAATATAATTCGACCTATTTTTGTGAGAACATAACATCTCTAATGTTATGCACGATGACGTGAACAGAGTAGTAAGAAACAGTATCTATGCAGAAATTGTGATCATCTAACTACACGTGGAACTCCTGTTTGAGAACATCCAAATGTTTGTCAATTTGTAGGTGTGACCTACAAATTCCCTGTTGGTGCATGTTCGTGGTTTAGGTTTAATTCATCGTATGCAAACAATTATTGAATATTTTTGTATGACTTAGCATCAGGCCAGTCAACTGCATCCATTATTGATTATTATTAGGACATATTTGCCCTCTAATATAAAACTTGTGGATGAAATATAAGGTTACACGTCCCAGGATGATTGTATCGCGTGGGCATTCAAACTTCCAAAGTCAATGATTTTCTCTTCTCAGTACCAGACTTGCTACATATACTATCGGTGGAATGGTGAGAGACCATTGCCATCAGAGATATATCTTAATGTAAGCAGAGTCGCACTACATAACGCACAGGAGAATGAACAGAGATGACTCGACACTATTCTTCTACTCGTCACGCCAGATGGAAAAGGCGGCTTCGTCCTTGTCAACTTGTACAGACGCGGGTGCTCCAACGGATTTCTGAGCCTCATCGCGAACTACTTCTTTCGATCGATTGTACTCTACGCACACAGCTCGGCAGGCAGTGCCGTAAATAACACGCAGGCGAGCCATCTCGTCTGGGTCCCCGTCCTTCTTGCGGCGGTACCGCTGGTACTTGCGGCGTGCAGCGAGTGCTGCGGCCCGCAAGGCAGTGAGCTCGTCACTCTCGGCGCGGAGGTGCCTCGGTTGCCTGGGTTCGGACGGTCGTCTAGGTTGGCGCTGCCGCTTGGGCTTCGGGAGCAGCTGGCCCTGAGGAGTGGCTGTGGTTTGGACCGCAGGTAGTAGCTCTCTAGAGGAACCGGAAGGTGCTAACTCCTTGCGAGGGGGCTCCGCGCTTAAAACCCGGAGTTTATCGTGCATCATTTTGTTGAGTTCGATGTAGCCTTCTTTCCAACGGAGGATATCTGCTCGCCCCGTCTCGATCTCTTCAAACGTTGAGGCGATCTCTAATGTCTTCTTGATATTTGAGGAGGAGTCCAAAATGTCACCTGAATCCGCCCCGGTCAGTTCATCGACCTTTAGGATGGCGCCTTCGAGAACTTCTATGATGTGGATGATTTCCGCACACAACGCAGCAGCTGATTTTTCTTTAAGGTCGTTAATGCCCACCGGTTCGAGAGTATACGCCCTAGTATCCCGAGCTTGCCACGCCTCGGACTGCGCCACGTCAAGATTCCCCCCACTCGACCTGGGCGACGAGTCTTCACTGTCCGCGGACTCGACCGTCGGTATCGGTGGTGTCGAGCGTATTCTGTTGCCGGAATCATTGCTACTTAAGTTACTCGTCAGGTCTGTATTGCTCGCAAGGCTCAAGGTGGGAGCTTTACGGCGTGTAGAAACACCAGAAAAATGCCTGCGCCCTTTTTTTGGTATTCGCTTCGATTCGCTTTCATCAGTAATCCGTAGTTCCTGCAGTTGTCGTTGTGTTGTCTCCACTAGCAAATTTTTGCCCCCCCCAGAATACGCGGGGCTGGATGATCGTAGTGTTACCGTACCATCGAGGGATTCTCCCTTTCGGGTACCCTCCTGGGGTAGTTTATTTTTTAAATCTGCCATGTTTTCATAATTTAGCCCCTTGATACCAAAGTGGCATGCGAGTATGGGGTAAACTCGGCGTGACGCTCTAACGACTGGGTCACCCCCCCAGCCACTCATCCCATCGCCGAGCGCCAAACTTGGGATTAGGCTTTTATTGAAGAATAATTAGAATATTTTTTAATAATTATTTCAATCATAAACTATATAAATCATTCCTCACCCAACAATCAACGTCCTTTAGAAATATATCAATTTTCATGTAACACTTTTCTAAATTTTGAATTATCAACTTCGGCTAGTTTTTTTTTTGCATTCTTTAACATTTCATATTGTTTAAATCACTTGTCATCACTATAGAAAATTATATGCATAACTTTGTTTAAGAGAGTGCACACATACAATATACAAATATATATTAAAATCACAATTATCTCTCTTTTTGAGCAATCAGTCAATTAATTGTGAAAACTAAGAGTTACTACTGCACATCACCACAATGACATGTTTTTCAGATAGCGTGTTTCCCAACAATAGCTTCTATGTCGTCGACTTCTTTAACGCAGGTGCTGGTGAGGATGGCTGGTCCTCCATCTGTGAGCAGCACATCGTCCTCTATGCGTATACCGACACCTCGGAACTCCGGCCGAACGGAAGTGTCGTCCGGACGGATGTAGATGCCTGTAAAGCAATAATACAATCAAAAGACGTCTGAAGTGTGCAAATTCAATTTCTTCCCACAGTGTAAACTCTTGTCTGATGAGGTTCTCAAAATTATGTTTGCGCTTTAAAAATTTTGCTAGCTTATTTGTGAATATAAATGATCCTCGAATCCAATTAGACAAACACACAGAAATCATTAAAATTGTTCCAGCCGTTTAGGAGGAGTTCACTGTCAAGGCACATACAGGTGAATTAGTTATGTTTGATACATTCAATTGACAAAAACTATCCCATTCAACAGTAAATAGTTGATCCATTTATAAAAATTAAAATGTGAGCTCTGAAAACTCATAAAAAGGAAAAAGTAGTTCTGTAACTCACCAGGTTCCACGGTGACGACCATGTTGCTGGTGACTGGTCCGTTACGCTGCACCAGAGGCGAGTCGTGCACGTCCAGCCCCAGGTAGTGGGACACGTGGTGAGGACACAGACGGAACGTGTTCTGCAATACCACAACATAATATCTAGAATATTCGGACATGTAGAAAGAATCGATGATGCAAGATGGACTAAGCAGATATACAAGAGAAAAATGGATTGATGTAGGAGTCGAGGATGGCCACGACACACAAAACAAATACAAATATGACGAAATACAAATATTTATGTGTAAATATAAGTTATGTATGTCTCTGTCACTCTGTCTCTTTAGTAGGAGGGGATAGAGATTATCCCCTCCTACTAAAGTGACTGAGTTATTTTAAATGTCTCTTATTATAGCTCACACCAAACGTACGTTTTCGGAAAATATTTCTGATAACTAGGTGCTAATATAAAATATATATTTACTTAAAATTACCGTGTTGGTAAGAAAGTCCATCGTCATTTTGTAGCTAGCTGTATAAATGAAGGATCTAATTGTTTTATTAAGAATAATACTAAATAAGAGTATTACTAACCGCAATAAGTGCCTGACCACTAATGGACTTGGGCAGTATACCCTCCTGCTGCAGATGCATACCCAGCAGGCGACACATATTGTCGAACAGCTGGTCCAGTGGTGGCCGGTGCTCGTCCAGGAGTTCAATCAGTCTTTTCTGTAATATTGAAAACTTTCATTATTGCAAAATATCTGCAATAAATCACATTTATAAAGGAATTTTATGGGATAAAACAAAATACCAGGGATAAGGAACGTTTTCAAGATTGATCAAACCAGTATAGTTAATAATTGTTAAATATAAATCAATTTGACAATGGTGGAGCCAAGTGGTGCACGGCATGGGCCTGCTCGATCGGTGAAAAACAATGCACTCTGAATGTTAACATATAGTGGTCTATGTCGCGTTTTGTTTTTTGAGAGAGGTATGCTTGTTTGACCCCTATTCCATAAAAAATATAATATATTCACCTGCACAGTTAAGACCAACTCGTACAATATTTTATGATACTTGTTAAACTTGCCAGAGACGGGCCACGTTCGTGATATGTCTGAGTTGTACAACCAGCGCTGGCAGCCTAAAATGACAAAATTTTAGATCCATATTCAAATTCTATGTTCACTGATATTGTTTAAGACTTAAATAAAACCTCACAGACTATGTATGTATTGTATATTTGTGTGTATAATCAAATTTGTAGACCTTAGCATTTTGATCATAGAAATCAAAACTGCGAATCATCGTTGCGACTTAATTAGCCAATAATAACCTGACATACCTATTATAAATCTAGTAAAAATTGTACAGAATAAATAAATGTGGTATACCCGTGTTAAACGTTTTTCAAATAGTTTCCAAGTTAGCTTCTGTTTGAAAAACCTTGTGGTGCATTGGTAAAACTGCCGACTGCAGAATCGAGGTTGGCGGGTTTGATGTTACCACGAGTACAAATAATTATGACAAGCATGAATGTTTGTATGGCGTTTGGGTGTTTTTCTATGTAAATATGTATTTACAAAAAAAATCTAGTATCCATAGCACAAGCATTTACAGTCGTATTTTTAATTAGACAAAGCGGACAGTAGTTAATGTCACTTTGTAAAATAATGTTGCCACATTTAAAGTAATAGTGATGCATTCAGTTCTTGTTCAATCAGATGAATGAACAATGAGTGAAATAGTTAATCATCTCAAATTATACTAAACACTCTAAAACTTATACTACTTAATTTAATAAATAATTTGACTCAGCAACAATATTTTTAAATACTTTATAACAAAGTTTCTAAAACTTTATGCAACAAATAATTTTCTGTCAGAATTTTTACAAAACTATAAAAATTAAGTCATAAAAATGTCATGATAGTGAAAATTATTCATGCGAAGATGAATATTACAAAAAAAAAATGTAGTTGTTATATTTTATACATCTATAGTTTCAATTACGTGATGTATTGAAAATGGAACATTACGAACTACGAAAGACTAACTATTCCCAAATTAAGCAATCATGGCAATTTTATTCATTTAAGAGTTTTTTCATTCGTTCGCTTTGCTACAACACTTTTTTTTTTCATCAAAAACTGATCACACCGTAAACATCAGTGGTTGTTGTTTATTTAAAAATCTGACTGTAGTTGCTTAGTTTAGAACTAGAGGGCACTGTGTGTATTGTGTCCAAGATATAATAGTGTACCAGAGTCAACGAGCAGCATCTCCCTCTCGTGCAGCAGCTGGTTGTTGGTGATGTAGTGGATGTGAGTGGCGCGCGGCCCGCCCGCCACCACCGGCGGGAAGGCCAGGTGCTCCGCCCCGCCCTGCTTGCTGCTGTACTCCAGCACCGCGTTCACCATGTGCTCCGATACACCTACCATCATGCACACGAATATTTTAAGACAAGCAAACAAATGTTTCATGAGTAGGAAAATGCTATCACTCTACCCAAAATATTTATTAAAAAAAAACCCGGCCAAGTGCATGAAGGGTTCAGAATCGTTGTCTGTCTTTTTTATTGTATGGACACCCTCTTTATTTTTATTTAAGAATTATATTTAAAGACAATAAACATAAAACTAAATATTGTGTGAATAGTTATAGTCTCTACCTGTCCCTGTATTAGTAAAAAAAAAAAATAGCTAGCTGGTAGCACTATCACCGTTCTGGAGATACAGCCTGTGGAAAGATTGATTTCCCGTTTTGGGATGTATAAAAAATGGGATACGTACCAGGCCTGGTACAAGCCATCGCCATATTAACAGACTGCGATCCAATATAGCAAGTCTCTTTCATAAGTTCAATTTCGGCCGGTGACTTGATCACCCTCATCAAATGTAATGTTCTCTGCGGGTCCCTTAACATAACATCGTTTAGGAGTACTGAGCGGACCGTGTCGTGGATGTCCGGGTTGGCTGGGGTTTCATTGTGATACCATAGTATTGAAGGCTTTGAATCCAGGACTGTTCTAAAAATGTGAAATATAAATGAACATATGACATAACTTAACGCTTTTTTGCCCAAAGGAGTAGGCAGCGGCTGTTAAGCCTCGTTTCGCCGTTATGTTCACGTCCCAAATGGAATAGGTGGCGAGCCTTTTGCCATACCGGGCACAAAGTTGTCATTCATCGATATTAATCACATATAACTTCCAAAAACAATTTCAAAAAGTCATTGGTGTGACCGAGGATTCGAACCTGCGACTTCTTGATTAAAAAACGGGGTGCTCGACCGCTGGACCACTGAGAACGTTCTAAATTAAAAATTCTCTTATAATTTTTATATAATAGCATTTTATACAACTTAATCCTTATTTGTCTGTTCTATTAGTCCCTTGTCAAGGTGCAAAAGTATTGTATACTAGCTGTTGCCCGTAACTACGTCTGCGTAGGCGTCATAAAATACCAAAAATACTATGTCTACGCTATTATAAGGGTTCATTGCTCACCCCCATAATAATCTCATAATGTTTGCCTATGTGTTGATGCGACCTATTTATATTATTCTTGCAAAATTGAAAGTAAAAGCATGCATACAGACAAAAATTTTAAGAACCATATTTTAAAATATTCAATGAACAGTTTTGACTTTCCTATGGTTTTATTATATGTACATACATTACACAGCCAGTTGTAAAATACCAATATTTGCACAAACATAAATTAGTAAATTTTTATTTATATTTGTCAATTTTTATTTATATTTCACAGTACATCTTGTTACTTTTATGCCATACCGACTCAAGAAGGTACCAAATTGTTCTACAGGTCTCGCCTCGTCAACAGCAAATAGACTCACAGCTGCCGTACATCCAGTGCGGGGACCCTCCCATAACTCGGCTTGTGCGTCTTTCTCGTGTACGAATAAAATAGTCTGTTGACAGTACATAATATCATTGTTGGTGCAATAACAAAACTTCACGCCTTTTCCTATGTCTCGCCGTTATGTTTACGTCCCAAATGGAATAGGTGGCGAACCTATTGGCGGTCAAAAAGTCATTGACAATCTTCCAACATCTATAATAATATTAATAATAGTACAATAGTAATTGTTCAGATATTAGAATACTAGAACTGAAGTATTAAATATTTTGATACCAACCTTAATTCTATCAATTTGTGCAGGTTTCACCATGACCAATATGGCTGACTGTTCTAAACAACCAGTCAAGTAGAAGAAGTCTGAGTTTTGTCTAAATACATATGGTATTTTGTCTGACATGTATTGTTTACTAGCACCTGGGATCACAATCTGAAAGTAAAAATTTTAATAATTACATAACATAACATAACTTCACGCCTTTTGTTACCCGAAGGTGTAGGCAGCGGCTGTTAAGCCTCGTCTCGCCGTTATGTTTACGTCCCAAATGGAATAGGTGGCGAAACCTATTGCCATACCGGGCACAAAGTTTTTCAGTCATCGATATTTATCACACATAACTTCCGAAAACAATTTCGAAAAGTCATTGGTGTGAGCCAGTGTCTGGAATCGAACCCGGACCTCTGGATCAGAAGCCGTGTGCTCGACCACTGCGCCACCGAGACTGATTTAATAATTATTATTTACATTATAATATAAATCAATCACATATCTATTACTATTTGTTACCCAAAGCATTAAAATGTTAACATATAGTGGGAAATTTCAGCTTTCATTTGTTGAAAGCTATGCGGAGGGCTGGTGGAATTTCCCCTTGTTTGTCCCATTTAAAGGCTGGCAACACAACTGTTGTTAGTTGCTCATCATCAAGTGACATGCCTGCTGATTTTCCAGCTTATCCCAATAAAAAAGCTTATATGTTTTGGATAAAAGGCAACCTTATTACACAAAATAAATAATATTGTCAAATAAATCAAGGTCATCTACCATTACATTTATTTAATATAAGTAACACACTTTGTTTATAAGACTTACTTACATCAATACTTTATTTTTTTTTATTCTCTCTGCCTACCCCGCAAGGATTTATATCGATACTTACAATGTGAGTTTTATGTACATTGTCCACTGCATTAAGAAGTTTACTAACTAAAGTTTCTCTTCTTTCCTTGTATTCAGACTGTGTTATACCGCATGTAAGATAATCCAGAGGAATCAAATGTGGATGAGTATGACATGTTGCCTGACCTAATATGCCTTTTGGGATTGTTCCCAGGGGCTCTGGTTTCTCTTTGGGCGGCATTTCTACTGTGCTGACACATCTGATATTCTGATATAATAACTTTCGGTGTATTTTTACTTGATGTTTTCTAGCTGAAAAAAAAATATTTATACATTACATATACATTACTATCATAGACTTACGGCTAGGTTTTTGCTTGATGGAAGTATAATGGAAAATTTAGTTCTGGAATTTCCCACAGGAACAAATATTACGATTTTTTATGAAGTAGTATTTGTACTTAGAAGAGGAGAGAGTAGTATTTGTCATATTAACATCCTCCTGTTAGTAGGATGTTATCATTTGAATTTTATTTATAATTTTATATATACTTTTATTTATAGCAAGCTGAACGATATTGTTTATGTTCATATATGAACAAAAACTTCCTCGCTATCTACCTATTCCATGGGACCTAATAATAAATATGACGGTAGTGTAAAATACAATAATATCTGCAACTAAGTTCAAAGTACGTGTTCTGAGTACGTTTAGAGTTGTCTAAAGCAAAACAAACTTCAATCCCAATTTATTATAGGTTAAATGATTTCAACAAAAAGAACTTACCAAAATTTAATAAGGCTTTCCTCATGTGGTGCATTTTTATTTATCACGAGTTAGGGAGAATCTTGGAATCTGAGCGTCTTTCGAAGTCTTTATTTTTTCTTTGAACTCTGGATTTTTTGGTTGATGGTTGTACTTAATGTACTTGGTAGGTATTTTTTCTTCTGTTTTCGCCTTTATGGGGCAAGCTAAAGCTTAGAAACCATACAGCCTTTTCTGTGAAATTAGAATAAAATTGCTTTCAGATTTGACGATTTCGTCCGTGTTTTCTTGTTCCACGGAGGCACTTTCCTCAAGCTCTAGTGTTTAAGAATTTCTTTTTAAATAATAAGTTAAATTTTTGTACATTGACTAGTGTCTGTGAAGACATACGAAATTAAAGCTACTTTGACTTTTGACATCGTTGTAATAGCAGTGTCGCTGGAACAGTCAAGCGGAATGTTGCGCAGCCTAGACGAGTCCTGCCGGCGTGTCGGTTTGGGCATGAGTTTGGACAAGACCAAGGTCATGTTCAATGAACATGTCGTGCCCGGACCGATAAGCGTCGAAGGGTCAGTTCTCGAAGTCGTAAACAAATACGTCTACCTAGGCCAAATTTCCAGTTAGGTAGACGAAACTTCGAGAAGGAGGCCGACAAGAGGATTCAGCTGGGTTGGGCTGCATCTGCGTCGAGTTTTCAGTTCGTCTATACCGCAATGTCTGAAGACCAGTGCGTCTTACCGGTAATGACCTACGATGGCGAAACGTGGACACTCATGGTGGGGCTAGTCCACAAATTTAAAGTCGTTCAGCGAGCTATGGAGCAAGCTATGCTTGGGGTATCTCTGAAAGATTAACTCAGGAATGAGTAAATCCGCCAGAGAACGTAACCGACATAGCTCGTAGAATAAGCTCGCTGAAGTGGCAATGGGCTGGTCATGTCTGCCGAAGGACCGATGGTAGACGGAGTAAGTAGGTCGAAAAAGTAGAGTCGCCCACCAGCCCGATGGTCAGACGACTTCAGAAAGGCTGCTAGAAAAGACTGGATGCGGACAGGGCCGCGCCAACCCCCCATAGCGCCTGTGTGTGAAATCTATGAAGCGCTTTTTTTCACGAATCTTAATTTTTTAACTTATTAACCGACTTCGAAAACAGGAGGTTGTCAATTCGTCTTTATGCATAATTTTATATTATGATTATGGATAGATTTCAATTTTTTTTTGTTGGATAGTGTTTACCTCCGAGATGGTCCCAAGATGGTCCTTTTTAGCAGGTCAAGATCTGATGATGGAAACCAGGAGAAATCGATGCAACTACCGGAAATTGTATGCTAGTATGGTGTTTTAGTTAAGTAATAGTGATTTCTTAGGGATATGCTTTAGAGTGTCAACATCTGATTCTGCTGTGCTGATGAAGAAGCCATATAACTTCTTAACGGTTAGGACTTTGAAGAAAGTACTACAATTGATCAATCTTAATACTTAGTCTTATGTAGGGCTAGCGTGTTGCTTGTTAGGTATGCTAGAATCTACATCTGATGCTGTTGTGCTGATTAAGGAGCCATAGAACTCCTTAACGGTTAGGAGTTGGGATACAGTACTGCAGTTGATTGAAGGAAACTGTTTATTCATATATAGGACTAATGAGTTGCTTGGGAGGTATGCTTGAATTAGCATCTGATACTGCCGTGCTGATGATGAAGCTACAGAACTGTTAAACGGTTAAGAGTTAAGACATAATTCTGAAAAAAACATCTACAATACTTTCCAGGCTACGATTGGCCTTCATTCGGGCTGCAATGTTATTGGGTCTACCCATATTAATAATAATTAATTTTAAGTATATCATCCGAAAGCGGAATCGAATCTATACAGGGCCTCGCCGCAAGTGTGTATAAGAGTTATATTTACTATCTGACCCGGTGAACTTTGTTTCGCATCAAGAATAATTTTTACGGCGTTTAGAATTAAACCTCGAAAATAATCGCATTTTCTATACTAATAGATAGATAATCAATAATAGATAATAACTGCATCAAAATCCGTTGCGTAGTTTCAAAGATCTAAGCATATAAGGGGACAGACAACGGAAAACAACTTTATTTTATACTATGGATTATGGAATGATAAAGAAATTACTCACCACTACACAAAGCGCTTTTTGAATTTATATCAACACCTTCATGGCTGAAATGACTGGTTCGGTCTCTAATGATATTTGGAAGTGGATGGTAGAGCCGATGGTAGGGAATATTTACTAATTTTAGTTGTATTAAAAATACAACTAAAATACGTTTTTCTTCTTATTTTCTTTTCGTTATTAAATTCCGGTAACCAGATAATTACTATATTTATTTCTTAGATTTTCGCGAATCACATTCGTAACATTAAAACATTACAGATAATTTCTTTTTTATATCTTGATTACTATCACTCATTGTGAAAACTCGTTAAAACAATCAGTAAAACAAACTATTTATTGATTTTAGTGCTAGAACGTCTTATTATAAAAAAATATCGCGCACCTTGCCCACACCTTTAACTTAAACGGGATACAAAAATACATGCAACCCTAAATTTTCAACCCCCTACGATCAACCCCTATTTTTTAAATTGTATTTTTCGGCAAGACAACGTTTGCTGGGTCAGCTAGTAAAATATATAAACAAACTCATGGCGGCTCTTTTATCGCTGAACAATTAGAAATGAAGAGGGTAAAATTAAAACATAAACAAGAATATTTATCTTGGGAGGCTTGTACAATAAGCGCAATATTATGTTTTGTTGTTAACCAGACTTTTGTTGAGCCTAATAAGTAATAGAAAGAAATATGCTGTTGTATAAGTCTAGTAAAAATAATTTCGATAGCCACGTCGGCGCCCTTACTGGCCTGGCGCCTGTGTGCGCCGCACACATCGCACACAGGGGCGGCTCGGCCCTGGATGCGGAAGGCAGAGAATCGGATGTTGTGGCGCACATTTAGAGAGGCCTATGTCCAGCACTGGACTGCAATAGGCTGATGATGATGACTTTGACTCATTGAGTCAAATATTTATAACATTAAAACAACTTTTTAGGATAATCCTATTTTAAGAATAAAATCTTAAAAAGTTGTTTTAATGTTATGAATGTGATTCGCGAAAATCTGAGAAATAAATATCATAATGTATTTATCTGAAAGCCTTTCAGATAACTATTATGATTTTCAGATAATTATCTATATGGAAATAATCTGTTTCGTTCGGTGAGAGTGGTATCCGGAGGCCCGATCCCCTTTCCCCTTCCTTTCCCCTCCTCACTCCCTTAGAGGACGGCAACACACAACGGTGTTATTGGGCGGTGAGTAGTTACTTACCATCAGGTGACCCACTCGCTCGTTTGCCCTCCTATAATTGCCCCCCATTAAAAAAAAAGTATAATGTAGTAAAAGAAACTGATAATTTTCGAAATTGAGTACTTTAATTGTAAACGCTGTAAAAATTACTTCTGATGCGGAACAAAGTTCGCCGGGACAGCTGGTTTTTATAAAATTCAAATGTTTGTTTACATAATCGTAATAATGCCAGTATTGCATTTAATATATTTCAAATAATAATTTTACATTGCATGTACATGACACGATATTAACCATTTATCAGAACAACATGAGACGATGTAGTCAGTTTGTTGGCTCTATTTTGGAGGGCTCTATTTTCACTCATGTAAAGAAGTAACATACTAGCGTATGTTACTTCTTTAAGTATATAAGTTTAACTTTGAAATTTTACCGGGTACGCAGAAAATTCAGATTTTATTAATTTCATTAAAACCACGCGGATTACGCTGCGGTCACTGCTAATAACAATTTAAACGTTTGTGAGAATGTAATTTTCCGACGTGTGCAGTTAGGAAACTTGGCGAGGTTCCTTATAGTGGGTAGATTTAGATGTGGGTTGCAAATATTGCTGCATAGTTTAGTATGTAGGCAAGTACATAGTTATAAACCAAAATAAATAAAGTTACACCAAATTTGTGTAACTTTACATTTGTGTAAACTCTACCATAGAATCATATTTAATATGATTCTACGGTAGAGTTTTACAGTGGTAGAGCCACGCAGTTCGAACGGTGAAATACCTACTCTCAGAATATCGACGCAAAGTGGCTCATGTCGGGTTTCTTTCGGTGACAGAGGTTTTCTGGAGCCACCCCGCAAATCGTGAAACAGTTGCGCTGGTGACCTTTACGGGACGATTTGTGTTCTTGGTTTCCATCAGGTGACCGGCTTGCTGGTTTTCCCCCTAGCTAAATATTAAACAATTTAATGTTAATACTGAAGGTGTACGCTGTTGGCAGCGGTTTCACTTGACCCTCCAAATAAGTTGCGAGGCCCTTGCCAATCTTGGCATATATCCGATACATTTTTCAGTAATTGGTAATAATTTACTACCCCAGAAATGTTTCGACATATTGCTGGTCGTTGTGATGTACCAGGATTCGAAACTAAATTCCACTAGGCCATTTAAAGTTTAGTGGTTCAGTAAGCAGTTAATACGGTAGAGGTGGCCGGTGCTGCTGCTGCTTCGGCAGAACATCTCAAGCGGCATAAATACAGAAATCTTGAAGGTCATTATGTATTTGAGCCGTTTGGGGTTGTGACTTTGGGGACATGGGGTCCGAGTGCTCGTGCACTTTACAAAGATCTTGCAAAGAGGCTGATCGAAGCCTCTCGCGACCAGAGGGCTGGTGCAGGGAGGCTGCTAATCCTGCGAAGTATTCGCACAGAGGATTAGCATTGCCATTCAGCATGGCAATGCGGCCAGTCTTCTGGGCACGCTGCCAGTAGACCGAGATGCGGAGAAATTTGATTTTAGGTAGTGTATTATAATGTAATTAATTTATTTCTTTTTATTATTGTTAATTAATATTCTCATTAATTTATAAGAAGGAAACTCATAACCTTTCTGATTCAGGTCAAATCTATTTTATAATTCAAATTTTGGTTACAGTTTTAGGGACAGGTCTCAAAAAGGAAAGAGGTTCTATTGCTAGGCTTTGTGGGCAGGAAGGTCACGATACGTTCACTGGGCAGTGGTGCGCGGCAGTCAGCACGGAACGAGCGGCGCGTGAGCACGTTACTTATAACGTTCGAAATTCGAATACGATCGCGGGACCCATTAGTGTCGTAAACCGTCAATCGTGTGTTACAAGTGTTTCATAAGCCTAAGGTGATTGTTTTTTTTTAATTTGCGAGACGGCCAGCTGCCAACGAATCTGCAAAGAGGTTTGTTTATTTTGCTAGTTTAATATTGCATGCCCTCTCTCTGTCAATTGTGGTCTAGTACTCTAGTCGATAGTATATATCGATAAATTGTTCGACTCAGACGCGGTTCGCAGATTCATTTGCATCGTTTTGTAAGCCATTCATTAGATGTTACGGTCGGTTGCAAGGATTACTTAACTGACCTCGTAACGATTTACAACTAAAACATTTGTTTTTGAAATTTGTAAAATTTTCACGTGTGATAATTTAAGTTATTTATTTATACATTTAATTTTTAGTTAAATAATTTTTATTAGATTAGCTTCCATTTGTGACAAGAACACAGTTCCTGTTCAAAGATCATAATAAAATTTAAGTTTATTGATTGTCTGAATTTTGCAGTCTTTTATAAAAGACATCGCACTTCGTGAAAAGAAAACAATTCATTTTTAAATTGTGCTGGCAAAAGAGTCTTTTATCTAATTACGTTTCGTTGCATGTAAGCAGTTGAAACTAATGAAGTCTTTAATTATTCGAGTCTCCAAACAATGTTCGACGTGTGTTTCCTGCTTTTTATAAGTTCTATTGTTAATTGATTTTTTTTTCTTTTGTAAATTCTCACGGAAAAAAATACCCAAATACGTCGCTCTTACGAACTTATTTTCGTGAGTTTACTTCAATCCGTGTATTACTAACAGGATGTTATTATAACGTAATCACAGTTTTTGTTAATTACAGTCCTCATAATTAATGTACATAATATATTTAATACATATTCTGCAGCTTGCATAAATAAGAAATATTTAGGTAACTTCTGACGTCTCTGTGGGTTGGATATTAAGAAACTCGCTTCTGAATTAAAGTCGAGTACGAATCCAGGCTTCATTCCAATGAGTTTTTGTAATTAATGTGAGATAAATATAGATGCGTGGTAAAATTTAGCTCGATATTAGGCATTAGGGTTTTAATCATTAATTCATTTAGCACCTAAAAATCCAGCGAACAACTGTCTGTACCTTCGGGTACAACAAAAGCTTGGAGATTCAAAACATACTCTATCAAAAAATTACCAAATAATAAATGTGTACTAATTATTTGAAAACTGTTAAGCGTGAGTTGTCATAAACATTATAGAATCGAATTGCATACAAATTTAAAGTATGACGTTTGTTGGCAAAAAATATGGTGGCAATCGAAATTATGAAAACATAAATATACATACACACACATACACATACACAACTTCACGCCAAATCCCTTGCGGGGTAGGCAGAGAGAACAGAGCGCCATAGGGCACGATTCGTACACACCTCACTCGCTTCGTTGACTTTCATAACTCTTTTCATGCACGCGCGTCGGTTTTTGAGGCTCTTAACATCACCTTCCTCCAGAACACGTTCTATTTGGTCTTGGAATGCGTGTCTTGGCCGTCCTCGACTCCTACATCCGTCCGCTTTTGCATTGTATATCTGCTTAGTCAGTCTTGCGTCAACCATTCTTTCTACATGTCCGAACCATCGGAGCATGCCCTTTCTTACTTTTACACCGACACTCTCTTTCAAACCAACTTCCTTCCTTACAACCTTGTTTTCTACGCGGTCAGCGAGAGTCACTCCGCAGATTTTGCGTAGAGCCCTCATTTCTACCGCGTTTATTCTACTTTCATGCACACTCTGCCATACCCAGCTCTCGCTTCCATAAGTTAGCGTTGGGATCAGGACTGCATTGTGGATTGCTAACTGGGCTTTTCTGCTAATATTTTTTGCGCCCAGGAATCTGCCCAACGCTCCGTTTACGCTATTTCCTATCGCCACTCGTCTTTCTACATCCGCGGTGTACCTTCCATCTCTGCTAAAAGCGCATCCAAGATATACAATTTCATTCACCTGTTCCAGCACTACATAATCAACCATTATCCTTGCATCTGTTCTGGATTCCTCCCTTTCAAACACCATAACTTTCGTTTTATATTATACAAAGAAATAATACAAACACATAGCACATGAAAACACTAAAAAGGTATTTCACAGGGTGGTATGCTAGCTCCATTCATAGTAGTACCCTGGGTGAACTGGACAAAAGTTAACGTGTGTAATATTCAATAATGTAACTGGAATTTTTAGGGTACCTAATGATTAGGAAGCCAGGTATTTACTTTTGAGCCTCTCAATACATAGGTGTACCGGTATGAAATGAGCGTTTTTTTTGTAAATAAAATATTAAATTCATTAGAAAAAAAAAAAAAAATTTATTCAAAATATTGTCCATCACTTTCTACACATTTTGTCCACCTTTTTGGTAATTTGTGGATACCATGCCAGTAGAAATGTTCTTCTTTTGAAGCAAACCAGTCAGACACCCAATTTTCCACTTCCGCGTAGGAATCGAACCGCTGCTTAGCCAATGCGTGTCCCATCGAAGAAAATAAATGGTAATCGGAAGGAGCCAAGTCTGGTGAATACGGCGGGTGGGGTAGCAACTCCCAGCCAAGTACTTTGATTGTATCCTCAACCGATTTTGCTTTGTGTCCAGGTGCATTGTTGTGTAACAAAATTACTTTGCCGTGTCTTCTGACCCGTCCTGGTCGTTTTTCGATCAATGCGTTGTTCAAATCGATCATTTGTTGTTTGTAGCGACTAGTATTAACGGTTTCACCAGGTTTTAGGAGTTCATAATACACCACACCCTTCTGATCCCACCAAACACAGAGCATTGCCTTCTTCCCGAAACGATCTGGTTTTGCAGTCGATGCTGATGGTTGTCCCGGATTAACCCATGATTTTCTCCGTTTAGGATTCTTAAAATAAATCAATTTTTCATCGCCAGTGACAATTCGATACAAATCTGATTTTCTTTCTTTGAAGCAAAATTTCACAAGTGTTTTTCCGGTTTTCCATTTGTTTTTTATTCAATTCATGTGGCACCCATTTTCCACACTTTTGAATTTTTCCCATAGCTTTCAAACGGTCTGAAATTGTTTGTTGTGCAACATTTAACATAGCTGCCATTTGCTTCTGACTCAAAGTATCATCTTCATCCAATATGGCTTGCAGTTTGGCGTCTACGAATTTTTTTGCTGGTCTTCCTCGTTCTTCATTTCTTACATCAAAATCATTACATTTGAATCGTTGAAACCATCTCTTGCATGTTGCTTCTGATAGAGCATGATCACCATATGATTCGACAAGCATTCGATGTGATTCTGCAGCATTTTTTTTCAAATGGAAACAAAACATTAATGCTTTCCGCAAATCATCACTTTCCGACTCAAAATTTGTCATTTTTAACACAATAAAAAAATATCATGTTGTTTGTTTACTAACTGTTAGGTTAATTGAATGTTTGACAGTTGTCATGGCAACCAAACAGAAAAAAAATTAAGGCTTATTCACAACAAATACCTCCTACCAACACATTTGTATCTTAACGCTCATTTCATACCGGTACACAGGTATATTAGAATCAGAACTGCGGAATAGGTTCCGCTATATGACGAACAAGAACCAATATGAACATATTTTTCCTATTATTGTTACTGCACTCTATTTATCAACAATATGAATCTTGAATACGCCGATGTCAGCTACTGTGATTAAAATTTTATATCACAGTAGACATCAGCGCATTCAAGAATCCTTTAGATCCATATAGTTTATTTAAAATAGAAAGAAGAAATAAATAAATAAAATTATTTACAATATACACAATTAAAAGACTAGCTGAAATCAAATTACACCGCATCTCGGTCTACTGGCAACGTGCTCAGAATACTGGCCGCATTGCCACGCTGAATGGAAATGTTAATCATCTGTGCGAAGAATAAACCAGCCCTCTGGTTGCGAGAGGCCTCGATCAGTCTCTTTGAAAGATCTTTATAAAGTGCACGAGCACTCGGACCCCATGTCCCCAGAGTCTCAACCCCAAATGGCTCAAAAACATAATCATCTACAAGGTTTCTGTATTTGTGTCGCTTAAGATTTTCATTGATTTGTCACGCAAGTAGCGTCCCACACCAAAGGCCTACCCATCTTCCAAGGCAAAGGAGACATCCCGTCCGATCTCTTGGCATCAACGCGCACCAAACCATTCGGTTCCAGAACGGCTGGTACACCGGCGGTGACAAGAGCACGACGGATAATGTCGTTGATGTTGGCGTGACGGGAAATGCGGCCGGCGCTCCTGGCGCATGAGAGGCCATGATTTTTTTTTATGGGATAGGAGGGCAAACGAGCAGGCGTGTCACCTGATGGTAAGCAACCAACGCTGCCCATGGACACCAGCAACACATATAGTGTTACTGTTGCGTTGCCGACCTTTAAGGGATAGGGGACAGGAAAGGATGAGGAAGGGGGAGTGGAGGGGTACCTCTCTCATCGAACGAAACGCGGCATGAGCCACTTTACGTCGATCTTCTGGGAGGTGGTGGTATTTCACCGGTTGAGCCGGCCCATTCATGCAGCAAACTGCTCGGTTCTACCACTGTTGAAATCCCTTGACGATGTCCCTTGCTGTCGACAACCTCTCAGCAGCGACATAGATTTACTATTTTTGTCTGTCTGTTCGTTCCGGCTGATCTATAAAATGGCTGGACCGATTTTGAAGAGACTTTTATTGCCAGATAGCTAATGTGATACGGAGTAAGGAAGGCTACGTTTATTTTAGAAAAATAAGTAAATCTCCTTTATTGCTCTAAGCTGAAACAAAGTTCACCGGGACAGCTAGATAAAACAACAACTAGACAAACTTGAGACCTTTCAGGATATCTGTACAAAATTTAAAATTTGTAATAAAATTGCGTAAATAAGGTCAAGATACGTTCTCTGTCTTCTGTACAATATTCTTTCTATTCGTACCTCTCTAGTTCAGAAAATTATTTTTCCATACAATATACTTGAGATTATTTATCAGAGAATCCGTGTTTAGACATGCCGTGGCATTCCAAAATGCGTCGACAAATCTTTCATGGTTCGGATGTCACGCTTGTAGAATGAATTGCTGCTGACAAACAGACATGTTCAGACATTAACAAGCCTTATAACTATAAGTAATTGTATACTGTGTACATGTGTAGCTAGGACAAATAGTTGTATATTAATAGTGGTAGAGCCAAGCAGTTTGCTGCATGAATGGGCCGGCTCGACCGGTGAAATACCACGACCGCTCAGAAGATCAACGTAAAGTGGCTCATGCCGCGTTTCGTTCGGTGAGAGAGGTGCCTGGAGGCCCATCCCCCTTCCCCATCCTTTCCTTTCCCCTATCCCTTAAAGTTCGGCAACGCAACAGTAACACTATCTGTGTTGCTGGTGTCCATGGGCGGCGTTGGTTGATTACCATCAGGTGACACGCCTGCTCGTTTGCCCTCCATGCCATAAAAAAAATGCATACACATATATATCGTTAAAAATATCTAAAGAAGTAAAATAAAAAATGAACTCTTGTCTTCTTGCCGAGGCAACCCCATCTAAACCGCCTTACTTAACTACTTATTCCGGAAATATTTGACCTATTTAATTTATGAGAATGGTTATTCTGTTTTGCACATGACTTCAAAATTATGACCTTAACTATAAACCTTGGACTGTTACAGTGCAAATGTTTATTTTATATCTTCACGCATTCTAAATAACACTAATAACAGATTTGGGAGCCTTGTATTTGAATTTAGAATGATAGGCTCGATGAAATATTATTATCTGTTTTCCATAGCGATTATATACTCTATTCTTACATAGGTAGAGAGACAATGAAAAATTTAAAATTGGGATGAAAGAGGTTAGTTTTTCTTTGGATACTAACTCGTACCAGTTTGTCTGTAAATCAATTCATTTTCTTTTCGGTCTTACGATTTTCAATTCGGACTTAACTTATTGTAGTAAAAAGGTGATACTAAATTTAACGCAAAAATATAACTTTATCTTATAAATATAACAAAATTTAACTTTAGAAGAAGCTAAATTTAACTAAAATATAACTTTACCTTATGGTGATCCAGATTAAGGTAATATTCTAGGTCATCATAAATATGAATTGAGAAATGAAATGATAGCAATCTTCGAAATGACCTCCGTACAACTGTTTTATAATACGAACTATCAAAATGTGTAAGTATATCTTTACTTTCACTATAATGTACGGTAAAGTTTTGTTATAATTCTTAGAAAGTACTAGTACATTTATAATTTAAAATATGAGTTAACTCAGCAGTGTGCTGTGAAAAATTAATTTTAGTCGGTAAAGAAACTATGGCGTCTTTTATTTGTTCTCCTATGTGAAAATTGTTAAATCTGTCTAGTCTAGACTCCAGCATCTAATTCTATAGTAATCAGGAGATTCGAGTCATTCGTGTGGAGTCTATAGACAAAGTAACAAATGCCATAGACATAATTATTGATAATTATGTGGTAAAACAGTGATGTGACACAAGTATCAGCCACTTTTATATTATAATAACACTTAGTACTTACTTGGTAGGCATGTAATAGTTGCATAAATAACTAACAAGTAACTGCACTTAATTAGGTATGATGTATGTACGTAAGCGAGAGACGCATTCATAGAACACTCGAACACTTCACTAAACAAGTTGCACAGAATAGATAATGCATTTTTTTAAATTGGAATTTAAATTTGGAATTCTTATTTTACTTTTTTTTTACTTTTACAGAATGCCATGTGCAATTTATTTTTAACATTTTTATAGCTTTATTTATGTACTTCTTTAAATTTCTAGGATTTTCGAATTCAGAATACTCATTAATGGGTACCGAAATTGTAATCGGGACTTTTGCACAAACTGGTGACCTTTTACACCACCACCACGACCACGAGACCTCGTATTTAGTCACTGGGTTTTCGAAATATATCGGAAATGCCAAGGTAGTTATGATTTCTCACTCGTTCATTTTCTTTGAGTAATATCATACTAGTTAATAATATGGATGACTTTTATAACCGCAACGCAATTGAGCTTCTTATGTAAACCGCATCTTTCTTTGGTTGCAATATTTAGTAAACAAGAAAAAACTATTCCGAAAAGTCATCGGTGTGAGTTAGTATCAGGATTCAAATTCGGACCTCTGGATCAGAAGCCGTGTGCTCGACCGCTGGACCACCGAGACTGTTCTGTTCTGTTCTGTATTTTCATATGATATCAGTTAATAATCACCTAATAATAATTGATTTTACGTTTTCATAAAATGCCCTTAAAACGTCGTGATAATATATACCAACCACGTTATTCTTTACTTGTTCAAGTGTAGTAAAGATTTACAATTGGACAAGTAAAGAAAAACGTGGTTTAGGTACCAACCTAACTTCTTTAGTAGATGAATTAGACATGGCAGTACAGTTATCTAAATTCTTTTATAGGAACCGCACTTTTTGTGGTAGACAGTTTTTTTTAAACTTCAAATTGCCCATTGTTTATTGCTCTACGTTAAACTACTTTAAAAATGTTTAGTTACTACGTCTTATGTTATGACATTTAGTTGACATCTTTACATCTTTTTTACATTCAGGTATTGTAAAATATGTTTGAAATCAATTGTTAACTCAATAATTAATCCGTCCAAGCCTAGGTAAGGTAATTTATATAAAACTGATATACTATAACGGAATATGTTTGAAAGTTGATCTATAGAAATCTGTAGAAGTAATTTCCTCTTTGACTGAATATAAGAGATACAAAAGGAAAGATTTGAGCTTTAATTTGAGAAATACTTAGAGCTTTAATGGTGAGGTCGTTAATAGTCCCCAAAGCAATTCAAAGATCGTAAGTACTTCGGTATTCACGTCAGCGGAATGCGCCTATATTGCTTGTGTTCCGCTTCTCGGATGCGCCTGCCTGCATCCATTGCTGTAGAATGGCGGGAATCTAACATTGGCTCAAGTCACAAGAAAATGGCGGCGGTGAAAATTTAATCAATTCAATATTGTATCGAATTTCTTCATAGATAATATTTCAAGTAACTAATTTGTGTACATTTGCAAATAATTTTACATTGACATGCTTGAACATTTTGAAACATTTGAAGTTGTGGAATGGAATGGTGTAATTGAAAGCTTTTATCATATTTTATTTTATTTCAAGTAAAAGTAGGAAGTATATAGGCATATGAAAACTGGGAAACATCTCCCAGTTATAAATAAAGAGTAAATTAAATTCGTATCTACGCCAAGAGGAGGTTTTGTTTTGGTATTGTTCCTCATTTTCAACCAGCTATATAACTAGCAAAAGTAATCATTAGTTTAAGGTTAAATTTGAGACTTGTAGTAAGTAATCCGCTGTATAAAATAATTGTTTTTGTTTTTATGAATTAGTTAAACCTAATATAAAACGTAATAACACCGCTGGCAACACTCAATTTAACTCAATTCTACGAGTCTATAAAACTTTTACTATACCGCTGTCATTAATGTGAGTATATTATGTGAGTAAGTCGTTAAAATCGAATGGTGATGAGATTTTGGTTAGACTCTTTAAAAAGAAATGAAGTGAGCTTCGGTAGTCGACAGTTTTTGTAATGAGCAGGATTTTTTGTACTTTAGTATGTCTTCTTAATTAAATGAAACTAGTTTGTTGAAAAAATAAACTACGGTCAGGGAAGGAAATATTTTTTGTATAAAATCAATATATTTTTACCAAAGGTTTTAAGATAGTGCTGACGAAAACATCATCCAATTAACTTAACTGTAAATAGTAACTATTGTTCGTACGTGTAAAAAATAATAATATGATAAAAAATCTGTCTAAAGTCCAAGGGAATTCAAAGCTCATCGGTCGTCTTGTGAAACCAAGACAAAGTTCGATAGGATTTTGTCGAGAAAATTGTCTAAAAATAAAAAATATTACTTTTTAAATAAACTTCAAGTCACTTTAGGAATATAACCCAGATATTTTTATATTTTTTTATCAATTCCTATTCTTAATTTAAATGATAGTAAATTTTTTAAAATATCTCTCTGACAACACCTATCACTGAAAGATGTAACGGCTGTGTTCGTTTTTTAAAAATAACGAATTTGTAAATTCGACTACACGCTCGAATGAACACCCCGTTTTTTATTTTTAAATTAACACTAATAATGTTAGAGTCATAACACGAGGCGATTCGGGACAACAAATCTAAAATGCAGTTGTATTACATGGTAATTTGCTTGTAGAAGATTAGACCACGTTTTAGTCCTAGCCTGGAGGTGTCATGACCGAAGCGTGGTCCAGACAAAAGCGACCGTAACCTACGGGTATTCTTTTTGACTTATTATAGTGCCTTGCCAGACCACTTAGGTAAATAACACTATGCAAGATAATGGATGCCGATGCGTTAGTGAATTGTGTGGATCTAGCTGTTGTCTTATAGTCTTTTTTTATGTAGAACAAGCTCTTTGTTCAAACTTTATACCAAATTAGGCAATATCACATTTTACACCGCACACACTTGTGCAAACAGCGAGACGAGACAGACATGGAACTTGTCTTTGCCTTAACCATTCTACTGCCATATTGTTGCCATAAAGATAATATGAAATGAATTATGTCTAAGTTAGTTAAGTTTTATTGCGTGGGAAGTCGGCTGACGTGTCAAATTTGAATTTAGAATTTCATCTTTTATTTTTGTATACATTGTTATTTTTTTCTATGAAAACATTGTTAAGGCATGTCGCCTGTCGCGGCATGTTTAGTGTTTTTATTTAAATAGGTATTTTTTTTTCTGTAGATGCACAGAATGGTGAGTGACGATTAGCCGTAGTCCATTTTAATGAATATCGTCGCCGCTTCACGCAGGATGTCAGTACGTGACTTATTTATTTGTTGTGTAGTATGTAGGTTCCATGGCGATTCAATATGAAACGACAACGACAAAAACCAGCGGCCAATCTAATTTTATGAAGAAAAACAATTTGGTCTAACTTTTTTGCGTCAGTTAATAATTCTGATTAAAATTGTGCGTGACTATTACTCGTATGTGATTTGATAGAAAAATTAGAAGGACTGTAGTAGATCTCCTATTTTATTTATTGTAGATTTTATAGGTACAGTTCTTTTTCCATAATAATATATTTATCCGATAAATTTATATACAGGTATTACATAATTAAGAAACTAAATTACTTTTAATTAAGTAACTTAGGAAACGCCTTGGTACGATATGACTAGGCTGCTAAATATTGCCTCTTTACTGTAATATGCTAATATTACAGTAAAGAGCTCCATAAATTATATCTTAGCAACTTAATCAGATCTCTATGAGTTTGTAGACTCTATATCTACTAGTAGATAAAATAGAGATCGAAGATTCAATTCCTGGCCCGGGGAAAACTTAAACGCCGTAATAAATAAACTGATAAGTGTCAAAATTTTGCCCAATGTATAAGGCTCCGCTACTTATCCGGCTTATCACACTCGACCGGAGAGTATTACCTATGTTACCAATTGTCCACCATGGGAACCTTGCCGTCATCCCACATCTCACAATGTATCATGCAGTTTATCAAGTCCTTCACTAAACTATTTGCATCAAGTACGACCTCGTTTATTAGCAATTCTAAATAACGAACAGGATTTAATCGAACAACTTCAGTAACTCAATGTTTGCGCAACTAGATGTCTGCATAGAGTTTAGTGGGCGCACCCACGGTTAGTAGAGTTGAGCTGTATTTTACATTCAGTATTTGTTTGCTTTTTTGGCAGCTGGTTTTCTAAATATGCCAATGTCTATTTTTTTACATAAAAATGCAAAAAATAGACATATTTCTTATTAGCGAAATAAGATAACTTATTTGGTGACATGGTAAAGGGAAACTATCATAATCGACTGGACTAAGTAAGTATGAAGATTTTAGTAAAAAAATTAAAGGGCATTATTAATAATAAAATAATTATGTTATTAATAATAACATAGCACAAGTTCAGGCCATTTTCTACCCAAAGGTCTACTACACCTTCGGGTAGAAATCGG
This sequence comes from Euproctis similis, assembly GCA_905147225.2. NCBI lineage: Eukaryota > Metazoa > Arthropoda > Insecta > Lepidoptera > Erebidae > Euproctis > Euproctis similis. The sequence continues at coordinate 3,381,872 of LR990103.1, forward strand.
CTTTTTTTATCCTCTACTCGCTGTTAGGATAACGTCCGGAAAGCGGACCAAATAAGATGCGAACATATTGCCATACACCAGGTACAAAGTTTTCAGTCATTGAGATTTATCACACATAACTTCTGAAAAGAATTTCAAAAATTTATCGGTGTGAGCCCCGATTCAAACTCGATTCGTTCAGAAGCGGAGTGCTCGACCTCTGGACCACGTTTATAATGATTTTTAGTGAGGCACATTTACCTACTTGATGTAATGTTAGTAGGTAAATATATTAATATTAATAAGTTAAATTATTTTAAATATTTTTGGTAATGTTTTAATGCAGCTAACGGGAGGTGTAAGAGTAATCTGATGTTATTCAAATCCATGGCGACTACTGTATATGTTGATATGTGCATTATTTCCTATAACCGTTATTTTTTTCAAGTACGTAATTTAATTGGACTAATTTAAATATTTTTGTTCCTTCACTGATAGAGCTTATTCAGTTTTCTATAAACTGCCAATCGCTTCTACAGTATTTAGTGTTCGACCGAAGGTTCGGCTTCGGCTTCGTCATCCACATCTTCATCCGATCAACCGAAGCTTACTACAATTATAATAAATTTTTAAAGCAACCGTCCCTAGATTATTTTTATTTAACAAAAATGAAAAAATAATGACAGCAGATCATAGAATCAAAACTTTATACATTATACTATAAAGGCAGAGAAAGTTAGTGAAATATTAAATACATACCTATCTACTTCGGAAGGATCTTCAGTGGGAATTTTTATTATTTGTTGGGTGGAAGTTGTTGTCCCGTTCCGTTTTACGGTCCGTACAAGTCGTAACATTCAGTTTTTATTGTTTCACATTGGCAGAATGGAGATGTTGTCCACGACCATAAAACTCAAGTGTCCGTTCATATTTAGCGAAGTGTACAAACAGTACTGTGGGTTTTTATTGAAAAAACGCACTTTAAAATATAACCAAGTTATATCATTTGTGGTTTCATTGAATATGGATAAAATATTGTACATCGTAACTTATTAAAGAAAAAAATATCTTCTTCTTCTGTGAAGTACATTCGAGTTTCGACACATGTTTATGGGACACAAACATAATATCCAAATATACTGATCTTTATTTTTAATAATTTCTTGAGTGTTGCAACAGTAAAAAAAACAATTGAAATTTAAGTCAACCTATTTATTAAATAAGTATTTCCACGAGATGTATTTAGTAGGTAATTATGTTGTAGATTTAAATACAATTTTGTTACAAATATGTAGGTATTTGCGTGGCAGTAGGCGAGGTAAAGTTGTCGCAAGGCCTCGCCGAGCCGGTTGGTATTTCCAACCATGACGTCACAGCTAGGTGATTCAAGATTGCTGCTCCATTGCCCACATAGTTTATTTTAACGTAAAGCCTTCGATATCCATAAATTGTGTTTGTTTTAAACAAAACTGTAGCGCTTGTTAGCACGTCGCGCCGATAGGTCGCTTGTAAAGTTCTTATTTAAATGCTTCAAGCCCTTAGGATACAAGTATAAAAAGAGATGTCGTTTTTTAAAAGATTTGTAAAAATAGTACCTCCCCGGACCAGACATAGCATTTAATTTTATTTTTCATCTATTTTTATATTTACTTGTTGATCGATGTTTTTGTGATTTATCTTGTATTGTTATTATCTTTTTATCCAATAAAAAGCTCTTCAATTATTGTAAGACGTCCAGAGATCTATTGACAAAACATTGACCAAGTAATTATAAATATTTATATGTTTAAATCTAATAAAATTATTGTTTTTTTTCATTTCTTGTCTCTTATGGGTTGGGTGGGGGTCAATAAGTATAAAAAGCAATTAATTTGTTACTTTAAATCACGAGTTCATAATGTATAATGTAGCCTTGTCATTCCTTTTCCAGGGCAATCTATAGCACACATCTATAGGCTTCTTACTCTCGTTTATGCTTCCATAGATTTAAAAGGATGATTATCACATTCAAATATCGAATGTAGCGGCGCGGGAGATCAAAACGCTAGTCATCCACGCTATTCAGAAGCACTTATCTGATTTTAACCAATTAAAAAATAATCTATGATCGAATTGGTTTTTAATTGTGGCTATTTATCTATTGTTTAACTGTTATTTTAATTTTTTTCAAACCAGCAGGTAATATCGGAGTTATGGAATAACGAAATAGATCTGTTTAGATTTTTTTTCTTTAACTGCGAGTCACCAATTATGTATAAATATTATCGTGTAGACGTTGGATTGATAATTGGTGATAAAATTCGTTTGTCACTTCAGGGTACTGAATAAAGAAGAATAGAAGAACTGTAAGAAGCCGTCATTAAGAGTATGTAATTTAAAGTAAGGTGAATGAAGAGTTTACTAATTACATTCGCAAGGTAATTATAGTTTGTTGGTACTGTACGACATCTTAATTTAACTGATAGTGAGCTGTTACAAGTAAACTAATATAAATAGTAACATGTTCTCGTTTACAACTTGCATAGGATGTTGATAGTTAGTAGTGTGATTACTGCCAAATGTAAGTATTTTGTTACTCGTATTTTGTCTTAAAATACTAGGTTTTTAATTTATATCGCCGTTTTTACTTTGTGTACGTATTAACGTTGTTGGCAACGCATCACGGACGACTTACGTTTTATACTGTTCCCTATCAAAAACGAGATCCTATTATTGAGACTTCGTCGTCCGTCCGTCTACCACCAAGCTGTATCTCAAAAACGGTGAGAGCTGTCATCTGTGAAGATCATCATCATCATTATCATCGTCATCATCATCATCCTCATGTGGTGTGAGCCAGGCTGCTCGACCACTGGACCAACGTGAACACATGGTCTTTTGGTCTTGGTGGTCCAGTGGTCGAGAACCCCGCCTCTGAATCACGAGGTCGAGGACTCAAAACCCGACTCACACCAGTGAATTTTCGAATTTAATTTCGTTGCCGCTATAACAATAAATACTAAAAATAGTAATGGATTTTTAACAATTTCCATTATGAGTTACTAGGGATGCCTAGACTTCAAAGGCATATTTCGAAATTATTTTATATTAAATTCATAACTGGTAAATACTTATTTTTAATAAGTCTCTCAACTCGTTCTCGTATTTTTTAATCCATCCGAGTAATGTACATTTTTCTGGTAATAAAATTAATACAAATAAAAAAAGCCGAGGTGCGTATTTTTAAAATAACAAGCAACACAATACCGGCCAAACAACTTCAATATCCAGCTTCAACTTTTTACTAGATACACATCTCAAAAAAAAGTTTATTTAATACACTGCGATATATAAAACAGCATTACAATGAAAAGTCCAACAATTATTATAAGTTGCTGAGCGGGAAATGTTGAGTTCAAAAATGGGTTGTTGATGTGTGAGTGACTTATCAATGTGTGCGCGTAAAAAGCGCTTCAATCAAAGTGTCAACTTTTACATAGTTACTTTTAATTTTCATGTGTTGAAATGTAGGTAAATATCCTGAAAATCTAATATACGCGGTTGCTCTGTCAGTGATGAATATTAGTACATTTTTCCTGACATGTGCCATCTATTATAGTCTATGCCAGAGGTCGCCAATTAATGTCGCTTGCGGTCCATTTTAAGAAAAGACCTTCGCGATCCACACTTTTTATAGAAAAAATAGTTATTAAACAAAGGTTACGGAAAAAACAAAAGTGTTTGTTTTACATATCAATGGGAAAAATGACATTTGTTAGGAGTTTGGAGTAAAATTGGTGCAAACTATTGACATCAAGATGTTCATCAGTAAGCCAAGATCGAAATTTATTCTGTAGAAATGATCCTTTTCTGAATTGCCGTCAACAAAAATATTGCGGGGGATATATTTTTATTAAATTACGTATTCTGTAGTGCAAGTTGCAACACTTAATGACTCGGCGGTCCGGATGCGGACCGCGGTCCGCCATTTGGCGACCCGTGGCCTATGCTAAATCGATGAGTTCATTTAATTTAAAATGTCAAGGAGATAATTTTGAAAAAAGAATTGTACATTGACAGCAGTCTAGTAGTTCCAAATTCGAATTCACTTAAGGAGTGTAGAAGTAAGGAGAATCGTCTTGTACGGGGGATTAGTCCAAAAAGCGTCCATTTGTAAACAGCAAATTATCGTTCGAACTCTCACGGAAATAGCGCTAGTGTAGATTTAGTAAAAATATGTTATTTTAATATTACCTACAGACTAATAAATAAATAAAACCTACAGTCTATCGAATATTATTTATATTATCCACTCAATGTCGAGAAGAGTCGACGCCTTCCCCGGGATACCAATAGTTTAGGATTAAAAAGTTAAATTGCAAAACGTTTAATTGGTCAATGACTAGATCTCAAACGTGATGTGTGGAACCAGCTGGTTCTGGCTGACTTCATCCGTATGTTCAGTTAACGGAATATTCCTGATTGGAGTGTTATTCCCACGACTTCTATTACATAGTCCCGTGCTACAGTCTGCAGCAAAACTTTAATCGTACTAGGTTTAAGTAAGCGAAATGGAGGAAAGTTACCCCTTGCCAAGCTATTACCCAAGGGAGTGGAGCAGTCATTATTAATCCATACAAAATTTAACTGGTGTATTTGTTAGTTCATATATTCTATCGTAAAGAACATACTGTAAAATAATTCAGCATCTATTCATAATTAGACGTTCAATGGTGAGTCAGGATTTCAAAATTAAAGTCGGTATGCACTGTATAGGCACCATCCGTGCAATAGTTTACTCTCACTTGACCTAAATATTTTTATAAATTCGTTGTTAAATTTCATTAAATACAGTTATACAAACAACACGAAACTCCGTTACGTTTTTACGAATAAGTTTTTACCTTTAACTAATAGCAGTAATGGCCGACTAGTGTTAGAGAATATTTCGGATTAAATGTAAATGAAAAAGTAATAAAATTATATATTAAAACACATATCAGTGTAATGTAACGTTGTAATGTCATAAAAAATACATCATATCATCTTATATTATATAATTTATTATTGTCATCCATATTTATATTTAAAACTATACTTTTATATGAGAAATCTGAAGAGTCCAATCATTTCATAAGATGGTGGAGATAATACTTTGAACTATTGATCTAGTTTGGAAAATTCTTGCAGTAGATGATAGACGATAAATATCGACTAAGGCTATATAAACAGACATGCTGTAATATGGACCATTTAAACAGTAAAGGTATGTAATATGGCGGTACGAAGTTCGGCTTAGGAACTAGAATATCATAGAAATACATTTTAAACATAGTTTAAGCTTACAGGGGTTAAGTTTTCTGTATTTTGATTTGATCTAAACACATATTTAACAATTTTTAATTTTTAACGCTCCTACAGTCAAGCACAATGTTGTTTCACAGGGAAATCATAATAAAAAGAACGTATAGGTATGGTTTTCATTTGTATTTGATAATAGTACTCTGAATGCATACTTCAAACCCGTTATTCTTCTAAAGCGCCAACACTTCTCGGCATTGTGATTGTTCAAAAGATCAGCGAAATTATACCATCCGAAATGTGAACATAATCTTCACTCGAGTATTGTTGGCGCTACTGTCTTCATAATCGAACCAATTTTCGCTCTACAATTTTAGTACCCGTTTTTGACCACCCGTATTTGTAAGTTTGTATTATTCAACTGAGAAATAAGTCTTTGTTACGGTGAAAGCAGGAAGTCATTATGCAAGTACCTACCTGACTTATCATGGTTGGAATAATTACGTACACTTGTTGTTAAACATTAGATAGATTGTCTTTGGTTTATTGACTTTTCTTGTTGATAAATCAGTCTATCGGGCAAATCTAAACATGGCTTCTTCTAGTCAGTAAGAGTATAATAGTCCTACCTGGTAGTATTTGTAAACAAATATTTGAATGTTGTGCCTACTATCATGTTTGTATGCCGAATAGTCTTTGTCTTTTTACGTATCATTAGGTATTTTGTTATCAAAATTCCAATTCAATTGGAGATGTAACATTTCCACTAGTCGAGGCTGTTTACACCTTCGGATAGGAAATGGCGTGAAAATACGTATTAAAGATATCCGTTGTCTTTGTAAAGAGCCCACATCTTGATTGCAATATTCTACATGTAATTTCTCATTTGGATTTTTTTTATTATGTGGATAAAAATATGAAATAACAGTTGTAGAGCCACACAGTTCGCTGCATGACGGGGCAGCCGAGTCGGCTCGATGGGTGAAATATCACGACCTTTCAGCATGTACCCGGAGGCTCCTTAACCTCTCCTTTCCTATCCTACTCCCTAACAGGCCGACAATGCAACTGTAACAGTATGTGTGCAGGTGTCCATGGTCGGCGCTAGTCATTTTCTACCAGGTGAATCGCTGGCTGGAATCACATAAAAATCAGTTGATAACCATGAGTAGGATCTTTTTTTTGAATCCAGGAGGTGCAAGTAATATTCTATCACTTTTGAAAGAAATCCCTAAAAGTACAAATATTTGTCATTGCCTCGAATATTTGTGTGGTGTCTGGGTGTTTTTCTATGTATTATAAGTATGTATTTATAAAAAAGAAAAGTATACCTTCTGTGTACTAAGTATCGGGAATTTCTCAATAAAACAAAAAATACAAATTATTCATCTAAATTTATTTTATCGCCTTCAAAGTAGGCCCCATCGCTTGCAATACAACATCTCCACCGCTTCACCCAGTCTTCCATACATTTTTCATAGGCTATTTGCGGTATGGCCTTTAGCTCATTCAGCGAATTTTCTTTTATGGCTTCTATTGACTCAAAACGTTTTCCTCGAAGTGGTAATTTTAACTTGGGAAATAAAAAAAAGTCAGACGGAGCCATATCAGGTGAATAGGGTGCTTGGTCGAGAACGTTTGTTGAATTTTTCGCTAAAAACTCTTTCACTATAATGGCTGTGTGTGATGGTGCATTATCATGGTGCAGCATCCATGAGTTGTGTCGCCACAAATCTGGACGTTTTCGGCGGATACTCTCACGCAAACGCTTCATGACGCCTAAATAATATTCTTTATTCACTGTTTCTCCCTCTGGAAGGAATTCGGAGTGAACCACACCACGGTAGTCAAAAAAAACTGTCAGCATCACCTTGATTTTGGTGCGACTTTGCCGCGGTTTTTTGGGTTTCGGCTCGTTTTCGAGACGCCATTCTGAAGACTGTTGGCTTGTTTGCATGTCATACGCATAAACCCATGTCTCGTCGCCAGTTATTATACGTTTCATAAAGGTCGGATCCGTATAAGCTCGGGAAACCATGTCTTCAGCGACATGCTTTCGCTGCCCTTTTTGAACAAAATTGAGCTCTTTTGGAACTAGTCGAGCGGCGACGCGTTTCATGCCTAAAATGTCAATGAGAATATTGTGGACGGACTTAAAAGATATGTTCACCTCACTAGCCAACTCTCTCAGACTCATACGTCGATTTTCGAGCACTAGCTTCTTGATTCTGTCGATGTTTTCTTTGGTCGTAGCGGTTGAAGGTCTACCAGAACGAGGCAAGTCTACTACTACTTCTCGGCCTTCTTTAAAAGCCTTATACCATTCATAAGCCCTTGTTTTCGATATACATGATTCGCCGTAGGTATTTCGCAACATTTTTAGTGATTCACCACATTAAATATCATTCGAAACACAAAATTTAAGGCACACTCTTTGTTCAACAATATTTTCCATTGTTAAAATCGCCGAGGACTCAAAACTATGACCAACAAAAAGTTTAGTTTAAAACAAATTAAATGACAGATCCCGTTCAAATTTTGCGCGCTAAATCAGTACAGTGCTACCAACATGCAGTAAAAAAATTAGAACGACCTCTTTTACGCGGGTCTCTTTATTGACATATGCCCGATACTTTTTACACAGAGTAGTATATGTATTAATATCCGTTATCTAGTATCCATAACAAAAGCATTTAGTTGCTTATCTTGGAACTAGAGGGCGCTGTAAAAAAAAAAACTACTCCAGTGTTAGTTAAATTACTCGGCCATGGTTGATCCGTAATAGTCTTGTACACCTACATAAACAATGGAAATATCAAACAGGTTATTTTACGTAATATCATTGAGGTCGACGGATTCATATTTCCGTCTACTGTTAATAGTAAGGTGCTAAGTGTAGGTGCAAATTATTTATACAATAGATACTATGTTAGATACTTTTTGTTATTAATACAATTTTACTAATTTATTCCTTCCCTATGAAATTATTTAATTACACCATTAAAATAAGTATTGAGTGAAACGAAATGCATAATACAAAATGGCGTTATCTTTACGTCAGTGTCAGTTTATGAACAGCTGAGTCGAAGTATCGCGATCAGGAAATTCGGCGAGTTAAATTAAAACACGTCATTATTTGAAGTAAATAAACGCTTGAAAAGCTAGAATGGATATCATTTGGAGGTTTTATAGCGTGAAATAAATATAAGTGTAATTTTGTGTCGCGTACTTACCGTGATTCGAAACAATTACAGAATCCGCACAGGTATAGTGCGATCATTATTGGCTTTAGTAATCTTTTATCGCAAAATAATTAATTAAAGTTATCAATTATTATTGTTTAAATAAAATTTGCGGACAAGTTATTTCATGTTAACGTTTTCATCTTTCCAGGCGTGTCACAAGATGGGACATAATAAATTAATTAACATTGTAGTCGCTCTTGCTATTATTCCTTTCCTATTGTGTACTGCTCAATCGCCTGGAGTGAATCCTAGTATTCTAACGCAGTCCAAGAATCTCGGCGACTGTCAAGCTTGTAGAATATTCGTCGAATCTTTTCAAAATGGATTAAAACGTACCGCACGGGGTAAGTATGAAGGAGGAGATGCTGCATGGGAAGAAGAAAAACTTAAATTATCATATAAACGAAGCGAGATGCGCTTAATAGACATTCAAGATGGTTTATGCAAGGAAGAGACTAAACATTCTGTACAGTGCCACCACATGGCTGAAAAAGCCGAAGAATATATTGAATCGTGGTGGACACAAAACCCGGATGAATCTGCCGACTTGTTCAATTACATTTGTATAGATAAAATGAAGGTTTGCTGCCCGCCTAAACATTTTGGTAAAGACTGTTCTCCATGCCTCGGTGATCATGAGAATTTATGCAGTGGCAATGGTAAATGTAGAGGAGATGGAACTAGAAAAGGGAATGGCACTTGTCTCTGTGATGTTGGCTATACAGGAGTAGACTGTGACCAGTGCATGACTGGCTATTACTTGTCTTATAAGGATGAGACTAAGATGTTGTGCTCATTATGCCATAAGTCTTGCATGGGAGGCTGCAGAGCTGCTACTAATAAGGACTGTGTAGCTTGCAAGCCTGGCTTCATGTTTGACTCTGATGAAGGCTGTTTAGATGTTAATGAATGTGATGATCTTGAACGATGTAAAAAGGATCAGTTCTGTCTCAATTCAATAGGATCATTTACTTGTATGACTTGTGATAAATCATGTGATGGCTGTCATGGAGATGGTCCGGATATGTGCAGGAAATGTACCAAAGGATACTCAAAAAAGGGAGAGTTTTGCATAGCAGATAGAGAGGATGAGGATCAGTCTGATAAGTTAACCATGACAAGGTACTGTACATTTTAAAATATATTTGCTGAACAGATTTACTGTAGTTGTAATAACCCACCTGTTTTAAGATATTAAGAATTTATCACTACATTTAAAAAATAAATTTACCCTCAATCTTTAAATTTATTATTCTATTTAATTAGTTTATTTTGAAATATTGAATTTGGTCAAAATATAATTTTTCTACTAGGTTTCTACACAGCCAAATTTTCTTTGATTTTTTTTTATTGTAACAATACCATTTCTTACAGAAACGAGGAGTTGTAATGGTACCGATCCAAGTGTAATAATTAGGTAATCATTGAATTTAATTCACTGGTGACGGGATAGTTGTATCACTTCATATGTATATCTTTTTGGGTTTTCAGTATAGAAACATATAGTGATAATATTTTTTGATATAACACTTGTATCAGTCTAAAGAAAGAATCCATTTCAAAACTTTTGAAACTACTTATTGTACTGATTGTTTTATATATTATTATAACCTTGATTTAATATTTTTATTGTGCTCACATCAAATTAAGCTTTCCTGTTTTTCCATAGCATTAGCACTCAAATGAAATTATTATTTTCCTTTTTTCATTGTGGTTTATAATTTGTAAAAAGGGTTTAAATTTGTTATCATCTCCATAAAGTTAAATATCTATTATTTATATAAGGGATATATATATTATTCATCATATATAAATTTCATGTGGTGCGTATTGCTGAAATTGCCAGATTATATTTTAATACCAAGAAAATAATTTATGATATGATTTCAATGACAAATAAATAAATATTAAAAACCAGATAAAGATGAATCCAGAGATATGACCTTATGCATTATTTATTTTACTTTTTGTAACACACAGATGTCTTTAGCTACTTATGACATTGTCATTAATTGGCATACTCCATTCTTTGCATGACTAAATACCATGCACACTTCTATAAAATACATTACATTCATATAGTCATATTTAGCATCCTCAGTTATAATTATATACACATAATTATAATTATTAAGTATAAAATGTAATTACATTCAGGGTACATTCATAAAAAACCTCAAAAATGTGGGATTTATATTAAATTACCTGGCAATTTCAATGGTATTTTTTTTTAATATAATATTAGTTATATATTTATTTTCATATATATTCTCAAAAACCAAACTACCAATTGCATGATTAATTATTACAATGAAAGTATTTTTTTGTAGGTATGTTACATATGTGGGTTTGCTGATAGCCACCGGCATCTTGCTACCCAGGTCTACTTCGTGGGGCAGTGTTGTTGGAGCAATGGTGTTATCATACATACTTGGTGCAGAATATTACTGCATGATTAACGGTCACACTGGACTTATTAATCTTAAAGATTACGATCTGATGCAATTTTTCCATACATAGAATTTATTGTACATGTAATCTATTTATGTTTTATTTGTCTGGTATTAGTAAATAAACTTTGTATTAACCTGTATTTATAAACTTTTTAATAGTCTCGATGGTACAGTGGTAGAGCACACGGTTTCTGAATCTAGGGGTCGCGGGTTCAAATCCTGACACACACCAATGACTTTTCGAAATTAAATAATTTCGAACGTTATGTGTGATATATATCGATGACTAAAAACTTTGTGCCCGGTATGGCAATTGGTTCGCCACCTATTCCCTTTGGGACGTAAACATAATGGCGAGTCGTGGCTTAACAGCCACTGCTTACACCTTCGGGTAGAAAAGGCGTGAAGTTATGTTATGTTTATAAACTTTTGAGGTTCATGGGAAATAGAAATATATTTTATTCTATTCAAGTATCTTTACTCAATATGAATTTATAGAACTTTATAAAAAGTAGGTATACAAAGATTGTTTAGTACGTAGGCCAGACACATTTAAAATATTTTAGTTTATTAGTGAATTAATTTATATATAGCTTTATGACTAACGGTAATTACTAAAGTGTATTATTTTAGGATTATTCATATCTGAAAAGAAACAACGAGTTTAAACTAACTTCCCGCTAAAAACAATGGTTCTAAAATTAATTTTCTACTATTCTCAATTAATCTTGAGTTAACTTTTGACACCTCTTAGAAAACGGTGTCTGCGTATTCATGTAGGTACCAATAGTCCCGAAAGGTTGCCTGGCTCGCAATAGCCTTTCTGGAACGTTATAATATAGCCCACTAGCTAATAAATGGAGAGGCTAACAATGCCAGCAATTTTACTAAATAATATGTAGTTTTTGGGAACAAAAGTGCCCGAAACGTTCAAGCGGTTTTGACCAAATAGAATAAAGTGACGTAGACGATGGATGGTTGACCAGCCACCGTTTTTCGTAATTCTGCCAATATCAATAATGACATATCATTATGTAGTTTTCGTTAAATAAAATATGTTATCATGAATTTCAGCGCTAAACAGGTACTTTTATTTGTATACATTTTTAACAACTGCCGCAGTAACTGCTCGCTAGTCATAAAGTTATTGTGTAGGTACTTGTGGTTACCGGTATAGTAAATAGCGGTAACCGGTATCGGTTCCAATTTTGGTACCGATACGCAGGAAAATCCATCAGGAACAAGCAGTGATTTTAGTAATAATCCAATCTCTATAAATGTATCTATAAATGATTAAGATTAGTCTTAGCTTTCGTAAATATGTCATGTACTCTAGGTATAATTCATGTGTGTGTTTATGAGTATCTAAGGTATAAAAAGTATTCCTTAGTTTTAAACTCGACAACATCTTATAATTCGATGGAGCCGGCTGCACGCACGAAAAAACATAACTCATGCGGCGTTACCTCGCTCTGAGGCGTTCCATTTGGAAACACCAGTAGTTTAATTAAAATGTTTTTCTTTTAATTGTCGTAATTTAATTAAAATTTTCGTATGACGTTGTCACGTTCAACTATCGTTCAATAATCCTACTTTACAGACAATTGTTTTTTTTTTTTTATGTTAGTTACTTAATTTTAAACAATGTATTTATCTTTTTTTATGTAGATATTTAGCAAGTTAGGCATAGTAAATATCAAGATGCATTTACATACAGTCACGGCTGTCAATTCACGATTATTTGTCGACCGTGACACAATTTCATGTACGTACGCATGTCATAAGACGTGAGCGTTAATGTTAGGTTATGTTTAGAGTTATGGTGATAAATGATTAAATGTTTTTTTTTTATCATTTTTATTTATTAAACATGCCTAAAATAGTGATTATTGTAAATAATTAATGTTTTTAATATATTGTTGTTTAAGGGAGCCTAATAGAGTAGGTATATTGTGCAAACGGTTTTTGTATCCAAGTAATGTTTTGTATCAGATAAAATACGTTGTCGATAAATTATGTCAATTTAAATCACTAGAACACGGAATATTTTCATTGCTAGGAATAGATTCCATATTATTACAGCTCGCAAAAACAACGCAAAAACTTTTAAATACAAATAATAATTATAATTGCATTATATTAAGTGCATTGTGGAATAAACATTAGCTAATCTTATTAATGGAATTTCGTTTACTTTAAACTGATATAATTATTTATTATGACATTTTAATTGATGTAAAACATTATAAAATCGCTTTTGACTCTTGCATTGACTTATAAACCAGTCAATCACTGCCCACATACGATTATGTAAAACTAAGTACCTGCTATTAGCCGTGTGTTACGTAAAATGTGGAACTAATATGATAGTGAACCATCCAGGTTCATTGTGCTTCCACTTTCCTGTATGTATAAGCGTCAATCGTTATTAATACATACTTTGTTATAATCGATTTGACACTAATGACATTTATGAGTTGAGGTTATGTTTTCAAAACGATGTGTGATTAATAATTTTTTTACAGCTACAAAAAGCATGAATGTAATTTTCAGTTATAATTAAACGTTTTATTGCTCATTGCCATCTTTATTTCTTGCATGTTTATGTGTTACATTTTTTTGTTAAAATTTTATGAATGCCGGTATATTTTTGTGTTGATTATTGTTTTTGAATTTGATAATGTTACCTATTTCTTTGAGATTATGGTATTGTGATTGATTAAATTATTTATATTAAATTTATTTGTGTGTTTTTTTTAAATATTGGCATAAAGGATAGTCTGTAGCACTAAAATGCGACTTAAATAAGTAAAAATAATCGACCACAATTTTCTGGCTAGATTGTTTACGCAATTAGTATTGAAATTAAATATTATTATTTCTTATTTTCATGTAGAAGGCCTTTCACATGAGTCTCCTCTATAAAAATTTTTATAGTTGAATATATTGACGTTCTATTTACGTGACGCGTGTAAACTCTAAGCTTAGTAGGTACGTTCTTAGACATGTTATAGTCTACAAGAACTTGTAAAACTTGTTTCACTTCCGCGAACATCCCGCGCTAAGTGGACACTTAGTTGAGTTGCACTTTTGTTTATTTTTAGCGGGAAACTAATGGCTATTGAAGGTTTAGATAGGTAGTGTTGAAACTAATATCTGCTATTTTTGGTCACATTTATAAATAATATTTTTTGAAGTGAAGTGCTCAACGTATTACGTAAGTACATCACTACACGATAGGAAAAATATTAAACACATGTTTGTAATTGCTTTTAAGCTGAATATTTGATGGAATGATTTTATAAAATATTACTAACGGAATGGAATCATATTTAGTTTATCTGCAATTTTAACTCAGTGACTTTCTTCACACTCTATTTTCGTAGGGTAACATTTGACATTTAAAACACTACCATACTAACAGTGAAAGCATCATACAAATATTTGTAGTTGTGTATTTAAGAAACTTGTCCGCCTTTGCGCATTACCACAAGGCTAGCCAAAATACAATAATATATATAATATAATATTTATAACTATACCTACTCTTAAATATATATTTACACTCAGCTTTGAATATATTCAATTTTGTTTACTAAACTCAATTAATTGAGCAATTTAATTTAATTGCTACTTTTTATCTTAAAAGTCGTGATCAAATAAATCTAGTTTTGAAAATAGAGGTATTTTACATCTAACAGAAATACAGAAGGCTCCAATTCACAAAAAAATAATAAGTCATAAACAATAAGTTGGCACTCGATTACGGAGGGTTCTGTATAAAATACTGGAGTAAAAAATTCAAAATATGTAAAAGTGCACCAACAAAAAAGCGCATTTTCATGACACTGGTATCTCATCATCTCACAAAAGTATAGCCGATTATATTCTAAACAATTTTCTATGAAATCATTTATTTCCTTTCCTTTCCTCTCCTACTCCCTTATAGGACGATAACGAAGCACCGTGTTCATGGGTGGCGAGTTGTTGTTTAGGGGCCATTCAAATATTACGTAAGCAGATTTTTCACATTTATTTACCCCCACCCCCCTTGTCAGCAAAAGTAAGCAAAGCTCTCACACCCCATAATTACGTAAACATTTACCGAAAAAAAAATTGTAAAGAGACCATCCATAAGAAAGGACCAAGGATTTTTTTTTAAAATTTAATAACTACTGATGACGTAATCATCATCTGGACCCCCCTTACCTCCTATGTCCTCAAAAATAAGCAAAGCAAAGACCCCTCCGCCCTCCTAGAGTGCTTACGTAATACTTGAACGGCCCCTTACCAACAAGTGACCCACTTGCTCGTTTGCTCTCCTATACCATAAAAAAGTGAATACTTTTAAATTTTGATTCATATTCTATTAGGATCATAGTTTAAACAGTTGCAGTTCGCTGACGTTCGTAGAATTTGTTCTTTTTTATATACGTACCTTCTCCGAATACGTAAAGATATGATTAATATTTGAAGTTTTCTATGTGTAATAAAGATGTGCATAAACATAGCGTGGCAGTTCAGTACTTTGATTCTCGAATAAGAGGTGGTTAAACGTCTCGAAAACGGAGGGAAGGAAGTGATCTATTTCAATGATCGACAAATATTCATCTATATACCAATTATGACTGTTGTAAGTTTCTCTACCAATTCATTCGGCATGTAGAGATGTAACTGCCGTAGCCTTGGGCTGCAGTGGGCGTGCAGTTACAAAAAAAAATATATTAATTTCACCATAGAGTGCCATAGACAAATGGTAACAGTTTATGATCAGGAGAAAGGTGCTTTCTGTCATCGTAATGTTGTTAGCATCTAATGGAAAGTGGGTACTTGATACATAATTTCTATTGTGTGCTGTAATATCTCACGGGAAAAGATAATATTTATACAAGAAAAAAAAATAAGTGCAGTTTTCTCATTGTATTAAATGATTACTCAGTCATATGTTATTATTTAACTCTTTGATGATGGATCGCAAAAAAAATTTGCGTAGGTACGTAATTCCGTAACATTCCGTAATGTCGAATCATGACTTAAATTACTTTAAATTGAATTTAGTCAACAGTTTTTTTTTTCCAAGGGTGATTTGTGAATATTGCCATTTGAATTTTGAGAAGGCGGGTTTCCTTCATAGCCTTCTGTATTGTTACCACTGTGAAGTGGATTTTTCTTTTTCTTTTCATTCAGTGGCTGTGAAGCCTCGGCTCGCCGTTATGTTTACGTCCCAAATAGAATAGGTAGCGAACCTATTGCTACCGGGCACAAAGTTTTTAGTCATCGATATTTATCATACATCACTTTCAAAATTAATTCCGAAAAGTCATTGATATGAGCCAGGATTCGAACCCGCGACCTCTGGATTCATAAACAGGATACTCGACTACTGGACCACCGAGATTTATATTACTACACTGATGTGACGATGAAAATGCATGAAATAAATTCAGCAGTGGTAGAGCCAAGCAGTTCGCTGCATGAATGGGCCGGCTCGACCGGTGAAATACCACGACCTCTCAGAAGACCGACGTAAAGTGGCTCATGCCGCGTTTCGTTCGGTGAGAGAGGTATCCGGAGGCCTACCCCCTTCCTCATCCTTTCCTATCCCCTATCCCTTAAAGGTTGGCAACGCAACAGTAACACTATGTGTTGCTGGTGTCCATGGGCGGCGTTGGTTGCTTACCATCAGGTGACACGCCTGCTCGTTTGCCCTCCGATCCCATAAAAAAAAAATAGCAAGACATCTAACAATATTGTAACTAGACTTTGTTTTAGCTCTACAAGCTAAACAATTTTCTTTTGCAGAAATATAGACGCGAATTTGATCTGATAGAATAAAGACAAATAGAAAATACTAGGCGAACCTAATATCAAAATGTCACAGTTAATACCGTTATTTGTAATAACAGTTATTAGATATATCCCCGCTAGTATATACTCGTATCTCCACGTCTCAAGGGCCTTCCACTAACTAACACGTGCAATTATACAAGTACTTATTCTGTTACTTTCGTTGGCACGACTGTACCGGTACCGTTCAGTTCGAGTACTGTTAGACGGTCGCTTCGTTATTTATGATGCAATATATATTTTGATAGTATTGCTAGCGATTTAGTTTGCAAAGTCAAATTCAAAATAACTTTATTTTTATAGGTCTTCACAGACACTTAAAAATAGTCAACAAGTACAGATAACATATGATTTAAAATTAAATAAAAAAAAACAAACACGAGCGCTTGTGGAAAGTGCCTCCGTGGAACAAAAAAAGACACGGACGCAATCACCACGAGCGGCCCGATTCCGAGTGTAGGGGCTATCATGAGAAGAATCGGGCAAGAAACTCATGTGCCAAATACTATTTACAAACCATTGGAAATAAATAACAATATTATTATCACTACTGAAAACAAATCAGTAGGTTGGTGAATAAAAGGTGTAGCAAACAGAATACTCGACAGTCACAATTAAGATCCAACCAAATTAAAATCAACAATACACGGGCAATAATAACATATTAACATTGAATGTTTTAGCATTTGAATTCAGATCACCTGACACGTGATATGTTTTTACTGCCCTTTAGTTTTCTCACTAATACCAATGATTTTGACTATTTAAGTATTACTAGCTGACCTCGCGAAGTTTGTTGCTCATCAAAAGTAATTTTTACAGCGTTTACAATTAAGTGCCGACTATTAAAAATCATCACTTTTCCTTCACTGTGTTATACATGAAGTATACATACAAACCATCCCGTTGACACCCTTCGCAGACACCTAGTAAAAAAAAGCCGCATCAAAATCTGCTGCGTAGTTTCAAAGATCTAAGCTTATAAGCGGACAGACAGCGGAAAGCGACTTTGTTTTATACTATGCAATGATGTTATGTGTGATAAATATCGATGACTGACAACTTT
This sequence comes from Euproctis similis, assembly GCA_905147225.2. Classification (NCBI taxonomy): domain Eukaryota; kingdom Metazoa; phylum Arthropoda; class Insecta; order Lepidoptera; family Erebidae; genus Euproctis; species Euproctis similis. Next base: position 3,399,742 of record LR990103.1, read on the forward strand.
GTTGGTGTAGCCGCTGCCTACACCTTCGGGTAGAAAAAGGCGTGAAATTATGTTATGTTTAATTTCTCAATATAAAGTAGGGGCAGATTTTATTTTTGATATATTGATTTGTGGGCTATATGATTATTGATAGTTATTTTGTTTAATATGCCATTAATTTCATTCTGCTTACCTCGGAAGGGACTTGGCTTAAACATATATAGTTGTATATCATCTAATTTTGCAATTTCATAAATCATCTCCATAACAATTAAACTTAAATTTGGAACAACATTTAAACATAAGTCAATTTAATATCTCATTTTAAAAAGTCATCGACTTATTTCATTTTAGAACGCTGTCATTGAAGACTTAAAAGGTATTGCATCATAGCTACAGCCATGTGGTTTCCAAATAAAGCACTTGTCCTTCCATAACGACAATACATTAATATATGTTAGTCAGGCATGTGGGCGGTGTACTATAGCGGAGCTCGGAATATAAGTGTTGTCTATGCCGATATGTAGAAATAAAAAAAAAAACTACTATAGTTTACCAAAATAACGTTCGGAAAACAGCGGCCTCTCAGAATATCGACGTAAAGTCGCCTTGCCGCGTTTCGCTCGATGAGAGAGTTATCAGGAGGCCTTCCTATCCCACTTCCGAACCATCCCATATCGCATTGTTACGGCCGGCAGCGCAGCTGTAACACTAAATGTGTTCTGGTATCCATGGGCGGCGTTTGTTGATCACCATCTGGGGACACCCTTGCTCTTTTGCCCCCCTATACCATAAAAAAATATTCGCAAAGGAGTTGGTCTGTAGTTATATATGTGTCTGAACCTGGGTAGTTTCACTAAGGTCTTCTCTTTCACGGCTTGATCAGTCAAGATGATTATCTGTTTAGGAGCCCTCGCGTTGAAATTTGGAAAAATACTAATTACTTTTCTAAAAACTATTTCTTAATCAAGTTACAAATATGTATTTAAGTTACAAAACAGAAAAAAATGGGGTAGATGTATTTAATTTGACTCAAACCTTTTTGCTTAAGTGCGTGTTTAGTGCGTAAAAGTATAATTTCTGATCATCCCAAAACTAATGTAACATAAGTTCACGCCTTTTTCTACCCGAAGGTGTAGGCTGACTAATTACTTTTCTAAAAACTATTTCTTAATCAAGTTACAAATATGTATTTAAGTTACAAAACAGAAAAAAATGGGGTAGATGTATTTAATTTGACTCAAACCTTTTTGCTTAAGTGCGTGTTTAGTGCGTAAAAGTATAATTTCTGATCATCCCAAAACTAATGTAACATAAGTTCACGCCTTTTTCTACCCGAAGGTGTAGGTCCTTGAGTCGCCGTTATGTGTTTTTTTAAGGAATAGGAGGGCAAACGAGCAGGCGTGTCACTTGATGGTAAGCCACCAACGTCACCCATGGACACCAGCAACACATATAGTGTTACTGTTGCGTTGCTGTCCTTTAGGGGATAGGGAATAGGGAAGGGAAGGGGCCTCCGGGTACCTCTCTCACCGAACGAAACGCGGCATGCGCCACTTTACGTCGATCTTCTGAGAGGTCGTGGTATTTCACCGGTCGAGCCGGCCTATTTATGAAGCGAACTGCTTGGCTCTACCACTGTTACATATGGCTCTACCATGTTTACGCCCCAAATAGAATAGGTGGCGAACCTATTGCCATACCGGGCACAAAGTTTTCAGTCATCGATATTTATCACACATTACTTTCCAAATTAATTTCGAAAAGTCATTGATGTGAGCCAGGATTCGAACCAGCGACCTCTGGATTAAGAAGCGGGATGCCCGAAACTACACCTAGGTACGTTAAATACGTTAAACGTTAAATAATATTTAGGAATTTAACAATTTAACAAAACTACATTATGTTATACAGCATGAGACTGCATTCGAGATGTTACCTGCTCACTCGCACGGGAGAGAGACGCTGTAAACTTACCCAAAACCAGAAATGACATCATATCTAAATCTGTTCTGGAAATCAACTCATTATGGATAAAGTTTTTAGAGTACCTTATATGTAGGACGTTAGAGGACGCTGCGTTCCTTAGGAAATGTCGTTCTGTCTCTTTCTCACAAGTGAACTTTATGGGTATTATCTTAGGTAGCCATTTACTAGCATTCTTAATTAAAACATACTATGATCGCGGCTACAAACTCAATTATAATAAAAGCTGATAAGAAACTACATTATTAGAAGGCGCTTTACACATTCTAATTGCTACCAGTAATCATATATGTAGTTCGCTTCATGAATGGGCCTGCTCGACCGGTAATATACCACGTATCCTCAAAATTCGACAGGAAAGTATCTTATCCTACATTTAGTTCGGTGAGAGGGGAATCAGAAGGCGCATCATTTTTAATAGTTACGTAAATACTATAAAAAAAGTGAAATAATAAATAATGATAGTAATGGTAGAGCCTCGCAATGGGACGACTCGAGCGATGAATTACCACGACCTATCAGAACATTGACGTAAAGTGACTCAGACCGCGTTTTGCTCGGTGAGGAAGACAATCCCCAACCTTTATCCCTTTATCATCCCACTTCCGATCCCGTCCATATCCCATTGTAAGGGTCAGCAACGCGACTGTAACGCTATTTGTGTTCCAGGTATCTATTGGCAGCGTTTGTTGCTTCCTATCGGGAGCCAGGGCTCTTCGCCAAGTTATCCTTAAAAAAAAAATTGTTCGCTGTCGGAACCATCAATTCTTATATGGTACTCGCACTTGACCGTCTTTATTTAGGAAATAATAAGATGATGTCATCTGGCCATAAGTTTTTATATTCACTGTTACTTTGGAAATGTGATATTTTTTAAGGATAATCTTGTTCAAAATAAATTGAATATAGTTTTACTCCATCCAGTGTTAGTGCCGCTTTTGCAGATTCTCATTTTAAATAGTTATGAAATGAACGAGTTTTTTTTTTAAATTTAAATTTGTTAGGGATTTTCCATTAATTACGCACCTTCACCTTTTTAGTTATGGTAATTTTTTTTAGTATATTTTATCGTAGAACCTAAAAAGAACTGCTACACCATAATAAATGAATGACGTGAGATGAAAAAGAGTTATTTTCTATTTGCCTGTGACTGTCACTTTTTGGAGAAAATGTAAGTATATTACAAAAGAATTATTTCGAAAGAAGCCTTTTTTAAGTTATCTTATTTGTTATTTACACAATCTATAGTAGACAATACGATATTATACTTGCAAACTATATTCTTACAGTTTAAAAGATCATTGTGGTACAAAATAAACATAAGTCCCCCGTCCAAGGTCGCCCGGTCACTTTCAATTTTAAAGTAGCCTCAAAATTATCACAACCTCTTTGTGCAGCAAATACACAGGGACGGGTACAGCACGACATCATTTCGCCTGAACACCATCCAATACCTCTTCGACAGACGATTTTTTAAAAGCGATCTGTAATCGTTCACGCAATGGAACGTTAAATTTTAGTTTTAAACGTTTTGAAAGTTCTCAATACACATTGCAGGTTTAAAAAACCGGCTCGTTAAAAGTCAAAAGAGTCATATTGACAGGTCTTTTTTTAATGTCTGGGAAAAATGTGGCGGATGAATTTCTTCTTTGCGTGAGGATGTTCTTTGAGGATGAGATGATGAAAACCGATACTGATGATGAAATTTATGTATTACAAAGGAATAGAAAAACTGAAGAAATGGAAGAAGATAGATGAGGAGCATATCAGGATCTCATTTTTGTTATATTATCCAAATGGTTAACTTACTATCTAAATGGTTTTAACTCTTAGTTCAATATTTTGTATTATGTATTTTATGTTTGTTGTATTTCAAAAACTTTCAACACATAGGTACAACTTGAACAAATTCTGAAGATTGATTTTGCCAAATGATCAAACAAACTGGCTTTCTTTAACTATATTTACTTTTGTATTGTCTCAATAGATACTTCGTAGTCAACATTATAAGTATTTGAATTTAATATTACTCAAGCACAACAAACACCGTAGCATATGACGACCCCATTTTAATCAGTTGCTGTTGCATAAAGACTTTCTGGTAAAATATTCCTTTGGTATTTTTTATACCTTCTCGCCTTTTTGTACGGAAAGATGTAGGCAGCGGCTTCTGAATCAAGAAGTCCTAGGATCAAATCCACGCTCACACCATTAAGTTTTTCAAAATTCTTTTCAGAATATTGATGACTGACAACCTTATGACCGGTGTATTGCAATAGGTTCCGATACCTAATTCATTTGCGACGCAAAAATTCAGCGAGTCGAGTAACAGTCGCTGTCTAAACATACTTTCGAAAATAATTTCGAAAAAACTTTGGTGTGTGCCAGGATTCGAACCCGCAACCTCTGGATCGCAAGCCGTGTGCTCTACCTCTGGATCACTGAGATTTATTAGAATATTTTCTTATGACGATAAATTTTACTAATTAGGCTTTTTTTATTTCAGATAAACGAACGCGCGTCTCAAATGTTGTCCCTTATCAGGGCCCTTTGTCGACGTTGAATAACTGAGGTAACAAAATTTACTCTTACATGTTTTTATTTTATTTATAGAAAAATGGTGTTAAAGTCTCAGTGGTCTAGTGATCGAGCTGAATTTCTGAAAATTTCTGAATCCAGAGGTCGCGGGTTCGAATCCTGACACTGGCACACACCAATGACTTGAAATTTGTTTTCGGAAGTTATGTGTGATAGATATCGATGACTGAAAACTTTGTGCCCGGTATGGCAATAGGTTCGCCATCTATTCCATTTGGGACGTAAACATAACGGCGAGACGAGGCTTAACAGCCGCTGCCTACACCTTCGGGTAACAAAGGCGTGAAGTTATGTTATAGTATTAAAATAAAAATAGCATTATTTTTGTAATTAACTCATTGCAATGAGTTTTTGAGCATTGAATGTACACGACGGCATTATAACATTGAAGGCAGTGAACATGAAATGCCTCAAGGAATAAATATTTTACTGATAAATTTAATTTCGCTTCTCTATTGCGGTCAATAAAACCGCGGGGTATCTTCGCGCAGATTGTCATCGCGGACTACGTACACGACAAATTTATAATAATCTATAAACTCAAATGAATTTAACCTTTATTTTAACTGCGCTTGAGTTGAACAAATTTATTAATAACCAACGCTTGTTATTAAGAGAATAAAATAAATTCGCGTGGACCAGAGACAATATAAAATAAGCGGCCATGTTACTTGTCTATGGATAAAAGATTTATGGCGCGAGTGCAGCTGTCATTTTGCAATCTTTATATTTTTCCGATTGTTAGTGTTGCTATTTACGGCCACGTCGGGAGCTATTATTTATTATCATTGCTAGTTTCAAGTGTCATAGTGTGACCGAACACACTTACATCATTACGAACCAAGATAAACGGACTCGTGCTCTAGACAGATAGAAAAGCATATTTATGCATAAAAAGTTTGAAATGTGGTACTTGTTTTGTATATATCAGATTTTTGTTTTTTTTTTTAGCATTACAAAGTACAATTTATTTCTGGACAGTTATTACATACCGTACCGGTTTCTTTTACTATGTTTTTGCGAGTCTGTTATGCCAATATATTTTTTTATTGTAGATGTGAAGAGATTTAGCTAGCAAGTTGTCATGCTAGTCATGTTAGAGATTATTGACAATTTGAGGTGTCTATGAAGACCTATAGTTATTTTTTATTTGATTACTTGTATATTCCCAGTATAAAATTGTTCCCACGTCGAAAGGCAGGTACATCACTGATAGAAATATCTGGCATACTATCCTAGAGTTAGCTGATGCGCAGTGATCAGCAGGTTTAGACCTCTTCCTCATATTGCAAGTAGAAGTGGTTTAAGCTCACCACAATACAACAAACTCGATGGTTACTCAAAGCAAATGTTATGAAAATTTGATATGTTTTGTGTGGTGTCTGGGCGTCCCCGATACACTGTATAACCCACAGAAATAGATCAAGATAGAACGGCGAATAGGCGTGGCAAGCGTGCCAAAACCCTGCACTATATTGCATGCTTTTCGAAACTTGCTCTCATTACGCAACGAGCGTTCCTGCCATGTGTTCAGGACGTAAAAAAATAGATAAAACGTCACATATATGCCATAATATGCTGCGAAAAATTGTAAAAACAAAAGTAGTGAATCAAATATGAAAAAAGGAAATATTTCGTATGATCAGTAAGTACAGAAAATCAGTAGAATGTATTTTTTTGAGATTATAAATTATTGTTTTACTTTTACTATGTTCAATAATTACGATCACACGTTGTATATTTTTTCGTTATGATAAATATCCATTGCTGTCCGCATTCAACGCTCGTATACAAAAACATTGCGCGTATAAATTATACGCGTAATGTACGTCGAATCGAACGAAATACACAATACACCTGCCAGTTGATCGTTGTGTCTGTTAATCGCTGTGATTCGAATGTTAGAGATGGGCACACCATGTATCGTTGAGTCTTAGGACTTATCGATAAATTAATTCAATAATAATTTGAGTATCAGCTCATGTCTTGCTTTGTCCCTACTTTATTCTAACACCACAAATGTCAACCAAAGTGTTTCGTAATTACATTGGCAGCAGTTTAATTGACAGTATAAGTTTTCACCAATTTGACCAATCGCCGATGGAAAATCATCTCGTTCTTCTCAAATGGGCAGTAACCGAGGTATATGTAGACGTTCGGCTTCGTTATTTAACCAGGACTGTGAGGCCAACCCTTACAAAAAGGCAAATATTTAATAAATATGTATAGTTTCAAGGACAGTAAAATATTTATAAATAAATTTTATATACTGTTGGAAAAATATGTTTTAGGTTTTAATATGTCGGATTGAAGTATTTAACATGTTTTACTTTCTATGATTATCTTTACACAAAATCAATAAAGTTAGTAAAATATAAAAATAATAAAATTAACACAAGTTGCCGATATTAACATCGATAATCGATAATAACATCGGTAAGTGTCTCCTAACTAGTCGCCGCGCTCACAATGAAAATGACGTCACGATGAGGGCGTGGTTTTTCAAAAAAGTGACACGCTCGAAATGTATGGAAATATGCCATCGCGGCCGTTCTATCTTGATCTATTTCTGTGGTATAACCCAATTGCCCAAGGATCAGGCTCAAAATGTCAGTCACCAATAAATATAATTATAGCATATACGAGTAACGTCAACAACATCACTGACTTCATGCTGGCAACCTTAATATATAATAATGTAATTTTTACATTTTTAAAATATCGCATTATTTATAACTTCACACTTTTAATATCTACTCAGAACCAGAGTGCCACAATTTTTTCCATCGAATAAGCGAACGTGCCGAGTCCCGAGCAAAAACTAAGATAATGACATAAAATACTTGAGGTTACGATGAAATGACTTTTTTTACAAAAGCCTAGATTTTATAAGGCAAAAATTTTATATATTTTCTTCATAATGTAAAAGCCGACAGTTTTTGCTGCAAGCAGGATTGACCATTAAAACACACGCACTTAGTATTTATAAAAAAAAATGCTTTTAGTAAAGTCTTGTTCAGCGGTCAGATAGATATTTTTTATTGGTTTATTTTATGAGCATTGAAGCAAAGTCCTTTTGTTGAAGACAGTATTATTTTACTTTATAAAATGTATTGAGACAAAATTGTGGACACTTGTAGACGTTCTTTTATTGTTCTAACTCATGTCTGCTTATTAAATCGTAGTTTCCATTACCGATTGTTTTAGTATGAATTGGGTATATGATTAAAAGTAAACTAAACTTTACAATTCGAATCTTGGCACACACTAATGACTTTTGGCAGTAATGTGTGTGTATGTGACATGGCCCTTAAAGGCACGACAATATATACCTAAATAAAAATTGCTTAAACAGTATTACAAAACACTAATTGGTCATTATTTCTGCTTGTTACTGGCAATATATATAAGTGCTTTTAATATTGGCGCCAGACTAAAACAGATCATTACAAAATACCTATAATAAGATCGAAGAACTGGAATGATTATTACAAGTCGATATCTGGTCCGATATTAGCATTTAGATTGAAATTAATTCATTTTATAAGTTTCTTTTTTCTTGAGTAAATAAAAGTGTTTTACATATTTGATTTCCTTTTTTTATCAGTAATAAATAAGTCAAATAATAACTTGCGTAATTTATTGCAAAAAATGTTTTTAAGCTTTATAACATTGTTTAATTCATAATGAATGAAACTTCAAACGAATTTCGATGTTACATACAAATAAAAAAAATTGTGCCTATTTAATAGAAAATTAAATAAAATATTGTATTTACTTCATTAAATCAGGAACTTTTCACAGAGTTGTGCTCAGGTTAGCTAATTATAAACACAATAAATAAGGTATTTAAATGTTGACAGCTCTCCTAGTCAACTAGCAGGTCTACAATTGCGTTTTATTATAATTTTAAAGCTGGCAACACCGTTCGTGAACGCCCGTGGCCATAATTATCACTACCCATCACTGTTTTTTTTTAAAGAATTTCCAGTCAAATCAGAATGTGAATGGATGTTAAATAGTTATTATCACCGACATAACTTATAATTATGGCGTTACATGTTTTATATATTTGACAAGTCGTTAAAAAATATACCTACATGAAGCATCTTTTTAGTGCACGCGATGTTTTTATTTTATAATATACCCTTTGTTGGAGATTTGAACCTTGGCAAGTTCTACCTCTTTCGTTTTCATCTCCCCAAAGATACTTCGGAGCAATGGGTACATCAATATCATGTGCTGAATTAACAAATCCCCACGCAAACAAAGTATAGGGAAACGACTAGCCTGCAGCATAATCTATTCCGCTCATATGTCGTATTAGCGTCAGTGGGGTTATTACGCGGCGCTAATTTCAATTTTCAATTCTTGGACAAAGCAATGGCGCATATTTATCTACATTCTGACAACTTGTCATTAAAGAAAACGACATGATATGTAGGTAATCTACAATTTGATTTGGTATTGCTCACTTCGTCCAGTTCTCTCGATAACCTAACAACCTAACAAACTGGATACTGGCAAGTAAGTAACATTGATTGTGCAGTAATAACTATTAACTTGCTTGTCATTTGATGTACAGGCTGTTATAAATACACATAAATATGCTTGTCATTTGATATATATGCTGTTTCGAAATTGTTCAATGTTATCATAATGGAAAAAAGCTCCTATATTTGAAAGTAACGACTACGAACAAAGATTAGACTAGACTTGACCAGTTAGATAAAATTAATATAGCCGTCTAGTATAAAGGAATTAACTTAACAGTGGTAGAGCCACGCAGTTCCCTGCCTGAATGAGCCTGCTGGACCGGTGAAATATCACGACCTCTCAGAATGTCAACGTAAATTGACTCTTAACGCGCTTCGGTCGGTGAGAGAGGTATCCGGTGACCCAACCCCTTTCCCCATCCCCTTCCCATCCCACTTCCGACTCCTTCCATATTCCATTATGAGGGCCAGCAACGCAACTGTAACACTATTTGTGTTCAGGTGTCCATGAGCAGCGTTTTTTGCTTACCATCAGTTGACACGCTTGCTCGTATGCCTCCCAATACCATAAAAATATTGTCATGAAAGCATCAAAAAGAAGTATTTTTTTAATAAAATTATCTAAATGTATGTATGTCAGCCAGTTTCTAATGTCATTGTATTGTGTGTATGGTATGACATAACTTTGTTAAGGCGCGGTTATGAGGTGTTGCCTCATCGGCCAATACATAGACAATATTGACATAACGCTCAAAAGATCTTGAGTTTCTTGAACTACGAGAAGTAGGACAGTGGTTCAACGATGAGTTTTGTTCTGAAAAAATGGTTCCATAATTTGACAGAAGTATTTTTTTTTTGCAAGAACAATCTTTGTGCCAGATCTTGAACGAATATTTGTCAGTCCAATAATAGGCTCTCCATCTATCTCAAAGTAATAAATGTCATAAACTCACAAAAATCAAACTATTTATAAATCAATAGCGAATGTTAAATTTTGTATTTTTTTAAAATCTATTTACATTTTTTTGCTGAATCTAATGAACTATTAAACCTTTCACAGTTGATACCGTAAAATTCTCCGTAACTAATGACACGTGTACACAATGATACCTACACTATTTTTTTTTGTGCGGTGTCGGTTAAACGAACCCATATCTTGTGTAGAGTCAACAATTAGCAATAGCCAGCCAAAGTTTGTTGCACCTATTATTATCTTTGGACATACCCACCATACATATAGGATATACCTATGTCTTGGGGTACCGTGGCAAATGGTGATAGTTTTCTACTTATATGTTTTCGAAGGGTGGTTTCAGCTTTTCGTCTTTCAGTATGGAGTGGAATGGAATGAAACATTTGACTACACAATTTCAGATTTAATGCTTAATCAAATGCAACACAAAGATTCACATTCCTTGCACAAATATTTGTACTCGGGTAGGGTTCGATCAGTCTGAAATCTACTCAGGAGCTGGTTAGTCTAACAATAAATCACGAGACCCGTCAATCAATAAAAATAACATAATAATTATAAGGAACCATATCTTAGAAAGGAACCTCGTTTCGTGTTTTTTTATAAGCAAACCGGTCAGAATCAATATTTGCCTACGATTCGTTGACTCTACCAATTTTATACGAACGGAAGAATGAACAAAACCGGTAACACTGCGAGTTATAGATTTAAAAAAAACGTCTTATGAACATAACACGTTGATATCTTTTGTATAGGAAAGAAAAAATTGACGTTTGAAAACATATCGTCTTTATCATGGCCTAGTGGGTTAGCAGCCCCATTTCTGGTAGAGAGTTATCTAGTCCGAATCCAAATCAATGCTTCGCCGTCTTTTCTATAGGTTATGGGTTGTGTCTTTAACGTCTCGGTGGTCCAGTGGTGGCGGTTACCGCTTCTGTATCAGAAGTAGTGAGATCAAATCGGTAGTTATGTGTGATAAATATCGATGATTGACCGCTTTGTGCTCGGTTTATGTCATTAGGTTCGCCACCTTATTCTATTTGGGATGGTAACATGACGTTTCGGCGAGTCCGCTGCCTACACCTTCCGGTAGTTATGCATGGTTCTGTTACACCTTTACTTGTTGTTAGATGCCACTTGCTTGCGTATTGGACGTAAGCCATTTTTTATAGAAAAATAATATAGGTCGGTTTTGTGTTCGGTTTACAGGTTTCAAGAACTCAGTGTTACAAAAATTTAATCCTTTTATTTATTTGTACAAATTGTGAAAGATGACGGTCTAATAATGAAGGTTATTAAAAATTTCACAAAGACACCTACACACGTGCGCCTGCGCACTTAACCTGAAGGTCGCATACAGGGTCAGTTCACTATGTAGACAATATAGTCAGGGAGGTAGAGAATGATCATATGCTAACATTTTTATATACAACTTTGATATAATATAATGATGAACAGGTCATATATATTGCCCGGGGCTCTACTCGAATGCTGTTTCCACGATCATAATTTACCGTATGTGAATCACTTATTGGATTAATAAACTTAAACAAAAACAGCTTCTTCAAATAACTACATTACCATAAATTATTTTGTGTTATGTTTCACTATTCTTGTTATACCTAAGATGTATATCTTAATGAGCGATTGCTACATACATAACTTCAGGCCAAATCCCTTGCGGCAGGCAGAGAGAATGGAGCGCCATAAGGCACGATTCCTACACACCTCACTCGCTTCGTGACTTTCATAACTCTTTTTTTGAGGCTCCTAACATCACCTTCCTGCAGAACACGTTCTATTTGGTCATGGAATGTGTGTCTATTTATTATTGCGATTGCTTTATTTAACTAATAATTTAATTTAACTTAGACAATATTCTCATTCCACAATTTTTTAACAGTGGTAGAGCCAAGCAGTTCGTTGCATGAATGGGCCGGCTCGACCGGTGAAATACCACGACCTCTCAGAAGACCGACGTAAAGTGGCTCATGCCGCGTTTCGTTCGGTGAGAGAGGTACCCGGAGGCCCACCCCCTTTCCCCATCCTTTCCTATCCCCTATCCCTTAAAGGTCGGCAACGCAACAGTGACGCTATATGTGTTGCTGGTGTCCATGGGCGGCGTTGGTTTCTTATCATCAGATGACACGCCTGCTCGTTTGCCCTCCTATCCCATAAAAAAAATGTGTGCAAACGACATCTATAACTTCAGATATTCCGCGACTGAATAAAAAAAGTATATTATTGTGAATTTAATGTTATCCTTTGTTTGTTATCCTGTGTTTTGTTATCCTTACGAGTGGTTAAAAAATGTTACCACGCATTAAGCACAGTTTTTGTAATCAATCAATATCAACTTTCGAAAACATTTGCGAGGGAACATTAATGTGTGCGCGCATTTGAACTGGGGATCCCTGTATCAACGACAGACGCAATACTGAACCATAGTCACCTATGAAGTCATAAAACAAGAAAACCCGTATGGTATGCGAGAATCATGATTTACAACTCCCCTTTTTTCTCGTATCTACCGTGCAAAGGACTCTGCTTTGAGTTACGTATAATTTCTATCGCCCTTCGCGTCAGCTAGCTCTCTGCCTATAACTTCTGGACTATAAAGAATTGTAATTAACATTTCATATGGACACTGTTATTGTTGTGGCTGTCATTATTTCATTATTTTAAATTAAACCTCTTTGAGGGACGTCGGATATTTTGATTGGCTTATTATATTTATTCACAACAAATTATATTTTGATTCGAATGTTTTTAATTATATTCTTATTATAATGTTAACCTTGATGTTTGACCTCTCCCATTAAATAAAGAGACATCTTTACGAAGCGTAAATAAATAAAAGATTACGAATAGGTTACATTTTTTTTAAATTTTATTTTAAATCAAAATATCAAAATAGCAAAATAGCAAAAAAACAGTCTCGGTGGCGCAGTGGCTAGCACACTGCTTCTGATTCAAGAAGTAGTTTAAATCCTGGCACACGCCAATGACTTTTCGAAATTTTCGGAAGTTACGTGTGATACTTTGTTCTGTTCTCTCTGCCTACCCCGCAAGGGATTTGGCGTGAAGTTATGTATGTATGTATGTATGTACGTGTGATAAATATCGATGACTGACAACTTTGTGCCCGGTATGGCAGTAGGTTCGCCACCTATTCCATTTGGGACGTAAACATAACGGCGAGACGAGGCTTAACAGCCGCTGCCTACACCTTCGGGTAACAATGGCGTGAAGTTATGTATGTTATGTTTAGCAAATAATATTGAGCTTGGCTAGCTATTTATTTAATATTTATAGTAATTGCACACAATATATTTGTATAGTGAAATACCGGTAAAATAACTCGACCTCTCAGAATATTGAGCAGTGGTAGAGTCACGCAGTTCGCTACACGAATGGGTCGACTCGACCGGTGAAATACCACAACCTCTCAGAATATCGACGTAAAGTGGTTTTTGCCGCGTTACGCTTGGCCCTTCCCAACCCACTTCCGATCCCATCCATATCCTATTGTAAGGGCTGGCAAGGCAACAGTAACACTATATGTCTTCAGATGTCCATGGGCGGCGTTTGTTGTTCGCCACTGGGTGACACGCCTGCTCGTTTGCTCCCTATAGGGATTGTTTAAACGATTGTTTTTTATGGTATACCATAAAAAACAGTCGTTTAAACAACTACGTTACAGTTACTCGCGAAAGTGATCTCTGTAAAGAGTGTGGAACGTCGGGAAATAAATTAAAAAAAAGTTCTAAATAAACGCGATATAATCCATAAAAATTTGTTTTAATGTTATGAATGTGATCCGCGAAAATCTTAGAAATAAATAAGTTATAATTTGTTGAATTAAGCAGTAAACCTACTTAGTACTTGACTGATTTTTTATTAGCCAAGTTGGATGGTTTTGTAAGAAGGCTCTATTATTAAAGTGTATGACGTCATATAATGAATCAGCTTCCGGCGAGGATGTTATTTATTTGCACGGTCTATGCTTGGAATATATAAGTTTAACCTTCATAAGATATATATCTTCACGCCTTTTAATATAATAACCTTTTTTAACAGACATTTGTACTTAACTATACGCCAATTTATATGCCTTGCAGGGTAGGCAGAGAGAACAGAGCGCCATAAGGCACGATTCTTAAACGTCACACTCGCTTATTTGACTTTCATAACAGCTCTTGTCCTACATGCTCGTCGATTTTTAAGACTCCTGACATCACCTTCCTTAAGGACTCATTCTGTTTAGTCATAAAAAGGGTGACGAGGCATTCCTCGACTCCTACATCCATCCGCTTTTGCACTGTATAGCTGCTTAGTCAATTTTGCATCAGCTATTCATGTTCGAACTATGGGAATATGCCCTTTCTTACATTTACAACGACACTCTCTTTTAATCCAATTTTAAAATAGTAAGTATGTACCTACTAAATATTGATAAAGTTTATTGTCTTTAGTCTATGGTTGCGTCAATGTTTACTTGGTTGGAAGTAGTTGCTGTTCATCCGTGATGTGCATAGCAAGTAGCTAAGAACAGTAAGCTATACGCATTAGAAAAGAGATTCTCAAACTTTTGTGGGGAATTCACCCCTTTTATAAAATTAACTGATACTCCAAACTCCATATCCAACCAATTTTAAAGGTTCTAAATTCTCTAGTTTTACTGGACTGTCGGAACGTGAACTTTGAAAAGTCGTTATTGGGAATAAAAGAGGGATCTTCTTTAGATTGACTGACTCGGTCGTCGAATTTTAGCTCAGATAAATTTTGAAAATACTTAAGAAAAGTCAATAGTCTGCATTCGGATTTATCAATCAGAAGTGGGAGTTATGGGGATTTATTTTTGTAAATTAAAGTTAATACCTTATTTATTTTGTTTTAAGTTATTATTATTTAAATATGACCTTTTAAATCTTTGTTTTCAACAATTGTTTACCCGAATACTAATGAAAACACACATTTTAAACAGTTAGTCATAGGTTATGTGTAATTTTATAATACAATAAGATGGCGTCATCATGTGTCATACTTATTGGAACACGTTTTTCAATTATTTATTGTGATAGAACCACTCAGTTTACTGCATGAATGGGCCGGCTCGACCGGTGAAATACCAAGACCTCTCAGAAAATCGACGTAAAGTGGCTTAAACTGCGATTCGTTCGGAGAGAGAAGTATCCGGGGACCGAATATATTTTATCTTATGAATATACTTCTATGGATAAATCGGGATCTCTGCTTAAGAGATATTGATTTCAGATTGCTTATTTGTGTTGTTATCGGAGAGTCGGGGATTAGTACGGTTATTTCGATCTGTTTCATATCTATTTAATTTCCTAAGAAATATTAATAAAACCATCATCTTAAATTTACATATTATTATAGTTTAATTCGTTGAGAGTATGCTTAGTGTTCTTTTTAAACAACTAAGACGCCATCGTACACCTTAGTGCAACTTTATTTCTTTTTTTTTTGAAATTAGCAAGATATTAAATAAAATTTATAACCATGATTACTACGGTCATTTTTTAAATTCTTTCGTACACCTAGAAAACATTATTAAATATATATATTTATCCGAGTTCTAATCATTCAAGTCCAGTTAGATGGAAACTTGAAATAGCCTCGTGAACAAAGTGGCAGGTCACGACAGAAATAAATTAATATCACCTATGTTTGTATAAATACTTTATATATATATATATCTTTATTCTTTACTAGTTGTTGCCCGCAACTTCGTCTGCGTGGCTAAAAATAATGTGCCTATGCCAATATAAGGGTTCATTGCTCACCCCCCCATTTAAGTGATAGCGTGAAAACATTTATCCTATGTGTTGACACGACCTCTTCGCTATACTTTACGCTATACTTTTACGCTATACTTTTACAGTTTATCCGTAACAGACAAACAGACAAAAAGTCTAAAAACCATATTTTTGGGTTCGGTATCGGTTGTAGATCATGTCCTAAGTATTTAAAAAAATTATTCAATGTACAGTTTCAACTTTCCTACAGTTTGATTTTATGTATATTTTATTATATATGTATGGAGTACTGAGCAAGTTGGTACTTTATTTTATATGTATTGTTAGTTCACGCCATTAATGTTTTAAGGTGTAGACAGTGGAAAATTATTCCTGGACACGTCGTTCAGTTGTTAAGTCACTAGACTATCATTTCCAATAGAACCATCACATACTCCAGGGGATGCTTATATTTTAGTCAGCAATTATGCTTAAAACCTACCTAGACTACCGATTATTAAAAACGTCAAATTATACAAAAAGCTTGGCCTCTAAAGTTCATATTATATAAATATATATGTTTGTCTGCCTGTTTGTATATAATTAAAATAATATAGCTTTAAAGTCCGGCCGTGTCGCCATCGTAGGAGGAGTCAAATCTGTCAGATTACTTTTATCTAGTAAACGAAGTCAGAAGCGGTTGTTGGTTTTCTATAAATCTGGTCAAATGAAGGCATTGACTGCTCAGACAGAGAATTATCATAATTCTTTTGAATAACTTGTCTAACCGGTGGGGATTGTTGAAATGTTATTACCAATAAATATAACATTATAAATGAACCTTTCCACAATTTTTATATGTAGGTATAGTTAAGCTCCTTTTCTGATTTTATTACAAAGGTTTAGACAAAATCTTATACACAAAAGAACTCGTGGAGTGGAATTCTGACTTAAACCAATTGACATTTAGAACTTTTTTTCGACAGTTACGAGTATGTGTGATAAATGTCGATGACTGACAATATTATGCCTGGTGAAGGGCTCTCTCCCTCTCTATCTCACTCTCTCAGGAACTCTGAAATCATCACAATCGTAGAAAATAATAATAATATAGTTGCTTTGTTTAATACTAGTTATCTTTGTTTAAAGAAAGGCAATGCTTGCGGAGTTACAGACAAAAGTTGCTGTAACTTCACAAGCGTTGCCTTTCATTTAATAACGATAAATTTTACATTTGCAGCAAAATTTATTTAAAGAGAATTTATAAACACCTTCGGATAGGAAAAGGCGTGAAGTTACAAATATAAATGTCTTGTGTCATACCGAATATGACTACAGGAGTTATAAGCATTATTTCTCCTCACACAACGTGGCAGTCAATGGTGATCAGCTTTTATGAGTCACCTATCAAATTGGTAAACTCCAGACGCGCAGTGATTAATATTAATACATTCTGTACAGAGGTTAGGCAGTTCGTGATTGCCACTAATGCTTGTGATGTGACTACTGATTTGTATCTTCAAGTTTACAAATATTGTTTTACTTATTTTGACACTAGATGGCGCTCTGTCAATTGTGACCAATTAATATTTGTTTGTATCTTTTCTATCACTCTGAAATAATATTACTTATTTCCTATTTTTTTAAAAAATAAATTTTTTTAGTTGACATTTTAAACGCGGAACCGTGTATAGTTGCCATGTAACCTGCGTGCCGTCACGCGCTGTCACAATGACATGACGTCACGTCCGATGCGCCGGCGCACAGCCAAGTTCTCTTCCTAGAAACATATGGGTAGGTACATGTGTACTTACCATCTTGTAGACATTGCGTAACGTTATAGATAACTGCATATTATGTTATACAGTTGAGATAGGAATATTAAAAAGATGAGAGAATTCAAGAAAAAAAATGAAAAATATAATAAAATAAAACTCAGCCATGACGCAGGAATGGGTCCTGCTTTATGGGAATAATCCGGAATCTCTGAGAAAACTTATCAGACTTTCATACAGTTTCACGATTAAGCTTTTCTTAATCATTACGTAGTATAAAATAAAGTCGCTTTCCGCTGCCTGTCCTCTTATATGCTTAGATCTTTGAAACTACGCAACTACGATTTTGATGCGTTTTTTTTAATAGGTAGGGTTTTTAATAGTGGTTTTAGCTATAATACACGTATTTTGTAGTAAAGAAAAAGTGATAGAAAGAAAGAAGTAAATATAAATTATGTAAATTTTGTTTAATTAGGCAGGGCAGGCATATCGGGCACGTCTGAGAATCGGACAGCATCCATTTTTCGTCCCTTATTTTTTACATTTATAGATTTTGAAATATGAAACAGGCTAGCGACCCTTAATTTTCACCAAAGGGATGAAAATTAACCCTTAATTTTTAATTGATTATCAAAAAAAATTTTTTTTGGCAAGACAAGTATAAATTTAGCTAGTATAAATATGAATTTTATCTTTGATTGCGATGTAGTTTATTTGTATATACAGACATCAAATCGTAATAAAACTTATAATTTGTTGTGAGCGACTGTTGTGTTACAACTCGTAAACGGGTTCGTACACTTGCTAGCTTTTAAAAGCTTGTTACGTTCTCAAACTGACAGAAATATCCTTTTTTCTCTCGAAACAATGGACGTATTATTAAAAGCCTTTTGCAGTTGGACATCCATGTCCTTGGATAGAACCGGTGAAGCGTAAGTTGGATACACAAGTTAGACACGATTCTTAATGCAAAATATATTATTATATATTGCATGGTATGGTATATAATTTAGTAAAGTTTGAAACAATATTTTGTGAATGGACCGGCTCGAGAGGTGAAATACCCCGACTTCTCAGAATATCGACGTAAAGTGACTTAAGCTTAGTGGTTTTGTTAGGTGACAGGCGCATCCGGAGGCTAACCCCTCTTCAAAGGAGGGGACTTTTCCCATCCACCTCAATTAAAAGCTGGCCACGCAACTATAACACTCGGTGTATTGCAATTGTCCATGGGCACTAGTCACTTTCCACCTGGTGACCTGCTTGGTCGTTTGCCTTCCTACCCCTTAAAGAAGGAAGTTCTTGTCTTCATCATATTTTCCTATAATATTAACATTAATTACATAAATCTACGAAATAAATATTACTTTCTTTCAAAGCGTAGTTAATGGCACACCCTTTAGGGGCTCGTATACCTTTCGAATAAAATACCGTAAAGGTGGTAAAGAAACTGGCGATGGTAAATAGCCATTACTGTCCAAAAGTCCTACTTGGGCGGTCTTATATAAAGGTACACATATAAGTCCACGGTATTCATTGAATTTTAAGGCCGTTATTGGCCTTAGTCGCTGTTAAACCTGTCAATGAATTTATATGGTCTTGTGAACTTTAATAGTGCCGATAGAAGTTATTCCCCATTGTGTTGGAATAGTCTTAGATAAGGAGGTAGAATGTTTTTTAAGATGTACAATTATTGTCTCGTTAATTTAGTAACTGTTTTGTTAGTAAAGATGTGAGCGGAAGATCTACTGTCGATAAATTATTATTGTATAAAGTAATCTTCAAAATCATAACAAAACTTTAGAATCTAACCGACCTTATTTGAATAGGTTAAGTAGTTCATATCACAGTGGTAGAGGCTCGCTGTTCGTTGCATGAATGGACCAACGCGACCGGTAAATTAAACATCCTCAGAGTATATCGACGAAATGAGATTCATGCCACGCTTCATTCCGCTTTTTGCTTCACCATTATTCCCAGAAGTGTAGTAAACACTAAAATGTGTGAAAGAATACTGTGGTCAAGTTTTCGTTAGATCTTGAAAGTGCCATATCGCTACTTATATTTTATCTTACATAAATATGTGTGTTTGACACTTTATTAATCAAATCGATACGGTGGGTGGGCAACTTGTGCAGAGAGGGTGTTGTTATACTATACACTCACGTAGCGCGAGTGTCACCGAGAATGGTGCTGAGGTAGATCGTGACATGTAAACATTTTTACTGTCGGTACAGTTAGCTTCGCGAGAAAACATACAGCCAAGTGTTCCTTGTTGTTTTGTATTAAACATAATTGTTCTAACTGTGCACAAGTACTATGAGAGAGTTCACTCTTCATTCAAGTTTTCTTGACTGACTTTTTACACCTTCATACAGTTTGTTTGGTATCTGAAGGGTAGTAAGTAAGGTAGAAGTGTTTTCATGTTTCTAAATGTTTCTTCTCTAAATCTGTACCTCCACCACGAAGTATAGAAGCACAGGCGTCCGAACGTAATGTTGACTGAATGGCTTCTATTTAGAGGAAAGAATTTTC
This sequence comes from Euproctis similis, assembly GCA_905147225.2. Taxonomy (NCBI): domain Eukaryota; kingdom Metazoa; phylum Arthropoda; class Insecta; order Lepidoptera; family Erebidae; genus Euproctis; species Euproctis similis. Next base: position 3,419,846 of record LR990103.1, read on the forward strand.
TCTTCTAGTAGAGGGCGCCATCCTTCGAGAAACGCGGGAAGTTTTGTCCCCATTGACAGCAGTTTGTATAATAGGTACTAAAGGTACTACTAATAGGTACTAGGCTCATGCCGCGTTTCGTTTGGTGAGAGAGGTACCCGGAGGCCCACCGACCTTTCCCATCCCTTCCTCTCCTACTCCCTTAAAGGTCGGCAACGCAACTGTAACAGTACATGTGTTGCAGGTGTCCAAGGGCGGTGCTGGTCACTTAACATCTGATGACACGCCTGCTCGTTTGCCCTCCTATCCCATGAAAAAAAAGCCAGTGGCAGAAAAGAGAACTAAGATCTCAGTTTATTATTGTGTACAATTATGCTATGGCAAAGCCTAGACCGTTCGGACTGCTGTGTTTCTAAACGTCGTGGCATCCATCGTCTAATTTGACAGCTTACAATTTTGTTGTTTTGAGTACTCAGTGGCACGTTTTGCTATTTTCCAGCAATTGTCCGCTTACTAGAAATATGGCTTTGGTTTTTAACGTCATTATTGTAATTTTCCATGATTGTAATTCTCTACTAAAATGACTCAAAGCTTTATCATGACTTCGGATTCTAATGCATGAGCTGCATGATTCCACTATTGTCTCGACCAGTATGTACGAAGAATTTATAATGTGCGACAAACGTTTGAATCATTGCAATGCGATGGAATATCACGTGTTTTATAGCTATTTTCATACAATATTACTTAGTATATAACAATGTCGCTTTCCTTTGTCTGTCCCCTTATATGCATAAATTTTTCAAACTACGCAATGGATTTCGATGGCTTTTTTAATAGATGGAGGCTGTCAACCGGGTGGTCTATAGTTCATGTATGATATAGTAAAGAAAAAGTGATAAATCCAAAATTTATTCTTAATTACTTTTGATGCGGAACAAAGTTCGCCGGGTCAACTAGTTATTTTTATATATCTTTTATTTACCTCAAGACAAATGCAGAGTTTCTTTAAATTTCAGTTTTACTAATATTTAGCCAAATTTATGTAAACATATTAGTGATTAAACATTCAGAAATCACTACTGAATGTTTTCAGTAACGGAGCCTAAAAGTATCTGAATTCAAACTCGGAAACTGTTTCAGAACCCATATTTTTAAACCACTAGAACATCGATATTTCGTTATTATAACAACATCATGATGTCTCCCACATAAAACGAATAAACAACCAGCTCTCTGTGGTTCCGTACTGTTTTATTGCATTAATTCCGTTACAATAACAATATTATGTGCATACAGATCCAGTTTAACTCCGTTACAATGCACTAGTGAGGTCGGTGAAGTCCATTTAACATTTATGGTTTTTGTCGCGTTTATTATTGACCCTTAAAATACAAAAGTTTTCCAAGCTTTATAGTCGAACATTATGGAGGAGATAGAAGACTTTTTCTTGGACTTTTCCGGGATGAGCACTATATGGACTGGACTTAACCTTAAAACTCCAAAATTAGAATTAGAAGATCTTAGATCTTCTAATAGCTGCTATACCATGCTGCCGTGATCCTTAAATAAAATACTTGTATTCACCATAGATTAATGGTAATTTGTAAACAGCCTTCAGAATGGAGCGTAAAAAGTCTTTAGCAATACTGCATACCCCGTTTATTGAGAGAGGTTATAAGCTATATATTATTTCCCTATTACTTAAGGTAGCAGGGTGGTGAATATTAGATGATATAAGTAAGCAAATCAGTAAGAACTAAGAACGTATTACTTTACACTCATACAATTAATTAATACCTAAAACTTATTGTACCAAATTCTGGAGTAGGTCTTGCATCGATTTCTGTTTGTTTGTTGCAGTAACAAGCCGACATGTGACGGAGCTGAAGCATTTTTACAACGCTCCTTCCTCCATCTTGATTTATCATAGACTGCTGCTACAGACACAAGTAAGTATTTTTAACATATAAATAATAATAATTTACTATACTTTTCATTTTCCTCGATACTTCGTTTTAGATTACATATATAACATAACTTCACGCCTTTTGTTACCCGAAGGTGTAGGCAGCGGCTGTTAAGCCTCGTCTCGCCGTTATGTTTACGTCCCAAATGGAATAGGTGGCGAACCTATTGCCATACCGGGCACAAAGTTTGTCAGTCATCGGTATTTATCACACATAACTTCCGAAAACAATTTCGAAAAGTCATTGGTGTGAGCCAGTGTCTGGAATCGAACCCCGGATCTCTGGATCAGAGGCCGTGCGCTCGCCCACTGCGCCACCGAGACTGTAAATGTTTTAGATTAATTGTTAACAATTTTTTCATATCCAACTATATTTACAACTTTTTTTAAACACAAATTAAACTGAAAAGAGCACTCGAAATCTTTAAAAAAAGATCAGGTATTTTATCTGCATATAACATAGTCCGTCGTGTTTTCAACAAGATCTATAAAAAGCCTACTCGATCAATTTATATCGATTATTACATGTCCAACATTGTATCAATGTTATTTAGTTTAATTACGGCGGCAATGCAGCCGGTCCTGTTAAATGGACTTATCGATTTGTGGCCACATTAAAAAGTAATACTTACTCGGCCGCTTGTTGTGCTATTCGCGAGAATCGACACGTTTATCGGCGTATTTATCTAATGGATGCAACTAGGTATAAGATAATTTGTTGATTTGCGATTAATATAAAGTAGGTGTATATAATAATATATAGGCTTCGTGATTCTGTGTTTCATTAATTATATCATTAAGTTTAGTTTAGTTAGTTTAGTGTTGAAATATCATGATTTAAACTGAATAAATAAAGCCTTACAACATCAAAATGTATAATTAAATGTAAATGTTAATATCCAACAATTATATTGGAGGGAGAAAATAATCGAACTGCAAATACAGAAATAAAACAAAAAGTTCAATTTGTTTATTGTTCCCGAAATGAGACTGGTATAAATATCTTGCCCTTAAAATGAACTCGCTGTGCGTATTCAGGGTTCATGTCAAAAAAGTAAGAGTAAAAACATGAATTACGATTCGGCCAATGTATTGTGTAAGTCTGAATTGATTTTGGCCCCGAAACGATGCGACGTCAGTACCTGTATTTTATTTTGAAATAAGATTTCTTATATAAAAAAAGAATTTGTTAAATAATATCCATACAAAATCGATTACCAAAAAAGCTAAATTGATAATAAAGGAGGGACGCAACTTTCCTTTCCTGTATAATGGTCATTTAGACCTTTCTCTGGTATTTATCACCTAGATTATGTATTCTCTCTAAGGCATGCTCTTTATCTTGTTACAAATTACCTAATTTTGACGTGATAACGTCTAATAATTCGATGAAGAGGAACGCACGAAAAAACATGACTCATCCGGCGTTACATCGATCGAGGTGTTACATACTGTTACACTGTCGCAAGCTTGAAGTGATTCTGTCTCTGTCCTACATGAGTGAGCGATGCGTCTGACACCAGCTATACAATAATAAATTATAAGTTATTCAAATAGTATTTTAATTACAATTTTCTCTTGAAAAATTAAGCCATTCCATCAGCAGTTTCTTATGACGTTGTCACGTTCAACTATCGTCAGAAAACTGACTTTACAGTGTACCAATTCTTTATTTAGTTCATATCTTAGTGATGGCATTGAGTGAATAATTACGTCCTAAAATATTATATTATTGATCAATAATCTATAATAATATTTCGTTGATCAATGTCATGGGTTAATTTGATTCTATACTACACATTGATTCTATTCAACAGTGGTAGAGCCAAGCAATTCGCTGCACGAATAGGCCGGCTCGACCGGTGAAATACCACGACCTCTCAGAAGATCGACGTAAAGTGGCTAATGCCGCGTTTCGTTCGATGAGAGAGGTACCCGGAGGCTTACCCCCCTTCCCCATCCTTACCTATCCCCTATCCTCTGTCGGCAACGCAACAGTAACACTATATGTGTTGCTGGTGTCCATGGGCGCCGTTGATTGCTTGCCATCAGGTGACACGGCCTGCTCGTTTGCGCTCCTATACCATAAAAAAAACTTATGTCCTGAGGACAAGATTTGTGTTATCAGTTGCCTATTGAGGTGTCCGTACTAACGAGCTGATCACAGATACCTTGGTAACCCGGACCGGTCGTTAAGCACCAGATACACAGATGTGTACAATAAGAGTTACAGCCCAGATGGGCTGTAACTCTTATTGTCTAAACATAAGGTCGAAAATAGCTTAACTTGAGCTTGTAAAAACATTGTTACTTTGAGATATACATCGGTTCCTATTTTGATGGAAAATAAGAGGTTTTAATTGGTCTGCAAATAATATCACTAAAATTTTTAGTACGCGTTTGTTAGTAATTTTATAGATTTGACGAGCCTCGTAGTGCATTGGTAAAGCTACCGACTGCAGAATCGAAGTTGGCGGGTTTGATACCCAAACGAATACAAATATTTGAGACAAGCATGAATGTTTGTATGGCGTCTGGGTGTTTTTCTATGTATTACAAGTATGTATTTACAAAAAAAAGTATATATGTATTCATATCCATTATCTAGTATCCATAGCATAAGCATTTGGTTGCTTAGTTTGGAACTAGAGGGCACTATGTGTATTGTATCCAAGATATTATTATTATTATCTCTATATATATTTAAGAGATTTCCACCTATATATTGACTCATCACGATATCTCTGGAACCATAAGGCGTAGCGACTTGAAATTTGGTAGGATTATTCCTTTCGCCGAGTAGAGGTCAGCTAAGAACGGATTTTACGAAATTCCACCCACAAGGGGGGTTGCGGGGGTGTTAACAATGGAAAATTCCCATTTTTAACCTATAGCTGCTATCGACTTCAAATTTGTCGAAGATATTGCAGTATTAACATAGCGGGGCAGCAGTTATTACTTTTGATGCGAAACAGAGTTCGCCGGGTCAGCTAGTAGAAGATATTTAGCATAATTCTATGCTATATAGACCGAAATATGTTTGTTAGTTTGTTTTATGTCCGGAGTAAACTTTATTAGATATTATTAGGGCGAGTTACTAGTAACGAGATAAATAATTATCAGATAATTAAATATATATGATTAGAATATATATATATATATATATTTAGTAATTTTATATGTAAATAACATCAAAACCATACATGTATGTGTAGTTACAATACTTACTTCAAAATCGATATTTATTAGATAGTAAGTAAACTTAAATGGTTAAAACAACCATTTACAACAATATCTGATTACAACCGCAGGCATGTGGAAACAATATGTGAAGGCATTCAACTAATAAATCGTGTTCAAAATGAACGGCGAGGTCTCAAGTTACCAAACCGTCGGTATGTCAAAGGCATCTATTGGAGTAATCTGTCGGAACGAATCAAAATCACTTCTACTTGTTAAGAACCTTGTACAAGTTGATATTAGTTTATTGCATAATAGTTATAACATAACATACTTAACATAACTTCACGCCTTTTTCTACCCGAAGGTCTATGCAGCGGCTGTTAAGCCTCGACTCGCCGTTATGTTTAAGTCCCAAATGGAATAGGTGGCGAACCTATTGCCATACCGGACACAAAGTTTCCAGCTATCGATATTTATCACACAACTTTCGAAATAAATTTCGAAAAATACTTATGAGAGTGTATATTGTTTTGCACCTTCATAACTTTTATGTCTGTTAGAGTAGGCAACGTTATTTCGTCTGGGATAGATAAAATATTCGATTAATATTTTAAATAATATTATAAATTAATAAAGTTATATCCAAGATGTGGGTTTTTTTTGTGTTGGTGATAAAGGTTTCGAATCCAAATAAATATTTTCAGAATTTCACAGATTACAAATAGATAAAAAAATGGCTTTTTGCCCAAAGGTCATCTTTAAACCACTATACTGTCGAGACAATAACCAACACAGCTAATTAAATAAACAAACATGGAGGCATTCGTAATAGTGAAAGTTGTTTGACGCCGAAAAAAGAATGGCGAATTCCTTTAAGCTATTGTTATTCAAATTTCTACTTTATTTTAAAGGCACAGGGTTTAATTTTGTAATCGTTTTCCAGATAAACGTTTCGTAATACGTTCAGTGTGTGATAATTCAGAGGTTATGTTGTCTTTATAAAAGGACACATAAGTTTATAATGTTGTGTAATTATTCATAAAATTTTATACAGAGAGAGACAGAGATAGAGTTATATTATAAAGGCCTGAACTCATTCGACTAATTGTCGCGTTTTTTTTTCTTGATTAAGACACTGAATTTACGAGGATGCCACTAAGCTTTGTCTGTTATAGATATCAAATCTTTTAGATATTCCTATGTTACTTCTCTTCATGTCTTTTATAAATGTTATGAATATATTCCTAGGCACCATATGAACCCAATATATTTATTTCAAATCGTGGTGGGATACCCCCTCATTTTCGCACAAAAGCTTACTACAATCTAGCCATTAAGTTACTCATGTTTTTTTTTAAATCAATATTTTTAAGTGCTATTAATTTAACTGCCTTACCTGACATCTCTTTAGTAAGCAGCTTGAAATTTACTGGCCTTGAAAACTGGTCATTTCCTGAGGTCGGTTGATAACGAGTACATTCAATATGAAACTTTTTTGTGTCTGCAAAATTAATCACAGGAAATATAGGTAGTAAAAAAAACACTGTCGCGCTTGTGATACTATCAAAAAAGTTATTAAAGGAAAAAAATGATCATGAAGAAATGATCGTTGGTATTGGAAAATGAACTTTTTAACGTTTGTATAAAGTTGAAATTATAGTTGTATATAATGCAATTATCTATATACAATGACACAGCGTGGTGCTTGTACATAAATTAATAGTCAGATTTGATCACAGAACAGTGAACTCATATTGGAAATATCAGTTGTCTTTAAGATAGAGATTCGCAGCTTGAATGGTGGATTATGCAAGCAGTTTGTTTCATAAATAGGCTGGCTCGACCGGTGAAATACTACGACACTTCAAAAAATGCCGTGATCTAGCTTATGCCTCGCTTCCTTCGGTGAAAGAGGTATGCAGACCCCCTCGGCGGTGCCCATGGGCAGCAGTCGTAGCAGGTGATTCACTTCCTCTTTAAGAGTTATGACTTTTAAGAAAATCTTTCCAATTAGTTTTGTATAGTTTTATTATACTTTTAAGATCATTTTGAAAACTTAACTGTAATATACAGTTAAGTAATAAATCTTTTTAAGTTGACAGCAGATTTTGTCAATTTTTATATAGCTAGGATTCCATTTGAATTATGTATTTTCATTATTCTAGATACAGTATAGATATCTTCAATATATTTAGATTTATAAATGCATATTTCTCACGCAAGAGTACTCGTACATCAACAGGCATACAATTTTAATGGATTTATTTTTAAAATTATTATAACTTTTAAAGTTGATTGCCTGTCGTAGTTCTGTTGATTGAGATTTATTAGGATTAATGGTGTTCATAAAATTATATTTAATACGTTACAATACATCGAATTTGAGTAGGTAATAAATACAAAATTTAAGGGCGCAGGAGTCGAAAATGATTAATACTCGTCAGACGGGATCAAATTGGCAATGTCTGGAGCCTTAATCACAAAACAAAATGCATATATATTCCGAAAAATTTTGCGGTATGTCTGTGGATCTCGTGGCAGGTTAATAAGAAATGATTAGGTATCTATCGTAATTGCAGGTGAAGTAGTAAATAAAATTTGTGTGTCTTTACTTGGTATTTTATTTAATTTACACCGTTAATATCTAGGTGGTAGGACAGCAGCAATTGTACTTCGACATATCAAAAATTTTGGGTCTAATGGAAGCACATGTAGCGCAAGATTTTGCTATACAGTGGGCATAATATCATCGATATATCCCACGCAGAGGCAGAGTGCCAAGAGTCAGACAGAGACATTATTTTTTGTTCAAATAATCATTTTTAAAAAGTTTTTTCTCATTAATGGTGACAGAAATTGCCAAAAAACCCGCTCGACTTGTGGCAAATTTTAAGGCGAAAACCAGTATTTCATTCGTAACATGAATTTTTATTATCCTCAGTGCATCATTCTGTAAAATGACATTTGCAAGAATATATATTATACTTATATATATATATTGCGATGTGACCGATAGTGGGGTTAGAGCAGAGAGAAAGAGTGAGGACTGAGCAGTTGGTGATGGCGATTTATAAAATAGCACATGTGTTCCTCATTGGCCTCTCCACAGCCCGGTGGTATATATAGTACGCAGGCTTTTATATGGAGGGCGATGGATTTGATCCCTGAAACACACCAAAAGTATTTCGGAAACTTTTCTAGAGGGTTGACTGATTTCATTTCCAGTAACGCCTGCATCTCGCCAGGGGGATCCCCTTAAAAGTGTTAAAATGGAAAATACGCTTGTAGAAATATGAATCAATAATTGTTTTACAAGAAATTGATTGATTATACAAGATATTTAGTATGTGAAAAGACGACTTAAGCTAAATAGACTAGATTTGACGAAATTTTACGTAGGCAGAGCTGCTAACTACTAAATACACCTGAGCACCTAAAGTATATTCTGTAACACGCAGTATAATCGCTAGCTAACCTTACAAAAGTGATTACGAAATCACAAATATACTTATAAGTTTAATAATTTATGGACATATATATATATATATATATCTATTTCTTGATTCTGCTGCAGCTGTCCAGTGTTATTCAATTTAAAAGAGCCGTTATCAGATACCATACCGGAATGCAATCGTTCCACGCTGGCTCTAGCGGAAGTCATGATATACAAGAAATATCTTTATGAATCTCATATACATTAATATGAGTTAAGTTAGTTAAAATTATTTCGTAACTCATATGATGGGATGTGTACTATCACGTTTTTCTTAACAGTAAACAGCGTCTCACATATGCAACTGCACCAAAAAGAAAACTTTGTGATAATCATTATTTTCATTAGATGGGGTGCAAGCAAGCCAGCGTCCGGTAGCAAGTAACTAACGCCGCATATGAACATCTACAACAGTTGCGTTGCTGGGTTTTAAGGGAGTCAATGGGAAGGGGGTAGGCCTCCGGATACTTCTAGCTTTAAATGAAACGTGACATGAGCTACTTTTGATATTATCCCAGAGGCTTTTTTTAAATCATCTCGAGGACGAACAAGAGTCTAAGAGATTGAGGATATTTAGTAAAAATCGCTCAGTTAATAAATATAAATAACCACACCAGTACAAAAAAAGATCTTTCGATAATAACTGAAAGAGCCGAGCTATATTTGGGGGCTGCAGGCGTCGTTGTGATGTTGATGTTTATTTATTTTACGAGTACATTCACTGGGAGGTATTCACTTATATGTTTGTGGTGTCCAACCACGCAATTTTGATTTTGGAGGTTTGATTTCCAGTTTTTTTACTGTTCGACTTAGGGGATAAGGGGCAAACGAGAAAGCGGGTCAGATGGGGGTAATAACTAGTGCCGCCCATGGACACCAGCAACACGTATAGTGTTACAGTTGCGTTGCCGACCTTTAAGGGCGTGGGATGGGAGAGGAGAAAGAACCTCTCTCACCAAAGGAAATGCGACATGAGGCACTTTTTCTTCGTCGATATTCTGAGAGGTGGTAGTTACCGATCGAGGCGGCCCGTCAATGCAGCGAACTCCATAACCGTACCGCTATTAGGAAGACAAGTTATAGTGGTTTAAAAAGCCAAATTCCACGTATACACGAAGTCGCTGGCAAAAAATAAGCTGTAGCCATGAAAACTAGTCGTTGTCTTCGGCACAATGGAACAAAAATAGATGATGATTTTAAAACCGAATTAAATAAATGCTCTGTGATCAGAGAACCGGTTATTTTAAATTGTTGTTATATCATTATCTAAAATCTTTTTGATGTATGAGAACCGACAAATTAATTATATTTTAGTATTAATAATTACTATAATGAAAATTAAACAATCATACATAAGTCTAGTTTAAATTTGAATTTACAAATAACATAAAATAACAGAACTTCACGCCTTTTTCTACCCGAAGCTGCAGGCAGAGGCTGTTAAGCCTCGACTCGCCGTTATGTTTACGTCCCAAATGGAATAGGTCGTATACCTATCGTCATACCGAGCACAAAGTTTCCAGTCATCGATATTTATCACACATAACTTCCGAAAATATTTTTTTATATCTCATTGCTGTGAGCCAGGATTCGAACTGGGCCACCGAGACTTTAAATTCGTAAAACTTTCTTCGTATTAAACTACGAACTAACTAACACGTAAGGCATTAAGAATATTTTAACTATTATTTTTATTTAAATATCAGCCTGATATACAACTAAGTTCTATAAAAAAGGTTTCGTGATAATGAAATATATACGCAGAACCCTAAAACGATATGATTTTAACGATAATGACACGCAATTATTGAACAAATTAAAGATAATTAAATGAATTACATATCAGGATATTTGGTTTGCAGAAGGCACTTAAAATTATAGGTGTATGCTGTGTTATTATGTATATTGAAATGATTATATGAAGCTACGTAATATGTTTTATTGCTCTCCAGATTGATAGTATTTATTATTAGTATCTAAGATAGATTTTAATAGCAAAGAATATGTTAAGTAAGTTGAATCTTTTTGTGGCGATACTGTGTTGATTCCTCCAGATAATGCATAGATTTTTTCACGTAAGATGTGACAAAAGTATAAGTGGAAATATATTAGTTTTATACTTAAGGATGGTGAAAATCTAGTCCAATTAGTTTAATGCTAATAAAATTATATAAAACATTTTAGAATCGAAATACACAATTGTTATATATTGTAATCATATTTAGATACCAACGGATTTTGTCAATTAAAAATTAAATTATTCCTGTGTCTTTGAGTACACCAAATAAAAAAACGAATTCCGTGAAGTCAAAAAGATTATTGATACAGGTTTCGTAAAAAAAAACCATAACGGCAAAACGATAATACCAGTGACTCGGGCGCATATGACAGTTGTCTGACAGGCTGGCTGCACGTGACCTTGTGCTGGTGAAAGGTCACCAGAGCCTGTCCGTATCCTTGCTCGTTTGACAGTCCGTGTGTTATGTAAATGGCAACTTATTGTCAAGATACAATAGCTAAACAAATTAACATATGTCTTAGATAATAATAATATGTTGATGTCGGTTGCATTTGATAGAAATCTTTTCTAAAGAAGTTAGGATCCTACACAGATCCTGCCACTGGCTGAGGCACTGCATTTCTGATACTTGTTATTACCGTACAGCTTCATCTGTACCGGTTATATTAACAATAAATATTTTTTTAAAACAAAGTCTAGGTTATACTTTAAGCTAAACAAACAAACATAATTTTTTCTACGGCTTTTTCTACCCAAAGGCAGCGGCTGTTAAGCCTCGAATTGCCGAATCGTTATGTTACGTACTAAATGGAATCGGTATAGGTAACATTTTTTGTTACTATTGTTTCAATCCTTCTTAGAATTATAAATGTACAGGACAAGAGTGCATTGCCTATTTAATATTTGTCATCATTCGTCATTTTACTGCATTATTTGCCATCATTCGTCATTTTCCTGCCCTTAATCCACTCTAAGTGGAGTCAGCACATGTCAGCGACCTATCCATGTTGTCAAAAGTTTTGACTGTGATTTTATATTCGGCCGCCTGTCTGACGTCAACCCTCTTTGGTGGTTTCTCTTATCGTTGGTGGTTTATCCTCCACTAGGGTCCGGAACACCTAGTGATCCTTTTGAACTATCTATTTTGTCAAACGTTTTGGCTGTGGTTTTATTTTATTGGCAACATCTTATTTGCATAGATTTATAATGCGATCATGCAAATATGCTATTGTTTAAAACTTGCACATACAAAGTTAAATACATACTAATAAAAGGTTAATATGTAAAATAGGTTTACAATACTGTCTATAAAACACAGCTATTGTATATATAAAAAGTAAATTTCCTCATGAAGTTTCTCGAAGTGAAAATTAAAACTAGACGAGCCTTGTGTATAGAGTAACGTTACAGAAACTGCTGGCACTGGTGGTGAAATGTGACACACGCGACTTTCTTCGTTTCACATAGTTATAATGATATCGATTTTATTTAACTTTCTCGATTGAATTTTTCTTTAACAACTTTATTTTTATGTCTTTCTTCTCGTTTACTTGGAGTGGCTCATGAAAATGTGCTATAGAAAAACCTTGGCAGTGCGCGCTATGTGATTTGACCAATGAGCAAGAATAGCGGTGAAAACATAGCGACGAGATATTGTCTACCACGTCAAAATATCGATTAATATAGTAAAGATGCGAATTTAACATCAATGCTCGGTCAATATTGAAAGAACTTATTTCTATTATGGACTCAATAGAAAGAATTACTTAGTTTTAAGTATTATTTAAGTGGACAACTTTTTAAAATTGTTTTTATTTTTCATTTTACAGAAACAAGTATGGCGTTACAATCGTTTGTTTTGGTGTGCGCTTTGGCATTTGCGCGAGCGCAATCGAACTATGGGTCCCAGGCGAACAATATCGAGTACCAGGGCGAAGGTCTCCCCGGGGAGACCGTGTTGGATGGAAAAGTAAGTTCTATATTTATTAATTGTTCTATAGTAGTTAATTATTTTTTCATGGGAGCAGTGGATCACCGGGTTACCTGATGGTAAGCAACTAGCGTCGCCCATGGACAGCTGCAACACAGATAGTGTTTCAGTTGCGATGCCGTCTTTGAAAATGGGATAGGGAAGGGGTCGAAAGTGGGATGGGGAGAGGAGAGGGGGGACGGGTTTACTGTATACACCGAGTGAAACGAACGCGGAATGAGCCTATTTACGTCGATATTCTGAGAGGTCGTGGTATGTCACCACTCATGTGAATTAGTTGATGTACGTATTCAGTAATTTAATTACTTGAATATAAGTACTGCTTAAACCAGTGTCTATAAAAAACTAACCAACTCTTATAAAATCAGTTCTTAGAAATATTTATTCATTCAAATGTACAATATCCGGGTGCGCTCAGATGTTTCATGGCCAAAGTGTCGTGACGATTGTCACAAGTTGTCTTTTGTGATATTCAAACATTCGACCCGCGCTTTGACTACAATTATTTTGGCTTGTCAAAAATAATTGTATTACATATTGGCTTATTTTTGTGGTTAAAATTAATCTAGGAATATTTAGATTTTTTTTCTATAACTATAAGCCTTTTTCTATTTGAATGTGTGGGCAGTAACTGTTACGCCTCGACTCGTAGAATTTTACATCTCAAATAAATTAAGGTGGACGAGCACAGACGACTTCCAAAAATATGATAAGTCATTTTTTTGTGAAAAAGGATTACAACTCGAAACTTCTCGATTCAAAAGCGTGGTGTTCTTCTTCTTCAACTTCAAAATTTTACTTACGTATATATTACCATCAGGGTACACTGGGGCATAGACATTATTAAGTTTTTTACTTAATCGTTGTCAAAACTAGTTGAGCGAGTTCTTACAAGCAACAATTTATAACTTCAATCCGTTATTAAATTTGAATAAATATTTCGAATATATTTATATAAATCTTTTTTTTTTTTTTTTTTTTATGGGATAAGGGGCAAACGAGCTTGCGGGTCACCTGATGGAAAGCAATCTGAATTTATTCTTTTGGATTAACGAAGATTTGAAACTGCATTTACTAAATGATTTATATTTATATGCATAGTATTAAAGCAGAAAATACCTAGCTGATCGACTAACGTACAAATGTTACAGTCAGCCTTAGGGAGGATTTTTGAAAATTCAATTCAGCCCGTATGTGACTGAAAAAGGATTTGCAAATTTTCAGAAGATTGTTTAAAATTAATAATGTAAAAAATACTAGCACACAGTACAGGCACAGGCTAGTACTATAAAAAAGTATGCTAAAGATTTAACATAGACTCTAGTTTGGCACATATATGTAATTTCACCTTTTCGGGCAAATTAGACCTTCTCTCTTTCTCTCTCTCTCTCGCTCTCCCCCTCTGAAAATACTGGACATATTCTCAGGCACTTTTCACAGTTCGATTGCACTCTATCTAAGACTATGAATAGGCTTTTATTTCGTTAAAATCTGTCTTATTTTAATATCATAAAAGCGAAGTATGTTATAAAAAATCTGGTGAAGTTTAGTATTGTATTATAAGCAATAAGTAGTTCGATGGGTCGGCTAGTTTATTTTAATAATATTCACTGCGATACCGAATAATGTTACTTTATCTCCATAATAATATCATTTATTTCACCTAATATAGATATAACAAATATATAGGTACAATAATATATATTTTCATAAAAATGACATTATCTTGATGATAAAAAGCTCTTTGATATTGATCATAACGGAGTATATAACCATCTCGATGGTCTAATGCATCAGCGTTCTGGTTTTTTGATTGAGAGGTCCCTTGTTGCACTCTCTTATCAAATTATAGAGAATTAAGTTATTACAGTAAATAAAATAAGTCTATTAAAGTATGATTTAATATTCCAGGTCACGAAGCTCGACGATCTAAGTCCAGTTATATTTCTGAACAGAACTAAAGCGGCACTGAACTGCGCCGCTGGTTCTATGCAGGTGAGTGTTGTCAAATGCGGACTAAGGAATTATATACGTTGTGCACTACACTTAATTTTATAGGTATTAATAAATATCTGATAATTTTAAAGTATTTATTGCATCTTAATGTGTACAATTAAGGGAATGCAATGGTTAATAATTCTAAAATTAATTTGAAAATAAGTATGAATAAAAATAAATATAATTTATGAAACAAGATCGTTTCTAAACTATTTATATCATTTCAGTGCCGTTACTCCATTAGAAAAACCTGTCAATATTGTTTTTATGTTAATTAAAATACCGTTTATATTGAGCGAATAGGGAAAACAAGCTTCTTACCTTACCAGAAGATAATAAATTTAAATATTTGATATCATTTAACTTACACGTTCCGCCAAACCTATTTGTCAAAACTAATCATCTGAGCTCCCAATTTACGTAGGTTACTAAGAGTCGACAAAGAGTTTCTCTAATCTCTCTCCTGGTTTCATCATCAGATTAGTCGGAAGGTAGCAAATCTTTGCATAAAAGGTCATCTGTATTATGAAAGCTTACAAAGTTTCATAACGATACTATCGATCAAATTATCAATTGCAATTGTTAGAAGTATGTTATTAAATATTAAAAATTAGTTAGTTAGTGTCTTAAAAACTTGCAGCTTATATCTACGGTATCTGATTTAGAAGTCTGAGATCTGTCCGCAACCTCATTGCCATGCAAATTTTTTTAGGAAAAAAACAAACAATGTAATATAATACTGGCTGGAATGGAATAAAAAGATTCGTTAAAAATGAACAATAGCGCGGGAAAAAGAATTTGACTTTTGAATAGGTTTAAATTGATTTTTAAATCTTACAAAGAGGTACCTACTAATATAAAAATTGTTTGAGTGATAGTAACTAGCAATAAACTAGGACATTAATTGTAGTTTATATTCAAGACTGCTTATTTTAAAGTTCTTTTCTATAACCTATTTCAGATCGAAATGAAGTTCAACGAGAAGTTCTACGGTATAGCTTACGCGGACTTCGATAGACATTCCGCGTGCCAAGTCAGAGGGAAGGGTGCACTCTCATACAAGCTGGAACTACCACTCAAAGGTTGTGGAACTAAACAGGTTCGTCGAATTAAATTTACTGAAATTTAAAAAAAAAACACCAAAAGTAGAATCCATCCAGCCATCTTGCAGAGAGAGAGAGGCCGTGCTGAGAAAAATATTATACTCGTAATCCTACCCAATGCATAACTCTCATTCTTGCGCATTGGAACATTAATTTGGGAGCCCCCTGCAAATGAGCATGTGTGCCACCTGATGGGTGGGCAACAAATGGAGCTCATGGACACCTGAACAAAAACAACATGAGAGTTGCGTTGCTGGCTTTTATAATGGGGTATGGAAGGGGTCGGAAGTGAGATAGGAAAGGGAGGAGACAAGGGATGGGGCCTCCGGATACCTCTATCACCGAGCGAGACCCGGTGTGAGCCACTTTGCGTCGATATTCTGAGAGGTCGTAGTATTCCACCGGTCGGGTCGGCTCATTCATGAAGCGAAATGCGTGGATTTAATAACAATAGTATCTTAATATGAAATATTGATCGGTCGACGGTTTTTAGAGTATAAAAGAGATGTACCCATTCGCATAAACCTGAGAAATACGTTTCTTGATCTCTGTCAAGACTAAACCAGAACCAACTTAGCCAGGGGAGAAGATAATATCTCTACACTTCCTGGTTAAAATGGATGCCATGTTTTTAAATAATCTCAATAACTCTCATATTTCAGGAGCCACTTCGAGTTTTCACCAACAACATAGTAGTACGTTTCCATCCCGGTCTTGAGATGGATGGGGATGAAGTAATCACAATAGTATGCCGGTACCCACCTCCTATTGTGCCCAAACCGGAGTTCAACCCATTCATCATGACGTAAGTATAGCATTATCAAATAACTTGGGAGTTTTCAAACCTGGATCTCTTATGCTCTCTTAGGCCTCGATATCTTAGGATGGGAGAGTAGAAAACTTGAAACCAGAGAAAAACTCGATTATATACCTATGCGTTTTTACTTGCATCCTATAAGTAGGCCTCTGGCCTACACCTCCAGATACTTCGAAGATTTGGCATAATCTCCTTCTTTTCAGACCACCCGAGATCGGTTCACTCCCCGCTAAGGCACCGCTTGCTGGTACCCACATACTGATGATAATCTGCGCTATTCTATTTCTTACGTTACTACTCCTTGGTCTGGGCGTGTCTTATCTTTGTCTAAGAAGACGAGCACTACCAGCACCGAGGAGGTTCATTGATGACTCTTCTGCGTCCATCGTTAGCAGGGAGAGCATACAAGGTAAATCTTATTTTATTCACTTATTTATCCATAAGCTTTGGACCTTCAGTTATCCGAAAGCCAGTGGACGTGGAAGACAGACAGTAAATAAATAATTACTAGAGTTATGTTTTTGAAGTGGAACTTCATATACGACGTGCGATAGTTTAACGCGTTTAACGCCCCGTCGCGGGTAATATAGGTAATATATAAGAGAAGTAGAGTAGTATATAAACCGGTCAATATCATAACCAACTAACAAAATTTCTTAAGCGTGATTTAATTTTTTAGTAATAATAATTTTATACACATCAGTAGCGGGTTGGCAGTTGATACTATAATATTTTTTGTTAATAATTAATAGAGGTGAAAATTCCGCGAGCGCATCCTGTTTACCCAGCTGCAGCGGAAGTGGCCAGCGTCGCCTCTGACACCATACCCTCGGACTACCCGTCAGAGACACCCAGCGAGGCGGACGCCACACACACCAATCATGCGTTCATGATGGACGAGTCTTACCACAGTGAAGGTATATCATTAGATTATCTTTATACATCATACTCTTCTCGATCAAAACAGAAAACTGAGGTAAACCACCAGAATATTTGTGCATGATTAAAAAAATTTTTTTGATGATTCTTCAAGACACGAGTTTTTGTCCAGTTCTTCTTATGATAACCTGTACACTAGGAATTGCGCTGCTCGTAACCTTTGCTGCGTCCGTGTTTTCTTATTCTATAGAGAGACTTTTGTTTTATTCAATTAAAATATTACAAACTTCAGCTTATGTATCAGCTTTAACTATCTTCAATAAAATATTTGGGGCGCTTTGTTTTATTAGGATTTAATATCAGATTTAATAATCTCAATGTGAAGGTATCAATAAATTATGATACAGGATATGGTGAGACCCGTGAGACGATAGCGACCAACTCCCGACTGGTGTCTGGTGCAGCACCAGCCTTCGATGTACGCGTCCGAGTGCAGCGACCACCAGCTCCTCCATCACCACCTTCCACCATCACGGCCACCGAGACGGACGGCGGTAGTCTAAGGTGAGTTGTATCAGTTTCTCCTTAACAATGGACAAGCAAGATAGTTTATTTGAACAAAACAATATACAGCGTGTTTTTTTACAGGCTCATTAGTCATAAAGTTGAAGTGGGTATTTTAATTGATACACACCATTTTTCAATGCAGTTTATTTTTGTTTGTTGCAATTGAGAGCAAACGAGCACGCGTATCGCCTGATGGTAAGCTAGAGCCGTCCATGGACATCTGCAACATCGAAAGGATCACGAAAAGTGGCGTATGCCGAATCAACGTCATCCTCCATCTTAACCCCTACTCACCGGGTGTCTCACTTGCTCATTTAAAAGTCTCCCCCTCCCTTAAGAAGAAAAGAATTGAATATATGTTAACTGGTGTAACTGGTGCTAGACAAACGACGCTGGTGAGCGAGGAGCGCGAGCGGCAGGAGTCGGTACGCACAGTGTCGCCCGTGGCGCTGCCCCTCCCCGCGCGCGCCGCCCGCGCCCCGCCGCCCGCGCGCCCGCCGCGCCCCGCCGCGCTCTACTCGCAGGTGCACAGGGACAAGCAGGTACACGCACACGGACACGCGCACACACACACACACACGGACACGCACACACACACACACACACACACGGACACGCACACACACACGCGGACACGCACACAAACAGCCGTAGAATCGAGCTATATTGAATTTGGTAACAAAATACCATATTACTACAGAATATAGAGTGCGAAGTAGAGGTTGAATAATTTGGACAAAAGTTTTGTTACTTAAATATGAAATCACATACACGCACACATACATAACATCATGCCAATTCCCTTGCAGGGTAGGTTGATAGAAAATAGCGACATACAGAGTGATTCTTACTCAACTGACTCGCTTCTACGAATTTCATATCTCTTGTCTTACACTCTCGTTGGTTTTTAAAGCTCCTCTTCATGGAGAGTATGTAGGTATTCTGATAGTTTACATAATATACGGATTTCGAAAGTATATTACAAGCAGACGGAATCGCGGACAAATAGCTCACTGTGTATCTACCCTGTATGACTAAATTTTAATATTCTTTAATGTTCTGTGGTTTAATTCTAACGAAACAGTTTTCGCAACGTGTGTTACCAATTTAACCACTAAAGCCACCCGAGTGATATTGTAACCGTTCACGCATGCATGTGTTTGAGTATCGCACAAATAATATTCACCATGTTTTCATCAATAATATCTCTAAAAAAATAATAACATTGATATTATTTAAAATTAACTTTGAAGTTTGAAATAATTTTAGATAAAAAACACACAGGTTTCGAACACCTAAAGACTTCTCTATAAGTCTGAATAATTTCTGGTCCACATGGTCTATTACCATACATCAGGTACAAAATTTTCCGAAAAGCAGTTTTAGCCATTTGCACTTCTAGCCCTTCCTTCCTGTAATACTTTAACTCAATATCCACATAATATTCATCCCCATAATCATGTGTGACTAACCAGGAGTGGTCAAGACCTCCACGGTCCATTGTCTCCCTGAACACCGAGATGACGGACACTCACTCCGTCACAGAAGTAACTGACTCCTCACACGCTAGAATGTTCCATTTTAAGGTAAGCACTCTTAATACTCTCGGATCATTTCAAGTTTTTCGATAAGGTTATAGCACTTACTAATTTAAATAATTAAGTAAAACTTTAACAAGCACACATTACAGCTAAAATTATAATTTAAAGAATTTATTGGCGCCAGATTATATAATAAAAGATTCATTAAGTACGAGAATTACATTCAAAGGGAATGAAGTAACGAAATAATAAAGAAAAAATAACCGAATAGTAGTGTTCTAGAACCGAGTGGAGGAAAAAAAAAACAATATATTATGGGGAGTAGTTACTACTTTCCATCAATAGCACAACTATGTATTCGACTAACTTTGAAAGCTACAGAACGCTGCATAAATTGTGATAAAAGATTGCATCAAATTGAAACTTCGAAACTTCGCCGATTTAGAAAAATAAATTCAAATTCAAAAAATATCTTTATTCCTTAGACTTTACAAAGTACTTAGAATCGTCATATAAAACTACTAGCTAAAATTCGCGGAGCTGAGATTCCCTTTCATCAATCTGTCTTGAATGTGAAAGCGAATCTAAGTGCCTAAAGGTAATGAAATGTATTTTAAATCTAATAATATTATATTCATGCGGCATAATTCGGGTCGATCAATATTTTCAAAGTTTGATAAAACTGACTTTGTCTCTTGGAAATTCAGAAACCAGCTCCACCACCTCCAGTGATGAGGGAACGTTTGCAGACCGAGGAGCAGGAGGTGTTCATGGAGAGCATGGAGCCGATCCCAGAGGCGCCCATCGTGCCCGCCAGGTACTCATATTATTTTTTGCATTTCGCGTATCAGTGATTGACAAGATCAGATCCGTACCTATATATCCTCTGGAAAGAACTTGTGTTCATTTTGCTTTTTTATGGGATAGTATAGCAAATGAGCAAGCGTGTCATCTGATGGTAAGTCACCAGCGCCGCCCATGGACACCTGCAACACATATAGTTTACAGTTACGTTGCGGACCTTTAAGGAAGTAGGAAGGGGAAGGGATGGGGCAGGGGTAGGGGACCTCCGTGTACCTCTCTCACCGAACTAAACGCGGCGTGAGCCACTTTAGGTCGATCTTCTGAGAGGTCCACTGTACAGGTACCACTGTTAGATTAGCTTTCTACATAGTAGTCAATAAGAGTGGGATATTGCCAATTACCCAGTTACGACGAATAAATGATTTAAAATCCTTAACAACTTTAGGTTGTGACACCAAATATACATATAAAGGTAATGTTGCTTCTACAGGAAGCCAGAGATCACATCTCACGTAGTTGACGACGTGTTCCTCCGTACAATCACAGAGAAGAAGACCATCGAAGATATTGAACGTCACAAGCGGCTCGTCACTGAATATAAACAGGTAAGGGAATTAAACAATCACTTCAACGAATCAATCACTTTAGCAAACCAATGACTGTATCGAAACAATCATTGCAACGAATTAATATTTGGGAAACCATTCACACCAGTAAGAACGACAAATATTACAAAAGCGTATGTCAACAAACAGGTGCCACCGCTAGCTCCTCAATTCGATGTGACCATAAGAAATCACACGGTGCCAGAAGCGCAGTGGGAGAACTTCTCAGACATCAGTAGCGCGTCTGGAATGACTCTCACTCCGAAGATGGAGAGAGTTCCTATGTCGCTACCGCCACAGAAATATATTGGTAAGTGGAAGGACTGCTTTATTTGATATTGGATTGAAGTAGAAATTGCTCGTGTCACTTGATACCTGAATTTTTAAATCAGACCGAAATCCAAAATTAAGGAATAAATTTCATGTTAATGTTCAAGGCAAGGGCGGTCCGGACTTATTCTCCCCCGAGCTTATCAAGCAGACAGCTGGCCAGTCGTATCAGGCATCATCCGACCTTCCGATACTACCAGAGTTGCCTCCAGCCCGCAACCCGCTGTTCCGTGATGAAGACGATGAGGATGTACCGGAACCTACACCAGCGCCACCAGTTCCGACCAACTGGAACGTTCTAACCAGAGTGTTGAAGACGGAAGCTCAGGACGAGGTATGAATTTTTTTTGTTAAAACGGTACCTAGTAAACTGACGAAGGTGGTGTGTTCAGCCTTGACTCACCGAATTTTTACGTACCAAATTGCATAAACGGGAGAACCTATTGCCATATACCAGGCACAATATTGTCATTCAAAAATAAGTCCGATAAGTCATTTGATGCGAGCCAGCCTTCTTGATTCAGAAGCGGGTTGCACGACTCCCAGACCACCAAAAGGATAAAGACTAAAGAGTAATTTGAATTTTATGAATCCCAGGTGCTAACCGAAACTGAACGCGCCTACCGCCTGACCCGTGAGGAACGTCTCCGTTGGCGCGAGCTGATCACCCACGAGAGCACTCTGCGCAGAGAACTCGCCAGAGCTTCATCCAGAGACGAGTTCTCAAAAGTGGCGCACGATCACCGCTTCGCACCACTGTACTCACCACACAAGTGGGAAGTGATCATTCGTATATTGGCACCACCAGCAGACAGACCCAAGGTATGGAGCACTTTTAGCAAAATGAATTGGTTGATTTATTTACCGTTGAAATGTTTAAAGGGTAGAAGGGTTTATTTTTGGGACTAAATTGTCACTGTAGAGTCTTCATATACTCAAATACTCAAACTAATCATTTATATTGCCACAAAAGTAAGCTTTTATAATAGGACAACGGTTTAAGGACTGGCAGCTTTATGTAATTTTTAATAGCGTAAGTCGTATAGAAATCAAGGGTTCGATTCCCACCGATTCGAAGCCAATAGCTATTTTACTCATAAAAAGATTCTTCGTGTGTTTTTTTTAACTATTTGCTCGTCACCAGAACCGTTATCGCAAGAAGACCGAATGGGAGTCACGATCTCGTCGCAGCTCGTTACCAACTCTGTACGAGTATGACAGTGACGTCAACTCACTAAGAGATCCGCAAAGGTCACGCAGATCATCATACCGCAGCGACCATGTCGACATGAGGTGTGTATTATATACAGGTTATGGGCCCAGTAGATATTAAAACCGTCATAAATTAATAATTCCAATATTATTTGATTATCTTTTTTAAGCAAAATTGACTTAACCTTTTGAAGGTAAAATAATAAAATATGCAGGATTGTTATTGATTTAACCTAATTTTAGTTATTGTGTTTGCCTATTTAAAAAAATGCGTGATTAAAATTAATTTGACAAATTATCCAGATCCATGTCAGAGATGATGGTGGACTACGCACGTGAACAGGCGGACACTCATTCGGAGGTGTCAGGAGGTACCCAGCTCGGGAGGTACTACGATGACGAAAGTGACTCTGAACATCCATTCCACCAGAGCCAGTAAGTTTTCTCAGTCAGATTTTATTCGATTATATGTCCGGATAATTTAATTTCTACGTAGTAGAAGTCGAGTAGATTTTACATTTCTAAAATTAAAAAAAAACATTATCAGATCCTGGGGCCGTCATTCCCTGAATCGTTCCGTGAGTCAGCCGTCTCTAGCTCGTTCGGCGACAGAAGTCGTGGAGCAGTGGACTGCTCCGGATGGTGACGTCACACCGACGCCAGGTCGAAGAATTATGGGTAAGGAATTTGGGTGTCACGTGGTTTTTTTTTTCGCTATTCTAGAACCACGCAATGGTCTACGCAAGTCACACTTTGTTGCCGGTGATGAAGACCGGTAAAATATCACAACCTCTCAGAATATATATTTAAAGTGCTTTATGGCTATTTTGTTTGGTAACAGAGGTATACAGACCTCTTACTCTCAACTCAACTCAACCTCTTTCTTTCCCATTCCACTTCCAACCCCCTACATACCCCCTCTTAAAAGGTCGGTAATATAACTGTGACTCTATTTGTGTTAGAGGTGTTTACAGGCGGCGCTAGTCGCCTATCACGAGGTAACTTGCCAGCAATCGTTTTCTCCCCATTCCATTAAAAAGTTCCGCAATACAGGCGCTCACATACAGCGCCACCTAGGTTCCAAACTAAGCAATAGTTTGGAAACTTGATGGCGTTGTGTGTTGACACCTTTCGATTGCTAAGCATTCATTATGATTAACTATTTCATTACCTTTCAGGTCCACAAGGATTGACTACATTCACCTCATCAGAAGTGCGCACCTTCCAAGCGACCAGGGAGTGGAGGGAATAGAGTTTCCACGAGAGTCAAAAACTAAGTCACTGGAGGAATAACATAGATGGCGCTGTATTAAAATTTATCAAAAACCATTATTGCCATTATATGATTACATTGTTTGACAGAAAATGATATGAAATTTATACTGCTCAAAGCATACTTTCACTGCCTTATAAAATTTCGGACTATTTTATTTATAATGTACTGTTAACATTCCGTCCATTTGTGACTAATATATTTTTGTGTGACATAATAATTGTAATAGAATTGATTTTTCTATAAATTAAATACATTATTTAAAGTTATTTAAAGCCAAAAGGCTCGTATTAGATTTTTGTGATTTTTGACATCTGTCATTATTGCTGACAGTTAATAAAGAGCCACATTTGTTTTTTGTCTATGTCAATTTCAACATAGACATAAAATCAAACCATTATTTTAAAGTTATTTTTATTATACGTCATAATTAAATATATATTTTAAAAAACCTAACATCGTGCCAAATTCTAATGCTTTTTAAATTCAGGACCAATCAATCCATAAAAAAATATTGTCTATATTATAATGATAACATAATTTTTTTTCACTGAATTCTTCCTCATGTACCTACTAATATTAGGTGTAAATATTTACTTTAAGTTAAAGGATGGCTAAAAACCTAGCAATTGAGGCAAGACAGTGGACCACATTGATTTTAGAAACTTGTGATAGCTTTTTTGGTTTTTTTTTTCACTAACAAACATAGTCGTTTTTCTTATTCTGTCGTGCGTCGTTATTATCTTTACCCCTATTAGTGACTTGACGTGTGAGCAGCGTTTTGTTATTATTCTTCCTCATTAACTTTAAAAACATTATGTTAAAGTGTGTGTTCCTTATTTTGGCTAATTAATATTTTCAATACATTCTTGCCTTCATTGCTATGTGAGTGTGGGATACTTAGGGGCAATAGGACAGTGCAAATTGTGCTCAATATATCGGTTGTAATTTTTTTATACGAAAATATAATAAGTATTTTTAACAATTATAAAATAGGAATGATAGAAGTTAACTAAGAACTTAATATTAAGATATTATTTCTTTCTTTCTCTTCTTTTGGAGATATTTTCGGAGATTTATTATTATATAACAATAATGAGAAATATAACTAAATATAATATAATTGACTAAATATTCACTCTTTGAATGATTTTATAGTCATTGTAATATTGTATGATAAGATATTTTTCGCTTTTTATCTTCAAAATTAAGGTGCTAATTTAAAAAATATCTAATGTTTTTTTTTAATATTGAACTTTATGTTTAAATGTAGATCTTTATTTACATTTTGTGATTTGATTGTACTTTGATAATAAATATACCTTACGTTTAACATTCAAACATGTGATTTCTTAGTATCCTGGTGATCTTGGGTTCGGTACCGGACTCGAACCAACGATTTCTCGGCATTCTTTTCGGAAGATAAATAAAAAAAAATCGTAATAGTCTTCTGGAAGGGGGGAGGGGTGTGGCCTAGCGTTAAATGCGTTAAACGGTTTGCAAGTCGCATAAGAAGTTTTACTTCAATAAAATGATTATAATTATATGAGTTTTCTGGGACTAATGAGGAAACTGTATCAAACCAACTGATTAAATATACACAAAAATTGGAAATAACATTTATGTAAATTTCAATAAAATTATTTATTCTGAATATTTTGAAATAAGAATAATAATGATATTGATTAAAAAGAAAATTGCAATTACAATGTTAAAATTAATAAATTCGATGATCGTTAAGTACATAAATATGTATATAATTCTATAACTAAATTTGTCGAAAATTGTCGTCTAGGAACTGAATCAAGCATTTTACTATTGTTAAATAAAATCCCTTAAAGGCTAAGTTCAATAACACGGAATACGAATATTATTTGATTTCAAAGGTTGTACACACTAGGTTGTGAAAGTATTTTGGTCTCATTTATAAATAGAGACTAGGTAGACATCATGTCAAATGATAAGTGATAACACCCTAACAGAAAATACAAAAGAACCAATAGTTTATACATTACATAATTTAATCTTTACTATAAGTTATAGAAGATTTGTTGAGTATTTCACAAAAATAAAAAAAAATGACTGTAGTAATCTGAAATAAATTGAGTATTTTTGATGATTAATAAAATATTACTAGCGTGTACAACAAGAATAATGCAACACGAAACAAAGCATTATACATATCAAATAACAAAATGGACGAAGATTATCTAGACAAGAAATAAATATATTACAATAGTGACGACAGATAAAATATAGTTAACAATATCTACATTAAAAATGACGATTTACAAGACAATCAAAATTCATACTACGATATCACATATATTACAAGTCATAAACATATCACTATCAAGCTCATTACGAATAAAAAACTATTTGTACAACTATAAGTGAAATTAACAGAACAGATATTTATTATTTACATACAACAATTAATTATTATTAGCAGTATAATGTGAGTTAATACGTTATCAAACAAATGTTTCTAAGATATGAAGTATCAACAGGTCCCACTTGTCAATATTTTGGCATATCTGTGATCTTTTGGCATTCCTTCTGCAACTTCACCGTCAATTCTAATCTTAACCAGTTCAAATATATTGTTAGTACCATTATCGTTATTAATATTGTCCTTCTTCTTTCTAAATATATATTAGTTAATATCGAACCGTCTACATCTAAATTGTGAATGATTAATCATGAACACCACTTATTATCATAAATATATTTTTTGTCAACTTTATATTTGACTGATTGATCCAAGCGATTGGCGTCTTCTTGTCACTTGTTTCCAGAATCTTTTCTCGAAATGTTTCTCCTGTAAGTAATATTAAATTATTTGCGGGATTCAATACTTTTGTGTTGGTGAAAAAGAATAGGGTTAGCGTGAAAAACTTTTAAGTGCGAAAAGATAAACTTGATGTGAATAAAATAATCCTGCACTCAGAAAATAGTGTTTATAATATTGTTCTACGTTTTCAAATTAATCTCTATTTGTGTTAGAGGTGTTTACAGGCGGCGCTAGTCGCCTATCACGAGGTAACTTGCCAGCAATCGTTTTCTCCCCATTCCATTAAAAAGTTCCGCAATACAGGCGCTCACATACAGCGCCACCTAGGTTCCAAACTAAGCAATAGTTTGGAAACTTGATGGCGTTGTGTGTTGACACCTTTCGATTGCTAAGCATTCATTATGATTAACTATTTCATTACCTTTCAGGTCCACAAGGATTGACTACATTCACCTCATCAGAAGTGCGCACCTTCCAAGCGACCAGGGAGTGGAGGGAATAGAGTTTCCACGAGAGTCAAAAACTAAGTCACTGGAGGAATAACATAGATGGCGCTGTATTAAAATTTATCAAAAACCATTATTGCCATTATATGATTACATTGTTTGACAGAAAATGATATGAAATTTATACTGCTCAAAGCATACTTTCACTGCCTTATAAAATTTCGGACTATTTTATTTATAATGTACTGTTAACATTCCGTCCATTTGTGACTAATATATTTTTGTGTGACATAATAATTGTAATAGAATTGATTTTTCTATAAATTAAATACATTATTTAAAGTTATTTAAAGCCAAAAGGCTCGTATTAGATTTTTGTGATTTTTGACATCTGTCATTATTGCTGACAGTTAATAAAGAGCCACATTTGTTTTTTGTCTATGTCAATTTCAACATAGACATAAAATCAAACCATTATTTTAAAGTTATTTTTATTATACGTCATAATTAAATATATATTTTAAAAAACCTAACATCGTGCCAAATTCTAATGCTTTTTAAATTCAGGACCAATCAATCCATAAAAAAATATTGTCTATATTATAATGATAACATAATTTTTTTTCACTGAATTCTTCCTCATGTACCTACTAATATTAGGTGTAAATATTTACTTTAAGTTAAAGGATGGCTAAAAACCTAGCAATTGAGGCAAGACAGTGGACCACATTGATTTTAGAAACTTGTGATAGCTTTTTTGGTTTTTTTTTTCACTAACAAACATAGTCGTTTTTCTTATTCTGTCGTGCGTCGTTATTATCTTTACCCCTATTAGTGACTTGACGTGTGAGCAGCGTTTTGTTATTATTCTTCCTCATTAACTTTAAAAACATTATGTTAAAGTGTGTGTTCCTTATTTTGGCTAATTAATATTTTCAATACATTCTTGCCTTCATTGCTATGTGAGTGTGGGATACTTAGGGGCAATAGGACAGTGCAAATTGTGCTCAATATATCGGTTGTAATTTTTTTATACGAAAATATAATAAGTATTTTTAACAATTATAAAATAGGAATGATAGAAGTTAACTAAGAACTTAATATTAAGATATTATTTCTTTCTTTCTCTTCTTTTGGAGATATTTTCGGAGATTTATTATTATATAACAATAATGAGAAATATAACTAAATATAATATAATTGACTAAATATTCACTCTTTGAATGATTTTATAGTCATTGTAATATTGTATGATAAGATATTTTTCGCTTTTTATCTTCAAAATTAAGGTGCTAATTTAAAAAATATCTAATGTTTTTTTTTAATATTGAACTTTATGTTTAAATGTAGATCTTTATTTACATTTTGTGATTTGATTGTACTTTGATAATAAATATACCTTACGTTTAACATTCAAACATGTGATTTCTTAGTATCCTGGTGATCTTGGGTTCGGTACCGGACTCGAACCAACGATTTCTCGGCATTCTTTTCGGAAGATAAATAAAAAAAAATCGTAATAGTCTTCTGGAAGGGGGGAGGGGTGTGGCCTAGCGTTAAATGCGTTAAACGGTTTGCAAGTCGCATAAGAAGTTTTACTTCAATAAAATGATTATAATTATATGAGTTTTCTGGGACTAATGAGGAAACTGTATCAAACCAACTGATTAAATATACACAAAAATTGGAAATAACATTTATGTAAATTTCAATAAAATTATTTATTCTGAATATTTTGAAATAAGAATAATAATGATATTGATTAAAAAGAAAATTGCAATTACAATGTTAAAATTAATAAATTCGATGATCGTTAAGTACATAAATATGTATATAATTCTATAACTAAATTTGTCGAAAATTGTCGTCTAGGAACTGAATCAAGCATTTTACTATTGTTAAATAAAATCCCTTAAAGGCTAAGTTCAATAACACGGAATACGAATATTATTTGATTTCAAAGGTTGTACACACTAGGTTGTGAAAGTATTTTGGTCTCATTTATAAATAGAGACTAGGTAGACATCATGTCAAATGATAAGTGATAACACCCTAACAGAAAATACAAAAGAACCAATAGTTTATACATTACATAATTTAATCTTTACTATAAGTTATAGAAGATTTGTTGAGTATTTCACAAAAATAAAAAAAAATGACTGTAGTAATCTGAAATAAATTGAGTATTTTTGATGATTAATAAAATATTACTAGCGTGTACAACAAGAATAATGCAACACGAAACAAAGCATTATACATATCAAATAACAAAATGGACGAAGATTATCTAGACAAGAAATAAATATATTACAATAGTGACGACAGATAAAATATAGTTAACAATATCTACATTAAAAATGACGATTTACAAGACAATCAAAATTCATACTACGATATCACATATATTACAAGTCATAAACATATCACTATCAAGCTCATTACGAATAAAAAACTATTTGTACAACTATAAGTGAAATTAACAGAACAGATATTTATTATTTACATACAACAATTAATTATTATTAGCAGTATAATGTGAGTTAATACGTTATCAAACAAATGTTTCTAAGATATGAAGTATCAACAGGTCCCACTTGTCAATATTTTGGCATATCTGTGATCTTTTGGCATTCCTTCTGCAACTTCACCGTCAATTCTAATCTTAACCAGTTCAAATATATTGTTAGTACCATTATCGTTATTAATATTGTCCTTCTTCTTTCTAAATATATATTAGTTAATATCGAACCGTCTACATCTAAATTGTGAATGATTAATCATGAACACCACTTATTATCATAAATATATTTTTTGTCAACTTTATATTTGACTGATTGATCCAAGCGATTGGCGTCTTCTTGTCACTTGTTTCCAGAATCTTTTCTCGAAATGTTTCTCCTGTAAGTAATATTAAATTATTTGCGGGATTCAATACTTTTGTGTTGGTGAAAAAGAATAGGGTTAGCGTGAAAAACTTTTAAGTGCGAAAAGATAAACTTGATGTGAATAAAATAATCCTGCACTCAGAAAATAGTGTTTATAATATTGTTCTACGTTTTCAAATTAATCTCTATTTGTGTTAGAGGTGTTTACAGGCGGCGCTAGTCGCCTATCACGAGGTAACTTGCCAGCAATCGTTTTCTCCCCATTCCATTAAAAAGTTCCGCAATACAGGCGCTCACATACAGCGCCACCTAGGTTCCAAACTAAGCAATAGTTTGGAAACTTGATGGCGTTGTGTGTTGACACCTTTCGATTGCTAAGCATTCATTATGATTAACTATTTCATTACCTTTCAGGTCCACAAGGATTGACTACATTCACCTCATCAGAAGTGCGCACCTTCCAAGCGACCAGGGAGTGGAGGGAATAGAGTTTCCACGAGAGTCAAAAACTAAGTCACTGGAGGAATAACATAGATGGCGCTGTATTAAAATTTATCAAAAACCATTATTGCCATTATATGATTACATTGTTTGACAGAAAATGATATGAAATTTATACTGCTCAAAGCATACTTTCACTGCCTTATAAAATTTCGGACTATTTTATTTATAATGTACTGTTAACATTCCGTCCATTTGTGACTAATATATTTTTGTGTGACATAATAATTGTAATAGAATTGATTTTTCTATAAATTAAATACATTATTTAAAGTTATTTAAAGCCAAAAGGCTCGTATTAGATTTTTGTGATTTTTGACATCTGTCATTATTGCTGACAGTTAATAAAGAGCCACATTTGTTTTTTGTCTATGTCAATTTCAACATAGACATAAAATCAAACCATTATTTTAAAGTTATTTTTATTATACGTCATAATTAAATATATATTTTAAAAAACCTAACATCGTGCCAAATTCTAATGCTTTTTAAATTCAGGACCAATCAATCCATAAAAAAATATTGTCTATATTATAATGATAACATAATTTTTTTTCACTGAATTCTTCCTCATGTACCTACTAATATTAGGTGTAAATATTTACTTTAAGTTAAAGGATGGCTAAAAACCTAGCAATTGAGGCAAGACAGTGGACCACATTGATTTTAGAAACTTGTGATAGCTTTTTTGGTTTTTTTTTTCACTAACAAACATAGTCGTTTTTCTTATTCTGTCGTGCGTCGTTATTATCTTTACCCCTATTAGTGACTTGACGTGTGAGCAGCGTTTTGTTATTATTCTTCCTCATTAACTTTAAAAACATTATGTTAAAGTGTGTGTTCCTTATTTTGGCTAATTAATATTTTCAATACATTCTTGCCTTCATTGCTATGTGAGTGTGGGATACTTAGGGGCAATAGGACAGTGCAAATTGTGCTCAATATATCGGTTGTAATTTTTTTATACGAAAATATAATAAGTATTTTTAACAATTATAAAATAGGAATGACAGAAGTTAACTAAGAACTTAATATTAAGATATTATTTCTTTCTTTCTCTTCTTTTGGAGATATTTTCGGAGATTTATTATTATATAACAATAATGAGAAATATAACTAAATATAATATAATTGACTAAATATTCACTCTTTGAATGATTTTATAGTCATTGTAATATTGTATGATAAGATATTTTTCGCTTTTTATCTTCAAAATTAAGGTGCTAAATTAAAAAATATCTAATGTTTTTTTTTTAATATTGGACTTTATGTTTAAATGTAGATCTTTATTTACATTTTGTGATTTGATTGTACTTTGATAATAAATATACCTTACGTTTAACATTCAAACATGTGATTTCTTAGTATCCTGGTGATCTTGTGTTCGGTACCGGACTCGAACCAACGATTTCTCGGAATTCTTTTCGGAAGATAAATAAAAAAAAATCGTAATAGTCTTCTGGAAGGGTTTGCAAGTCGCATAAGAAGTTTTACTTCAATAAAATGATTATAATTATATGAGTTTTCTGGGACTAATGAGGAAACTGTATCAAACCAACTGATTAAATATACACAAAAATTGGAAATAACATTTATGTAAATTTCAATAAAATTATTTATTCTGAATATTTTGAAATAAGAATAATAATGATATTGATTAAAAAGAAAATTGCAATTACAATGTTAAAATTAATAAATTCGATGACCGTTAAGTACATAAATATGTATATAATTCTATAACTAAATTTGTCGAAAATTGTCGTCTAGGAACTAAATCAAGCATTTTACTATTGTGAAATAAAATCCCTTAAAGGCTAAGTTCAATAACACGGAATACGAATATTATTTGATTTCAAAGGTTGTACACACTAGGTTGTGAAAGTATTTTGGTCTCATTTATAAATAGAGACTAGGTAGACATCATGTCAAACGATAAGGCCCTAACAGAAAATGCAAAAGAACCAATAGTTTATACATTACATATATATATTACATATTTTAATCTTTACTATAAGTTATAGAAGATTTGTTGAGTATTTCACAAAAATATAAAAAAATGACTGTAGTAATCTGAAATAAATTGAGTATTTTTGATGAATAGTAAAATATTACTAGCGTGTACAACAAGAATAATGCAACACGAAACAAAGCATTATACATATCAAATAACAAAATGGACGAAGATTATCTAGACAAGAAATAAATATATTACAATAGTGACGACAGATAAAATATAGTTAACAATATCTACATTAAAAATGACGATTTACAAGACAATCAAAATTCATACTACGATATCACATATATTACAAGTCATAAACATATCACTATCAAGCTCATTACGAATAAAAAACTATTTGTACAACTATAAGTGAAATTAACAGAACAGGTATTTATTATTTACATACAACAATTAATTATTATTAGCAGTATAATGTGAGTTAATACGTTATCAAACAAATGTTTCTAAGATATGAAGTATCAACAGGTCCCACTTGTCAATATTTTGGCATATCTGTGATCTTTTGGCATTCCTTCTGCAACTTCACCGTCAATTCTAATCTTAACCAGTTCAAATATATTGTTAGTACCATTATCGTTATTAATATTGTCCTTCTTCTTTCTAAATATATATTAGTTAATATCGAACCGTCTACATCTAAATTGTGAATGATTAATCATGAACACCACTTATTATCATAAATATATTTTTTGTCAACTTTATATTTGACTGATTGATCCAAGCGATTGGCGTCTTCTTGTCACTTGTTTCCAGAATCTTTTCTCGAAATGTTTCTCCTGTAAGTAATATTAAATTATTTGCGGGATTCAATACTTTTGTGTTGGTGAAAAAGAATAGGGTTAGCGTGAAAAACTTTTAAGTGCGAAAAGATAAACTTGATGTGAATAAAATAATCCTGCACTCAGAAAATAGTGTTTATAATATTGTTCTACGTTTTCAAATTAATCTATGTGTGGTAAAAGTTAAATAACTATGTGTAATATTTATATTATTTGGCACGGTATATTCGCAATACAAATCTAGAATTGAGAGATTTATTGAGCATCAACAAAAATGAAGACGGATACCAAAAGAATGAAGGATAGGATCAGCAAAGCTGCAGGATGAAGAATGAAAAGCATAATGATGTTTTATTAAAAATATATTTTCGAGAACACCTCGTTCCAATCAAAATGGACAGATCAGTTCAACAGACAACAAAAAACAAACTTAGCGTAATCTCAAAGCTGGATTTAAACTTTATAATTTTTTTTTAAAGTGTATGCAAATAGCAAATTGACATGAGCTTAGTGCCAAGACAATTACAATAATATAACAATACAAAACGACAGTAGTAATCTCACGACACAGCGATAGATTAAAAACATTTAAAATTTTCACTAGATTTTTTTAATCCTTTTAATTACTAATTTAACAATATATTTTCCAAATCCTAAATTATTATTTTTATATAGAAAGGCAATTTCATTGGCCATTACGAATAAAACATTGATAGACTCGTCATAAGCAATACGATTATTCATTTCATTATTATAATTATTTAGTTTTTTCAATCCCATACAAGAGTTTTCTACGTTCTAACTTGTTTATCATTACATTCTGGCTATAACATATGAGTTCGTATGACTTTTAGATTTCCTAGATCTCTATATTATTAAATATTATCGTTGGGGCTAAACAGAGGATCGAATTTTGCTATTTTCTTTCCAGTTTTCACTATACCTACAGTGTTACGACTCCAAATTGTTTAGTTACCAATGCACAGGAAGTTTCTTCATCGAGATCAATTATTTAACATTTAAAATTAACAATAAAATTAATAATAAAATTAATTGTAAACTTTGGTGTACAAATATTCACTTAATAATAATAGTAAAGAAACGTTAGTTAGTAAGGAAAGAGTCAATAAGCATAGAAATGAAATGAATGAAAAAACTTCCCACAAACGTTTAAATCCAGCTGATTGGCACAGATAAGCTGGCGGTGCGGTGCTCATACATAGCCATTGACAAAGCATATCTTGTAATAGCCGTTGTTGCTCACGCTCGTACGGCGAGGAGAGAATGGCCGAGCCGCTGCCACGACAAACGGCTCACGCCTTGGGCTATCGGAAGATGCCCGGCGGCGAAGAAAACCCATTCTGTTGATAAATATTTTAATATTACAAAATAAGTTTTACTCAGTCTCGGTGGCGCAGTGGTCGAGCACACGGCTTCTGATCCAGAGATCCGGGTTCGATTCCTGACACTGGTTCACAACAATGACTTTTCGACATTGTTTTCGGAAGTTATGTGTGATAAATATCGACGACTGAAAACTTTGTGCCCGGTATGGCAATAGGTGCGCCACCTATTCTATTTGGGACGTAAACATAACGGCGAGACACCTTCGGGTAAAAAAAGGCGTGAAATTATATAATGTTATGTATACAAGTTTTTAATTCGACTAATGTATGTATATCTAAAATTGTCCATAAAGTATGGGACCTTGAGTAGTACCTTGTGGGAGCCCTGTGTTATTTTCAATGTTCTTCAAGAATCAAATGACTAAGAGCCATAGCAAGAATTTAACAGTGATTTTTAAGATTCTATTTAAAGACTATTTAATTTTATTAAAAGGTTTTTTTTTACATCTTCCCGTTCTGGCATAGAGAGCGCGTCCGCGAACGCATCGTCTGAACTTCCGCTCGTGCCAGTTGCTCCATCTCCATAAGTTTCTCGTTTTCTGGAACTGAACAATAAAAACTGGTTAGTTTATATACGATTTTTTCGAGTATTTATCTGACACAGCTTTTGCTTCTTTGTCTTAATCGTAAAAGTAATCAGAACCACATTATTTTCAAAAATATATTTATTGCGAGAAATTTAATTTTAAACGCAATTTCTAGTGGCGTCGTTAAAATCTCGTCCGTTTTTACATATTTTGTTGATTTTATGTCATTCAGTGACGCTCGGACGAACATGATGCAATATCCTGGTTCATGAAAAGATCGTGCTAATACAACATTGAACATATATAGTTATTTTTTTATGGGATAGGAGGGCAAACGAACAGCCTTGTCACCTGATGTTAAGTGACCAACGCCGCCCATGGACACCTGCAACACATATAGTGTTACAGTTGAGTTGTCGACCTTTAAGGTAGTTGGATAGGAAGGGATGGGGAAGGGGGGTGGTCCTCCGGGTACCTCTCTCACCGAACGAAACGCGGCATGTGCCACTTTACGTCGATCTTCTGAAAGGTGGTGGTTTTTCCGGAGCCGGCCCATTCGTGCAGCGAACTGTTTGGCTCTACCACACCTAAACCAGCACTCCGAAATAGTGTTTTAGTCTTACCCTTCCAGGCATATACAGAACTGCGCGAAGTAGTATGCGGGACGGTGCGGCGCGGGTTGGTGCGGCACAGCGCCACTGCGTCTGCGCTCGCCACGCGCCGCAGGAGCGAGCGCTGGCACGCCGCGCGAAACGACCAGGGGTCGGACCCGCCACCCTGCCATGGACGTACACCACACAAGTTTTAAAGTCGGTTCTTAAAAGGGAAACGCGTCTAGGGTATGGTGTGATTGATGACAGGAACTACTACCGGCCTATATATTTCATTCACAATTTTGTCAATCCTAGATATTACACGAAACTTTCAAAAATCCACTAATTATGCCTTGGGATTTCAAGTCCAGGATTTTTGATCCTGATGCTGAGTGCTGAATTATTAAAAAACACGTGACGAGAAGACAATGGCGATTTCATCTATACATATAATAAAATTGTAGAAAAGTCAAAACTGTACATTGAATATTTTTTAAAAAGAATACTTGGTGTGTGATCTGCAATCGATACCGAAGCCAAAAATATACTTTTTAGAATTTTTGTCTGTTTGTCTGTTTGTCTGTTTGTCTGTATGTATGTCCGGGATAAACTCAAAAAGTACTGCATGGATTTACTTCAAATTTGGCACGAAAATTATTAAGAAGTCGGGTCAACATATAGGCTACATATTATCACGCTATCACCTACGAGGCAGCGTGTAGCAACGTGTAATCTAACGACGCATATTTGTATGTTGTTATGGTGTTATTATGTTAATAACCATGCTTTAATCTATACATATAATAATAATAATAATATAATATAAGTTAGCTTCACATTTTAATTAACTTATGCCGTTAAACATAACATACAATTTTAAAACAGTGCCATCTATGAGATTTACAAAACAGAAAACATTAAGTTGAATTACACGTGTAAGCACTTTTTGGTTTTAGATATAAATAAATCTTTGAGATTTTAAAAACATCAAGTCGAATTACATGTTTAAACACTTTTTGAATATAAATAATTGAAATTTCATCATGCGCTTGCGGTCAATAGATGTTTTTAAGAGTCATAGATGGAGTTGTGCATTTTCTTCTTTAAAATTGTATCGTTAATTCTTTTCAGAGATGAGCAAGACAATTAAAAAAATGTATTTGTATATGCTAAAAACTGTTAATATTTTTGTTCGGTATTTATTGGTGTAATGATTGCTTCGTAATTTTATAATTTTACACCATTAAAAAAAAATGTTTCCTATTCGCTAACTAGATGGCGTTGGCGTCGAATTAGATCGCGCTATAATTTCGTTCACCAAAAGTGATGTTATGAGTACGGATGTCGCCGCGACAACTCATAGAAACTGGGGTTACCTGCGTTGCTATAAGTTATCGTGTGCTTAGTCGAATTTAACGTGAAAACTGAAAATACTTTCCTGAAATATAATTAAAAAAAAAAATATTTACTTAAATAAACTTCATTCGGAATCGGACTACTGCTTACTGCTTAGCTATCATTATCTGTGTGTAAATTCTCAGCGTGTAAATTATTTTCTGTTATTTTTCAAACTTAAAATAATCAAAATGCCTAGAAAACGGTCTAATCTATCCCAATCCTCAAACGATAGTCGAAGGAAAAGGTTAGCTCGATCTCTTGAAACCACCATTGAGCGTGAGGCAAGGATAGCTACTCTTCGAGAACACAATGCGGAAATTCGAGATGGAGAAAGTAGTACGTCGCGCCAGTCCCGATTAGATACTATGCGCACTCAAAATGCATCGTTGCGGTCTCTGGAAAGTATAGAAGCATACGAAATGCGGCTATTAAATGATCGGAAGCGCCATGCTGAGTCTCGCGCGTCAGAGACATACACGCAACAAGAGACAAGACTGAGTTTGCAGCGCAGCCGCACTTATGCCGCTCGATCGTGCGAGAGTGCTGAAATTCGAGAAGCTCGATTGGAAAGCGACCGGGAGCGTCACGCTGAGTCTCGCGCGTCAGAGACGTACACGCAGCTAGAGACGAGGTTGAGTTCCCAGCGCTCTCGCACAGATGCAGCTCGATTTTGTGAGAGTGTCGAAGCGCGAGAAGCTCGACTGGAAAGCGACCGGGAGCGCCACGCTGAGTCTCGCGCGTCAGAGACGTACACGCAGCTAGAGACGAGGTTGAGTTCCCAGCGCTCTCGCACAGATGCAGCTCGATTTTGTGAGAGTGTCGAAGCGCGAAAAGCTCGACTGGAAAGCGACCGGGAGCGCCACGCTGAGTCTCGCGCGTCAGAGACGTACACGCAGCAAGAGACGAGGTTGAGTTCCCAGCGCTCTCGCACAGATGCAGCTCGATTTTGTGAGAGTGTCGAAGCGCGAGAAGCTCGACTGGAAAGCGACCGGGAGCGCCACGCTGAGTCTCGCGCGTCAGAGACGTACACGCAGCAAGAGACGAGGTTGAGTTCCCAGCGCTCTCGCTCAGATGCCGCTCGATTTTATGAGAGTGTCGAAGCGCGAGAAGCGCGACTGGAAAGCGACCGGGAGCGCCACGCCGAGTCTCGCGCGTCAGAGACATACACGCAGCGAGAGACGAGGTTGAATTCGCAGCGGAGTCGCACTTCTCTTTCTCGGTCGATCGAAGATCATGAAGAGCGGATGACCCGGTTAAGAAGAGATCGTTCTCAGCATGCCCTTTCACGGTCGTTAGAGAACGATGAGCAGCGTGAAGAACGTCGTGCAGCTGCTCGGCAGCGGTACCACGACGTGTGTGGCGATACGTCTGCTCATCTATCGCTAGAACGGGATAGAATTCAAGAGTTTCGAGGATCTTGGTCGGGTGAACAGCGTGCGGCACAACTAGAACTAGATCGTCTGCGGCGTAGCATGAATCAACTTTCAACATCTGACGATGAATCCATGGTTTACGATATCGAAGAGCAATCGTGGCTAAATAAAGAGGGAAGTGGATTTATGTACAATGTTGCGATTAACTACGCCGCACACGGAGATATTGGTGTCTTAGAAGAAGTGTGTGCCCACTGTCAAGCCCGCAAATGGAAAGGAGAGCCCAATGGGATGTGTTGTGCATCTGGTAAGGTACGCTTGGAGTCTATGCAAGACCCACCAGATCTGTTAAGAATCTTACTAAATGGCGAACATCCGAAGTCCAGCCATTTTTTGAAAAACATCCGAGCTTATAACAGCGCCTTCCAGATGACTTCGTTTGGTGCAAATCAAATCGTTGAAGCAGGTTTCATGCCGACATTCAAGGTCCAGGGGCAAGTTTACCATCAAATCGGTTCGCTGCTACCTACAGACATTCCAAAATTTTTGCAAATTTATTTTGTAAGTGATTTTGAAGAACAAGCAAACCTACGAAGTAGACACATCCCCAATTTGGACCCTGTTCTGGTCAGAGGATTGCAAAGTATGTTGCATAACGTTAATCCGCACATTGGCAACTTCAAAGCCGCTCTGGCGTCGGTGCCTGAGAACGAGCGCAACCGCTTTAAGTTTGTCATCAGTGCAGATAGAAAGCCGATTGCAGCCCATCCGGGACGATATAATGCGCCAACGACGAATGAGGTCGCCGTTCTCTTAGTCGATCAGGAGTGTGATAAAAGAGATATCGTCTTACGCACGCACGATGACCGGCTTCAAAGGATCAGCGAAACTCACCGCGCTACCATTTCGCCCACTATAATGTAGACCCCCAGACAGGCTCCCCAAATTATAACAAAAAAACGTCCGCCATGCAGTTCTACAGCTTCTTGATCCAGCTGAGGGTGAACAATGGCTCTTATCTCCACCATCATCGTACACTCTTTAGTCAGTTTCTGGTGGACATGTATGCCAAAATTGAGACAGAGCGTTTGGTATTTATAAGGTCCAATCAAAGAAAGCTGAGAGCTGAGAACTACGTCCATCTCAGAGATGCCATGCAGAATGATGCCAATGCTCAAGATGTAGGAAGGATGGTCATTCTCCCCTCCACCTTCACAGGAGGTCCGCGGTACATGCACGAGAGGACCCAAGATGCATTTTGCTATGTGCGAAAGTTTGGTCGCCCGGACCTCTTTATTACTATCACTACCAACCCAAAGTGGCCTGAAATAACAGCTCAACTCCTTGCAGGACAGGTTTCGTACGACAGGCACGACTTGATCTCTCGCGTATTCCACCTGAAGTTGAAATGCCTTATGGATCTTCTAACAAAGGCAAAAGTGTTTGGTACAGTCCGATGTCATATGTACTCCGTGGAATGGCAAAAACGCGGCTTGCCACACGCGCATCTGCTTTTGTGGTTGGAAGAAAAGATCAGGCCTATCCAGATTGATCAAGTCATAAGTGCAGAGCTTCCGGACCCTGACGTTGATCCTGTTCTGCATCAAATTGTTAAAAGTCACATGGTGCATGGCCCCTGTGGCACGTTAAATCCAAGTTCCCCTTGTATGAAAGACGGACGTTGTACAAAAAGATTCCCAAAAAAATTTACCAACGAAACCATTACTGGTGAGGATGGATATCCCTCATACCGGCGCCGATCACCAGCAGAGGGCGGGCATTCCACTGAGCTGAGCGTGCGTGGCCAGGCGCGACCGGTCGATAACCGATGGATTGTTCCTTACTCACCAGTACTGTCCAGGACCTTCCAGACGCACATCAACGTCGAGTCGTGCACCAGCGTCGGGTCGATCAAATATATCTGCAAATACGTGAACAAAGGTAGCGATCAGGCGACGTTTGCTTTACAGAACACTGACAGAGACGAGGTGACCAAGTATCAGTCCGGTCGCTACATCAGCACGTCTGAAGCAGTTTGGCGGATACTGGCGTTCTCTATACATGACAGGCATCCTGCCGTCATGCATTTAGACGTCCACCTAGAAAACGGTCAGCGCATATATTTTGATCCCAACAACGTTGCTGAGCGCTTAGAAAATCCGCGCCAAACAACTCTCTTGGCATTTTTCAGGCTCTGCGAAATCGACCAGTTTGCGAGGTTCCTTACGTATGACGAGGTGCCTTCATATTACACGTACGACAAGCAAAGGGGAATATTTAACCGACGTCGAAGAGGAGGTGCTGTCGAAGGTTTTCCGGGAATTTTCAAGGACACCGTATTGGGTAGAGTTTATACCGTGCACCCGAATAATGGCGAATGCTATTTTCTGCGGTTATTACTTCACACGATCCGAGGCCCAACGTCTTTTGCCTTTCTGAGAACATTTGATGGCGTGGAGTATCCCACTTACCGCGCAGCCTGTGTAGCACGTCACCTTCTCGACGGTGACCAAAACTGGGATGACACCCTCGCGGAGGCGAGCGTCAGTAACAGCCCCAGCCGTATGCGTCATCTGTTTGCCGTCATCTTGGTGTTTTGTGGAGTCACGAACCCGGTAGCTTTGTGGGAAAAATATCGACATCATCTATCTGAAGATTTTCTACGAGCTTTGAGGCGTGCTACTGGAGACGAAGTCGAAGTAACTGATGAACGCGTGCTGAACACCTGTCTTAGTTCACTTCAAGACGTGGTCATTTCCATCGGCGGCAATCCATTGGTCGAATATGGGTTACCAGCTCCCCAATCATCACCGCATCAAGACCGTGGAAATCGAGAGTATAACGCTGAGACAATTTACGATCCGAGCGAAATGACCACCATACGAAATCACCATGTCGCTTTGTTCTCTTCAGAGCAAAAACAAATTTATGACACTGTTCTTAAAAGCGTTGGGCAAAACCAGGGTAAAATGTTTTTCTTGGATGCTCCTGGTGGAACAGGAAAAACATTTGTTACCACTGGCATACTTGCAGAGGTCAGGAGGCAAGGCAAAATTGCCATTGCTGTAGCGTCGTCGGGAATCGCTGCCACACTGCTTCCGGGTGGCAAGACAGCACATGCCATGTTTAAAATTCCCATCGATTTAGAGAGCACCGAAACGCCTGTTTGTGGTGTGTCACGCAATAGTGATAAGGGACACGTGCTGAAGGATTGCTCTCTGATCGTATGGGATGAGTGTACGATGGCCAATAGAAAAGCAGTTGAGGCCGTGGACAGAACCCTGCAGGACATCCGCAGGAACGAACACTTGATGGGTGGTGTCACAGTTCTATTCAGTGGCGATTTCCGACAAACGCTTCCCGTGGTGACGCGGGGATCGAGGGCTGACGAGGTGAATGCTTCGTTGAAACGATCTTCGCTGTGGTCACGAGTTCGTACGCTGCGCTTGACCATTAATATGAGAGCTCGGCTCGGCGGCAATGCACGTGCTCAAGAATTCTCCGATGTTCTTCTAAGTCTTGGCGAAGGCACTCTACCAGAGGAGAGAGGTGGGCAGGTGGTGCTTCCAGAGTCTCTCGGTAGAGTCGTATCCAGCTTAGAAGAACTCATTCGCTGTGTGTACGGGGACATCAGTCATATACCGCACCAGCAGAATTCTTGGGTATGTGAGCGGGCAATTTTGACGCCCAAAAATGGTCAGGCTGAAGCAATCAACGAATGCATTCTCTCGAAAATTGAGGGGAATGAAGTGGTTTACACCTCTATAAACACTGTCATCGAGCAAGATGATGCCACACATTATCCCGTGGAATTTCTGAACTCTCTGTCAGCAAGTGGACTTCCAGCGCATACTATCAAGCTGAAAGTCGGTGTCCCGATTATGCTTCTTCGGAACCTATCTCCTCCGAAGTTGTGTAACGGGACCCGCCTTAAAGTCATCTCGCTCCACAGACACAGCATTGAGGCGGAAATTCTTACGGGTTGTGGCGTAGGCGAGGCAGTATTTGTACCACGCATTCCCCTCATACCTCATAACTTCCCGTTCCAGTTCAAGCGCGTACAGTTCCCCGTGAGTGTTTGCTTCGCGATGACCATCAATAAGTCGCAGGGGCAGACACTGAGAGCAGCGGGTGTCGACCTCAGGACGAGCTGCTTCTCACACGGGCAGCTGTACGTCGCTTGCTCCCGCGTCACCAGTCCTGACTCTCTTTACATTTTGGCTGCGGAGAGCCAAACCAGCAATGTTGTTTATAGAGAAGTTTTATAAGTATATATTTTTATCCTTTTCTATATTTATATTTTCTTATTCATTATTTTCTACATTTGCTTCAGTCGCAACTTATTACTTAATTCAGCAGAATCACCATAAAGTCATTTATTCAAAGCAGACTGAAAATCAGCACTTTTGAAGTTCAACAATTTTACAAAAGACAGTCTCCCTCTGTTACTGTACTTTCTGTATTTATGAAATGTAAAGAAGTAACGGGTAAATAAATGTTATTTTAAAAGGTATAATCGTAGGTATTTTTGGTGCTGTATAGCGTTCAGGCAGATGACGTCGCGGGCTACAGCTATACTACAAAAATTCCTGTTAAAATGAAAATAAACAATGCGGGCAACAACCATTGCTACCGCAATCTGTACTTATCCTACCAGTTACAATTTCATTTTAGAGGTAATTACTTCTCAACTGTCTATGTAAAAATATAGCTATCTGATCACAAATTCCACGCGTACGAAGTCGCGGGCACAGCTAGTATTAAATAAACAATCATCATATGTTTCTATGCATGCGTGTTTAGTATCAGTAATATTAGAGGACGTCTCTTTGCGCACCCAGGAAGCTTCCTGATCTGCCAGCATGTCCTTCCCCTGATCCAGCGCCAGCCTCATCTCTGCTCGTGGGCTGAGTCTCTCTGGTGGCGGTAGCGTTTGTTTCTCTGGTTGTGTAACGGTCTCTTGCGTCGATGCCTCCTCCAAAACTGACCCAAAAATTATAAGTTACTAATAAAACTGTAATAATTATTCAACTGCGAACATCTAATGCTGAGACTCATCATACCTTTGACTGGTGGAAGTTCTTGTAGGTTGTGTGTCGGTGCATTGATAGTTGGGTTGTGTATAGTGGTACGTTCGAGTGTGGAGGGCGTGCTGTCCGAGCTGGCTGAGCCCCGACGACCAGCTCCAACAGCGGCACG
This sequence comes from Euproctis similis, assembly GCA_905147225.2. NCBI lineage: Eukaryota > Metazoa > Arthropoda > Insecta > Lepidoptera > Erebidae > Euproctis > Euproctis similis. The sequence goes on from LR990103.1 coordinate 3,463,533, forward strand.
GACCTCCGCAAACTCTCTTGAAACTGTACCAATAATGAAGATAAAAGGAGTAATAACAAAAATGATATCAACCCCTTCCTGCACTCTCCATCCCAATCCTGACTCCTTTTCTATCATGTCTTAAAGGCCGGCAACGCAACTGTAATAGTATATGTGCAGGTGTCCATCAACGGTGAAAGTCACTTACCATCAACTCAACTCAAGAAATGTAAAATGGTACATAAATATCTTTGAATTACAATAACTAGAAATGATTAAGCTCACCACACAGTAAGTACGTCGAAGGTGTTTCGTTGGTGGGTGTCCGATCGGGGCTCAGCTCGTACCCGGCGCCACCACCTCGCTCCTCTCCAGCAACTTGTGCGGCGCCCGCACCCCCGCCCTCTGCTCCTATTAAAAATAAAACCTCATTTTTTTAAACCTACATAACAGTAGCATCTTACTTTAAAAGTCCAAACTCAAAAATATGCGGTGTTGGATCATGTGAAGTCAGTATCAGTATAAACATAAGTAAATATTATTGTGTTGGTGTGCTAACTACTCATTTATAGATGCCGTGCTAGGTTAGGGTATAGGGGATAAGTAAAATTAACCATCAAAAAGTTACAAATTCAACTTTTGTTTTGCTTGCTTATTTATTTATGCATTGTCTTTAGTTGGTAAACATGCATCGTGCCCTGGGTTGGATTGAAACATGCATTAGAAAAAGAAAACCCAGATGAGATCGGTCATCGGCTTCTCACCTTCGGTCGTAATATGTCAGGTTGTCGGTTTTTCTGTCAAAGTGTTCAGTTTTGTTAACACTTGATGTTGCATTTTCGTATAATTAGTTCTTTTTTGTGTAGTTAGTAGTTCATAAATTGTCATTACTATACGATTATATATATAGTTAGAAATATTTTATTAACGCTTTTCTAAAAATGTTAAACACTCCTCAATCAATCATCCAAACAACTGAACTATTAGAAAATAAAACAACTTAATTACTCAAACCTATATTACACTCTCACAGCTAAGACAAAGGTGCTATGAAGTTAATATACATCGCGCCCTTATGACCGCAGAGCCTTGTTTCAGATATATAAATACATACATTCAATAAATTTGACCTCTATTTTGGGCAGTCGGGACAATAATTCCACACACTCACCATAAAAGCGAAGGTCAGTAAGAACTCACCTTGTCTGGAAGCAGAGGGCGGCGGGTGCGGCGCGTCGCAGCAGTCGTCAGCATCGAGGCCACACTCGCTGCCCTGCGCCAAGCGCCGCACCAGCGGACCAGTCACAATGTGAGATATCAACTAACTACGGGGCCTACTCGCACTTTTATATGCCAATATCTCGGAACCGGATCCGAGATTAACATTGGAACAATCAAAATTTTGAAATTGGATTTTGGATTTTTTCGACTCAAAGATCGGTACAGATTTTGGGAATTTTGAGGGTCCAAAGTGACTCTAAGATCGACATAATAAAACATTTATTATAAGGCTCCAAACGAGACATGCAAACAAGCATGCTTTACCCAATAACAACAATTACGGTTATGGGCATGCTATGTAGGTAGGTATGTTAGAACAACGTATAATATATTTCGAACACAACACTAGGGATACTTGTGGTCTGTCAAATTTGACTGGACTATCATAACTCTCTATATGTTATAGTTCAAATCTGTGAAAATAACAACTGCAAAACAAAAAAGGTTTTTCATTGAATCAATTTTGACAGACGTTAATATTATAATAATTGTACAAATACATGTTATAGCTCACATTAATCACATATACCTTTAACACAAATTAAACATAAAATTATATCAGACATATATTAATATTATCATAGTTTTGAGCTAGTCAGGATCTTGCACCAAATTTCAAATGGGAATTGTTTGCCATCTGGTCATAAGTAAAAAAATCTTCATACGCTCGTATATGTTGCACTACAATTGTTGTAAGTTTTATTAAATTGTTCAGAATTTTGGTGCAATATAATTTCCTTTCTGTTATCAGTATAGATATTCACCTGGTCATCAGAGTTGGTGGGAGTCGCTTTATTGTCTTCACTGCCGCTGTCTGAGCCTTCCTCTTCTAAGAGAGGTTCTAGTCTTCTTCTAAAAACATCCCTGCAACCATGCTTATAATTTAGAATGTTACTCTTCTAGAAGTTTCTTTACATTTTTTTTGAAGAAAATATTTACAATTTATTACAGAGCTATAGATTATAAAAATGATAAAAACAAAAGAATTAGTAAAAGGCATCGAAAAATTCTTCCGCATCGTTGTCAACGGGTAATGTCTAGAAGACTGGCAGCATTGCCACGTTGAATGCCGATACTTATTCTCTGAACAAAGAACAAGCCAGCCTTCTTCTTTCTTTACATCCATCTAAATCCTCGAGATTTCTACCTTCCTGGCATTGTGTAATTGTTAGGCACTATGTGTTTAAGAATATTTATACAATTTGAGTTTTAAAAACAAAATCTTCAACTTTTACTTACCTCGGCAGCAAAGGTCTTAAAGTTGTTGGGCCGGTGATAGTCGGTACCATCAGGAGTTCATCCATCATCAATTCTGTGTCATCATCGCCCTGGTACGAAGATGATGACTTTGTTGGAGACTGAAACGAAATAATATAATTCGTACAAAAAATACGTAGTAGCATCAATCAGGATCTTCGTGAATTATCGGATGTTAGCCATGTTACTTTCAGATTTATGATATATATACTTCTTATATATACTTTCTGATTAATCTTAATTGTTTGTCATTTTAATCCGCCGCTGTACTGTATCTATTATCATTTTTCTTAAAATTTAATTTAGTTAAAATAAAATTTACTTTTATTTTATTATTAACTGCGTTTATGAACAGCTGCATTCATGTGGACATTTTGAATCCAAATCCATAAATTTCGGTAAAGATTTTTTATGTTCATAACTATAGAAAATAAAGATTATTACTTAGGAATTTATATAGTAAACAAAGCATTACTGATAATGTGCCGTGCTCGGAGTCGGGAAGGTTGTCGGATAAGTCACCAGAAGATGGGGTTCCCCACGCTTCTTCTCCACTCGCACCACTTCCTTCGCCAGTTTCACCAGCACCTTCATCATTACCCATAGTTGATTTCCATTCACTAACCCCTAGACATCTGTAATATGTAGCGTTATTTAGGTATTTATTTATAATTTATATTTCTTATTTTATTTTCTTTTCAAAGATAACATTTTACATAAACACAAAATACTGAGCAATACTAATATTAAAAGATCTTGCTAAATATAGATTTGTTTTGAATCAGCCAGATTTTCGTTACTTTCTACGAATGTATTTGATGTATTATCTAAGTTTGCTAAACGAAAATAGTATTAATGTATTTAAACAGTAATATAATTGTTAACTTCTATATTTTTTTACTATTTAGGTATATTGAAAAGACTAATACAAATGTACAAATTTGACTAAATAAATGTTAGCTAACTAAGTATTATCGTAAACAAATCATTGTTATAAACTCCATTTTCTAGCGTTTGTTCTAATTTAATAAATTTTCTACATAATTCTGAATCTAAATAATACACAAGTTTCAAGTGGTAATCGCTGTATTTATTGAAATGCTAAAAGCACATTAATATACCATTTTGTATCTCAATTATTAAAATATGGCAATTAAAAAAAAGAATTCGCAGGCGAACCTTGTCAATCAAAAGAAGCTACTGTAACTCCACACGCTGCTATTTTTTTAATATTTCCAAAAAAAAATGGCAACGCGCCATCTAGGTATCCAAAATGTTCATAAACTCTCCCGCCTAAATAGTTTAATTGATGATTCAAGTTCCGTTTGCGAAATCCATTTTCATAATTTCCACCAACTAATTAATTGTATAAGTAATAATTTCTATAAAATTGGCATTGATTAAAATATCAACTGGCATTAACAGATTTAAACACAATTCTATTTACGTGGCTTCATACTTAACGAATCTTCTTTACTCTTCTGTGTGATGCTTTCCACCTATTTAGGGAAAATGATTTTAGAAATAAATGTTGTTTTTAATTTTCTATAACCTTTTTCTATAAGAGAACTTCCTTCTGAAGTACCCCACTTTTACCCTTATATGTATAGGAGATATCGGAGATATGAAAGATTAGAGTTTATTGTAATTATGAGAATTGGCGCCCATGTAATAGGTTCCCGTGTCATGAACAATGATAACCTAAATCGTTGTAAAAGTCAATTTAATGAGGCTTTTAAAAATTTAAACAAAGAGCAAAAAGCGCTTTCCTTCGGAGCTACGCTGTCGGTACACTATATCAATTTGTAGACCCCAGTTCTGTTATAAAATTAATTCCAACATACTCACCTTTCCAAGAAAGAAGGTTGTTTGTGTGCTATTGATGTATTGGGAACACTTTCTGTGTAACTAAATATGTTCATCTTCTCCACAACAAATGATCCCGCTCTCGCCGTCCAGCCCATAATACCAGCAGCGGCACCACTGCCTGAAATTTTTGACGTAGTTATATCGTTCCAAATGAAAAAGCTCAATAGGTTTGTTTTGTTCAAAACAGACAAATAAATAGGCACATAGGATTCGCGTTATAATGTTCACTCATCACAGCCTGCCACCAGTACAGCCCCAGCTCCTGTGCAAGCTAGCACTTAATAGCCAGTCTCTGGGATCTCTTGTTTGTCTGGGATCTCAAGGCTCAATCACTCAAGAAAGTCTCCCAACATAAACAGAGAAAGAGATATTGGACATTTTTACCTGCGTTATTATTAGCTTTAGTCGATTCTGGCTCCTGTGCTGTCAGTCTTACATTGCCATCGTCAGTCTCATCGGACGGTAATCGTTCCAAGCTTGACATTGTACCATATCTAGTAATAAAAGAAACTCAACATTAGAATTAAAAAAATAAATAATCCTTCCTGCTTAAGTAGCACTATTAGAAAACTGTTCAGAATAGTTCCAATCAAAGTACATACCTTTTCAGTGTTACATAAGGCAGGTCATCTGGAACATCTGGAGAGTCAGGGGACTCGTCTATAAGGTCATCCTGAAAATATTATTTATGTCACTATCGGCTTATTTCTTAGTAAGTAGTAGGTAATATATCTTTTAAAACATATGACTTCACGCCTTTTTCTACCCAAAGGTGTAGGCAGTGGCTGTTAAGCCTCGACTCGCCGTTATGTTTACGTCTCAAATGAAATAGGTGCCGAACCTATTGCCATACCAGGCACAGAGTTTTTAGTCATCGATGTTTATCACACATTACTTTCCAAATTAATTTCGAAAAGTCTCTCCGAGTCAATCAGCTCACATCGACGTGTGAGGCGGGATTCGAACCCGCGACCTCTGGATTTAGTAAAAGCCATGTGCTCGACCAGTGGACCATCGAGACTTATTTTTTAAACAAGGTAAAATTATCTTCACTCACATTCTTACTGGAAGAATTATAGTCTGGTGTAGGTGGTACGACTGCTATATTTGGAACCAGAGATTGAGCTGAACTTAGACTGCCAGGTCTCGAACAAGAGTTGTGTAAGTTCGTTCCCGATGTTCGATTAAAAGGCTCTACTCTCATCAAATGTGCCGCTGGATTGATGGCTGATAACCCCATTAACATTAGTGGTCCTAATTCTAAATCATCATCAGACCCTCGATCTAAATTAGTATTTGCGTTGATATCGTCAGTCTTGTTATTTATATCGCCGTTCATTTTACTTACAGCAGATATACCCATTCTTGGTGACCTTCTAAGACCCCTTTCAATTTTAAAATCGTGGTCATCATCGTGTATAGAATCATCTTCTAAGAATACTGATGAAGTTTTCAAACAAGAACCGATATTTTCTCTTTTGGTAACGATATTCATTCCTAAAACTTTGTTTAGAATATTTTCAGCCTTTTGTCTCGTCACCTGTTCTTTTCTTGCTGATGCTGGTGATGAGTAATTAGATGATGATGTCTTCGATTTAGTTACGGTAATACTTTCAACACATTTGATTTCATTCAAGTATTTTTCTTGGGCGATTACGCATTGTACTTGATTAGCAATATTTGAATTGGACATTCTCAAGTCATTAGAACTAGAATTAAAGACCATAGAGCTACAAGTTGTATGACTAGTGGACAGTGGACTGTTTCGACTACTCGATGAAGGGCTTGGAGATAATATTGAGTTATCTTTCCTCAACTCTAACTGACTTTTTGTGTGACTTAAAAGGACATTTCGATTCAATATTGGCGAATCAGTTTTAAGTTCATAGGACGTGGATTTGAGCATTTTTTGACTTTGTTCTATCGAATCTATAACTTTCATAGCAGCCCTAGGGGCGTCTTCTGGACGAATTTTCATAGCACCTTTACGCTCTAAGTGAGAGAAGTTTTTGACTTTGCGGTTGCCACAGTTGGCACTACACGTACTCGTGGAACTTTTGTTGGAACTTTGAGGTGATGCCTCAATTTTTATTTTTGAAGATACCAAGGGTGGTTCTTTTTGAGACACCAAGGGACTGTTGGGTTTGGATAAACACTTTTTGTGACATTGTCTGCAAACAGGGATCGTATCTACTACCACAGGACTTGTTCTTACGGTGATCTGTAATTTGAAAATAAATTTTATTATAAAAAATAATTAGTCAAAACATTATTGTTTTTGTTGTTACAAACCTGACTTCCAGAATTACTGCTTTTAGATGGACTTCTTTCATTGTCCTTTTTCTCGTTAGCTGATACTCCTTTTGTTTCATGATTAATGACAAGATCTACTACTTCTAGAAGATTTAGTTCTTTTGATCTTTTCCTCAGCTCTTCGACACTCCACATCTAAATATAGAGTTAAGAAAGAATTAAATTCATACTACGTTATTGCTATTGACTTCTTCAATTGATTTTTCCACGAACTTACTTCCATATCAGATTCTGGAGGATCCATTTCCTCAGCTTCAGGTAGTTGAGTCATCCATCTTTGAAGATGAAGAGTTGAACCTTTGCTTCTGATACTCCTGGCCCCCTCGGTTGCACTTCCGCCCGCTCCAGTCTGAGTTTCCACAGAACTACGGCGTGTCTAAAATTATTGTAATATCATGCATGTAGAGAAATCTACAATGTCAACTAATACTATAGTATTTATTTGTTTAAACTTATCATTACTCGGCATCATATCTTTAGCCTGCTTATTGAAAAAGGGATTATCTTTTTCATCTTCATGTCCATCCAAGGGCATGGATCAGTAATTAAAATATAAGGAAATCTGAAAAACCTTCAATTTAATCTCAAATTTGACGCAGTCTAAATTAATTTTCGCGTTAATAAATTTAAAGCTAATTTTGATAATGTAGATATTTGACGATAGTATTTCAGGAGCTACTTACCAATAGAAAAAAAAATTACTTTTAAATTACATAATTTATAGACAATGTAAATCCTTATGTACATGATTTTTTTGATTACTTAGAAACCCGTACATCTTTTATCTTTTCTAGTATTGGTCTATAAAAATATACACATACATAACTCCACACCAAATCCCTTGCGGGGTAGGTAGAGAGAATAGTGCGCTCTAAGGTACGATTTTAACACACCTCACTTACTTTTTTTTACTTTCATAACTCTTGTTTAAGCACGCGGTCATTTCTTAAGGCTCCTGATATCACCTTCTTCCAGAATTCGTTCTATTTGATCATTGATATTATGCCGTGGCCGTCCTAAACTACTACATCCATCCGCTTTTGTATTGTATATCTGCTTAGTCAATATAGCGTCGGCCATTATTTCTACATTTACCAACCGTCGGAGCATGCCCTTAATTACTTTGACACCACCACTCTCTTTTCGTCCAACTTCCTTACAACCTTACAAAAATATGGTTCAATCACTATAACAGTTACCCAGAGATGGTTAACATTAGATTTTACTATCCATACTTAGATACTTCTTGCAGCATGAAAGAAGAAGGCTATTTTTGGGTGGGTGACATGCTGAATTACTTAGGGTATTTAGATAATGTAGCTAAAAGGGCTCCAGTTACCTAAGCAAAAATTACAGTTTCACTTCAGACATTTATTTCTACTTCTACATTTGTAGTATGTCTCTTGAGATTATAAGCCCAGCATTAGAATTAAGGGTTTTTAAAACGACCAGGGACTAATTCTTAGACACTTATATGTATAAGTAATATGTGTATTTTTAATACGTGTTGTGTAATTCCCTAATAATTAGGCAAATAACTTAATGTTTTCTTTAATTTTGAGGACAGAGAAAAATGGTAGATCACAAGTTATAAATTTCGTTAGCGTCGCAAAATTAGGGCATTATATTTTAGTAAATAAAATTATGAAATTTTCGCCATCGATTAAATCACTTTATTCAATGATAATAATAAATATACTGCTTTGTTATTAAAACATATTTTTCCAAATATCTACAATTTTTTTTTTTGAATCCATGAGTATGTCTCGAAGATTCCTGAACTACGAGTAAAATAGTGTCTCAAAATTATAATATTTTTTTTATTTAATTTTCATCATAATATTATATTAAAAAATGTACACACAGCCAAATACATCGAAAAATTATTGAACTCTAACTACGTATTTGTTTAAAAACTTAATTTATACACATACAAAAAGTTTTCCCGGAAAAAAGTTTCTATTAGGTTATGTGAACATTTTGCGATGCTAGCGACACTAATAACACTATGTCAATACATGAGTAACATATATTTCATGTGTTCAATTATAACACTAATAAATAAAAAAGGTAATAAATAAATTATTTACATACAATATTGTCTACCATTTCTCTTTGTATTTGTATTTACATCTAATGGTCATGAATATGAACAAAATAACATTAAATTTATTGAACAAAATAATATGTTCTAAATGTGCAATGATGTCCATTTTGTGACTTAATTCGCGAAGCTGATCGCCAAATATCCACATGACCTGTACAATTAAGTGTATGTACAGCTTTAGAAAGTCCAATGTCTGTACATTCATACAACATCGACACTACATAATGTGTGCTGATTGCTATATTGTACAATTGCAGGGTTAGTATGTAATAGTGCGTAGTTTGTAAAAGATATAAAAAAAAACGATTATCTTAAAATCATTTTGAAATCTGGTAAGTAAAGGACGGAAGACTTAAGCAACTTAACTTGTTGCACAGAAAAGGTTAATTACATTGTATATTAACTATTGGTACCCTATAGTTTACATTTGACACTGAATTACTATATGTTAAACATTGGCATACACATATTTTTATTATTACACTAAAGCGACTTCTATATTAAGTACCTATATAACTGTGGATTCAGTTCTGTGTTAATATTTTTATATACCCGTCAACATGTCATAAGTGGGCATAATACTTAAGAAATATTTTTCTATTCATTAATCAAAATACCAAGATTCATTTAATACTGCTAATGTTCGAAAATATGTCTCTCAAAATTTTTTTTACCACAACCTTTATTATCCACTATAAGCGAATTTCTATAACGATCCAACAAATTCTCGCCAGTCTATACGGCGGCAGCTTTCTGTACTCTCACCTAAACACTGGCTAAACATGACTACTAGAACACAGGTTCCGGCTCCTATCTCCAATTACGAGTCCGGTATAAGCTGGGGTCCGCTAATTCCGGATCTGACTCCGCGGATCAAAGTTCCAAGTAGGCAGGAGGTGTTGGCCGCTCTGGAAGGGCCATTCTCGGCAAAAGGGGATCATCAGGTAAGAATATACGTTCCTCAACTGCATGTTTATAAGAAGGATCCACATCCAAGTCTGCTATGGCTAAGTCAGCTTCGAAAGATTCCCATCTGCAGGGAGAGTTTTCTGAGTAATCTTCACCACCTTCTGAGGTGAGTTGCGCACTAGGTGAGGTTGCACGCTCGTCGTTCTTTTCAATACTAGATGACGATACAAAATGAGAAGAAAAAGTTTGGGAGTCTGCTGGAGATAGGTTGGCTGAAGGCGTTTCAGGGGTAGGGGCAGTTCTCCAGACAGTACTAAGTGGACCTCTGACAGGTTTGGGAGTGGGAGAATCTGAGTTTGTTCTAACGTCAAAACTGACTCTGACTTCTTTTTCTGGTCTTTCTTCAACAAGCATATTAAGATGGGAACGGTATGAGCTAGCTGGAAGTAAGGCCAGACTCGAATGTCGTTGAATGCTAGACGTGGATACCTGGCGCTGCTGTGAATCCAGTGTGGCGAGAGAAAACGTGAGCTGTGGGTCTGGTGAATCCAACGGAGACCCTAGAGGTGTCCCTGACATAGTATGAGCCCGGAATCTGAAAATAATAAGGTAACTCTAAATTAACAAAATCTAAAAATTTACACATAGTTTTTGGTTTTGATCTGCTTTTATCCTTACATTTGTCGCTGTAGTAAGCTCTGCCAGACAGCTTTCAGATCAATTGAAGGGGCTCGCAGTGACAAAGTCCGTGCTCGTTGTGGTGTTCGTGGCGCGCATGATACCAAAGGAGATTCTCCACCAGTGCGACCCAATATCAATCTGAACTCTGTCGCTGAAATATTGAAGGTATTGGTAATATGGTCTACAAAATATACTCATAAGCTCATGAAATATTTCAGTATTATGTAACAGCAAACTAACCTTTTTTCCTGACATTGAACTGAGCTTCTGAGATTGTTCCTAACGCAACAGGTTCCTCCGTCACAAACAGTACTCTATCTCTGGATACAGTTGCAAATAGTAACAGGTCGCTGAATAATAGAGCCCAATATGGTCTGACTGCTCGACCTTCCACTCTGGATAGCTCACCACCAAATATCCATTGACGACCTGGCGTGCTTAGCACGAATGGCTGTAATGGTAAAAGAAATACTGAATAAATAAGGATAGTGCGAAACTGGCTGACTCAAAACGAATTTCACAAGGAGAACAGGCTAGTTGGTGAATGCAATTTGGCTGTGTTATTAAATATTATCCACTAAACCAAAGCCACTTAGAAATGTTAATTGGGTTACAATCATTTCTGTCATGTTAATATAAAATGAAAATCCTCACCTTACACCTAGTGAACACCAGACGACTTTCCAAGTCAGAAACAGATAATAACGGTTTCCCATCACCAGCAAGACCCATCAGTCCGGAGCCGGCTGTGACGTCTTGGTAACCACACTAAAAGCAGAACAAAATTTCTTCATTTAAAAAAGAATACTGGCCTTCAATAATAAAGATAACAGAAAAGTACAATCACCTGCAATTGTTCCACTACAACTTGCAATTGTTTCTTTTCCAACTGATCATATGGTCCTGCACCCTTCGCAGAGGCAGCCGCCCTCATTAACCTCAAAATCTCTCGAAATTGCTCCAAGGGTTTGTGTACTAACGACGTAATGTCTGGTCTTCTCCTAGGTATCGGTGGACTCGTGCAGAACCGCGAGAAGGCACCGCTCGGATCTTTTGATTTTTTTACCTGGAATTGCATACATCGTCGTATTAGTCTAAGTCATAGTAATATGCCTTATTTCAGATGCTTTTGTGAGTTATTTAATCGTAAAATAAAAATAATACAGCCTAAAAATAAAATTACGCTTTAATACATTTACAGTTTATAGATTGTAAATACCTATTAGTTTTAGGCTAGTAAAAATGATGAAATTTCGCGTCAAAACCGAGTTTGCAAGAAAGGGAGTATAATAAAGTTTTAATAAGAGTCTCGGTGTAAAAGAAAGAAAGAGCATGCTCTGATGATTTGGAAATGTGGAAAGAATGGATGATGCAAGATTGAGTAAGTACAAAAGTGCAAAAGTGGATGGATTGAGGAGTCGAAGACGGCCACGACACAATGACAAAATAGAATTTCATCAAAAAAGAATTTTGGTGATGTCAGAAACCTTGAAAACCGACATGAAGCATAAAGTTGTTTCTAATTTTAAATATTTGCTTACCAAAACACAGTCAGCTCTTTTGAGGCCCAGACAATACTTCTTATATAGGCTAAGGAATACAGTAGTCTTTTGAAGGTACACAGCAACAACCGTCGATGTTTGAATCTCTCCATCGTCTTGAATAACTTGGTCTAAAATATCTTCTGATAGTCTGAATATCTAAGCAAAATCAAACAATGGAATCATGTTAAACATACAATCATATTAAGTCCCTGTATTCGATCTCTGATATATTAGATGTCGTATCAAGACTATATTAATAGATTATTTTAACTAGTTTAGTTATTTGTACTCCTGTTATTAACCTAACGGACAAACATACCTTGTTAGGTATCTACACGTTTGTCCTTTTTAGGCTCGTCAGTTAAGTGCATATTAGTTTTACCATGAACACACAAGTAAGTGCAAGTAAAGTCAGCAAAAGCTCCCCAATTTAGATCTCCATAAATAAAGATTGAATAAAAATTAACTGAGGACTGGCTTGTTCGTGACAATTAAAAAATTAACCTAAGACCTTAAAACAAATGTCATATTTTTTTCCCAAAAGACACATGACAATAATTTGATAATTTCTACTGAATCCAAAAAAATCTTGGGAATTATAACTGACCAAAGATTGAGTTGCAAGCCACACCTACAACAATTAATTAATTCTGCGTACGCACTCTATAAATTGGCTCAATCTAAATCAATATCGACTGTTTTTGATGGTCTATTATGGTTTGGTTGGATCGGTATTGAGATACGGAATTATATTTTGCTCCAATTCCACTGACGTTGATTAAGTTTTTAAGGCCCAGAAGCGATGTTTAAAATCTATGTTCCAGCTTCACATTATGGACAGCAGCAAACCACATTTTCCTGACACTTCCATGCATTATTTATATTGGAACTTGAAGTGTTTGTTAGATCAACATTCAACAAATGATACTATAGAATATAATAGTTTCTTAGTGATAATGGTAGAGCCAAGCAGTTCGCTGCAAGAATGGTGGGTAATACCACGACCTCTCAGAAGATCGACGTAAAGTGACCCATGCCGCGTTTTTACGACTAAGAACTGATGGTTGTAATTGTGGCTATTTTTTTTTTAAATAATCACATCTATCATTTCTATCTTGAAATAATTGTAATTATATTTATTTCTAATATTTATTTCTAAGACTTTCGCGAATCCCACTCATTGATCAAAACAACTTTTAGGATTATATAATTATAAATTATATAATTGTAATTATTTTATAATTGTTATATTTTGAGAGTCTCGGTGGACCAGTGGGAGAGCACACGGCTTCTGATCCAGAGGTCCGGGTTCGAATCCTAACACTGGCTCACACCAATGACTTTTCGAAATTGTTTTCGGAAGTTATGTGTGATAAATATCGATGACTGAAAACTTTGTACCCGGTATGGCAATAGGTTCGCCACTTATTCCATTTGGGACGTAAACATAATGGCGAGACGAGCCTTAACGGCCGCTGCCTACACCTTCGGGTAACAATAGGCGTGAAGTTATGTTATGTTATATTTTGATGATAGCGTAACTGTAGCTTTTTCTTATTATTGAGTTTCAATATTATTTTCATATGAAATTAAGTATGAGGCCAGATTTCTTTTACTATCTATACGATTTATTCCATTATTTTATTCGTTATTATATTTGGAAATAGTATAAATACTTACTTCTTCAATATTTTGGAACAACAGCTGGTGGTCAGTAGGTGCTATGAGATCAGCTCGTTCGGCCAGTGGCGATACAAATCTGACCAGACCGAACTGGAGACAGGTAGCATAGTGCTGTTCTCTTGCTACCAACGCCAGGAGAGCTCGTTTTCTACCGTCAGTAGAAAGTCCTGGCGTCTGATGATAATTTACAAACTAATGTCAAAAAAGTAATCTAAAAAAATCACTGGTAGAATGTCTTAAGTATCAAATCAATTTTTAAATGTGCCTTAAAATCCAGGCGAATCAGAATCAATATTTAAGTTGAAAACTTAACTTAGCCAATCAGATTATTGAACGAATTAATTAATTGTACAAAAATTTAACAGTTTACCGAGTTTGATACATATTTGATTAGTGTGAGGTTAAAAATTGATTATAAAGTGTTCATGAAGGATGAAAAGTTACCTCAAAATTGTTATTGAAATTGTGTGAAAGTAAAATTTAATGATGGTGATAAGTAATATATGTTGTGAATGACATTTTATATGACATTGTTAGTAAATATAACAATGAAATTAGCAACAGCTTAAAATAGTCTCCTGTGACAAGTTAAACTATTAATTTCAATTTGTTGTTCGGGTAAAAAAAAGTAAACATTATCCGGGCTTTTTTATGATTCAAAGTAAATGAGACAGGGATAGCAGCTATAGTATATCGTTACGTGATAATTTCTACTAAATCCCACTATCCATAAAAGTTTACGAATTTCAAAAATTACTAGGTATCAAAAGTGAAAACAAAATATAGAAATATCGCAGGTGCCGAAATAATCACATGAAGTCTAGCTCACACCAATGATTTTTCAGAAGTTTTGAGGGATGAATATCGATTATCAACAGAGTCGTGCCCGATTAATGGCAATATGGCTTAGGAGTGTATGTCTTTAATAAACAAAACAAAAACAACTAAAAGCAATAAATTTATTTGCACTTAAAACTAAAGAACATAAATAATTAAAAAAAAACGAAATTAAATCAACAGGAACAAATATGTGTTTGTGAAATACAAAATAATAAAGAAATAAATTAAATCAAAAGTTACAGTACGAAATGATAATATTACTAACATAATGAAAAATATATTATACAAAAGCATCGCTGTGACGCTACAACTATTTAAATTAAAACACACAAAGTACGACGAAGAAAATATAAAGAAGACAAATAAAAAACATTAACAAAATAAATATTAACAAAAACAAAAGAAAGCTGAGCTTAAACGTAACGATTCCCCCTTTTAATTATTTCCAATTAAAAACTAATAATTTGACAATAATATAGACAATATAGATTAACAAGAATCTCAAATTAATAATTTATATATATTCACAATCAATTCAGACACAATAATACTAAATATTTACTTCCAATAGAATTTATGAAACACTTGGAATTGTTTAAAAGATCTACACAAATCTAGAAAAATACAAATATTTAAAATAATGTAATGGAATGTATCGTGAAGTATTTACAAAACGCGTTTGGCCAACACCAGACAAAGATAATATAAACAATACAGCAGAATTTCCACAAGACGATAAATAAAACGTTCGACACTAGCACCAATTTCTTAAAATTCATGTATTAATACCAAAAATAATTAAAAAATAAATTCGAATAGCGTTCTCTAAGGTCAACTCACAAGATTCCAATTAGAATGTGTCTCTCTACATAATAGTTTATATCATACCATTTAAGAATACCGCCACCTCATCTCTTCCCGTGGGTGTCGTAAAAGGCGACTAAGGGAAAATCTAGAAGAATGGGCAGTAGTATTCTCTCTCAAGACATTACAGCCTACTGCGATCGCCAACCCTCCAAGCGTGGCGATTATGGCAAAACCCCCCCATGATTGAGCGGACCGGCAGTTGTGGCGTTCTATGGGAGAGGCCTATGTCCAGCAGTGGACCTCGAAAGGGCTTATGATGATGATGATACCATTTAAGAAAAAGTCGCAGACAGAGAAGAGATAGATGAAGAAGGAAAAGTGAAAGACAATAAGAAAAGCAAAATTAATATTAAAGTAATGTATATTTTGTTCATAATCATAATTATCAATATGCCAGTATGACATCTATTAAAATTTACGTAAATAAATTGAAATCTTATGAGAAGACCAAGATGACTAGTTTTTAAATGATTTTGATGGAGTGTCAATGTCAAACGATAATTCCGTTACCGACCTCCTTCGAGAACGTCACTTGTGGTAAATGAAGCTTGCGCCGATCCAAAGATTGACTGGTCGACGAACAGGCTGTGGGTGGTCTTGCTGCTGTCGCTGGTGAAGCTAGAGCTGCTACCCGAGGCGATCTTGGCGGAGGAGGTGGCGTAGATTCCGCTGGAGGAATGGTGACTTGAGCTAATCTCGGCCTAATACCCACACCATTAGGTGGTACTCGTCTGAAGGTTTCAATATTTAGCATCTGGCCTGCTGATCTGAAATAAGAAATAGTCATATATTTTAATGATTCTCGTTTTATTTATTAATGTAGATTTTAATGTAAACTGAGCTATGAAAGATTATTGAATATTTTTAATATTTAATTTTACTTACTTCACAAGATTCCGAACGTCTTCTTCATTGGCGGTAACGACATTCTTGTTTCCAACAAATACCAGATAATCTCCTGCTCTAAGGCCAGCGCGTTCCGCTGATCCTCCTGCAGCTACTCTTTCAACTCTTGGCGGTCTGGTCCAAACCACTGTGAAACCAAATCCACCAGCAGTACCGCGAACAAGTCTGAAATTATATACAAAATTGTTAATGTTGTTTTAAAATATGTTCATAAAATTGACATTATTTGGTTAAAAAAAGTTTCATCTAGTTATTGATCGTCAAATATTGAGTATGAACATTACTTACTTTCTAGTCGTGGTAAATGGCGTCCTCCCATTTCTTTGCGCTCTTCTCGGTGCACTGGGATCATCAGGTGGATCGAGCTCTAGATACCTAAGGAAAAGATGTTCATCGGCTTCTCTTTGGAGAGCGGCAGCCACTGCCTGCGCCTGATTCGCCGTTGTCGTTGATGGGCCATTTGTTGCTACACCTGGATACATTTAATTAGAAATTAGAATTATAAAATTAGAAGAGATTATTGTTTGCACAAAATAAAACAAATTTAATTGAGAACAACTGCCATAACAAAGTTACCAGTTAAATACTTTTACTAAACAGGTAATTAGTTCAAATAATTTACTGAGTCACAACAATAGACACAAATATGACACTAAATATTCTACTAAAACCTTACGATTATTTGTTAAATATATTGTAAGTATTGATGTAAGAATAGCTGCTGTTTATATTCCCACAACATTTAAATCCGTAATTGAATATGTGGTAGAAAGATAATATTTTCAAACTATAATTTTAAACATGATTACTACTTACACATTCATAGATTTGGACGAAAAACAAAATTACATGATTAATTATCCCAAGTCCTTACCTTTGTCGTTATGGTTTTCTTTAGTGCCATCGTTGGCGCTAGTTTCAATGTTGTCAGTAGCCATCTTACGTGTTTCCCCTTCAGTCACGCTGTTTTTGACGAATCTGTCATTGGCGTGAGTCTGCGTCGCGTTCTGGCCGCGTCCAGAGCCTTGCTGTAGGAAGTATGTGCCGGATATGTCGCAATTAATTGCATCTTTTATTGGGAACGAGACGCATCCTAGAAACTCGCTCCGCCTGTAACAATAACAAAATTAACCCTTTAGTTATCGGCTCGGTTATAATCAAAACCATTTTGGTATATTTTTTAGAACAATGTTACGGTCTAATTGCAAACATGGCTGATGCAAATGATTACTCAGATTGCCTTTGGCATCTATCAACTGGGAAAGTACTTTCTTTAGTATCAAAACAATCATTTATAAATTTATTATAAGATAACTAGCTGACCCAGCTAACGTTGTCTTGCCGAAAAATAAAATTTAAAAAATAGGGGTTGATCGTAGGGGGTTGAAAATTTAGGGTTGCATGTATTTTTGTATCCCGTTTTATAAAAAGAAATAAGAAACAGAAATATGTCGAAAAATTAAAAAAAAAATTGAGATTTAGGGGGATGAAAAATAGATGTTGTCCTATTCTCAGACCTACCCGATACGCACATAAAATTTCATGAGAATCGGTGAAGCCGTTTCGGAGGAGTTCAATTACGCACATCTAGACTCGAGAATTTTATATATTAGATGACCCTAGAATTATTCTAGAAGATTCTAAAAATATACAAATGCCATCAGAGAAATATTCCTTTAGAATTATAAAATTAATTGACTGCTTTTGAATAATAATAATTCGTATCCATTAATTTTATTTGCCTGGAAATAACATGATCAAAATAATGTAAGTCAGAGGCAAAGCCTTTCATGAAGTTTAATCAACCCGTACCTGAACTTGGTAAGATAACACACTATCTTCAATAAAATCCTTTACAAAGTCAAAAGGTTTAATATTCTATTGAAATTAATTTCTCCTTTCCCATCTTTGTGTAAAGTAGTAATCAAAGAAGTTATACGAATTGACGTAGACTCAGAAAACTTTGCGATAAATAATATAGTATTAGACAGACTATTTGATTCGAATGAAAAAACAAATGTATTTCATGGTAGACTAAATTATATATTAACTATAACGTATATAGGTCAACTATAACTGATCGTATTAATAAAATATTAACAGTATACATGTTTCGGTTAAGTAACATGCGTCACCCGTCAGCACACCCTCCTACTGGCGTGACTTGAAATCCTTCAGCCTTAATATTTGATGTAATGTGTCTTGAGGCTATTGTAGATAAACTTATCTATACATCTGGTAGGCCTTTATTTATTAGTTATAATACTTTCATTTATTTTGCATGACTTAAACGAAATGGATGTGATGATTACGAATGTTAATTTTTCTCTCTATATGTTCTGGCACTAATTCATCATATACATAAAAATATTCCCAAATTTTTCCTACATATTTACATTTCGTCATACGCAATCATAAGATACAACACCATATTGATGTCGGAATTCTTACTAAACCAGTCTCATATGAACGTTGTTTTTATCCTGTTTATCAATGAAAGTTAGAGCTTATATATTGTAATATTTATTACCCAAGAAAACGAAGCGGTATGAAATTTATTATCAGAAAAATTAAGCAAAATTACGAGATCCCGTTCTGAGAGTGTTCACAGAGTTCGATGGTTTTACATATTTCTATGATGTAAAATGATGCTGATGCTTTCTATGATTATAGATTCACAATGTCTTCCCATAATCTTTCAGTTATGTAACTTTCATCCACATAATTTGTTCTGTGATTCAAGAATCAATAGTAGTTAGTAGTTGTATACTATAAGATTTCTCCATCGTCGAATCCCTTAAGAAGTCACTATTCTGTTCCGGTTCCGTATCATCCAAGAAATTTTGTCATTTATGTTATATTCCTTTATTTATAATCCATATTTTTCCACTGACTGTTTTTGACGTCATCCATTTCATCAGTTTTAGGTGTGTTAATCTGTACATATTTATAGTCAAAATTTCTGTTCATTTAGCTTCTATGTTTGGAAACTGTCAAATTCTGGTTTGTCGTCGTAAATAGTAGTAATGCATTCACAAAACACTTCTGCAGAAATAGCTTCGGCAACTTTGCGTGTTAATTTGGCGTGCCAGTTAGGAATACTGAGGTGAAAGTACACTCGACCTTGTGAGGTCATCACATAAACATTGCTCCTAACTAAGTTGGCCTAAAACGATACGACTTTTACTCTGTTGGCCGAGTTGCAATTGGATTCAAATTTTCCTTCCTCTCGTAAGTATATTTTATAGGACTCCTAACATTTTGTATTAATAGTTAAACTTTACCCTAGTAGGTACTTGTCGTAAGAAATATTACGTTCTCATGAATGTTTTGAATTTTACCCGAAGTTTCTCCAATAATTTAATGACTGGAAACTCGGAGTATCACTTCTTCTTTCATCTCAACTCGGACATTCTTCAATGAAATCAACTAGGTTGTCACTAATTTATAAATATCTCTCTGTGGGATATTAAATTAATATAAATAGTTGGTTTCAAATACATATGAATTTCATATTAAATACAAATTGTATTTCCTGGACTAAATCGATCGAAAACCAATTACTCGGTTCGTTAATGGAACCAATTACAAGGTGGAGATCCGTACGCCATCAGACTAGTGGGTGTAGCCGGAGCAGCAGGAGAACGAGTAAAATAGATTACGCTCATTAATCCTGGAGAAGTTTCTCCAATTTGTTGCTGAAAATTACTGATAGAATTATCAGTTTATTTTAGACTGATTTGAAATCGGAGACTTAGCATCGTCAGATTAATTTTAGTAATTTAGGTACTACTAAGGCCGTAGTAATCTGAAAACTTTCTTGTTTGGAATGAAATGAGAGAAATTTGAGGAAATGCGGTTGTAATTTTTCCTTAGATAGGTCAGATTTAATTCAGAATACATTTTCAGTACGTGCATTTTTATAATTTTATTTTCTTGTTTTGTTAACTATATATAAGAAATAATAACGAATGTATAACAATTTTTTACTTGCACTTATTTGTGATTAGTATTAATAGCGTTTTCTTTTTAATATAAGCGCCAATTTGTCAATTCTCAAAGTATTCTTCAAATCATTATTGGAAATTCACAATGTTTGCGATCGTTTTCTTGTTAACAATCAATTCTTTATTCTCATCGATATTTACAAAATTATCACATTCATTTTTTTTATAATTACATTAATTTACATACAACATATATAAATATATCTATGGGGTTCGTGCAGGGTGGTCCCCTAATCACATAAGCCTCTAAACATGCAAGGGGCTGTTCCACAAAGCCTTTCTCTTCATCCTGTGCAACACATTGGACATTGGAGTGCATCCATGCTTACTAGAGTGACGGGGACACCAAAACTTACGGGGTCAGTTGTCACTCTTCTATTATTGGGCTGATGGTGGATTCGGTCATTCTGTCGATTATATCCGCCGGTAGACTATTCTTCCTAGTTCTCATCTCTGGTGGATCCCATTCTGGGAGGCTGTTCTTTCGGCTAAGTTGCATATTGCGATGGGCGTGTTGGTGGGAGCAGTGTTGTCGCGGAGGAGGGTCCTCACGACGAGTTTGGCTGAGGCCAGCGACAGTTTGTGATACGAAAGACATCGCTATTGTACAGTGGACTGGAAATTAATATGATTTTAGAGTATTTCTCAAGGAGATAACACATCACGTTATTAATTTTGATAGTGGAATCTACGAGACATAATATTACATTCTATATAATCTGGTTTAATTTATTAGATTGAATTTATTTTCAACTTTGTACTTTTGCAACCACCTTTTTGTAAAATAAGTGTGTTATGAATTAAATGAACGTTTGCAACTTTTTTTGTATTTTTTTACGAGAGTGAAACTTTTTAAATGTTTGAATCAGTGTCAGTACGAATAATTCAATATAAAGAATTAATTTATTTAACCCAACGAAGCCAAAAAAGGTAGAATATGAGTTGGGAAAAAAAATGATGCAATAGAACATAATTTCAAAAAACCTAATTATTGCTGCTATATACGCACATGAATGCAATACAGAAACACGTACAATCATTATTGACTCTATTCTTAACTTTATTAGTCTCAAAAATTAATTACAAAAACACTGTCTGTATGTACTTTATTAAATAACACGTTCAATAATTGTTACAATATTAATCAGTCATGAACGTTCCGTCCGAATGTCACCCAATAACCAACATGGCGGCGTTGCTGTTAAAAAATGGGAAAACTTAAATTCTCATTTGCGGCCTGTAAACCGGCCCTTTGTCTTCACGTTGAAGGTTGAAAGTGAAAATACTATAAACAGCCCCAGATCACGCAACCCTTAAACAACCCCCGACCTTTAATGAATTAGCAATTTATATAAATGATTCCATAAACTTATCTTGTGTGCGGTTAGAGTCTACAACTTTAATTTGATATCCCTATATATCCTGATATCCCTATATATCCGACAGTGTAGGTAGCGACGCTAGACCTCGAATTTTTCCAAAACCTCAACACATATTTGTAATATTTATCCTCAAAACAGAATTCTGTGAAGCCACTGGTGAGTTCTGATTCGAATACACGACTTCTTGATTCCGAAGCGGGATGCACAACCTCTGGTCTACCGGACGACTATTAATTAAATATTAATTTATTTCTTTTACAGTTCATACAATTAACGACCTTGGGCTTTCAGGTGCATTTGTAAAACTACCGACCGATGGCCAGAAGTCTGTATAATCAAAACTAAAAAAAATATCTGGTTGGAATGGAGTGCAGTTCAAATCCATCAGGAACTAAGCAGCTAAAGGTTGAAAAGATATATGAAAGCCTTTAACCTATCACCCTCCAACTGTAAGCCGAAGGTGTCACCCTCTTAGGGGAATGAGGGTTGCCGTAATATTTCGTCATTATTTACACAAGAGCTTTTTTACCGTGAAGCGTGACTTTTCTGTAGGATTTACGAGTATTACATGATATTCGCTAATTTGAGATTTACGGTTTTACGACGCTTAAAAATAATATAATTTATTCATCTTTTTTACATTTTACGTCATGTTTTTATGAGTGAATTACTGTTTAGAAAATTACAGGATTTTAACCAGTATTTCATTGATTTTTCTGAAAACTCTATATTACTACTTTGATTATTCTAAACAACAGCACTATCCCATAAATATGATGGGACATTTATATATGCAATACAAGGAAACTCTGCTTGCTCGGTTACTAACGGCGTAATGGTATGATAATATTTTAGTTAAATAGCGAGTTTATTTAACAGGCTGACAAACTGTCAGTTCAAATGCTAATGGAATACTATTAGAGTGTGCTGTAAGAAGGGAAAAATTTGTACATAATTGTATACATCTTCTAAAACCATTAATGGCAGTTGCCCTCCTTCAACGTGTGAAACTTTGTGACTTTTTGTTATGTATTGTGTTAGCTTTTTCGGGAAAAAGACTGAATCGATCCCAACGAAACTTTACAATAATAAACAAATTTGATTTTATAAAAATGTTATGTATGTAACGATACAAAAATAACATTATTGACTTTTTTATTTCAATAGACAATTTAACCACAACGATTACAATACTTGTGTAAGTAAATAATCTTTTTAAGTATAACTAAATCTCGAACAGTCCCGTCACTGCCCAATTTAGGGGACAAGAAGGTTATATAAAGTAAGTAGCAAACAAACTAACATAAAAATAATTTGCTGGTAAAGCGACGCGAATGTTCGGATGAAAATGGGACCGGGTAGAGCTTGTTTACTCTATAAGGGGAGCGTAGGGCTGTCAATGGATTATGTTTGCACTTATTATTTAGAAATTGTTGAAGGGATAACTTCTTATGGGAGGGTAAAACGGTACGTTACGTAACGCGTTACGACGCCAATCGTCTGTCCCGGTAAACCTCTCCTTTCCTCACGGATATGGCAATGATAAGCAGGCTTATTCTTTCTCACTCTAAGATGACATAGCCGTATTGCGGACTGATGCATTAACTACTCAGTGCTACGTGTGCTACATAGTTCAACTTAAATAAGTTAATCCATATATAGTCTCGGTGGTCTGGTGGTAGAGAACACGGTTTCTGAATCCAGAGGTCGTGGTTCAAATCCTCACACTGGCTTACGTAAACCAATGACGTTATGTGTGATAAATATCGATGACTGAAAACTTTGTTCCCGGTATGGCAATAGGTTAGCCACCTATTCCATTTGGGACGTAAACATAACGGCGAGACCAGGCTTAACAGCCGCTGCCTACACCTTCGGGTAACAATGGCGTGAAGTTATGTTATATATGTTATGTGAAGTTAATCCAGATACGTTTTTTCCTTTTATGCCTTTGCTAAATATGGTACCCTATAATTGTCAGTTGACTACTACAACCAATAACTTATGCTTATTGTACGTTCCACGACCAAGTTATTAGTATCTAATCAAAAGGTGAGTAAGAAGTCATAAAAACCGATGAGGATTAGTAATAAAAGATATATAATAAAGGAGAAAAAAGCGAGACGAGATGCATAAGAACTGTATCTTACGGCAACCAATTCATATAATAGCATTCAATGTCTTACGAAAAATTCTTTCATTTGTGTATAAAAGACTTGAACTTGATGCGGCAAACTTGTCGTAGAATAGGGATATCTTCCCAGAGTGAGCATTAAAAGCATCAACTATGTACACTTCTCCCCTGAAAACTTGTCAACGGTTGAACTTTCATACGTAATGCTCGGGAAATGGAAGAGCTATTGTCAAAGCGACTACTTGCCGACTGACTAAGTCGCTTTGCCAGCGCCATGTTCTACGTAGGGTTGGCAGTTTGAAAATAATTAACTGTTAAGCGACTTATTTCACTGTACAGGAGATGACCAATTTTTATAAAAAACATATACTCATGCCATTAATACCTAAAGAAGCACGTAGTAACAAAATGTTATGTCCAACATTATACATAAATAGTAAGCCCATTCTCAGATCACATCAGAACGTTCGAAGGCGGGAGCTCTCACGATAGATATATCCAGCTCAAAACATGTGAAGCAAATTTACCAACTGTAAATTCGACAGTACGATAAAACGTTGGCTGCTTCTACCGGGATTAAATGCTTGCAAATAAATAAACAACTTTACTCTTTTGATCAATAATCCACTTTGCCTTTATTACTTGATTTGGTGGTAAGATTAAATATAAACGCACATTAAACCATTTGTTCGGCAAGTTAATGACCAAGTCTGCCGAACAACTATTACGTTTTTTTTTATAGGGAACCCTAAACAAACCTTGTGATGTTTGAAAAGCTACTACACGGTTTATCATCTATAAAACTTAACGCTATTAATACCCGAAGATGTGGGCAGCCGCAATGACACATAGATTGTGTCACATTAAAAATTGACAAGGGGTCTTTCATTAATTACGTGAAACTTGAAATTGGGTGCGGGGCAGTAGCTTCCGCAAAGTCAATTGTGTGAGCCTAGAACCTAGAGCCTTACCGTGATTAATGGCCGGTTCGTTCATTGTTTCGATTTATTGTTTATTGGATTCGAACCCGATATCGAGATAGTTGCAAAGTTTTGGATCACTAGACTGTTAAGATTTTTAATATTCCCGATAGTTGGATGTTTGTACTATCACAATCAGAGTAGTGACCCAGTTTTGGGATTTATTGAAATGTAGAGACCTGGATGCTGAGCTGAGTTCATTATTATTTCGCTCTCTTCAAAAGCTTATTATATCTTAAAATGATTGTATTACTTCAGCGTAGTTATTACACGTATTCAACGCTCTGCTTAACTGAATTAATTTAATGTTATTAGAAATACTGAAATTATAATATCAGTGTATCCAGAAATTTGCGAAGCAATTGCAAAAGCAAATGTTTTCAGCGTGATGGCAGCCTGATGGTAAGTGACTATCGACGCTCATGGACACTTCCAACACAAACATTACATGAGAGCTCACGGCCTTTAAAGGCGTGGTGGCATGGCAAGAAAAAAGGAAGAGAGACACGCTAAACGAACCATTTTATATTTATATTCTTAGGTCGTGGTATTTCACCGATCGAGCCAGCCCATTCATGGCTCTAATTTTAAATATAGCCATAGTAACAGCTGCTGTAATAATGTGTATTAATGTGATGAAGTAGTTCAGTAGGTAAGCCTGGACATAAATCTTTAATAAAGATAACCTCCTACTTCTGGTAAATATATTCAGTCCTTGGACCTTGGGTTCGTAATTGTTTGTTTAAATATTTATAGATAGTACTAAGTCCAGGGTGGCAACATATTAACATTATAAGGCAGCAAAGTCCTTAAAGAAACTCGAACGTATGGTAAGAAAATTGAGTTCTAATTATATATTGATCTGTGATTATATACTTAGCAAAGTAAGTCTCATATTTCGGAAAGATTTTCGGGAATAATTAGTATCAAGATACGAACCTGAGACATTCTAAACAGAGGCAAATCGATACGACGAAATCTAGTTTTTTAATGTATAAATAATAATAAAATGATTTCTCTAATAATAACATAAAATAAATTAACTTCACGCATTTTTCTATCCGAATGTGTAGGCAGTGGTTGTTGTGGCAGTGCCACGACTTGCCGTTATATTTACTTCCCAAATAGAATGGGTTGGTAGTGTGGGTACACTAATAATAACTCTAGCAATAAAATAGTGGATAATTTCTTCATGAATTTTAATATCATAAGTGTAAGTTTGTGTGAGTAAATTGCTGGATGCACGCATAACCAATAATTATAATTTTTACAAACGGTTTGTTACATTACAACAGTTTGAGCTATTGTTAAGCGGTCATATTTTTATCTGACAATAACCGTACGTATAGACAGCTCTTTGGCTATTTATATTAATAATAATAAAAAATATAATTAATTCATTAATTATGTATCTAGTTATAAAAGCGTAGTTAGTAAAAATTACACTTTAACATAGTCACATAAGCTTATATTTTATAATTTTACGATGATTCTGAATCTAGAAATAACAAACCCAACTAGACCTCTCTGGTCTAGTTGGCTAGACAAATTTATATAATTATCGTTAAAATAATTTACGAATCGGCAATCAAATAATTTTTCATAGCAATTTCATCATAATTTTAATGTTTGTTGCTATTATAGTTGGTAATGATTAACATTATTATTTATATTTTAACGCTATTTAAATTTAGGATACTGGGGCAGTGCGTAGTAATTATTTATGTATTGTCCGGCCTTTAATCATGATTTTTCTATCAAATGGTTTCATTTTTTTATGTGTTACAAAATGCCTTTTGCTCTTTGCTTCTTAATTTTGAACAACTGAGGCATCAGAAAACTGCTACCCGTCTCTTGGAGAGCATTAGCACTCTTGTTCTTCTTTGTTTTTGAAATTTTCTGCGATATAATAGGTTGGGGAAAAAGTATTTTCGTATTTTTGTATGAAAAGTCAAGACATTTTTTTCAAAGTTTATTTACATTTATTTACAATATATATGTACCGTTTTGTTGAATAACTTTCTGCCATTTTGTGGGCAGAGACATTATCCCGTTACTGTAGAAACTTTGGGACTTCTGATCAAAAAAACGGGACAAATAGTTTTGGCAGTCCTCTCTTGAGGTCAAACTTACAGAACCTAAAGAATTCTGAAGAGACCGAAACAGGTGAAAATCTGAAGGCGCAAGGTCAGGGCTATATGGTGGATGCACTAGGACCTCCCAGTCGAACTCTCTTAATTTTTGCTGAGTGGCTAAAGATGTGTGTGGTCTAGCGTTATCGTGATGAAAGACCACACCCTTCCTGTTGATCAATTCCGGCCGTTTTCTCTCGACTGCTTCCTTTAATCTCATCAGTTGCTGGCAGTAAAGATCAGAATCGATGGTTTTGCCGGACGGTAAAAGCTCATAATGAACAATGCCCTTCCAATCCCACCATACACACAGCATCACCTTATTTCGTGTTAGGCCAGGTTTGGCCACAGTCTGTGAAGCCTGGCCAACTTTCGACCACGACCTTTTTCGCACGTTCTTGTCGTACGTGATCCACTTTTCATCGCCAGTTATCAATCTCTTCAAAAACGGCTCGGTTTCATTACGTCTCAATAATGAATCGCAAATGAGTACACGGTTCATTAAGTTTCTTTGAGTGAGCTCGTGTGGCACCCAAATATCGAGCTTTTTTGTATAACCAGCTTTCTTCAAATGGGTCAAAACTATTTTGTGGTCAATTCCCAGTTCTTCAGCTACATCGTAACTACTAATATGCCGATCTTGCTCCACTCTTTCAAAAATGGCGTCCATTTTATTCGTAACAGGGCGACCAGAGCGAGGTGCATCTTTAACATCAAAATTTCCGGACTGAAAACGTTTGAACCAAATTTGTGCTACTCTTACTGACACTGCATCAGGTCCATAAACATCACAAATTTTTTTCACTGCTTGAGTTGCATTTTTGCCTTTTTTATAATAAAATTTTTAAATGTATCGAATTTCTTCATTAGATTCACTCATTTTTACGGAGAGAAAAACAAATGAAAAATAGCGGGAAACAACTTTTTTTATTTTTTTCTTTTCTTTATAATGTAACCTTTTTAATGTTACCAAAACCAGCCAGACACAAATAGTACAGTCAAAGAAATTTTATAATAAGTTTATACCTACGTTATGCGAAAAGACTTTTTCCCCGACCTAATAAAAATAAGACTTCCGAAATTACAAGTGAGAATTACAAGCCTGGCCATTACATTTCCACTATTGGTGCCACAAATTCGGAAAACATAACCTCCCTCTAGCGAAGTCGATTTTAAAACAAATATCACTTTTTGTTACAAAAGTAATGGGCAGAGCTCCAATTGGTAGCAATTCTCTTTTACCACGAAATATATTATTTAATTTATCCCATTGTATAACTGTGTGATGGATCCCGTGATCCATCATATGGACACTGGAATCTTGCCAGGATACTGTACAATCCACCCGGACGTAGTCGACCGGGTACCGGTCACGTATTCACATAACAAAAGTAACTTTATTTGATTTCATATTAATTTTTTTAGATTAAAAATAAATGGAAATGAACAGTAAAAATAATCGCAAAATATTAGTTATGCGATGATCGATTTACTAAATTTTCGTGATTTGTTAAAAATATTACTAGTAAATTCAGATGGTATTCCAAGTGACAAAATGCAGTGAAAACGAATATTGGTATTTTTTGCATACAATCGTTAAGTTACCACATAAAGTAAAACACATTTTATTTCTTAAGCCTTAGAATCAGATACTTCAATTCATCGACAACTACAGAGAATTAAGAGAGTATGGATGCAATCCCTGCATTTGACACGGTTCAAAATATAAAGTTGACCTTGGGAAGAACCGGAGAACTTAAGAAACTTAAATATACCAAATATTCTTACAATGTCAAGTGATTTTGGTAGCTACTTGAAATTCTCGAAGATAATTAGAAGTATTCACACCGCTACAGTGATAGTCTTCCCCAGGGTGGAATATTAGGTCCTCTACAAACGATTATTAATAAAAATAAAAGAATTTTTTATTCGTTGCCCCACATCAGTGAATAGAATTATTTATACCTACTGTTGAATCAAGTGAATTAGTTATTAGATTGGAGTTTAGTTAGAAACAATATCGTGTGTTTGAAAATAATAACATTTTTATTTAATCAGCGATAATAACGACTAGGGCAAGTACCATAATTCAAAGTTCACGAAAGGTCATAGGGTATAGGTATTTAAAGAATAACTTCGTTAAAGTGAAAGGTTTGAAGTGAGTTCTGTACAGGCTCTTGAGGAAATTCTCTATCTCAGCAGCTATAGATAAAACCTGATGTCCACATGACGGTATTCCTATGGAACCTTAATCGAATTCAAGAATTCAAAACATCCAAAAAGTAATCTTATTTGCTTTTGACTATCTGAAAAATTGGCGTAAACTCACTGCTTAACATAGTATGTTATTACATCATTCTTTGCTGTCCACCCACAAAAAATAAGTTTCGAATATAAGTCGAAGTTGGCACACTTTTAAAATGCATATGGTTATTGCTTTTTATTCGTATTATTGATTATGATAGTTGGAATAGTGATAATTCTAATAGTGAATTTCGGTCACAATTTTAAATTTTGACCTAAAATTTCATATATTATTTAGTATATAAATGTATACACTAAATTTATAAAACATGAAATCATAATTATCTAATTGGTAAATGTACTCGTAAGTTCTCTGCTGAAAGATCGACGGCCGCTAGAACAGAAGGGTTCTAGAGTGGAGATCGCGACTCGACAGACTCACTGTTTAACCCAGTAACCGGGAAGCATCTCGTGGCGCATTTTCATATATTATTATATATTTTAATATTTGAAATGCTCAAATAATCTTCTTCTCTGACCTTCAGAGATACATTTACAGCAAAAAAAAAACAAGATTTATGTTAAGGTTTCATTACCTAATATTATAAGTGAGAATTTAACATTAGACTTATATTCATTAACAACGGAAAGAAAAGTAGTAATAACTCATTGTAACTAGTCTATCACATATTGAGATATTGAGAGACTACGATAAAATATATACCTAGTTAATAAATAATAATTAAAAGATTAATTTTAATAGATTCAATAGGTTTGCTTACATTTAGATAAAAGTGTATTTACACTTTAACATCAAAACACGAAATATGACATAGTTATGAAAGCATTAAAATATATGAAATAAAGGAGACACATAATAGACGAAATAATTAAAATATAAGGCAAATAAAAATAATTATAATTAGATACACGAATAAGTTCAGTTAAATGAAACCTTACCTTTCTTTCTATTACAATCCTTTTTATTTAATAATTAAATTAATACACTTATCACAACACTGCACGGCACTAAAAAAAAAGAAAATCTATACGTGTTGAGGGTGAACGCGGCAAAAACGGGACTAGTGACGGCCATGAGTCGACCACGCAACTGCCCGGGTTTGCGTCGGCCTCCAATCGATCGGCCTGCGCAGGTCTACTTATGTACTTACACCCCCCAATATCTTATGTATGAAAGTGGAATACACAGGGAAAAAGTGAACAGAACACTAAAGGCACGCCACAATATAACTTTGCATCATTTATTACACCATGTCCAGAAAGAAAAAAAAACAAAACCAACATTTCTGATAACGAAATATTCCTATGAAAGACTATCTAATTCAAGCATTTAAATTGGGGCCAAATAATGGACAGTCGAGTTTGCATGACTCGCGAAGAGCTCTCGACGTCGCTGATGGTTCTATTTCAATAAATTGCTATCGCAATTCTACTAAAAATATCGTAATGAAGGAATGATTTATTACAAAGTTAATTCACACGACATTAATGATGATAATTTTAATGAATAGTATCTTGACTCTTTGTCTAAATTTAATTAGACTACAGTTCAACAAGGAACCATAGTAGACGGTTATTTGTTATTGAAATTTAGTATGAGAATTTGGAGGGTAAATAGAGACAAATAAAGGACGCAGCGTCTTCCTATTGCCGCTTCCTATGTTTACATCAACATCTTGATTACACAATCCCTGCTCATTTGTTTATTACTAGTACTCAGGGAGTACATTCTATAGCTCATAGTGTCTTGAGTAGATTTAATTAAAATGCTTCATGTTTTTTGAAAGAAATACTTTTCCCTCTCTTCCCCCCCCGCTTTTGAGGTCAACATTCATAATTCATAACCCTGTTAGGATGGATTTCAGATTGCAATACTTTTCTCCAACATGAGTAAGGTAAGAAAATTAGAAACTCAAAGGTAAAGTTATCACATATCTTGGTTATTCTTTAAGACCTCCCCTTCTTTTCGATCTATAAGATTCTGTAATTACGTATTTAGTATACACTAAAAAATCGTAACTTTATTAAAATATAGTTTTAAGAGAAAGTTTTTCTGATGATACTGCATCTACTGCTAGCAGTTACACCTTACCATGAGCCGGCTTGTTATTGATCCAGCAACAGAAACGAAATTCTTGTATGATATCATGGTGTCCAAGCAATTAACGAGGTATTATTATTATTATAAAAAAAGACTTCATAATGAACTCAATACAACTAAATATCATCACGAAGAAAATTTCAAAAGTTTATGAAATTTATTTTATTTAAACACATTTTATTTATCTACATAATATATCTCCTGTGTTTGAAGTAGACGAGAAAAGTTTGATAAATTTATATGAAAGCAAAAACAATTTCACACAGGGTATTTGGAATTTATAACAAATTCTATGAATTAAATATGTAGGTCTGAGCTCGTGTGTGTATCACTTGTATATTAACGGTTTCCCACTAGAATGAAAACGAAATTAGATTCTGAAATATTTATCGATTAGTAGCGTAGTGGTAGAAACGCAGTACTGTGCAGGTTCGATTCCCATCCAAGCAGAAATACGTAGATCAGTTTAGTAGATAAAGGTTTCCTATTTCAATATACTGAATATTGGCCAATTGCTCTGCCTACACGTCATTAGACATGTGAAGATATAGAGTTTTATAAGAATACCGGAATGTATTGTATTTCAAATGTCTTGTAATGAATCAAATATCCAGTCAGCTTACAACATACGAGCGAAGTAAACATCTCCTCTGGGAGTCAGTTAAAAGTATTTAAATTTCTGCTGTTTCATTTCATAACATAGTTTATGCCTTTTGGTATCCCTTTTGTACCTAGATACTGGATTCATTGTCCAGCGGTATTTTAACTAACATTCCTACAAAAATAAGATTCAAAACACTTTTTAGAGTAGGGAGTAATTTCGTGTTCTTCTGGCATTAGTTAAATCTATTGCCACCAAATCATCAATCGATGTTGCTGCATATGCATGTGCTTATATAAGCACTACTTACTGTCTTAGATGTCAAAATTTAAAATCACAACAATATGAAATAAAAAAATAAGATGCACATAAATTCTCCATAAATGATGAACTGAAGTACTTGAAACAGTTCAGTTTTCATGGTTAAGCTTAAATAATGCATAGGTACGTTCGAGAACAGTTGAGATTACGATTACTCTCTGCTGAAAATTACATACCTGTATTTTTTATCTCGATGCCAGACAGATATATGGAGCATTTGATGGTCATAAACAGCTGTAGGCATGGGCAGTTTCAAGTGTCTCTGAAACTCCGGCTCCCGCTTCCCGTATAATACTGAAGTCCTTTGAAAAATTGACCTCTGCGATGGTAGACACTGACTCTCTGTTACTCCACTGATGACGACCTGATGCGTTAGTCATAAAAAAGCATTATAACTTCTATTAGAAGTCCTTTAAAACGAAAATAAAACTTTGGATGAAACCTTAAAAATATTACTGACCTTAGCGTAAGCGTTTATATCATCCGACTTTCCGTTCGCTCTTTGTAAATCTCGACATCGTATAACTGTAAAGTAAAAATAATCGAATCAGAAAATTATTTCAATCCAAATTAAGTACTTTAAAAATAGTAATAAAAATTTCGATAGTCACCACTCACCGTGAACGTCAATCACATCATTCTTAGTAATAATTTCCAGGTCTATAGTCGCTTTCTGCATCTGAAATCTCTCACAGCTCTGCTCTAAGCGATTACTCGCCACACTTCTCCGTTTTTCTTCGCTACTATTAATGCTGTTTTCTTCCGGAGAATACGTCAGACATCTTCTAATTGATTTGTGTTCAATAATAGGAGTAAATGCATCTGTTGGTAATAAATCCTCATCTAGTTTACAAGTTTTATTAGCTCTTTCTTCACTCAACACTTTACCAGGTCTCTTCAAATTAGGCAGAGGAGTTATAGGACTTGGTATACCACAGTCCAATGTTAATCCGAAAAGTTCTCTCGATCTTTTATTATGAGCGTTGGCATGAGACATCAGAAGACTACTATGAGACACGTTAGATTTTATCGAAATATTCTGATAATCGTCTTTTTTAATGAGCTCAGAACTAGACAGACTCAGTGGTTCACAGAGAGATGTGTTTGGTAGTTCTGTGGATGGACTGGGTATTCCAATTTCTAGGGTAAGTATTGAAGACTTGAAATCCTTGTTTGAATATTGAATGTCGTTGCTGACTGTTGATTTCTTTTTGCGAATACATTTTTGACGCTTCAATCTCAGACTTGCTCGTTCTTTTCCCGCTGAGTACAAGTCTGGGGTCGATTCTGACGATATACTTTCTAAATTACTTTTATCGTGAGACAAATTCATAGATTGTGATCGACTCAATGCAATGGCCTTTCGCTTATCATCAATTGCTATATCTAGCTTTTTAGAATTGGTTTTTCTTCTATCATCGATTGCTATATCTGGAGTTCTCACTTCTCTTTCGTTATAGCCATCTCCATCATCTAAGATGAAACAACCGATCGGAAGATTTTTCAGTAACTTAGTATTCACCCTATGTACTGGCACCCTTTTGGTAGGTGTAGATTTTGGAGAAATAGAATTTTCTCGTGACAAATTTACATACTTAGCTTCTTTTATTAAATTAGTTTTATTTTCGGCTTGAGGATTCACGAATAAATCCTTTACTGCTTCGAGGGAAGGAATTTCTTCTTCTATTCTCTTTTCTTCATTGATTATTCTTTTTGATTTAATAATTTTCGTGCTTTTTATTATGTCCTCAATCATTCTTTCAAGGGTTATATCTCCCATATTAGTTGTAGAGGCGGTACATCCAGTATCATTGCTTATAGAGTCTTTACCTACGATAAATTTATTTTCCATTTCAGCAGAAGTCTCTTCGTCTCGTAGAGGTATCGTAAAGGGGTTTTCCACTTTGGGAAAATATTCGGTCACATCATTATTAAAAGGTACTCTTTGCGACTTACTGTGCGTGCTAATTGTACTGAATCTCAAAGCAGCCAGTTTAGTTGAAAGAGGCGTGACAGATACAGGAGAACAAGCTTCTCTAACTAAGGCGTGAGTATCTTTCTTATCTACGGAAGGAGACTTAAAGGAACTTTCGAATTCATTTGTTTTCTTCCTGGTCCTTTTAAATGGTCTAATATTTGTTAGACCAACATCATTTTTATTAAAATATAACGGATTATTCATAAATATATGATGGCCAAATATAGGCAAAGTAGTTTTTCCTATACAGCCACTGTTAATATTTAAGGGTTTTTCTACACAGTTAATGATTAGATCTTGATCATATTCTATTTCAACTAGTCCTTCATTTGTAGTTTTTGTTGTACATATTGGGTTATTTGATTGTTTTCCTAGAGCTAATGAATGTCTATTATTCGTAGTCGTAGCACTTAATCTATCAGAAAGTTCATTTAAAGATGGTTCAGATATACTATGAGTTAACATAGGACTACATAATTTTTTATCAGTAGATTTAATTGTTCTCTCAGACTTATAAGCGATGCTATCCCTTTTAAATACGTCACTAACACCAGCCATCTCGAGTTTTCTTTTCTTTGCCTCTTTTATTCGCCTGCTGTAGGTTGAAGGTGTAGATGGTATTTCAGGAGGTATTTCATCTCTAGAGTCTAAGTCTAAGTAACATTTTCTTCTTTCGTAGTTATTTACAGGTGTACCATTAGGTGTAATGTTACTGACATCTTTGAGAGCCAATCCCTCTGTTTTCTTAACAAAACCTTCCTTAAAATAATTCGGCGTATTTCCAATATAATTTAAATTTTCTTTATCTACTGTCTGCAAATGTTTCTTCGCCGCTGTTGATCCTAAAGATCTACGCTGGTATCTACTCGGTTTTTTGCTTTTTTTAACAGTTGCTGCATCAAGTGATCTTCTGTTCTTGATATTACCATTGTACTGTCCATCTGGACAGTCACAATCATCGTTCCCTGGCTCATTAGTTATTCCAGAGTTTTGGTTCTTTTTAGCGTATACTGCCCATTTCAGCATTTTTGATCTGAAATTTAAAAAAATAACTAATTTAATAAAATGAAACATATCATATACAATAAAAAAAAATGTGAAAACAGCATCAATTTCATATTAAATGATGGTAACAACTTGAAGATGACTTTTAGATGAAAGAATAAGTGATAAAGATAAACCTCTTAAGTTTGGAGTAGTTTTTTTGAGCTGTCAATGTACCTAATGGTTTCTAACAAAATCATCATATCAGTATGTAATCTTAATGCCTACCTAGTGTAGATACATAGGAATGCAAAAGGTATATTATTTCCTTGCTGTTATTCGAACACGTGAACACGAGTTGAAAAGTTAAAAAGACGAGTGCTCGAAGGAAGGCGCCCTCTACCGGCGAGGATTCTTTCTCCTGAATGGCGACCATTCTTTCAACATTACGTTTCGTGTTAATGCCAATGGATAGCAATATTCACTGTTCACATCTATGTAATGTATTTGCATGTATAATAAATGAGTAAATATTGATAGATTGAAGACATATTGTCATGATTTTGTATACATTTCTTTTCTCATGGCATCAAGGTGGATCATTTGTATTATTAATTGTAATGGCGGATGTCACATGGAACACAAAACAGTACCTGAGATGTTTATCATTGTTGAGAGTAAACTTAATTACCTTCTGTTCTGTTCTCGACGCCATTTTGAAATTTGTTCAAAAAAGAAATATAAAATAATAAAAAAGTTTTTTTGTTACCGTGAGAGAATTATAATTAAACATTACTCTCTAAACTTTTTCTTTTCTTCGAAGAGTCTCCAGACAATTTGCAATTATAATAGGAATACATAATTTGAGTACTTTCCTACTGATATAATCATTACATAGTATAAAACAAAGTCGCTTTTCGATGTCTGTCCCCCTACGTGCTTAGATCTTTGAAAATACGTAACAGATTTTGACGCGGTTTGTTTTAATAGACTTAGGGTATCAACGGGGTAGTTTGTATGTATAATTCATTTATACTATAGTAAGTAGAAAAAGTGATATATCCCAAATTTACTTATTTATTACTTTTGATGCCGCCGGGTCAGATACGAAATGAAGTCATGATTTTCCATCTGTTATCACTACACATTATAACTGTTAAACCGATGTATCTCAAATTTAGTACGGAGATAGTTTATTATCTACTAGCTGACCCGGCGAACTTTGTTCCGCTACAAAAGTATTAACTACTGTCCCGCTATGTTAATACTGCAATATCTTTGAAAATATTTGTTTAAATTGCATGCTGTAAATGGCCAGGATCATCTATATTACATGTACAATCTATTTAAAACACTTACTTAATTGGATGCAAATTATTGCTGTAATAATTAAAATCGCTTCGTAAATAGGCCATTATTTCTCGTAAAAAATAAAAAAATTAAAATGGTCATTGTGAGTTATCCCTAAGAGATAGACATATGCCCTAGCGGCTATTTTGTAGGCCTTTGAAAGGCGTATAATAATGTAGTACATTGTTTTGATTTATCATTTAGGGTTCAGCCAGCGTTTGCGATTAAAGTTCTAAATCTTGCAAATCATCAATTTTTTTTTACTACACTATACATGAATAACCACCCCGTTAACACCCTCTAACTATTAAAAAAACCGCATCAAAATCCGTTGCGTAGTTTTAAAGATATAAGCATATAAGGGGACAGACAGCGGAAAGTCACTTTGTTTTATACTATGTAATGATGATCACGAAGCGAATGTGAGTGGCAGGGTCGGGTCGGGTTGGGATCGGGAGACCAAGACGGAGCTACCACGGTCAAATAAATGGTCTGTTTAAAAAAGAGAAAATGCGTAGCACCCGAAACCGACGTAAATGCATGACGAGATGTATGACTGTGGATGAGGCGAAAGATGTGTGTCAGGATCGTAGCTTGTGGAAAGCCAAAGTCTCTGCCTACCACCATGGGATACAGGCGTGAGCTTATGTATGTATGTATAGTTTATTAGTAGAAAAGTTTACTACGAATATCCCTTTATATAAGACATCAGTAATTAATTATAAAACTCATCCTAACTTTCACCATAAGTGGCCATAATATTTGACTCCGTAAAGAGAAGATTTGAATGCAGTACAGCAGTTAAGACTAGGTCTACCTGGAGAACGGATTAATGAAAAAACTAAAAAGACTGAACATAAAATTAAGTTCTCAACTGAAACTACTCACCTATTTACGCAAATGGATACATAAAAATATTATAACGGTGACTACAATACCACGCCTGTTCTGAAGTCGTAACACGAGACTTAAATGCCATAACGATTCTATATAATAACGATCCGAATACGACCAGTTACTCGATATTTATACATATGAATGTTGATGAACCGGAAAATTCGTGCAACTCACGGTATCACCAAATATAATTTTACCTAATGGTACTTTTTTTCACGGATTTTAGCACGTGCACAACGGTTTTTTATAGACCTGGCAAAACTTTTATATAGTCGAGTTCAAGTTAGAATATGTTTTACAACATATAATTTTATTAATACTTCGAGTAGTATATTAATTGAAGAAAATAATTTTGAAAAGCCACTTGACCACTAGGCGACAGAGACATTTTATTTAATTAACACAACAGAAATTTAAGGCGAAAAATGTCACATCGTATATTCACCAACTTTTTTTCTTTAATTTTTTATTGCACTGTTAAGATTGTACTACATATCTTTTTATAGTTATTAATGTATAATTGTCATGAGTATAATCTTGGTCATATTTTATAGAAGTCATAGTTACATTTTCCGCTTAAAATTAACCGCATGTTTCGTAGCAATTTAGTTGTACCTTATGTATTTGAATATATATATGTATATTTTATTAAATATTGTAAAATGAAATAATAATGTATTAATAATCTGAAGAATATTTATCCACAAATAACATAGGCTGCAAATAATATATTTTTAATAATTAAAGTTTTACATAAAACAACTACTACTTAATTAACTATTTCAATACTGTAGAATATAAAATGTAAATTACAAATAATTCTAATTTAAAATCCCCTTATAAAATAGTTATCGTGTATAATAATTGACTAATCACTTTAAAATACAATCAAATACACACATTATTATGCAAAAAAAACTTAAATTTTTTTCAATCTATTATAGTATAATAAAACATGGCCGATTTCATTTTGGTTATGGCCCGGGCAATAACTCATATTTCCCGCTTTACCAACCAAATTGACTGTGTAATTAGAAACTTGGTTGGCCCATTCATATCCACATGGCTGTGACAAACTCATGCTGAGCAAGAAACCAGTGTGTATTCAATACAAGTCGAGAAATTCGCGTACTAAATACAACACCGCAAAAACAGGGCGTACTTACATTATCCTCTCCCTAACTATTCAACAGCAAATTACTATTGAATTTAAGATTTTTCTGAAGCATTTTTTAATATCGAATGCACGTCTCGACTCGCGAAATATGGGGTCAGGAACAAAAACACAATTCTTACTCAAACTCAAATGCCAGTTATAACGCTCAAAAAATAAACTGACGTTGAAATAAGGTACAGTTTGAGCACTAAATACTTTTTGGAACTTATGGTGCGTGCTGAATGTCAAGAAACTGACTGAATAGAAAAAAAAACAAGTTTCAGTGCATTCTAAATTTGAATCTATTCGAATTTGGAACGGTTGCTGATTTATCAGTGTCAGATCGAGCATAAAGAAAATTATTCTTATATCTTTGGATCAAGATTCAATATTACACGCATATCAAACCATGTTTTATACATTTGTATCACCGAAGAGTAACCTTTATTGCTGCGAATGCATAAGTCTATATTTCCAGAACATGAAAGTATGCAATACCCTTGCTTTTGGAAGACGACCGGATGTTTTTGTAGCTGGAATTGAATTTTAAAATTGTTGAAATGTGTTTTCGCTTTGAGATTTAATGTGCTAGGTATATTTTATTATTTTGAGATGTTCTGTGTAACTTGATAATATATGACAGAGTTTTTTTTTTCATAACAGTAGGAGAAGAAAATACAGCCTGCCAGTGGTAGCGTACATCATATTCTAAGGTACATTAAAATAATGCATGATTATAACGAATGTCAGTACGCCGGTTGGCCGCCAGGTGGCGTTGTCATGAATTATTCATTATATACAACAGCACATTTGCACAAACCCGGGGGTTTTATGGTACCTACCAATAATTTTATTCATGTAAAATAATAAACTCCCGTTTTGAGGACATTTTGTGAATATTTTATTTCGAATTGGCTATTTTGCTTCCTGTTTATGTGTGACGTAAAATGACGAATAATCATTTTTGGTCACAGTTAGGTAGCCATACTTATTTATGTGTATTAAATTATTTTGATAGTTGAATTAAATTGATATACTCCTAAAATTTTAATTCTGTTTAGTTAAATTTTAAGACCTATGAATTTCATTTCAATTCACTTCGGGAAAAGGTTCATAAGTGATAACTGTACACAAAAACGGATGCAACGATAATGTTTGATAATAATGAAATTGAATATCTTAGATGCGTTTTTGGAGTGGCGTCAGGACAGACGCAAAGAACGTTAGCAGAAAAGCCCACCTTTTTTTTTTTTTTTTTTTTACGCGAGGAAATGCTTTATGCACACCCCCCGCCTGGGGACGGCAGTGTGGGACTCCCAAAACAGTAAACTGGAATCCGATCCTAGGGTTACCCACTAAAACCTCGCGGCGGCCTTCCTCCGGCGTTGGGGTGGCCCAGGACAGTGCGTCGGCCCTCTGGTCCACCCCGCCGTCGCCCCCCCTCTGTCACGAGGGGGTGCTCATCCTCGGGGAGCCTCGGTGAAGCTCCCCCGGGCGGGGCGGCTCCGACCGCGCGCTGTAAACAGGCGCGCGGCCGGCGGCGCCCCCGACGAACCTCCCCGGCCGCACCAGGGCGTCGTCCTTCCCGGGCCGCGACCCGGGCGCACCCGCGGGGTGTGCGCCCTCGCGGCCCGTCGGCGGCGGCGATCACTGAGCTCGCCGCCGCCGCCTTCGAGCGGGATCGGCTCTCTCCCGACCCTGCTCGGCGGCCTCCTTCTGGAGCATCACAGCTTCGCAGAAGGAGACCACAGCCCTCCACTCCTCCTCGCCCGCC
Source organism: Euproctis similis (assembly GCA_905147225.2). Classification (NCBI taxonomy): domain Eukaryota; kingdom Metazoa; phylum Arthropoda; class Insecta; order Lepidoptera; family Erebidae; genus Euproctis; species Euproctis similis. Next base: position 3,503,831 of record LR990103.1, read on the forward strand.
AGCATTGCCGCGACCAACGCCGGCGGGGACAAGTCTCGCCCGATCCCGAGCAGAAAAGCCCACCTAGTAATCCACAATGCGGTACTGATCCCCATGCTAACTGATGAAAGCAAGAATTGGGTATGGTAGACTGCACAAATGTAGGCGGTCGAAATGAGGACAGTTCTCAAAATCTGCAGAGTGACTATCGCAGACCGCGTCGAAAACAAGGTTAAAGGGAAGTTGGACTGAAAGAGGGTGTCGGTGTAAAAGTAAGAAAGGGCATGCTCCGATGGTTCGGACATGTAAAAAGAATGGATGATGCAAATTTGATTAAGCAGATATACAATGCAAAACTAATAGAAATAGGAGTCGAGAACGGCCAAGACACACATTCCATGACCAAATAGAACGTGTTCTGGAGGAAGGCGATGTGAAGGAGCCTAAAAAATCGACGCGCGAGCATGAAGGGTTATGAAAGTCAACGAAGCGAATGATACGTGTAAGAATCGGGCCTTATGGCTTTATTCTCTCTGCCTACCTCGCAAGGGATTTTGCGTGAAGTTATGTATATGTACGTAACCTTACTCAAAAATTGTAATAAAAATTGGCTGACAGAAGGCAATCCTTATATAAATTGACAATTTTTAATAAAATAAAATTTAAAATAATTTCTATTAATATTTTCGAAAATAAAATGCTATTGTTCTTGAAAAAATTACCTAAGGAAAAAAATAGCAAAATAATTGCAATGTCAATACAGTCAAAGTATAAAATTTAAAGTTACCTTATGCAAAATAAAAGCAGTAAGCAAGAATAAAAATGCTTTAAAATAACTATCTGATAATAAAAAAAAAGAAACATCATATTACTTTTCCCGCTAAATGCACTGTTTGTTCCAAATTCAAACGGCTGGGGCGCGCGCCCCCGCCGACATTGTATGCGCAGGCGCCACAGTAAATGTCGACAATTACAGAACCATTGTAATACTCCTTCTTTAATTTCTTTTAACAGGACTCCCTCTTTAAATACATAGTACGTTCCTCTGTCAGAGGTTGTTGCTTCCCATGGGTGTCTTAAGTCGTATCAAAACTTTCGATACTGTAGTCGTTAAAATAAGTTGTACAATAACTCTTATTTTGTGTATTTTAAATTTTTCACTATTAAAAGGCTATAACTATCATATTCATATGTAATAAACCGACTCGTACATAACCAATCGCTAATGAAATATTTCCAAGCCACTTATTGGAGTCCTTTCCGTTATGTTCATAAGCCTATAATTACGTTTGCGTCATTTAATACGCAACTAATTCTAATTGGACCACATATTTAACTCCTAAATATTGTATATATATAATGAATTATTTATATCATAAACTTTATGAATTTGATAAAAAAATATATGTTTCCATAACGTTTTCACAATATAAATGATATTCGAATATGTTTTTTTTTATCTTTTAATCTCTGGCCATATGGCATCTATGGTTACGTCGATCGAAGGGTTAGCCATAGAGTAGTTTTAGCTTAGATATAGAGTAACGTACGCTTCAATTATTTTTATTATAAATTCATAATTCCTATGAAGATATTTTAACGAGTTGTTGTGTAAAGATTCTTGGATATAAATTACGAACTAGTTTACAAGAAATTGAATTTAGCAGAAGTTCAGTATTAAAGAAAATGTTGCGCACCAGATAGTTAAAATTGTTTTATACAATGTTGCTTTGAATTTTTTTCATCATTATGACATGTAGCAAAGTAATATCATAATTTATTTAATTTTTTTCTAATATAGTTATAAATCCCAGTAATGAAGGTAAAGAGTGATTGCTAATTTCAAAGTTAAAGAGTTGCAAAAGATAAAATTGATTGTCAAGCATTATTTTAAACTGTTGAACATTTTTTTTTTATGAATGCTTTTGTGAATTTTTAAAAAGTTTGCGTGAGAAATAATTAAGTTATTACGTAGTTTCGTGGTTTTATTACAGAATTGTTTTAATTGTCTCTGCCTACCAAGGGATTTGGCGTGAAGTTCTGTGTGTGTATTATTTTCTCTTGGAAAATTTGGCGATAGTAAAACTACTTTTAATTATTACACTGCTTTTGATTGACTTTTAACGACGTGTCGAGTACTTAACAGCTTCCCTAATCGCAGGAGGTGAACGGGATTGTTTTATGTTTTATTACACTATTAAAAATGTAAAATCGGTAAATAAAGTAGGTAAATTACATGCTATTTATGCAAAAAACTACTTTGCGGAGACATGAAGGAAATGTCTTGATAACATTTGGAAAAACTAACTAAAGTTGTGGGTACTCATATTAAATTAATTATAATTATATGATATAAGTTATACTTTTCAATTTAAAGATTCAAAACTTTCTAACCACAAAGAAAGTAAGTACTGTATCATAAAAAGTTATGAGCATATTAATTAAATACCACCCCAATGAATGTAGGTTTACCAAAACAAAATCGCTGGCCGTAAAATTAAGGACCTTTAGCCATATCAACATCCGTATTTAAAAAAAAATGATAACATTTTGTTTATGGGAATGAACACGTTCGAAATTTGAAATTTAAAGAAAAAAGTAATTGAAGATACAGTCAACCACATTTAAAGACGCAGTTCGCTACATGAATGGACTGACTGGACCGGTGAAACACCACTTTACAGAATATTGACGAAAAGTGATTTATGTCGCCTTTCGCTCGGTAAGAGAGAGAGGTATTAGCGTGACTTGACAGAAGAAATTCAGTGGTTTATCATTCATATAGATGACGGTTGTTTTGTTTGCATTCAATGTCATGCGCGATTTCAAGTTCCCAATAGAAAATAGTATTGTATTATAATGAAATTAATGTTTGAAATTTGAAATTAAAATTTGCTAGACATTCTTTGGGGACTACCGAATAGAAGTGAAAACTAATTTTTGTAATTTGCTTGCTATTAGATTGTTATTTATGAGTTTTTGTTTTGGTCTTAACTAAGTGTCATTTTAAAATAATTAGATGTTATTTTTAATTTCATTTGAAGGACCATCCTTCATAGAAATTTCTGGGATCTAATAAATGAAAGCCCGTTGCCGAACAATTAAAAGGGGTTCTCTTTAAAAATACCTATAATTAAACTTTTTTTTCTTCCTCTGATACGACACAGCCTTACTCTTTTAATATACGAGACAATATTTTCATAAATTTAATATTTTTATAATTTTTTATTCTTTAATAGAAATGTGTATCATGAAATCTTGTAATATATTAAAGTGAGATCTAACTCGGTACCTCCTACACAAAAGTTCCACCAAACCACTGGGTTTATCGTGACGAATTTAAATAACTGCGGCACACTTATTGTTGATCAAAGAAATTACGACAAAAAAAAATTGAATATAAAATATATCCGTTGCTCTCAGACTCTCGGTGCTTTAATTTTTCCTTAGAAACTTGTTTCTTTTTAGAAAGCACGAAAAAAGTTACATATTATATTTTCATAATCGAAAGTACGTGTTGCAGAAAGTATTAAATTTCCTCAAAACTGAGAAAATAAATAAAAAATATTAAGTTTGTCGTTACCAGTTTTCTATATTGACGTCGTCGGCCATTTGCCAAAATCGTTTGTGGGAATGCAGAATTAAATCTTCCCCCCAAAAAAATAAGACAAAACATAGCCCTCCTTGTGCCGAAGTTGTCGGGTAAAAAATAGCAGATGTCGTCATGTCAAAGGTAAGCATACCCTTACCATATCAAATTGAAACTATTGTTAACGCAACTACCGCTCAACTTTGGACATACCTTCCGAAATTGGAGTAATAATATTTATTTATTGTTATACAATCTAGAGCAGACCCGGCATCCTATTGTATACGAAATTTTTCTCCTCTCCTGTACCGTATTGTTTGAGGAAGTGTGCGAAACGCATCCTGCATCTCGAACGTACGAATAACAAAGATAATTTTGCAGTTAACATTTAAAAATGGAACTTTAAAGCTGATACAATACCGTTACGTTGAAATTTTTGAGGGGTAACAAATGTAACATTGTTTCCGAGCCGTTTTGTTCGATTCCGATCTAGTTTTTTTTTCTTTCAATATCGCCAAGGAGTACATGTAAAATGTCATGATTTATTTGTGACAAGAACGACTGGTTGTGGGAAATTTACGAGGATATTAAGGGGTCGGCCATATTGAACGTTTGATTATGTATTGTGCATTAATTTATGGAGTTAGACTTTGTAAATATAATTTATAATGGAAGACAGGTGATGTTAGAAAGAAATTGAACGGGAATATTAGAACATATGGCTTCATTTGATCGTTAAAAGAAAATAATATAAATTATAGGGGATTTTTTAGAAATGCTAGATGTGATATATTCTATTATGAAGTATTCAATTATCAGCCAACAGATTGCCATAATATTAAATTAGAAATAACATAATCAGATAACGAAATTTTTACACAAATCAAATCAAATTCAAATCAATTACACTTCGCAGACACTTAAAATTAGACGATAAATACAATTGAAGTACACCCTAATAAGACTGCGACTTTGGGAGAATCTCAGCAAATGGAAAGCGCGATACCGCCGAAAAAAAAAACTCACCAATATCGAAAGTTACAACACTTTAGTCTGAAATTTCTCACCACATTTTAGAACGAATAATTAGCAAAAAACAACTTCAATTTAATAAGTTAATAATAATTAACAGTAGACTCCTTTTATTAAAATAACTGTTAAGAACAACATTATTTTAACGACATTCAACTACACAGCTAATATTTGGGTGAACGCTTTTATAATCTCGAGAAATTTATTAACTCCTCGTTCCACATTGTGTAATTTTATTACATGCAATAAAAGGAGTCGTAAACCAGTCTATTACAGATTATGAAAACTATTATAATCTGTGATCTAATCCCCAGTCTATAATAGAGACATTAACATTTTATAACTGTCGATATTTTTACGATATTTAAAGATTATTGCGTATTTTTAAGACTATTTTGTTGGATTCACCCTTGTTGTTATCTTAGTTGATATTTGGCTGTTTGTTATAATCCCCGATGTCTATGTTTGCGAAAAAAACGCCTATTGTCATTTTTTTAAAAATGGAACACGTTTTCATTTCTTGATATGATTTGTCGAAATGGCTGCTTTGTTTGCGTATTCTGGTGTAAACTAGAACTGAGACCAGAATGTTATAATGGCTCTATACGGTAATGTGATTTATGTGCAGTTACGTTACATTCGGACAGGTGAGTATATTTTCACATAGAAAAAGAATCGCGCCAAAATTACACAAGCTTTTTCCATAGTATCTGTTCTGTTATATTAAGTCATACAACTTATTCGACGTAGGTACAAGCTAATTATTAATTATTTATGGGAACTATTATCGCTCAGAATTGAACGTAACGATTGATTTCAGGGATAACATTCGAACAATATTTCTGAACAGAAAGATAACATCAACGTAATGTTCGTTCAGGAACAGTCCAAGCTGCCAACCAATAATTATAAAATCAGTTCTAAATTCAAATATTTATGGCAGGAGTGAACAGGCTAGCAGATGTTACTGTTTTAGGCATTTAAATACCACCTAACTTCAGATGGATTGTTTTTTTTTGTAAATCCAGGCAATAGATGAAGAAACGTACTGACTGCTTAGTACCACAATAATTGTTTTTATAATATTATCTATCCCTATTATTTTGGTAGGAAAATAACGTTGCAGATATATTTTTTTAATTAATTTTAGTTTATAGGTATTCATAAATAAAGGTATTTTAAGTGTGACATAATGAAATTATTACGAAAAAAAACTTACGTGAACAACGTAAGGCGTGCAAATCAAGTGTTATTATTATTATTTATTTTATTTAAAGATATGAAATAAAATTTTACAAACAGCGTGCTAAAATCATCGATTGTTATGATTATTTTATCAATAACCTCTATTTCGTCACTATTTTAGTGGAGAATAAGTCAAGCTCGAGACATTAACCTAAAGAACGCATATGAAATAATTGTGTTATTGCATGTTTTGAAATTATTATTATTATACAACCCATATATAACCAAACTTCACACCAATTCACTGTCGAGGAAGACAAAAAGAGTTAAAACTGCTACTGTCATTTTCATTTAAGCTTGTTAGTTTTGAAGGCATCTGGTGTAACCTCCTTATAAGACTATTTAAAAATAGGGTTACCGTTAGGTTTTTATATATTTAATCAAGTTAAATATTAGTCCTTGTGTCACATTAGTGAACTAACCAGGTGTCCAGGTTGCCACCACGAACCACCCCTGTCACCCTGTGACCTCTGGCCGCTTCATCGTGGATTACAGTGCGGGTTCCCAAGAGCTCAGGCACTTTCCAATGTTATTTCTTTCCAACCCCTCATAATAAGTAGGATTGATGAGGGATTACGTGTAATGATGACCGATCCAATTTTTGTCATTCAATTTATTAATAGCACTTTGTAGCTACATTTCTTTGCCTTCCTATTATGATATTTACTAGTGTTGTATATTAAAAAGAAAGGTATATGAAAAACAATTATATGTGTTAAGATTCCTGAGGTTATTGGAGTGGAATGGCATTTGTTTTTTTTTCTGTCTGTTGCTTTTCAGAGTATCAAATAGCAAAGTTTCAATATAATTAAAAATTTAAAAATTATTATCTCAAGAGAACCTTCCAATAACACACACACACACAACTGTTGATCTGTATTTTTTTTTCCTTTTTTCTATTTGCACTTGCGTGCACCCCCTTGCTTAGTGTTAGTTTTTTTTAGCTAGTAAGCCAAGCACTTTGGTTCCGTGAGAACTGTCAAATAAATTGTATCCAATGAAAAAGTCGGGACTCGCTAATGGGTTAACTTTTTCATGACTTGCCATACCTGTGAACAACTATGAAAAAAATTATGAACATTTGAATAACATACAACAAAAAAAACCTGGTTTTACCTGTATCATGGTTTAAATAATACATGGGGCTTGACAAATATCGCTATGCCGTTTCCCCGACAGAAGAATATCATTTATTACGTTGCGTTATTATATTTTCCATTTTTTATTTAAAAATAATGTCTCTAAAAAACATAATACTCCCCCCCCCCCCCTTATCCATCCCTTCCTATCTCCTATCCCTTAAAGGTTGGCAACTCCACAGTAACACTATGTGTGGCTGGTGTCCATGGGCGGCGTTGGTTGCTTACCATCAGGTGACACGCCTGCTCGTTTGTCCTCTTATCGTATAAAAAAAGTCGAATTCACTACCTATCCAAACAACCGGATCCTCAGACCAAATAATTTTAAAGCGGGAAAATACCATGATTGAGTGAGGATCATAAGGAGTACTGTATATATTTTTAATCAAGTTTTCTTACACTCAAAGTCCCAAGTATGAGTCGATGTTAGTGCTTAAGTCTTTAGAAGAAGTCACTGAAAATATTTCCAAAAATCGACGCATGAGAATATCAAAAACTTACTTCGAAGAAGAGTTGAGAGAACGAGGCCAACAAGAAATCTCAACCTCTGTTCAAGATCAAAACTTAAAAGCAGAATTAACCAGGAAATACGATGAAAGAGATTCGCACGAAGCTTTAAAAAACACCCATGTGTAATTTTTGCTGTCTCCTATTCGAACCCCGAACCCCCTTGGATATCTTTTAATCAAATGCACACTCCAGTTTATGAGCCAAACAAATAAATTATAATGACAATGTATTATTTTATAGTTCTAAAGATTAATTTCAATTTAGTTTTTTTGTTTGTTTGTTCTGTAATCTATAAAATGGGGGTTCTATTATCTCACCTTTCTAAGGTATTCATTATTTCACGTAGAATCTTGCTTCTGAATCAAGAAGCTGCGGGTTCGAATCCTGGCGCACACCAATGACTTTTCGAAATTGTTTTCGGAAGTTATGTGTGATAAATATCGATGACTGAAAACTTTGTGCCCGGTATGGCAATAGGTTCGCCACCTATTCCATTTGGGACGTAAACATAACGGCGAGACGAGGCTTAACAGCCGCTGCCTACACCTTCGGGTAATAAAAGGCGTGAAGTTATGTTATGTTATGTTATATGTTACAAATATCGATGGCTGAAAACTTTGTGCACGGTATGGCAGTAGGTTCGCCACCTATCTATTCCATTTGGGACGTAAACATAACGGCGAGTCGAGGCTTAATAGCCACTACTTGGGTGGAATAGGCGTGAAGTTATGTTATGTGTGTGTATAGTTTACGGAAATTTTTCGTGGCTCACAATAAATTATTTTTTATCCTGGACTGTCGTAGATGAAATCGTGGTAAGTCCCGATGGCATGCGACTGTAAACAATAAGTCGTTCAAATAATTTAAAATGTATTTGTCAAACGTCAATTTATCAATAATAAAATTAGGGAATAATGTACAACAAAGCGATGTAAATTTAATATTCTACTTGGCCTTTGACCTACGTGGATAAAAGTACTTAGCCTGCCCAAGTCATTAAATAAAATACTAATAGTTCAGCAATTATATCCTATTTTTGTCACGAACTATAGAGGTCATGAAGGCCGATACTAATACATTTTAAATAACACAAAAAAACAAAGGTTCCCATACAAAGATAGCGTGATATTTAAGCATTATTAATAAACGGAAGCACTAGACTGGAAACTTCGAGTTCTCATAGAGTTCTAAAAAATAGTAAAAAAAAATCCACCAAAGAGGTTTAACATCGCACAAAAAAATCCGCGAGCACGGTCTGCTGAATCGCAGGGGTGCTTTATTTAAATCTATATTCTCCTCTCAGCTCTCTCTCTCTGTTCAACAACAAGAGAGGATATATTGCCATCTCATTCATACTGCAAATTAAGGGCATAAACTGACCTTTGTATTTATGTACTTGAGAAGTACTCAAAAAACTTTTGTTTTAATGGTTAAAGTGTTCAAGTACCCTTAAATTTTGACTTTTTATAATTGCACAGCAATGGTCACTCTTGACATATAGATTTCATTTTAACACCTCGACATAAAACAGACTAGCGTAAAAAGTTTAGTATTGTGATACTAATAGAGTATTTATAACTATTGTAAATTACTAGTAGTGTATTAATATATTGTAAATTCGTAAAAAAGTCGTCGAATTGTAGCAACCCTAATGATACAGATCCAAATTCGATTTTTAAAATTACGATTTTTTTTTCTTCGTAAATAAGCACAGGTTTTTTATCATTGGACGATCGGAATTATTATACAAAATGACAATGTTAATTTTTAATTAGTTCACCAACAGAAAAGTTGGTCGCACTATACATATTATATACATATGCAATGCAATAACCTAATAAAAACATTGTTCGGTTTCCATAACGAATAGATAATTTAATTTATACATCACGATCAAAACAATATTTGAAATAAGAAAAAAATATGATCAATATTTATGTCATGTAGATTCTTTCAGCCAAGCAAGGGGGAATGGAATACCAGTTTAAAAAAAGGAACTTAATCAATTTCCATCATATTACCGTTATTATTATCAGTATGATAAATATTTTTAAAAAACTAGCTGAATTAGAAGTTTATTTTTACTCAAAGAATTTCAATTTTTTAATGCCTTATGGTCGGACTGTATATTATAATGATACAGATTAGATAATATTAATTCTTATTTAATTATTTAAGCATTCCATACAGCGCCACCTAGTTATAAATTAAGCAACTATAAATAGCTTAGGATAGCCGATATGACAATAACCTTTTTGCGAATATAATTATGTTACTTAAATTATAAATGCGAATGCTTGTTAAAAAGTTTGGATATTTGTTAATAAATTGCCTTTAAAAAGAGTTAGAAATATAAATGGGAAAATTAAAACTTTCCATCCCAGCAATGTGCTCCCTGAGGATAATACTTCAAGTTTGGTATTGCATTAACTCTAGTCAAAACTTTATTAGTAATTGGCATTGATCATAAATGGTAGGATATAGATGATGAATACCCCGGGAATAATAGCTCCACTACTTTTAATGATTTCGATTCACCATGTGAGTGCGGCACATCATCATCAATTGCTAAAAAATACTACATATGTACAGGACTCGCTCACAAAGTGAAAGGAAAAATATCTTTTGTAAAGGGAATAAGGTGCAAAATCGAATGCGCAAGTATCTGAAATATAGGTCTTGTAAGATGCTTCTAAAGAATTCGCTCTGTCGAAGACCGTCAGTTTAATCTAAGGTGTCAATAAATTGTAATAAATCTATTGATCTAATATTGATTTTGGCGATAATGCTGTCTACACCTTCATATAGTAAGAGTGTAAATGTACCAAAATAATAGTCTGTATCGTGGCACATAGATCGTGAAATACTCAGCCCACCGGATTCTAATCGATATCATAAATATATAGCTTATAAAACTCGAGACACTACCAAACTCTTTTATAATACCATCGAGACCATAAACAATTTGAGTATCGTCATGTCGACAGAAGGGCGGGAAGAAATTTTACAGATAAACATCTCTTCCGAATTACACCGGAAGCTTTAAGTAGGCAATGTCGTCCTCAAAAAATGTTACAATATCAAAACGTGGGTGAGGAATAATTGAGGGGAATTATATTATAGTGTTTGAAATAACTCTACATTTCAACTTATTTTAAGAGATTCAATTTTTCAACCGGTGTAATATGTATTCACCGGTTACCTTTATAAATGTTGTAAATTTCGGCCATATTTGATGTTATTTTTGAGACATAATAAATATATCTGACTTATAAGATTATTAAATCTAAATAATATAGCAGCAAAGTCGACTAATTTCTTCTTTTAAATATGACAGCGTCGACTACGAGCAGGTAAATTTCAAATACAGAATGAAAACTTGACAGATGAAATAATTAAAAAATCAAATTTATGGTCACGTGACACATTACTACCACTAAGTTATGATTGAAATAATAATATTAAAATCAGTTTTCGAATAAAGTTTCCCTAGACTTCCAATTATGATTGATTATAATTCTAATTTAAATTCCAAATTATTAAACCATACTATTATTATTAATAATAATATAGTATATTTATTATTTCATTAGTGTTTTAACATCATAATATTCACAATATGGTGTAGTAGTAGTCAATATTAAAATCAAAATGAAACCAGTATATACCGATACTATATTTCTATGTTATACCTGCTAGTAGTCATTTATATATATATATATATATATATAAATAAATAAAAGTTACAGTTGCAACTTGAATAAAATATCTTATTGAATAGGAACCCGACTCACCGTATCCTTAGCTCCGACACAAAAGTAATCCCTATTGCACAATAAGACGGTCCGGCGACAAAAAATAACCAACTGTCATTTCACACAACACCAGAAACTCCTTAAAAGACACAGTTCTCGAACAGATAAAAAAAATAAAATTTTAAAATAATATAACACATATAATAAAACTATTCCATTTTCGAATTGAACCGCGGAAAACTTATAACAAAATTGTCAAGCTCCCGCGCAGCCGCGTGTATTCGCGCGCCAAGTTCGCGTTCGAATAAATGGAATTCAAACTTTACCTGGGGTCCGTCTGACATAGGTGCTTACGTGTCAACTATCTCTTTTTGACTTGATATCAAAATGCTCAGTGAGAGTGAGATAGCGATAGTTTATTGAAGGTGGAAGTTGTAAGAGATGTTAAAAGTTTTTTTCTCTGACCGGTGCATTGTTTTCGCGCCTTATCTTTGTAGCGCTGGTAGCGGTCTGCGTCTATTGATATAGCTCTGTCTGAGATAAGATTCATTGATAAATGTGACATAAAACATTTTGAAAAGACCCTCGAGAAGAGTCCCTTGGCTTATTGTATTTTCAAGACCTGGGTGAAATGAACGTTCATTATGTCCATTTGACTAATCGCTTTTCGCAGATGGACAGTAGACAAATGACCCCAAATAAATGTAGAAAAATAGTCATGAAAATACTAAATATCACATAAAAAGTCGATCAATCACACTATGGTAGACAAATGCTGGAATATATGAACCAATTTGTTACTTGTCCATATTTAAGACATTAATAAATTCAGTAATTGACAGTAGTAGGGCTATGTCACAGTGTAGAGCTCGCACACAGTTCGCTGCATGAATAGGCCGGCTCATGAATTACAATCGCTTCTCAGAATATATGGACGTAAAGTAGTTCATGCCGTGTTTCGATCGGTGAGAGAGGTATCCGGATTCCGCCTTCACCTCCTTTCCTATCCCATCGTTGCAGGTATCCATGGACCGTGGGAGTTGCTTACCAACAGGTGACCCGCTTACTCAGTTGCCCTCCTATTTCATTCAAATGAAGTAGGTACTATACTGGTAGAAAATTAGAGGCTAATAGAGGCATTCTTACTTTTTTCGAGAGATGGTTCCATCAGTCGAACCTGCCCATTCATTCAGCGAACTGCTTGGCTCTACCGCTCAATTCATTATTATTTGCCACTAAATATATGAAGTCTTTACACTTAAATCTGTCTGTATTCCTTATACGTTGTAACTGTATGTGTTTAACGGATCGCAATGTTGGTCAGTGGGTTCGTTCTCGGTTAAGTGTAATTAAACGAGTCATCTGATGTGACATCGATATTCTATGACTTGCCGATTCTCATGATGCACAAGTACAAATTTACCTTACCACGGTCGTAGTTTTCACTGATATTAACCGACTGTATTGAGATTTGAGTTTTGTTTTTGGACTCCCCAGTCTAAATTGCCTAAATTAGATCGATAAATTTTAAGTAAACAAGGAAAAGTTTCGAGATTTACTTGGTATTGTGGTGAGGTAAGGTGTTGACCAAAAATTCTCAGCGGCGGTGCAGTTTTTATATGAGACGTTGTTTATCTAGTAGCATTTGCATTTTTTTTTTTACGCGATAGGAGGGCAAACGAGCAGGCGTGTCACCTGATGGTAAGCAACTAACGCCGCGCATGGACACCAGCAGCACATATAGTGTTACTGTTGCGTTGCCGACCTTTAAGGGAAGGGGATAGGAAAGGATGGGGAGGGGGTGGGCCTCCGGGTACCTCTCTTACCGAACGAAACGCGGCATGTGCCACTTTACGTCGGTCTTCTGAGAGGTCGTGGTATTTCACCGGTCCAGCCGGCCCATTTATGCATTGCCCATTGCTGCCCAAACGATTTCGTTATACCAGATTTTTTAAAAGTATAAATGGGCTTGTAATACTTACATCCTTACGTCACAAGTATCTACTAGATATAAATAAGTTTGTCCACACAAAACAATTCGGCACAAATATAAAACTTTTGACTCTAACTCCAACAAAAACTATTTTTATGCGAAAACTTGCGCTTCAAATTGAATAACACCTCTATTTGTCTCACTTTATCTCTATCTTAAAAGTGTTTTGGACTCAATCCGTTCAACACCATATAGCCTGTCTATTTTCTCGACTGCGGCCGAAAGAGGGAAATGATTTTCGAAAAGCTATATGGAATAATTACCAATAATTAATTAGTGGTCGGAAGGTAGAGCACCACGCTTCTGAATGAGAAGTCACAGAATTTTAGCTCCCATTTCTTTAGCTTCCAAATCAATGGTTGACAAAATTGTGCCCAATGTAAGGCGATCGTTTTGAATATCCAAGATATTGGACTATATAGATAATCCCCACTACAAATACAAATTGCCCCATCATCAACATACACAACCACTGAAGTCGTGACCCTGCCTGACCATGGGCCTGGACCATGAACTACCGAAGTGAGAAAATAATGCAGCAGCACCAGCCTGAACTTCCAATCTCTGGATCCCCTATCCAACTTGCTGCAAGAATGACGGGTGGTTACAATAGACCAGCTAACTCACAGAATGAAATATAATATTAGATACATATTGATATGTAATATTATATTTCATTCTGTGAGTTCGACAAACCGATGCTTAAACAACAGCGTATTAAAAAGCGTGATGATACATGCTTTTTTATAATTAAACATAGTTATAGAAAAGTTTTTGCTTATTTTGACTTGTGTATTGTATATAATTCACACGCGTTGAATAGCTGGAACGAACGTATTTACTAGATTTAACTATTCAACTGTGACGCGGTTCTATTTTTGAAAAAAAAATAGCAATAAATAAAAAGTTAAAAAGACTTTTTCGTTATACGGTTCTTCGTTTATTATTTTTATATGAAATGCTTTTTTAAAGATTTTCCCTGAACAGCACCCGTCCTTTGACAAGTACACAGAGTATAGAGAAAGGCGGTTTTGGGTTTAATAGATCATTTTGAAGTCAATCTTAAGACTGAGAGTAGTTAATGGCTAGTTGCAATTGATATTTAAATTATTAGATATTGATATTTTTAGATTATTAGAGTTCCTATAAAAAAAAACCTCTTTTTTATGAGTTAGAAGGGCAACCAAGCAAGTGAGTTACCGGATGGTAAGTAACTTCTCATCGCCCATGTACACCGTGGTACGTTGCCGTCCTTTAAGGGACTACGAGGGAAAATAAAGGGGAAAGGGGATCAGCCCTCCGGATACCTCTCTCACCGAACGAAACACTGCACGAGCCACTTCACGCCGATATTCCGAGAGGTCGTGGTATTTTCATTTCACCGGTCCATTCATGCAGCGAACTGCAAGACTACCACTGTCGTTGATGGCAAGCAAGATTTATTTTAAGTTTTTTTTTTACGCCGCTTAAGTTACGAGAAGAAGAAGCTAGTCCTTTATAGTTTATATTTTAAGAACATATGTTATATTTGCACGATTTTTTTTAACTCCATTGTTTTTTCTATTTGAAGATGGAAAGTCGTGGCTTTTAAGCCTCCTAAATGATGGCGTAACCTTTAGCCACATACGGGGCCCATTGTTGTCAGTCATTAACTTCCGCAAAGAATTCGGAGGAATCATTGCTGTGAACCCGGATCCTACAACTTCTTGATTCAGAAAGTCCCCCCTTAGACACTTCCAGACCACCGAGACAAAGAAAAGCATTCATAAACAAAATAATGAGCAAACTGTCAACTAAAGTCTTGCGGTTAAAATTTAACAACACACTTCATTATCTTCAAGTTAATAATGTGCACTTAAATTTTAACGATTATTTATTTGTGTGACACTAACCCAGTAATAAAATTGTATGTACAGTATATAATCGCTGCCTATCCCGTTATTGAAAGTGACCTTGAAACTGGCCGTTGGTTTTCTGCACGTCATGGTGACAATGAGCATTTCTAGATCGCTTTTCAAAATAAGCGTGTAGAAAGTTCCTGTGACTTCTGGACTTGCAGAGGTTTTTACTTCAAATGCAGAAGAAGGAGGGTTGGGTCATTGGGTTTATCTGTTGGCCGCTATATTTTTGGTTGGTTTGCTTCCTCTGTGGTGTCCCATTAATGTAAATCATTGGAGGGATATAAGATACTATGCCCTGATAATCCTTCTTATTTCTGGTTAGTTATACATATATGCCGTTATTAATGCCTATACTTGCCGAGCATCCAAATAGCACCTTAGACGCGTAGTGTATGAAACATTTTTTAAAAACCCTGTTCATATTTTATAAGTGAGTGTAGAGTGGTAGAGCCACGTAGTTCGCTGTATTAATGGGTGAATACCACGACTTCTCGTAAATTCGACGTAAAGTAGCCTACGCCGCGTTTCGTTAAGTAATAGAGGTATCCGGAGGCTGACCCTCATTTCTCTCTTCCTCCCTCTACAACGTTTTATCAACGTCATTCGAGAGTGTCATTCCGCATATTTTGTGTTCACATTTCGTCCACATTCATACGTAGATGGATGTGCATGAAACTCAAGCTTTCTCTTCTATATGTATATTTACGTTGATTCCAGAGGAAAATGTTTTAATACAATTTATCTAATTGCATGTAAAAAATAAAATATTTATCATGTTATATGTAGAAACTGTCTGTCTGTCTGTCTGTGAAGCGTATTATGTAGTTTTCGTTACGTTAGCATTTAAAACGTCAAGAGAGACACGTGCTCACATTTTACGCACCTGTCACACAATAACATTGAGGAGCTCAAACTGTTTTAAATGCTTGATGATATTTTATAAAGCTTTACATTTTATTCTTTACATATCTCACGAAAAAAATATTTTTTAGAATTAAAATTCTTAACTATCCTCGGCATACATGGTCATAAAATATCGTAGGTACTAATATACCACTAATAATTCAGTCTAAATGCCCTAGGTAATAAAATTGATATTTTAAATTTAGAATAGTACTGAAATTTCGGAGACCATAATGTGTTTTTTTTAAATTTACATTTGTTTAGATACCAGTAACAACTAGATAATGCCAAACATTTGAAATTCGAACATAGTAGAACTATGGCGTTGAATTTTTTTTTGCATTCGGTAAAAACTTTGACAGCGAGTGTTAAACTTTAACATTTCTTGTTCCACTAATGTTTATGCAATCGATATATTGTGTATATTATTAAATAATAATATAGGGGTGAGACAGGTGTATTTCTAAATGCTATTGTTAACGTTTATTAGTGTTGCCATATTTACATTTTATGTTATTTTTATAAAAGTGTTGCCTTCCTAATTGTTGGTTGTCAATACGTATAGCTTTTGTGGCCTTTGGCTACGGAAAATATAACCTTGTCTGTCTCTCTTTAAGTCGGACTTTTAAAAAATAATACTTGGCCATATCCATTATATTATATATAAGAGGGGCAAATTGCTACTCCTTAATTGTTTTAAAGTGATAAAATCGTTAATAAACCATAAAGTAATTATATTAAACAAATAAGTTAATTAAGTACTAAAAATAATACACTTACTGCTCAAGTAAGTGTAAGTTGTTATTGTGATATGCTGTTAAGTTAGTTGTAGTCAGTAAACACTAAATTATTTTTACTACCTGCAAGATTTCTTCTACCTGAAGTTATAGGCAGGACATTTTACACATTAAACTCTGCATGAATGGGCCGGCTCGACCGGTGAAATACCACGACCCCTCAGAAGTTCAACGTATAGTAGCATCATGCGTTTCGTTCGGTGAGAGAGATACCCGGAGGCCCACCTCTATTCCCCATCCTTTCCCATCCTACTCCCCTAAAGGTCGGCAACGCAACTATAACACTATATGTGTTGCAGGTGTCCATGGGTGGCGCTGGTCACTTACCATCACGCATGTAATTTTAAGGGTTTTTGGCGGTAATTTAAAAGCGTTATGTCAGTTATTTTCTTTTTTTTCAAAAATACGTAGCACTTTATTTACGTAGCAAATTATTATTTATTTATTATGATGTCTTCGTATATGTGTGCTAATGTGGTAAATGGTGTAAAGATTGTATGCGGTGTGCTCTACTATATTGTCCTAAAAACTGTCTTGGAACATCGTGTATAAAGTGAGAGACTTTATGGACGATAAAGTTTAGGATTCGAAGTTGAATACTTTTTAATACCTACTTAATTAAATTTATTGCTTTCGACAAATTAATACATACTACACAAAAGGCAGTATAAAGCTTTAGCTTGTCCAAATTGTGTCCGGCTGCAACAATGAGGTCGTGGGTTCGATTCCCATGACGACAAACATGAATATTTGTGTGGCGTCTGGGTGTTTTTCTATGTATTATAAGTATGTATTTACAAAAGGAAAACTATATATGTATTATTATCCGTTATCTAGTATCCATAGCACAAGCATTTAGTTGCTTAATTTGGAACTAGAGGGCGCTGTGTGATTTGTGTCCATGATATTATTATTATTTTACTATTTATCCCAAAAAAATCTTTCTTCTTGAACTAAGTACACAAACGAAAAGTATGCCATGTCCATGTGTGTGTCATTATATATCAAATAAATTACTAATATTATATAAAAAAAGTAGGTTAGTGCATATTTGTACATTTCCTTAAATGGTATATTCTATTAATATCTATCCCTAACGAACACAGACGTTAATTTATTGTTCTAACACCTACTACGATCAGTTTAAGGAGATTGTATTACATACTTCATGTATCAAGCCAATTATGTTAACACCTTAGTAATAGGTCGCTGCCATTAATTACGTTATTAGAAATGATTTAAACCGTAGCCGAGCCACGCAGTTCGCTGCATGAATGGGTAGACGAAATGAAATTCCAAGTCCGCTCAGATTATTGATATAAAGAGGCATTTGGTTCGGTGAGAGAGATATCTGGGAAGCCCAAATCTTACATCCCGTCCCTCACTAACCCATTTACGACCTATTACCTGTACTATTTCAAAGGCTGGCAATGGAACTGTAATACTATCTGTCTTACAACTATCCATGTGTGGCGCTAGTTGCTTGCCATGAGATGATCAGAAAAACGAAATGAAGCAGGGTGAAATGACATATTGAATGTACTTACTTTTAAAAGAAATTCTCAATGAAGCACTCAGTCTTTTAGGTCTTCTTAAAATCTGTATTTACTTGTAACCTAGCAAAACTAAATCCATATGTATAATTTATTCAGTCAAAAACACGTGTAAGTTGGGGCACGGTTCTAAAATATCAGTTAAAAATTTCTGCCAGAAATATTTCACGTAATTACTGACTCACCCCTAAAGCAGTTCAAGTAGAACTCATTATGACTACGCTAATTGGATTGAGTTCAGCTATTCAGCTTATAGCTAATTGCATGCTGGAAAAATAATAGCAACTAATGCACTGGATCCACTGAAAAAAAATAGTAAGCAAGTACTGCTTAATATCAGTAATTTTTTACTGATACTACGAAATCTTAGAATTTCAAGTGTAGACAGATTCCTAGACATTAATATTTTTTCCTATGAATGATGAAATAGGAAATGATGAAATAGGTACCATGCTTGTCTCTACAGGGGGCTGTGTGGGAGATAAAAAGTATATAATTCTCGGTGTTCCAGTGGTCGAGCACAACGCTTCTGAACCAAGAGGTCGCGGGTTCGAATCCTGGCTCACAGCAATGACATTTCGAAATTAATTTTGTAAGTTATGTGTGATATTATTTATTACTAAAAACTTTGTGCCCGGTATGGCAATAATATTCGTAACCATTCCATTTGGGACGTAAACATAACGGCGAGATGAGACTTAACAGCCTTCGGGTAGAAAAAGGCGTGAAGTTCTGTTCAAAAAATCAAATAACTAGCAAAAACTAACGCCATATTGGCTGACAGGTGTTTGTTACTAAATCAGACGAGATCATATCTCTTAATTAAATTTATATCAAAATGTACCTGCCTACTGGTACTGCCATATTGTGTGTGAGGGTATGTAACGATTGTAACTGTAACTTCACGCCATTAGCACCCCGAAAGTGTAGACAGTGGCTATTAAGCCTTGATATGCTCGATTGTTTGAGTTCTACATGTTGACATACTTGAGACACATTTTTAGTGGTACAGCCAAGCCAACAGCGGTAGAGGCAAGCAGTTCGCTGCGTGAATGGGCCTCGACCTCTCAGAAGATGGACGTCAAGTGCCTCATGCCACGTTTCGTTCGGTGAGACAGGTACCCGGAGGCCCACCTGCCTTCCCCATCCTTTACCATCCTACTCCCTTAAAGGTCGGCAACGCAACTGTGATACTATATGTGTTGCAGGTGTCCATGGACGCCACTGGTCACTTACCATGAGGTGACACGCAAGCTCGTTTGCCCTCTTATCCCAAAAAAAAGTAGTATGGGTCAAATACAACTCCCGGAAAGTCATTGATGTAAGCAGGGATTTGAGTTAGGAATCTCTTGACTAGAAGTCGGAGTGTTTAGCCACCAGACTTAGGAAACTTATGATACGATATGGATCTATGGAGATAGTCACCCCGTGTGATACACTGTTGTTATTTTTAATTATTTTAAATACAAAGAGACGCAGACACAAAAATCAAAGAATAGCAAAGACATCTGTTCAATACATTTTGTTCTCTGTGCAAATTAGAGCGCCTCTCGTGGAAAAGATACCAATTATCTATAAATAATATTAGTAATAACCATAGATATAAGAATAATAGATCAGCAATAGTCACCCTAACAACGAGACCAAAAAAGGGTTGTTGATGTGTGAGTGACTTGTCAATGTGTGGGTATAAAGTCCCTCCAAGTGTCAACTTTTACATAATTGTTGTTCATGTGTTGAATTAAAAATATCCTAAGAATAGTTTACAGGCGGGTGCGCTGTCAGTGATGAATATTAGTACATTTTCCTGACATGTGCCATCTACTATAGTCTATGATAAATCTATGGTACCTATTAACAATATGATTGATTCAAAAACAAGACCTGATACATTTAAATTACTAACAAATGTACCACAAAAAAGAACAAAAACTAACACAAAATGCAGTAAATTGGTAGTTTTCTCACGTCCATGTTTAATTAGGTGTAATGTGCACCTGCGGGCAGACAGCGTGACGGGGCCGTTGACGTCACCACGCCTTTATCACCAGATAATGGTGGATAGTGTCATCTGGAACGGGGTTAGTGTTAATACCAACCCCATACACGAGAGGAATTCCGGGGATTTGATTTGAGTTTAGGCGAAAAACGTAACCTATAAAAAAACAATTTAAATCAATCAACTACTTACGCTATCTAAACATAAAAAAATAATGATAAATTTTATTTTGATTGAAGTAAAAATAATTATTTATAAGTAATAATTCATACAATATCCCTCTGAAACCAAAGTTACCCGAAAATTTTTGAACAACTAAAACCCTAAATACCTAGAGATTATAATGCAATACAAAAATAAATCTGTCAACACTCAAACGCTTGTGTGGGACAAAAGTACCCAACTCTATTAAATATAATGATTGGCCAGTTTTCGCAACTAATATACTAAATTCATTTCGCGTATTAAAATTTGAACTTTATCGTGATTGCATAAGATTGTTTTCTATATATATATATATATATATAGAATGACAGATCAGCCAAAAAAGATATCAATTGCCCAGAATCTAGCGTGTCACTATTGACAGATGGCCCTGTAGAGAATACTTTATTAAGTGTGTGACGAATATGTCTCTATTGTTATTACACGCATGGCTTCTCGTTCAGATGTGATATATATATATAATTTTGCAGTCTTTGTGCAGTCAGAGGAAATAAAAAATTCTCGTATACCAAACGTTGCCAAAAGTTAACCTTCGTTAACAAGTAATTAAAATATCTACGCATTTAGGAGGCAGCACAATATTCAGACTTATTCTAATTTTAATATATAATTTGAGCTTTAAAATTAAGTCTGATGATATTTAAAACATTTCTTCTTCCTCTAAATTCCTCTAAATAGCATAAAGGTGATATGCTATTTCTATCACTGGTCCACCAATATAACTTGACAATCATAATAAATAAACTAATTATTGCTATTATTGAAAAAAATATATGAATAAAATTTACATTACACTGTAAAATGGGCTATTAGTAGTAGTAGCATATTATGTTTTAGCAATGATTTAAGCAATTTTATGGCTTTGTAATTTATAATTCAGGCTAAACTTGGGTGAAATTATTACTAAAAAGTGAAAAATTTTAAGGTAAAGGTAAATTTTAAAGGTAAGAATGAAAGAAATGAAAGCAATAGATCGAAATCGATGTTATTATAACGAAAACAACGTTATTGAGTTATAAACAACTGTTACAGTTTTAGGAGATTCAAGTTAAGTTTTTATAATAAATAGAGGGTGGAATATACAATTTTATTTTATTGGTTTACGAACGATTTGTATAAATTAGATTATCTGTTTGAAGCAGATGGTCAGAAACAGTTGTGTTTGGATTATTGTATAGTATAGCTCTGGTAATCTTTGACCACGATTATCTACTTAATTTTGTTTTTTCATTTAAAACCTTTGACAATATATTCAAAAGAAACAATATTATTATGTTGGAATTGTTAATAAAATATTCTTTTGAATCTAAACACCGAAAACATACAAATAAATAGTCATTGATAACAATAATAAAACAATTGGAAAATATACCATAAATGACTATAACTGACTGATTATATGTCATTTTAAACGCATTTTTATAAAATAAATAATAAGTGAAAAACATACAGCCTCTACAACAGTCTCGTTAGTCCAGTGGTCGAGCACCTCGCTTCTAAATCAAGAGGGCGCGTGTTAGAGTCCTGGCTCACACCGACTGACTTTCCGAAAGTTATGTGTGATAAATACCGATGACTGAAAACTTTGTGCCTGGTATGACAATAGGTTCGCCGCCTATTTCATTTAAACTTAAAACATCCCTCTTCATTGTCAGAAGCTAAAAATAAATTTTAGTGAAAATAAGAAAATATGTATTACTAATCGAAATGATGTTATTGATGTAACAGAATAAACTTATATAAATATGATGCAAAATCACCTCATAATTGTGGTACAATTGGCAAACCAATTACTACTCCACTCTATGAGTGTGTTGTTGTTGACTACTTTTATCTACCTTCTAGAAAATATCTCCGAAAATAAATTGGTTAGAAACGTTGTATATTGATAGTGTATTACCACAATTTATTTACGATGTTCACGTTCAATATTATGTAATTTCATATATTAGTTAGTAAAGCTTAGTATTAGAAAATTTTGTAACATCTGTCTATCGGCGGAACGAACATTTTCATTAGATTATAAAATCCGTACGCCTCGCAGTCATTGAATGCTTCAGGCGAGAAAACAAACACAATGGTGGTCGGTGAGCGCGTGTCACAAATTTAACAACAAAACTGTACGCATGTTCATTACACGTCGTACGTTCGTTCATTCGTTCATTCATTCGTATTGTCCGGTGACGCGGCACGCTGGGAGCTCCGCGGGTAACTATCGCCCACACCCCAGCGTACAAAGGGTTAACTCAATGGGCATCATTATGATTGGATATTTTTAATATATGCAGTGTCTGCAATTGTTTGATTTTGGTACAAAAGATATTTTATTTATTGTTTCATATTTTCATTGTGTTTTATTTAATTTCACTAATTACTTACTGGACTTTTAAAATGTATATTTAAAATTTTAAAAAATATTTCAGGATGTTTCTTCTGAGGGGATAAATAATGTGTAAATACTAAATATTATATTCGTACTAGACCAAAACTTCACTACCAAAAAAACACTCTTCTGGAAAATCATTGGTGTTCACATAGCCACAGACCGGAGGCCTTGAACGCAGAAGTTCTTAGCAACTTAGTTGTGACGGGAACTAAGTAATCTATCACTTGAAAATTAGCAATGAATTCCCTTTTTTGTGGGAAAGGATCAACCCAGCAAGCTAGTCATCTGATGACCAGCGACTAGCGCCGTCCTAGGACTTTGGCAACACCGAAAGAGCCACTATTGCTGTGCCGTCTTTTAAGAATGTATATGAAGAGTTTGACCCAACGAATACCTCTCACATTCGGTGTGAGAGGTATTCGTTGGGTGATCGAAGAATGAGTTATTTACATCAAATTTCTGATAAGTCGTGGTATTTCAGCAGTTGAGCTGACCCATTCAGGCTACTGCATGGCTCTATCACTGTTCCCATCTGAAAGGCAGGCAACGCTTATGTGATGCCCCTGGTATTGCAAACGCCATGGGCGGCGGTGATCGCTTTCCAAGCTTCGCAAGCTCGTTTGCCCCCTCCTATCATAAAAAAAAACAGTCACAACAAATATTTGCTTGAAATATGACTCATGTCACTGTTATTGATTAAATTTCAACAATTGATGAAACACCTACAGCCATCACAATATGATAATCAGTCGCACCGCAGACGAGAGACATTGATTGCATATTTTAACTGAACTGAATTTGTTCAAGTGAATTGTTAAATCCAGTTTCCAATGAATACGGAACCCCGAAATTTGGTTTGCAATTGTTTTTTTTTACTTATTTCAAAGGTGTTTGATGTTCTTATCGTATCATGTTATTTAACAATTGTTCTAGAAATTTCAGTAAATTATGTAATCTGAATTACTCTTAATGTTAAAAGGAATGAAACATGTTTTAAATAAACTAAAAAATTTCAAAAATACCCGCTTGAGCTAAAAACAATAAAAATCTTAGATCTCAGAGATATAGCCTGTTTTTCTCTTTTTATTCTAGCTTCAGGACCTTAGCACACTAAGGTAATGTAATTGTGATTCCATAACCGATTATCCATACCGATGGTATAATATAGTCCGTCATTCATGTTCATCACCAACAAGTCCCATAACTTCTTCAACAGTGGTAGAGCCAAGCAGTTCACTGCATGGATCGGGTAATGTTATTAACTTATTATTCATGCGAAATGTTCCCCACTAAATATGTATTGAATTATTTGTCTATCCAACATGAGAAATATGTCAGTAGGTTAATTAATTATATATTAAGTGGAGCTAATTAACAGCGCCACCTGACGGCACAACTTGTGTCTTCGTCAATATGGAAGAATTTTCAATGTCTTTTTAATAGCTGACGTCGCGAAGCTTAAGTTCATCTATCTTTTAATAAAATCTTTAAGTAACTTGGCTGTTCTATGCTTAATTAAGTGTATTTATTTACATAAAGAAAGATTCCGCGATGAAAACTGCAATAGGCTTAACAGAATGGATTAAAAGATGTAAAATAACATAACATATAACATAACTTCACGCCTTTTGTTACCCGAAGGTGTAGGCAGTGGCTGTTAAGCCTCGTCTCGCCGTTATGTTTACGTCCCAAATGGTGGCGAACCTATTGCCATACCGGGCACAAAGTTTTCAGTCATCGATATGTATCACAATTAACTTCCGAAAAAAATTTTGTAAAGTCATTGGTGTGAGCCAATGTCAGGATTCGAACCCGGACCTAAGCCGTGTGCTCTCCCACTGGACCACCGTGACTAAAATAAATAAAAAAATACATATTATATACTGCGAAAAAAAAAGACCCTTAATTTTTTCGAAGTCGCTTTGACTTTGTATAATACGTAGTGACGAAAAAGATATATTTTTGGGTAACAAAACAATGTAACATATTTATTATTAATTGCCTCACAGTCAAAAAGAATTGTTTTGAAGCCACTTTTGGAATATACCTATTATAATAACTGTGTATCGGTGGTCCAGTGGTTGAGCACCCCGCTTCTGAATCAAGAAGTCGTGGGACCAAGAATTCTGGCCCACACGTGGACTTTTCGAAATTTGAAAACTTTGTGATCGGTCTATGGCAATAGGTTTGCCGCCTATTCCATTTGGGACGCAACGACGAGTCAAAGCCTTCGGGTAGAAAAAGGTGTGAAGTTATGTTAAGTTATTATAAAACCTTTAACAGTTTTTATTTTATATTACAGTTAGTTTCAGTCTTATAATGTTATTCATGAACACTTAAATTGAAAACCATCAAGCTAACCACATACAATGCCACAATAGAAAAAAAATTCACAAAAAGCCTACCTTTTTGTCACATTGGAGTAAAAATTAAATGCATGAAAAATTTTACCAGAACCCTATGTTTATATATTGCCAATATATTGCACTCAATATTAAATAATAATTCGATCCATCTGCGCATTTTAGTTCAGTTTTTCTTCAGCACTTTCTGCCAGATAAAGTAATAAATGTCCATAAATTCTTAAAAACCTTTCTCATTTATAAAAACGTCAAAAATTTTACACTCCACCAACCGTTTTCTTTTTCTCTTATAAATTGAACGCATCTAAATCATAGACTAACTAGAAAATACTTTAAAAAAAATCACAATGTGACTTTAAATTTAGAATGCTTACCCACGTTTTTTATTCACGGAAGACAGCATTTAAATAAAATAATCACCTTCACCCCACATTAGAAGAGGGGTGACGAAATATAAATCTTAGAAAAAAAAATAGATAACTACAATACTTATCTAGAGCAGTATTTCTTTTGTGAATCTATATTAAAAACGCCCCATCAATATCTTCATAAAAGATTATATTAAAATAACTGCTGAATTATATATATGTATTATCAAAATATATATCAAGAGAATTTAACCCTTACGTTATAAAGAATAAGATATTAGCAAAGCTTGCATATTGGCATAACAAAATTTGTAAATTTTAAAAAACATTCCAAGGTATGACGTAGGACAATTTTTAAATTCCGAACAGCAATAATGTGTAAATACTATTTGGTGATAAACGGTTTGTCAAAGATTAAAATACAAATCGTTTATGATCTGCTTATTTAAATATATTTGCCACTAACTGTGTGTCTGAATTTTAAATATTTAATTATGAATATGACAATACAAGATCTTACTGAGAAATGTATTGGGATTATAGTTATTTATTGCATAGGTATAAACAAATAATAATACATTGAAAGTCGAGACCGCCTAATGCTTTTATGTTCATTGCTAATCTGGACTTTCACAAATGACTTTTCAGAAGTTATGCGTGATAAATATCGATGATTAGCTAGCTAGATAGTAAAAATATTCAATGATGCCTGGATTTTGAGGGACTAGTACTTTCCCAGAGTATTTTCGATCATGCCCAATACGAGCTATCAGAAATTGCTTGCATTATAGTTGCGAAATGTGCAAAGATGACCTTTGCAGACCAATTCTAGTTACAATAATATGTTTAAAAGACTTGGTCTCGAATTAATATTGCGTTTAACATTTCTACGGGAAATTGAAAAAAAAAATAAAAGTTACAAATGTGTAATAAAAAAAATGACATTTAGCAAAGGTCAAGCGTGTGCCGTCAACATCTGCCAACGGCTAGCAATTATTAGTCACTATTTATGGTCTAGGTTATTTCTGTGAGTACTAGACACGCGACCAACAGGTTAAACGGTTTCTCTGTAGGACTGGTGGTAGGATTGACAGGTTAAACGGTTATATTATTTGAACGTTTACACCGACTTCAAAAAAGACGTTGATTATTTAATTTTATCCCATAAATAGTTGGATGTATAGCCACTGAAATTTGTAGTTAGTACATATTGGTAAATATCTTTGGGATTAGAAACGTTATACAATGAATCAGGCAGTCATGTAAATAATTTGTCTATGGTTTATATACCCAGAGGTACAAAGGTGTACCTACATCAATTTGACCAACAACCACACTTAGAGAATGATAGCTATAAATTCTACTGCTATAAGCTAGCTATAAGTTATTAGGAACTTCTAAAAAGGTCAGGCCCTTGGGACGCTATACATTTTGAAAATGGAGCACAAATTATTTGAATCATAATTTTTATTCATGCTAATTTTGGAACATTTTATTTTATTTTTTTAAATTATTACATGCCAGTGCCTGTTGTATTTTTTTTTAAATAACATTAACATTTGAAACAATTATTATTTAAATAAAGAACAACACACTTCCTGTCTTCTTTAAGAAATCATAATTATCGTCAAAACTTGTACAATGCAGTAAGCAACTCGTTAAATCCGGATTTACATAAAATATCCCACGAAAATTATTTAAAAAATGAATTAACAAGCAGATGTCTCGTAAAGGTGGGTGCGCACTGCACACAGCTCTTGTAAAATTGGAGCGCTCAATATTCGGGAAAATTAAATCACCGTTACGTCTTTGCATTTCTAAACGGAATCAGCTGCCCTCAGTACAATAAGACCGCTCTCGTTCTAACCTATTGTCAGTCCTTATTGTTGTATTGTTATCTTAAAATGCGTATTCTTCGACCGGGAACTTCCGTGTGCGAAAACTGACTGAAGACGACATTCGACAAAGGTTCGCCCCTTTAAATTTTTTTTTTTTCAAGACCAAACTAGTTATATTTTTTCATTCTTTTTGGTTCATGTAAATGTTGATTTATTTTAGTCAACAATACATCGTTGTTATGGGAATTTACGGGCTCGATACTCGAACGGGGCCGTTTGTTGCCGAGGGCCGTAACTTAACACGAGCTGTAGACATATGTAGACTTAGCTTTATTTTAGGGTTGGCAAAACTGTTTTTTTTTTATATTCACGCCTGTAATCCTTGAAAGTGTAAAGTGTAAGTGTAAAGTGTAAGTACCAGTTACTCTTTTTCGCCGGCTGTTAAATATGATTCTGTGCTTACAGGTGTCTAGCTTATATTATGTGATAGTCACTTTTAAAAAACCGATGTGCTGACCCAGAATTTTCCAGCAATCGCAGATTTGGCCGTGTTAAATTAAGCAATGAGTAAGTTTTCATGAAAGTAATATTTATTTAGCTAAGAGGATTAAAATTTGTCAACCCTATTTTAATTAAATGTTATTATAATAAAGCAAATTGATGTGGGAAATTAGCAAATAAAACATGATTTCAACAGCATTGTTGGGTAGATAATACGTGTATTTTGTTCAGACCCCTGGGATATGAAATTTAGTACAGAATAAAACCTGACTCATTTTAGCCACTCACCAAAATCCTAACTGCTGTTAAATAAACTTTAGGTCCTTTCAAATATTAGCTACAGACTATATATTTTATACTAGCAAGTGAGTTGGCTTCGGATTCAAAGTAGTCTGAAGCCATTAAACTATCAAAAATCAAGAGAAAATATCAAATTTCAATTATGCCCTATGTAAGAAAATAGTTTCCACCACATGTTCCTTATCACCGAAAACAAACGGTCTGCCACTGGACAAATGCCTCAACTAGTCATCACCACCAAGACAGTTCTTCAAGTGATTGCAAGAAAAAAGCTTCTAGGTATAACATGAGATTAACAATTTCAACTCTGACCTGTTTTGAAATTTCAGGTCACTAAAAACCGGATTTATCCGGATTTAGTGGACATTTTTCTGTTACAAGTGGGAGATATTATCATTATTTAAACATAATCTGACCGGTAAGCATGTATACATACTTTGTCATGGTCCGCTGGTAACTGGCTCATTTAATTTCTTAATTTAGGTGATAAGTGGCCATAATTATAATTATATTATTTTATTCCCATGCACATAAAGGCATGCATTTATAGATATTTAAGGATTTTATTTGAACGGATGCATTTATCGCTGAAATAGGGTAATAAACTAGCATATATTTATATATATATATAGAAATATTTTTGTAATAATAATTAAGTCACATAACTGTGACAAAAGGTCGTTAGTATATCCTGGATTCGAACACAAAACTTTTAACTTACTTCAATTAGATGTTATAAACGGACATTTTGAAGTCTCGGTGACGCAGTGGTCGAGCATACGGCTTCTGATCCAGAGGTCCGGGTTCGATTCCAGACACTGGCTCACACCAATGATATTCGAAATTGTTTTCGGAAGTTATGTATGATAAATATCGATGACTGAAAAACTTTGTGCCAGGTATGGCAATAGGTTCGCCACCTGTTCCATTTGGGACGTAAACATAACGGCGAGACGAGGCTTAACAGCCGCTGCCTACACCTTCGGGTAACAAAAGGCGTGAAGTTATGTTATGTTAAGATTGTTTATTAGAGAAGATTTATTATTATAAGTTTTGCCAACCCCCTTAAAAAATAAAAATGAAAAAAAACTGCCCAATAATTAGCCGTAGTTCTATAGTTCAAATATCACAGGCATTTTATATGGTAAACGAAATTTAAGTGCTAACCTAACTTTAATAGACGTTTCAGAATTCACAGAACATATACACAAATTCTTTATATAACATAATTCTGCGGACCTAGATACTGTTGTGCTTACTTCACAAATAGACACTTCAATCTTGTTATTTTACCTGACAGACTTTGCCTGCAACTATTTTTTTTTAATCAATGTAAAGTGGCACCTACCACTTTCCATCAGGTGGCCTATAAACTAGTCTACTATCAATAGAAATGGAAAAAAACTCTACAAATTTAAAATAAATCACTATAGCCAAGTTTCGTGCAAACTGGTCGCCCCTCATAAAAGCCAAGGGAGCCAAGAAATAAATCAACATGTTTTGACCCCTGACCTCCTTGGGCTTTGGGGGGATCACGGTGACAGTCCCTGGTCTCACGTTAACGATTCTACAATGACAGTGGGTTTTTCTTTCCTGTTTAGTTATGGTAACATGGTTCAGTAGTTTCAGGAGACTATAAAAACTATAAACGAAATAATAAAACTTGATTACACTCACATACACGCTTCGCTTCGGATCAGCATTTAATAAAAAATATGTATGATTTATTTGCATTACATATTTTGTTATATTTGTATACCCTAATATCTCATCTTAATCATATTTTCAAATCCAGAAATATCAGGCAGCTTTTTTTATTTATTAAATTATTGATATGATATTAATCATAATTCTGATAATTCCATCTCCACGGTAACGAACCCTTGCGAGGGTAAACTGTGCCAGGTGCAGCCAGGTGTCAGACTGAGTGGTGGGCGTGACAGTTTTCAATAAAACAGATGCAAATGCTCTGATTGAATCACATTAACATGCTGACCCTCGCGAGTGACACGATATGGGTGTCACTGCTAGTGACACCTCATGCGGAACCATGTTAATTTTTTTAACGATTTACTTAACAGTTACCGGTTATGTCACAATTGGATACAATTGCCGATTTAATTATTACGGAGAATTTTAACGAATGCTTTATTTTTTAAATTTATCTACCTATAAGACTGAAATGTAAGTCAATTAACTCAGTCAAGTCAATAGAATTCGAACCCAACACTAGTACTTAACCTATCGTGATATCCATGAAAGCAGCAATAGCTAATGTCACGTTGAGTGACAATGCCAATTTTCATCATAATAAATTTAGGCTTCAAAGACACGGCTTCCGGGTCATAAATAAAAATACAACAGTAGGTAGTATACGAAAATTAATAAATAAAATCATATTCTATAAAGTAGGTAGGTAATTATTTAATATGACAGACTGACCAGACATTTTAAAATTAGACAGGATATTCGGCCATTTCATTTGAAACTATTACCAAGAAAGGAGCCAGAATAACCTAAGCCTTCAACAAAACTTTTGATTTTATTGGTGAGTGGTTTAACCAATTTATTTCACCCTAATAGCTAAGATATTATTGCCTGCAGTGCCGTGAACTTGATGTGCCTAATTTATTAAAATTATTTCATAGTAAACTACTTACTTTATAATGGAAAAGAGTATAATCACATATCTCATCTTAAAGTTTATAATTTCATGTTCAGATTCTCCTAATAGCAGCATATTATTTTTATATATATTACAGTAATTTCCTATATAAATTAATCTGTACAATTAAGATAATTTTACAAATCAAGTAGGTAGTGGTAACCTACCTACATTATTAATTATGTTGCTTAATATTTTGTTAATCTAACTCTTTTCCAAATTTATATTCATGTTTATATATTGTAGGGTTATATGCTTGATCCACCCTGGGCATTTTCCAAATTGCTGGCATGTAACACCACTGTCTACCCATTCTGAGAAATGGGGGTCGGTGGTGGCACTGATTGTCGATGCTAGTGAATGGGGATGCTCAGGGGCTGTTACTGCCTGTTTTCCAGATCGGCTGCCCTCTACTTTTACCTCTACTTTCATCTCAACCTTCATCTCTACTTACACCTCTACTTTCATCTCAACCTTCATCTCAACTTTCACATCTACTTTCTTCCACTTTTCCTGTCGACCAACTGACAGTGTAAAAACAGCCTGCCAACATCTGGGAGGAGACTTCGGTGGAGCACCGGTACACCCCTGCAGTGAGCCTTCGCGGGTCACTCGGCATCAGGTCGTACCTGCTCCCCTCTTAAGATTTGGTAGCCACAAATTGAAGAGCAACTCGACATTAAAATAAATAAAATTCTAACTGTCGAGCGAATTTTTTTTATGAACCCCCGACCGCGTAACACTAATATTATTAATATAGTAACTTAATTTACTAGGATTGTTATTGTATCACTGCTTTCATTGGTTTAACTGCGACATTGTCACGTCTCGAGCCAATTCTTATTAAAAGATCATATTAATTTAATACAAACCAACACCGTTAATTAAATGTAAGAAATAGCTGTCAAATTAAACAAACTTTGACCTTCCCGCTTCCTTTATTTATTTTTTTAATGAACATTTACACTATTTTTAATTCGACAAAAGTACCCACCACAATCATAATACCCCTTTCGGTAATAAGACCTCTCGCAGAAGTCAAGTAATTTGAGTACTAATTCTTTGAACGCGTGTACTATTTTTTTAACTACATAACTATTTACAGCCAGAAAATAAGTTTAAAATCCTTACACAGTGGTAATAAGATCCATTTTTGTGTGACATTAAGTTTCGCAATTAAAACAAATATGGGGGTTCCTAATACAAAAAACCAAAATCAGCTGCCAGCGGATTCTTTGTTTGGAATCATTTTGAAAAAGGAATAAATAAATATACGTATCTTGAAGGAGTTTTGTGCAAAGTTATATTATGCGACGCGAAATATGCTTGTTTATTTATTAGAAAAAAAAAACAGGAATCGGTCGATGGATTTAGAAGTTTGGAAACATTTTAAATTTCGAATAACACTGGCAGTCTATGAAATTAATAAAAGATAGAGTTGAGTTAAGTTTTCTTTTTAAATTTCATTCAAGTTTTAAAATACTGCACAGATACTGCATATGAATTTACTTTTTTTACTATTATAATTAGCAAATTAAAGTAATAGGCACTTTATCGAGTTATTAAAGAAATAATTTCAGCATCTTTTATAAGTCATTGTGATGAATAAATATCAGCAAAGATACCAACGTGCATACCTCACGATAAAAGCGACTTACAATATTTAACCAGGAGATTTTTTTTTACAAACAACTCTAGACCGGAAATCAAATATTTGTCCAAAATATTATCAATGCTCACACGACTACTGGCCAGGTGACACGCGCGTGCGAGGATTAGACTATAAAAAAAAATCTAAATACATAATATGTTTCACGAATTTCACATAACACATAGCATAACTTCACGTCTTTTTCTACCCGAAGGTGTAGGCAGCGGCTAAGCCACGACACGCCTCTATGTTTATCACACCTAACCTACGAAAAGAATTTCAAAAAACCATTCGTGTGACGCTGGATTTAAACCCGGGGTGATCGTGACATACATTTCACAGATTTATTTTTAATTTGAATAAGTATTTGTACAGATTAAGCAAGCAATAGTATTTTTTTAGTATCTCTCTTACTCAAACATGTACCAATCCTACCATTTTCCTTCATCTAGCTATTACGAGCTTGCGTAGAAACGTTATTAAATTTTCAGTCTCTGATTTTAAAAGTTTGCCGTTACGAAAAGCGCAAAAAAAGTAAATATTGTGTAAGACATTTACTTAACGAAGTTTACTTATTTTGCTCTATAATTATTTGCCCTGTGGGTTCCGTCTTATTTTTCACTAGATATTTTATTTAAAAAAAAATATATAATTGTATCCAGTATTTACAACTATGACTAATATTCCGTTTATGAACACATTTTGTAAAAAATAACAGTCATTAAATTTAACAATAAGTGTTTTCTAACAAACACGCATTGATCTCTAGTTTTATCTAACATTTTAAGTAAGAAAGAAGTAAATAATTATAATTTCCTTTGACGAGACCTTATTCCTTGGCGAGGGTGGGCTCACAAAGGGATCTGGAGCAGAATTCTTGGCGCTGAGAGCAGCTGCAGCTGTACATGCGATTGAACAATTTGTCCAATTCTGCAGAAGAAAAAGTCTTAATGTTGGGTTTAAGAAAAAAAAGTTTTTTGAAACTTATTGATCCGTTTCGAAAACATTTTGGACTATTTTTTTTTTTTTTCTTTACAATACTATAAGAAGGTTTAGTAACGGTTATATTTGTAATATTCTAATCCTCACAATTAGAAAATTCTAAAGTAATTCTGTGTCAGTCTTTTCAACTTCTTACATTTAAAATGCTGAACCGATTTGGACCGAATTGGTGTGATTGCTTAATCCATAAAGTTTATATGGGTCCCAGGAGAGGCATGTCATTATGGGTGGGGTGCAAACCACAACTAACCAGTCATATTATATTTGTCAAGTCTTGTGGTGCACTGGTAATTTATACTTGTTTCGTATAGCGATCGTGTAGCTCGAATCCCTCTTGATAGAGATTCCTGAGAATACTGATAATACAGTTTTAAATTCTTGGCACAGGTTTGTTGTATTGAAATATCAGTGACATCAGAAATATATATATCAATATTTATATCGCCTATCTGCTTAGCCAGCTGAATAAACTGATGACTCTCAATGAAATTAGAATTTTGAAGTATCAGTTAGGTTCCTATAAAAATAAGTCTATGTTGTTTGGATCACAACATTTGATTCTGATATGTAATTTAGGATAAAAATTTAAATCTTGTGAGATTGTACTTATTATTTAATAGATAATATGCCGAAAGTAACTAAAACATTATACTTGTGGAGATCTTGGATTCAATTCCTGTTCAAGTATATTCCTTTTTATTTCTCAATAAAACTCTTAATTTTTGTGAGCGGTCTTCCATCAGCGTCTTCTATCAGAGATCCAAAAGATGTGCTGTACGTCTATATCATTAAATTGCAAACGAAGTCGTACATAACAACTAGTCTGTTCAGGAATCGCGTCCTTGGACAGTGATTAGTTCAAAAATAACTCATGAATCGATACAAGTGGAAATTTAAAAGGTTATCAAATGCGTGCTACTTCTTGATTGTATTTTTAAAATAACTTAACACCTGTTAACACTATAATGGTAAGCACATTTCCCGTAGTTTATCAAAGAAAATATATGTATCGTACATTCTTGTCAAACCTTAATTACCTGAAACATGAAGCCGAATACGAGCCAACACTATCTACATTTTTCGATGCTATAGGCGTGAAGTTATGACATGTAACTTTTATATATTACCCCATTATTTGCAAATATGTCACCACAGTAACCCCTGTTTCACTGGAACGTGTCAGATTTTAGATATAACTTGATTAAGATCTGCGCAAAAAAAAACATGTCAATGTCTACGTAATTACATTAATATTTGTTTTATGCTAATTTCTGACGAATTGTAATAAAAATAACAAATTCACAGTTTTAATTATCAAAGTTTATGTGAGAATAATTCATTTGGAAAGGCGACAGAGTACCAGCGTTTTAAGAAGTTAATGAAGAAAAGTACTTTTTTCATTTGTATGGAATAAACGGCAAATTCACCTGGTGGAAAACGATTCTCGCCGGCCATCGACACTTGCAACACAGATAGCGATACAGTCCCGCTACCAGCTCTTAAAATTTTGTAGAAAGGGAATCGGAAATAGAATGGATAATGTGAGGTAGACGGAGAGAAGGGTTAGGTCTCAGGATACGCGGATTCGAACCCACGAAGTGATAGTGATTAGTGATTTAGATAATAAGAGTCTCGGTGGTCCAGTGGCCAAGCACCCCGCTTCTGAATCAAAACGTCGCGGGTTCGAATCCTGACACGTGCGCACACCGATGACTTTTCGAAAGTTATGTGTGATAAATATCGATGACTTTGTGCCCGGTATGGCAATAGGTTCGCCACCTATTCCATTTGGGACGAAAATATAACAGCGAGACGAGGTTTACAGCCGCTGCCTACACCTTCGGGTAACAAAGGCGTGAAGTTAGGTTATGTTATAAATATGATCAGTTTAACTATTTAATGCCATATTATGTCCGTCACCTTTTCATGCTCACCCGCTGCTCATACCAGGATAAGCACATAGACCTACACAAGTACACATTGTGTACCTCGCTACGGCAGATAGTACCTACAACAGAATACCCGTATGTTCACGGCCGCAAATAAAATGGCGTAATTCAGTCATAATTATGTGAGTACAATAATAATTATTATTATTATGTCACATATATAACATATAGGGGTGGGCAGATGTGTTTTCACATGTCTTTGATATTATGCATCTAATAAATTCATCATAGTCATAATATATATAAATATTAAACGGTAACGGTCGACTGTTAATTAGTACAACAACCCCTTATGCGGTAGGCAGAGAAAAGAGTGCCATGAGGCCCGATTCTTACACACCTCACTCTCTTCTTTGGCTTCTATAACTCTTGTCACATGTCTTGTATTCTGTCAAACCACTGTATCATAGAGACAGTCATTAATAATCTCATTTTAAATTCATTCCAGTTACTGACTACAGAACAATAACCGACTACCATAACCGTTTAATTTAATACACAAATTATTAAAAAAAGAACAAACGTACAAAAATTATACAAATTTGTCACAAAATTAGTTAACAAATGACCATATGTCACGTGGATAGGCAGGGGTCAATTGTACTATATAATTGTAGGCGCGCGACGATACATTTAAAACTGCATCAAGCACACTTCAATTATTTTATTGTCATTAAAATATATTTCTGTCCATATGTCACCGGTGCGTTATTGTTTTAAGGGTATTCGTTCGGCACGAGCGATTAGCGGAAGCTTGCGATTCAAATTTAACTTCATTCAATTATATTGTTATAGGTTTTTCTAACAATAGAGAAAAATGTCACGCAATCTTTCTACTCTCTAGTTCAGAGATCCCAAGTTCGAATCACGGTTTACATTAATAATGAATAGATAAAACCTTTACTATTAATAATAATCATTTTATTAGATCGCTTTCTAAATTCCGTCCAGTTATTAATTACAGAACAATAACTGATAACCACAACCCTTTTATAATATCGACGTAAAGTTGCTCATACCGTGTTTCGTTCGGTGCGAGTGATGTCCGGAGAACCAAACTCCTTCCCCCTGCCTTTCCATCCCACTACCACCAGAACCCGGCAACCCTACAATAATACTATCTGTGTTGCATGTGTCCAAGGGCTGCACTAGTTGCTTGCTCTTTTGCCCTCTGACCCATTGAAGAAAGTTATACCGACGATGTAAATGTTTTGTGTCATACTTAACTTTAATTCCTTTCATCTGTCTCTTGGCAGCATCTTCTGGTAGAACACCAGCAGTTTGCTTATTTCTCTTTCCCAACATCATTTCCTGTAATTATTTCATATCTAATGTGAATTTTCTTCTATTATTAATTTATAATTCCGCTCTTCACTCCAATGTGATCACGACCTAATATTTCATTTCATTAACTACAATAGGAACTAGGCGCTTTCGGAAAATAAATTCAAGCTGTAAATTACATAGACATCGCCTCTTATATTCGGACTCATCTGCCCTGGACGAAAGAGAAGGAGATTTTTTATATATCCCATACTTGTATCTATATCCGTGGTAGATTCATGTAGTTCTCTGCATAAAGTACAGGAGAAATACCGGTAAAAAAGTTTGCTGTGGTCAGAGAAGGGTCTGAAGGTCCACCCTCTTCCCGCTCCAATCACCAACTTCCTCCCTATCCCATCTTAAAGGCCGGCTACGCAACTAGAACCCATATAGTGTTACAGATATCCATGGGCAGTTTTAATAGCTCATCATCAGGTGAGAAAGACGTAAACTCATTTGCGTCCCATAAAAAACAGCTTTTATCTTCTTCTTTTTTATTTCACCGTCCGTTGGTCAATATAGCAACCACCAATTATTATAAAAAATACAACAAGCAGGTGATTGAACTAAAGAATAGAAATTAATATAGAGTCATACGTCATAGAAATCTGATAGTATTATTATTATATTATATTATTTGTATATTCCAATCTAAATTTTACATCAAAAATTACAATAATTGCCCAAAAAAAAAAGTTTACAACAATCGCAACGAAATTACGTGAAGCCGCGTGCTTATTGTTGTTTAAAATATTATTCAATTGTGTATAGGGAAACTATCTGATTACGTTTTTGATTGTTATCTATAATAATAATAATAAAATGCTGTATTCAGTTTGATTGGATTTTGTCTTATACGAGCTGTTAATGTCTAACGCGTGTTTAGTTTGTCGTTTAACCAGAGAGGAAAGTTATGATATTGATCAAGCAGAGAGCAGGAATGAAATATTAAATGTGAGTTTTGATCAAGACTTCTGTTCGAGATGGCCTGAGTTCGAAAATTCTTATGTTCTGTGTGATAGTAGTTATAATTATATAGAGGAGTTGTGACCAGTAATTAATTTTAGTGAGTTAACATAACATAACATAACTTCACGACTTTGTTACCCAAAGGTGTAGGCAGCGGCTGTTAAGCCTCGTCTAGCCGTTATGTTAACGTCCCAAATGGAATAGGTGGCTAACCTATTGCCATACCGGGCACAAAGTTTCCAGTCATCGATATTTATCACACTTCCGAAAACAATTTCGAAAGTCATTGGTGTGAGCCAGTGTCAGTATTCGAACCCGGACCTTTAGATCAGAAGCCGCGTGCTTGACCACTGGGCCACCGAGACTAGACCACTGGGCCACCGAGACTAGAAATAATACTTTAAATAAGTAAGTAGTAACATATTATAGTTTTAGTTTTCTGATTTTTCGAATATATGAAAATTATTTATTATTTGTTAATTTCAAACGACTTTTTAAGCTATCAAACAACAAGCGTGAAGAGCCATTAAATCTACCCTACGCATCTGCCGCCCGCATAGTGCAGGAGCTTTTACACTTAAAACCACGTAACATTATCGTCCAACACACAGTTGACAAATAAAATAATATGTATTTTTTCTACAATGTAAGTGTAACAGAACATTCATTTCAACACTTCATATGTTCTCGGATACTTAGTGGCATATCAAGCGGCTTCTAATAATGAAAGTACCGGGTTCGACTACCATTGACTCTCCGAGGGTTTTTTATATATGAATTTATATGACAGATATATATGGCATCTATTTCGTATGTCCCATGCCGCCAACAAGTTTTGCTATAGAGCATTAAGTACCAGAAAAAAAATTTTTTTGGACCTTCCAAAAAAATCTTTAAAGGTCTGTTTAATAGCAAAAATTCTCTACAGAGTGTGTTGAGCTTGAAGTGTTATCCAATTTCTTTATTTTAATTATTTACACCTTATTTATTGTTTAATTATACTTGACTTTTTGACTATATCCATATTGATGAATTTACAATAAATACGTGTATTGGAAAATATAAACCTGCATCTGTTCAGCCGTAAATTGCAGTAAAATCTTTTTCCTCTGCTAATATTTTCTTCTCGTGGAATAATTCTGCTTACCTTTCTTCAAGTATGTAAAGGCGTAAAGTTACAATTATTTTTCTACATACATAACATAAAATAACATAACTTCTACCCAAAGGTGTAGGCAGTGGCTGGTAAACCTCAACTCGCCGCTATGTTTACGTTCCAAATGGAATAGACGAACCTATTTCCATACCGGGCACAAAGTTTTCAGTCATCGATATTTATTTATCCACCTAAACAGGCTTAGCAGTCGCTACCTACACCTTTGGGTAGAAAAAGACGTGAAGGTATGTTTTAACTTTTCCGGACTGTTTTGTTTTTACAAATAATAATACATTTAATAATATAATAAAAGTTCTATTTTATTGTCAATACGAAATATATTTGGGGCGTTTGTATTCCCGAGAGTTGCGCTTCATCTGTTTTCCACTTTCCATTTCATTTGTCAATGGATACAAATATTAATGAGTGGAACTTATTGGTGCAGAATGAACTTAATGGGATGTTTGTTAAAAATAATTGTATATACATTTATAGTAAATATAGATATATTTACCAAGATTTCATTATTTTCTGAATGTTATTTTAGCGTTCTCTAGACGGAATGAAGAAAGTTAAATACTTATTTATACCTTGGATATACTTCAGATACTTCAGTTTATCCCTGAGTATGTCGCAGGCTTTTAATTCAAAAAATCTACGTAATTTATAAATATGTATACCTACTCATTAGTGTCCGACCGAAGCTTCGGCTTAGGCTTCGGCCACCTTCGGCCAAAAATCCATCTTCGGCGAAATGTTCGGCTTCGGCCTAGAATCCGGCCGACGACGAAGGTCCCGCCGAAAGTCTGAGAACAGTCGGAATTAAACGAACTGTTACGAAATAGTGAGTGAGT
The DNA here is from genome assembly GCA_905147225.2 of Euproctis similis. NCBI lineage: Eukaryota > Metazoa > Arthropoda > Insecta > Lepidoptera > Erebidae > Euproctis > Euproctis similis. The sequence goes on from LR990103.1 coordinate 3,543,776, forward strand.
GACGGACCGGACTGCACTTAGTTCAGTGCGGATACCTCTATCACCAAGATAAAAGCGGCATGAGCCACTTTACGCCGATATTCTTCTTTAGCTGTGAATAATATTGAAGAAAATTATTAAATTACTAATAGTTTATAAACCTTCGGCTTCGGTTTCGGCCGAAGGTTTGGAGATTGCCGATTAGTCGGCTTCGGCTTCGGCCACAAATAGACCTTCGGTCGGACACTACTACTCATATACTTCGTCTTCAACAACCAAGAATCACGCAAAATGTTTCAAATTCTCAAAATAATCTCTTCGATAGTGCTGTACAATACACTAGACATTGTCACAAAGGTCACGGACGGGGATCGAACCCACCATCCGCGCAGCAGTCAGTACCATTGGCTTCAAAATGCCCTAATCAACATTTCAATTTTATAATTCAACAATAATTTTACGATTACGACTGTACATATAATATTCAACCCTTTATCTGCAACGCGTCGGTAATTTTTATCCTAATCATATATCTTTAGGCACGTGTTCATTGTGAATTTCATGCATAATTTAAATTAAGACCAAATTATTAATTCGCTTGACCATTTTTATAAAGCACCCAATTATTTAGTTAAAATAATTTGTGTTTTACAATTGTACGTGGGTTCGAATCCGCTCGCGTAATTATGGTCAGAGGTTTGCGGTTGAAAAGATTAATTTGTATTCATATATAACAATGGTATTGTTAAAGCTCTACATTCAATCTGATAAGGCAATTATAAAATTTTGCTATTAATTGTTTTTTTTAAATTTTCATTATAATTATACAATTAGTTTTGCAGTGAATAGATAGGCTAGAATAGCGAATACCACAACACAGAATATAGACGTAAAGTAAGACATGGCACGTTTCCGCCAGCCTCGACGGATCAGGCAACCGTCGTTGTATCAAGCCTTCTTAGGGGAATGGGCGTCACCCACTAAGCGACCTTTATATCGACCCTACTCGTGGGAATAAGATGAATATTGAAAAAGAAAATAAAACCTCAACAAAAATGAAACAACAAACACTACACAAAACCATGTTCAATCATACTAGAAGCAACTCGCTTGGAACACTATCAGCTGAAATTACCATGGAAAAAGATATTGGCAAAAAGACAAACACAAAAATTAACACAACTACGAATAATGAAAATCAAAGTAACCAATGGCAAAATGATAAAGTACCAATGAAAAGAAAGGCGGACACAAGTCCTGAAACTTCAAACAAAACTACTAAACTGACTAAAACAGCATATGCCATTCCAACAGAAAATAGATTTCAATTATTAGAGAAAGAAACTGATGGACAGTCAATTACAGAAACCCAGACCCCCGAAACCAGAACCTATATTTGTTACAGGAGTGATTGACATAAAACAATTAAAGGAAATCATTTCAACAATAGTAGACACCGAGAAATACACTATTAGAACTTTAAGGTCAGGGCATATAGTAAAACTAATGCCACAAGATGTGGATACATACAAGGCTATAAGATCTTACTTTATTGAGAAGAATATTAGTCATTATACATATAAACTTAAAAGTGAAACAGCATATCGAGTAGTCATACGTGGTCTTCATTCAACAGAAGACACAGAACATGTAAAGCAAGAGCTATTTGAGATGGGACATGAAGTTAGATCCATCACAAACATTAAACATAAAACCACAAAAGATCCTTTGCCGATATTCTATTTAGATCTGGAACCAAAGCATAACAATAAAGAAATATTTAAAGTTCGTAGACTCAATCATACGGTAATCTCAATAGAAGCGCCATACAAGAAGCTAGAGGTGCTACAGTGCAAGAGATGCCAGAGATTTGGTCATGCTAAAAACCAATGTCATAGACCATATAGATGCGTAAAATGTGGAGATGAACATCCAACATCTAGTTGTCTTCAAAGACCAGATACAGAAGCCATTTGTGCTAATTGCCAAGAAAAGCATCCGGCAAGCTATAAAGGATGCATCAAATACAAAAAATACCAGGAACTATTAATGAAGAACAAAACTAAAAACACAGTAAATAATGGACACATAGCACAGGAACACAATACATTTACCAACACAACTGAAAGCAACACAAAACATATAAATAACAAGCACAACAACCGTAATGAGACATATGCACAAGTAACAAAAGATCATAAACCAGCAGAATTAAAAACTGACATACAAGACCCAAACAACTTAGTCGAGGTTCTAAACGTAATGCTTGACAAATTTCAAAACATAATGAATGTTATGTTAGACAACATGATGGATCGTATGGTCCAACTAGTTACAAGTCTTATCAAACATCCATAAATCTAAGAATGGTTTCATGGAATGCCAACGGACTGACGGAACGACGTCAGGAATTTGAAGTATTTTTAAAACTTGAAAGAATATATGTGGCTTTTATCTCAGAAACGCGGTTCACCTTGAAAAGCAACTTCAAATTACACAACTATGAGGTATATACAACAAACCATCCATCTGGTAACTCACATGGTGGAACAGCATTAATTATAAAACAAAACATCCAACATCACGTCCTTGAAAGTTATCAAACAGAGAAAATCCAAGCAACATCAGTTAAAATACAGGATAAAACAACAGAAACAACACTATCTGCCATATATTGCCCCCCTCGGCACAACATGGCAACGAATGACTTCAAGACATTTTTCAAAACATTAGGAAATAGGTTCATTTGTGGTGGTGACTGGAATGCCAAACACATTTTCTGGGGTTCAAGACTCACAACAACGAGAGGTCGCCAGTTATACGATGCTGCAAACGACCTTAACATTAAATATGTATCGCACGGAGCACCCACATACTGGCCTACCGATCCGAACAAGGTGCCAGATCTACTAGATTTTTTTATAGTTAAAAACATACCACTTTCTCAATTCAATATTGAGGAATGTACGGACCTCTCATCTGATCACACACCAGTTATACTTAACACACACTGTAGAGCACTTTATACTGAAACTCCGTCAAGATTGTATAATAAAAGAACAAACTGGGATGTCTATAGAAATGTAATAACCGAATCTTTAGACTCTAACTTACCATTACATAATGTGGAAAGTGTCGAAGCAAGTATTGAACACTTCAATAAAATTGTCCATCTTGCAGTCAACAACTCAACAACGACTCCAAGACAGATAATTACAAACACCTCATTTTGCTCCAAAAGTATAAAGAATAAGGTTAATGAAAGAAGAAGACTCCGAAAGACATGGCATACAACACAATACCCTAAAGACAAAAAAGCATTCAACAGGGCATCAGAGGAGCTTAAACATATGATCTCTCAGGACACAAACGAACGTTTTCAAAACAAATTAACCGGCATCTCTCCATATAAAGATACAAATTATTCATTGTGGAAGATAACAAAAAAACTTAAACGACCTAAAGTACACATTCCACCTATAAAAAGCTCCGACGGTAAATGGGCTAGAACAGATCTTGAAAAGGCCAATATATTTTCCGAACATTTAAAATCCGTGTTTCAACCCCTCCCTAGTCAAAATCCCGAGGCAGATAAAGTAATTATGGACTACCTAAACTCCCCACTTCAAATGAGCTTACCTCTAGAAATTGCAAGCCCTGTTGAAGTAAGAATAGAAATCCAAGAGCTAGCAGAAAATAAAGCTCCGGGCTATGATCTCATCGATGCTCAACTACTCAAGAAACTCCCAAAAAAAGGTATTAATTATATTACAAAACTTTTTAATGCCTGCTTAAGATTTGGCTTCTATCCTGCACAGTGGAAGATTGCACAGATCATAATGATACCTAAACCAGGAAAACCACTACATGAGGCTAGTTCTTACAGACCAATAAGTCTTTTACCGGTGCTAGGTAAGCTGTTGGAAAAAATTATACTGAACAGATTGCGCAAGAGCCTACCTGAAATTATTCCCTCACATCAATTCGGCTTCCGTGAGAAGCACGGAACCATCGAACAGATACATCGCATAACCGATACCATAGGTCGCACACTGGAATGGAAGCAATTCTGCTCCGCGGTATTTTTGGATATTAGTCAGGCCTTCGACAGGGTGTGGCACAGTGGACTTATGTTTAAAATAAAGAAATTACTTCCTCATTCTTTCTATCCATTACTTAAGTCTTATCTGGATAAGAGATGCTTTGAGGTCAAACTCAATAATGCGACTTCTCCTTTTTACGAGACCCTATCAGGGGTACCACAAGGAAGTATACTGGGTCCAGTATTGTATCTGGTATTCACTGCTGACCTACCGATACACACCGACACTATAACAGCAACATACGCAGATGATACGGCAATATTATCTGTCCATAAAGACCCCACCGAAGCGTCATCCAAACTACAAGCCCATCTACATGAAATAGAAAAGTGGTTAGACAAATGGCGTATAAAGGCTAACCAGACAAAATCAATCCATGTTACATTTACTCTCAAAAAAGACACATGTCCCGCAATAAAACTCCACAATGAGGATATTCCACAAGCCGATAGTGCTAAATATCTCGGAATGCACCTTGACCGAAGGCTAACATGGAGGAAACACATCTGGACCAAACGCAAGCAACTAGATACAAAGTTCAGATCTATGTACTGGTTGATAGGTCGCAAATCTAAACTGTCCCACGAAAGCAAAATAGCAGTTTATAAATCAATACTAAAGCCCATATGGACCTACGGGATTGAACTGTGGGGTACAGCTAGTATCAGTAACATAGAGATTCTAGAGAGGTTTCAAAGCAAGACATTGAGAGCCATGCTGGACATCCCGTACTACGTCAGCAACAAGCATATACATCAAGACCTAAACATCAACACAGTAAAACATGAGATAGCTAGATATAGCAAGTGCTACCAAGACAGGATATCCAACCACATCAACCAACTGGCATCAACGCTGCAGGGCCTGGGAAGTGTCTTGCACAGCCGACTAAAACGACACAGTGTCCCCAATTTAAAGACAAGATTTACATAGGGAGTAATTGTAAATCCAGTCCCGCCGAACGACATAATCACTTCAACTCATTGGCTTATTGTGTTAACACAGATCGCCAAGTTACAGAAATATAGAAAAAAAAAAAAAAAAAAAAAAAAAAAAAAATGGCACGTTTCGTCCAGTTAGAGATCTGGAGAGCCCATCTATTTCATCCTCCCCTACCACCCCACTCCCTTAGATGGTGAAAACGCCACATCATCTGATGATGATGCCCATGCCCATTGCAGTCAACTGCTGAACATAGGCCTCTACCAATGTGCGCCACAACATCCTATACTCGGCCTCCCGCATTCAGTCTTTTCCAGCAGCCTTTCTGAGGTCGTCTGACCATCAGGCTGGTGGGCGTCCTACACTACGTTTACCAAGTTGCGTTCTCCACTCTATGACCTTCTTACTCCATCTACCATCGGCATCTATCATTGCCACTTCAGCGAGCTCATTCTACGAGCTATGTCGATTACCCCAGTTCTTTGGCGGATGTACTCATTCCTGAATTTATCTTTCAGAGATACCCCGAGCATAGCTTACTCCATAGCTCGCTGAGCGACTTTAAATTTGTGGACTAACCCCAAGTGTCCACGTTTCGGCATTACCGGTAAGACGCACCGGTCAAAGACTTTTGTCTTCAGGCATTGCGATAACGCCACTGTAACACAAAATGTTTTGCATGCGACCCGTTTCCCCCTATCCTATAAAAAAAAACAAAGTCTTCTTAAGTAGTACATTTCACAAATAATATACGTACATAATACATATTTAAAAAAGACGTAGGCTCGTTAATGGCAACTATTTCTATATAACCCCCTATTACTGCACTTCTACTTTATTTATTTAAAACAAACATCGTATTGCTTATTGATGATCACACATTCGTAATGCATCGATAACCTTTTTAGCTCCTAATAAAATGCCACAGAACATGGCATTAAAATCAATCGAGCGCAACCAATAAATTTACCAAATACCACAGTACACCAACGGTAAGTTACGTAGTTAGTGGCAACAATAACATACGGACAAAACGAACGGTACTTTTGTATGCAAATATTTAATATCACGAGTGCGATCGAAATGTCGCGCTGTTTAGGGTTAAGTACAGTCAGTGTCATATAGCTTAGAGGAAATTTGGCGTTAGTCGTTAATTTGTAGATAGATGCCAACCAAGAAATCTTAATTGTCTTATCCTTTAAAACACGGTGTATGTAATCACAGCTGTCACTGTTAACAAAACTTTCCAAAAATCACAGGATTCGAACCCATGACTCTATACTCTATACAGTTGGGTTCTCATGTTGAGCAATAGGTTATTATGACAAAATCACTATTCAAACTGCATTATAATAATATGTTCTGTTGTTTCTACCAACCTCGTAAGGAACTTCGTGTGAATATACGAGTGCTATACTTATTTTGGACATATCTGTACCTCAGTAACAGATGTATGAACATTACTAACAGCTAATTTAAACTATGTGTATCTAAACACTTATGTCACTTTCTTTGCTTTCTTTCTGGCCTCGTGGTGCGGTGGTAGTAACACCAGGTTCTTAACAGAACTTTTGGACAAAATTATTGAAAATTTGCAATTTAAGTCAAAATTTGGAGAAGTGGGTGGCGCTAGCCACACCATCAGGTTTAAAAGACGTGATGTTACAAAAAATATCATTAAACAATACAGATAACTATAACAAATATTGAAATACAAAACAGATGTACAGTAATCATTATGATATTCAAGTAAGGGGTTGCGATTCGACTCCCAGCCGGTGTTCAGGAGCCTTCACGCTACTCGCGTCTGTAGTATGCGACGTTCATAGTTCATTTTAATTACCTGGATCAGTTACAGTGTAATAAAACTGTAGAGCTTTTTCGTTTTTATTTTATTTGAAAAAATCAAACGCAATTTCCCTAAAACTACTCCATCATTTTTTTTTAAATTTTATTTCTAAGAATGATATAGAGCCTTAGAAGAATAAATAAAAAATAAGGCTATTGATACATCAATCGTTTTCCAGAAATTACCTGTCGCCTTTTTCTTGCGCATAATATTTAAGTCGTCAATAGGTAGGTATTTATCGCACTAGATATCCTTAAAATATTCAAAAAAGTCATAATTTGACCTTCAATTCGAACCTGGGACCTATACCGACGCCTCTTATCAAACTACTGCGCATCGAAACGACTTCATACATCACAAATTATGTAACAGTTATTAACACCTCTTTGCTTACATATTACATAATAATATGTTCTTGAACTTTTGAGAGGATTTGGACCTGAGTTGCCGTGACCCGAGAGTTTCTTTGACATAAATATAGACCACGTTAGTGAATATTATAAGCGACAACCCTTAAACGGTACTTGAAGTATTCCGCTCAAGTGGAACTTCGCTATGCACATAAGTATAGGGTTGACCCCAAAATGTCTTAAACATTAAATTCGGTTAATTATCTTTAAAAACCCTTTCGAAATTGCTTCCTTTCGAAAAGGTCATTTATCTTTCTCACCGTGGGATATCCTTGCGTGACATGACCATCGTGGTATACCTTAAAATGTAATTAGAAGTATCTCTCACTGACTTTAATGTCTTATTGATAAGATATCGCAGGGGAGTGTAATAATTACTTACAACTTGGAGGGGCGTATGATATGCACGTGTGCACCCTAGCTAGAAACGTACAAATTCTGGATACGAAACAGCTATTAGATATTTCTACTGTTATATTCAAGTTAAATTCAACTTATAAGACTGTCATATAGAGGCAATATATACATTGCGCATTGTTTGTAAGGTACAACAAATGTTTACACACTCAAAATATGTAATAACTCGAATAAATCTGATCAGTCCAAACCACGATACGAATCCAGGTACTTCCCAATAAACTTTTATTGGGAAGTACCTGGATTCGTATGCATGATAACCACCGAGCTATCGAGACGACAATTATGGAAAAAAGAGTCCAATATTAACATTTGATATCTATTATAAAAAATTCTTAACCCGCCCCAACAAATCCAAGCAACCAGAACAATTTCAATTAAGGAATTCCGTAAGACAACCCTCTAACTATCACCACAAACTTCCCCCCTTTAATTAGAGTTAATGTTCCTGAAAAAATTAGCTTTTAATCTTACTACATTTCCAGTTTCAATTTTAAAATGAATAATAATAATGAAATGTATAGACATAACGCACAACGCCATCTAGTTTTGTAATTAGTAACTAAGTTTGTACAATGCCTGCACCTTGGAATCCGCTAACCGTCGCATAACAGCCGGTAGCACCAACCACCATGCCAATACTGAATACTGCCAACCAAAACAAAACAATTTCATTTCTAAATACCCACTTTACAGGGATTTCTAACGACAATAGAATATTTCGCCCGCAGCTATAATCCCTACTGCGGGGGGCTACGTAGGGAACAATAGGTATCATCATCATCCTATACTATAGTATAGAAGGGTGTTTTTAAAAATCATCATTTAGTAAGTGGTCACCGTGACTGTCAATAGTTTGTTTACCCTGGGGGTGTAATATATTAAACATGTTTTAATATGTATTTATATAGTTAATATTCAGTTGTGTCGGTAGCCTGGAGGATAGGTTTCTCAATCGATAAGACTCGGGTTCGCATTGTGACTCGCACTAATGACACATTAGGGTAAATTTGGTAGACGAGAAATTACAACCAATGTCTACAACTTTTGTTAAATTAAGGAACTAGTACCTAAGTTCAAATCTTGGCACATAAGACTATAATTAAAAATAGATGTCGCTATTTTAGGTGTTTACTAATATCGGAATGGAGTGATTACTCACTTTTCTTCAACAGATAAATGGACTGCATCTTATCGAAGGGTGAAGTCAGGACTCAGAAAATATGATGAGTAAGATGATCTGCAAAATTTGTGTTCTGTATGATTGTAGTTCATTCCTCCGTAATGGATCCATCTAGATAATAAGCTGATGATTACCAGAATCTTCCATTGTATAACCACACCACACAATATAACACAGACGGAAGTCGTTGTATTGTTTTTTTTTTTGTTTTGTTTAAAATCATTCAATTAAACAAAATAGCCAACTACAAAATAGGGATTAAATTTAAATACTTTAATCGTTACATATCAATAAATACCCTTATTTTTCTGTTTTTTTATAATCTTTGTTTATGAGATATCTGTAACAATGGCAAAGTTTTAACAATGCATAGATATAATCATGTCGCGGGGGGATGATATTTTTAATACGTGACTGCGCATTTTGGGGTGATTATTTTCGGGGCAGAATATCTTTTTGGTCGTCATTGAAGTTTCCGCGGTTCCTTGGAGAGTGATTTCAGAATACGTGCTAAACTGATTGCGGCAGAAGTATTTTTGAACATAATACTTTTGTAGTTTGAGAATCATGAAAGAGAAGCATGCAACAAACAGTGGTAGAGCCAAGCAGTTCGCTGCATGAATCGGCCGGCTCGACCGGTGAAATACCACGACCTCTCAGAAGACCGACGTAAAGTGGCTCATGCCGCGTTTCGTTCGGTGAGAGAGGTACCCGGAGGCCCACCCCCATTCCCCATCCTTTCCTATTCCTTATCCCTTAAAGGTCGGCAACGCAACAGTAACACTATATGTGTTGCTGGTGTCCATGGGCGGCGTTGGTTGCTTACCATCAGGTGACACGCCTGCTCGTTCGCTCTCCTATCCCATAAAAAAAAAGTGTGTGTGTCCGCTCCGACGCACGACTGGAGTTTACTCCTCAAGAACGATTATAAAATAAAATAATAAATATTTACTGTCTACAAATATGAACACATTTCTTCGTAATAGAGAATGGCGTATCGCTATAAAGAGTGTTTCTATAAAGAGCTCAGGACATTGTATGGAGTGCCGACTCTTATTTATATGCTCTGTGACTATAGCGCATAACGCATTTCGTGTGACATGCTATACTCTCTAGTACGATTTTGGTCCCCATAATTTTCATACCCCGCGCGGCCCCGGGCCTATATATGTAAATCGATTCTTAAGGAGTAAACTCCAAAAAAATTTAAAAAAAAATTAGATTTAAGGTAAATTTTTAAATACTAATCACCTGAAGGCATTATACCACTTTTCTACTGTCGATAATTTTATATTAGAACAATCAATATTTACATTAGCTATTGGAGTTTACTCTATATTTACTCCTTAAGAATCGATTTACATATATAGGCCCGGGGTATGAAAATTATGGGGACCAAAATCGTACTAGAGAGTATAGCATGTCACACGAAATGCGTTATGCGCTATAGTCACAGAGCATATAAATAAGAGTCGGCACTCCATACAATGTCCTGAGCTCTTTATAGAAACACTCTTTATAGCGATACGCCATTCTCTATTACGAAGAAATGTGTTCATATTTGTAGACAGTAAATATTTATTATTTTATTTTATAATCGTTCTTGAGGAGTAAACTCCAGTCGTGCGTCGGAGCGGACACACACACTTGTTTTTAAAATTTTCCTTTGCAATAAATAATTTCTCTATGATAAAAAAATAGACTCTCTATTTTTAAATAAATTTTCTAGGTTTATATTTATAAAAAATATATTCAGCACAGCACACACAGCAGTAGTTTCTACGTGATACACACAAACAAGCAGGGAAACACGTTTATTATAAAATAATTTTGCTTAGGTTTTCTCCGAAATACTTGTTGTAATTTTATAATATAACTATAATTTATGCAACAAATTAGTATAGAAGGAAGCAAGTTAGTTTACATGGAAAATAATACAGATCTATCTAGTGTCAATAAAATGTAACTGGCACGCTAAATGCTAAAATTATTTTTTGGTATCCGCCTAATATATGGTGACATAGATATATTATTGTATATAAGTGTTTTTTCTTGTAATTCTTTTAATACATTTATTTTTCGTATAAAGTATTTGATAGCAACGGCGACTTCCAAGGCGATATTAATTTGAATACAGTGCCATCTATGATTTGTTTTAAAACACTTCTAGGGTAATATGTATTCAACTACTTGACACAGTTTTCACTATTGTGCAAAGCGCCATCTAAACAATTTACACAGTACTACTATAAATCTCAAATATTTATTGTGAGGTTACTTTAGTCTCATAGATGGCAATAGATTAAGCGTGCCCCATAAATATCCACATGCTTAAAATTTAATACTCTATTTAATACTCTAATTTAATATCAGTTGAGTAAAAAAATACCGAGCATAGCTTCTATAAAGTTGTGTTGTTTATATTAAATTACACTAATAAGCTAGGAATTAGCCGTGAACATATAAAAAATAATATGTTATGATTACTTCACGTCATTAATACTAGGAGGTGTTAGCAGCGACAATTTACATTAATGCCTAATTTTCCAGTCAGAATTGCAATAGATGATTAATTTTTTTGCCTTAGACGGTGTGATCTGTCGATTCATTTAAATAACGCGTCTAAACACAATAAACGCATAGACAATAAAGGCGCTTGATTTTTATAATTTACGAGTATCAATATTCAAGACAAGTCCATAAATAAAAAAAGTTGTGGTCTATTCCACAACTTTTTGAAGTGATACTTCTTTAGGCGCGTTATGAAAAAATGATGAGAGTGAAATTTTAAGATCTGTGACACAAAATTAACAGTATGAAGTTTTAGTTTCATACAAGTGCGAATTATATATGTGCTAATAAATTATATTCAGTAGTGATTTAAATTGAATATTTTGATTGATATTACTTACTATGTATTTGTGAATATCAGTGAAAAAAATTGTGCTTATATACTTTTTCAAGTGCTCCAATATAATTGAGGTTAACTATCCGTATGTATTATTTATTGATATAAATTAAAATACTTTTATTTAATATAATTAACACTAAATATTATTAAATTATTAATGTAAAATACTTATTATTGGTTATTTAATATTTACAAAATAATGTCATATATTTATTATTCTCTAAATTTTGTTTTTAATAAATATATATATATATTAATGATGCCAAAGAAGTATAACTTTTCACGCGCGTACATAAGTACACGCACCCATTTTTTTATTTATTTATGGACTTGTCTTGACTTGTGAAAATTATTCAAAAACATGGAACTTAGAAGTCATAAAATATTGAACAAAAGATCCTTGATGGAAGTTACCGATGTGGGTCAAATAGGCGGTCTGTATGGCCGTTGTAGTTGAACAGAGCGTTTGTATGTGACTGTCAATAAACCATATTTTCGCGGTTCCACGTAAAACGAATGAATTGCGTTTTATGGTACCGTGAAGACATATGAGAAAAAAGACCGTTAACCTACTTCCAAAACAAGGAGTGGTTGTATTTTTATCGTATTTAAATGGGTTCTCTAAACCTTTTAGAACTATCATAAACGGTCAGTGGTAGAGCCACGTACTTCGCTGCATGAATAATTCGGCTCAACTGGTGGGACTCTCAGAATATCGACGGTAAAGTGGCTCATGCCATTTCGTTTGGTGAGAAAGTTATCCGGAGGCCCACTACTTTTCTTCCTTCTTTATAGTCCTATTCGCTTAAAGACCGACGCATGGCAGGTGTTCATGGGCGGCGGTAGTCACTTACCACCAAGTTTGCCCTCTTAGAGCATAAAAAAATAGGAGATGCTGCTGCCGGTTGGGTTCTATATATTGCTAATATTTGTAAGTTTTCATAGCCATGGCGGCTGTACGCTGGGTCAATTAGTGGCTAAGGTACAAAAATAAGTAAGTGAAAGTGTATTAAATGCTCTACCTCGGGAAATATCCTCCCAAGAATGTACACAAAAAGAGAGCCTGCATTATTTTTAAATTATATTACGATATTATTTTTTATATAAGATAAGTACAAATCTTATAATAACACAATATAAGTACTGAGTACAGTGAGTACCAACATTATAACACAGCAGAGACGCCATGTCGTGGGAACTTTTGGCCTGTTGAAAAGCACATATCTCACCTCTCGCTCACACTAATACAAGCTCATATAGCGCTGTCTCGTTCACAAATTCGTGACTCTACGATTTCGCCTCAGACACCGAGATGTAATTTGTACTTTGTTTTGTTTTTTTGACAGATCATATTTTAATGAAGATATTTATCTGACTTACGGATAAAAGTCGGCGCATTTTTGTTGTTGTTCGACATTTTGGGGTTTAATAACTTCATTCTATGAGAGCACTTTCAGTATCATTTTTAGCAGTGGTAGAGCCAAGCAGTCCGCTGCATGAATAGGCCGGCTCGACCGGTGAAATACCACTTCCTCTCAGAAGATCAACTCAAAGTGGCTCATGCCGCGTTTCGTACGGTGAGAGAGGTACCCGGAGGCCCACCCCCCATCCTCATCCTTTCCTATCCTACTCCCTTAAAGGTCGGCAACGCAACACTATACGTGTTGCTGGTGTCCATGGGCAGCGTAGGTTGCTTACCATCAAGTGACACGCTTACTCGTTTGCCCTCCTATACCATAAAAAAAGTTAAGAAATAACATATTATACTGTAGTAGATGGCACATGTCAATAAAAATGTAGATACTACTAATCATCACTGACAGCGCAACCGCGAGTAAGATGCTTAAAATTCAACACATAAACAATAATTATGTAAAATTTGACACTTGAATATCCATGTAAGTACGAATACATATATAACACATAACATAAACATAACATAACTTCACGCCTTTTGTTACCCGAAAGTGTAGGCAGCGGCTGTTAAGCCTCGTCTCGCCGTTATGTTTACGTCCCAAAATGGAATAGGTGGCGAACATACCAGACACAAAGTTTTCAGTCATCGATATTTAGCACACATAATTTCCGAAAACAATTGCGAAAAGTCATTGGTGTGAGGCAGTGTCAGCAATTGAACTCTAGATCAGAAGCCGTATGCTCGACCACTGCGCCACCGAGACTATAAAGTAAGTACGAATAATTTAAATATTTATAATAGGTAAACTTGAAGCCAGAAAATGTTAATGGAATATACCCGGATGCTAATACGAGACTTCTATGCAAAGGCACCATGATAAACCACTCGGTTAAAAAGACATTTGTATTCTATTCAATAAGCTCTATTGCATAAGACTCTATTAATAGTTATAAATTAATTTGCCGAAATGTACGTATTTCAACACACCTTAGGATACTCTATTCTTTATACGAAGCTATACCGCCACGCTTTGCTTCCGATCTGTTTGGTTTATATATCGAAGGCGGTAGGCAAGGGATTATTTTCTTTATATATGTTCTGTTATATATTATATATATAAAAAATAAGATTGGACAATATTATTCTTTTTAGAACATCATGAGTAAAGGAGAAATTAACCGTAATCCTGTCATGAATTATTGCCTGGCTCACTCACACCAATGATTTTCGAAAATGTTTTCGGAAGTTATGTGTGATAAATATCGATGACTGGAAACTTTGTGCCCGGTATGGCAATAGGTTCGCCACCTATTCCGTTTGGGACGTAAACATAACGGCGAGACGGGGCTTAATAGCCGCTGCCTACACGTTTGGGTAATAAAAGGCGTGAAGTTATGTTTATGTATGTTTATGTTTAACTCAGTTAGCATCAGACCCCACATAATGCAACCATTTAACAATTATTTATTCCATATCGAATTCCACGATTGGCCTGTTTTCCCCTTAAATTATCGTCACCGCAGGACACCCACAGTTCAGACAAACGATATGTATTCGATCCGAAACGGACACCCGCATAGCCAATAATCATTTCTTTATTTCTTCTTTCTATTCGATTCTAAATATTAATTTACCTTTTTTATTATATTATAAAATGCGCGGTAAAACTAATAAAAAAATCCATAGACTAATTCTGCATTTTTTTGCATGAATGGGCCGGCTAGACCGGGGAAATACCACAACCTCGAAGAATATCGAGGTAAAGTAGCCTATGTATGTACTTTCTTAGGTCTTATTTCAAACTATGACTCATTAAAATTTCACCCAGTTTTAAATTAACAATTAAAATATTAAAAATAAATGTATTCTTAAAAACTCCTCTTTTTATGACACGGGAGGATGGAACTCACATCGAACTTGATGGAACTTAACCAGAAAAATGCTGTTGGCTTTAACTCGGAAGTCGGACTTTGGCGCCAAAATTGACAGTAGAAACCCGTCCGGCCGTCACAGCACATGCTCGGACGCCATCGTGCCGTTACTATAGCAACGCGAGTGTAATCAAAGTAAACTTTTTTCATATAACATTATAATAAAACAACAATATTTTTTGACCAGTATTGACTATGTTTACGCGATAGGTAATGAATCTATTTTATAATGGCTGTTGCTAGTCGTCCATCTAACCGGATGAATGAATTTGATTATTCGTCCGATTGTCGGATGAATAAAATAATATAGTCGTCCGACAAAATCAAATTATTATTTTTTCATTATTATTATTTATTCTCCTACCGATACTAACACCGAAATCGGTGTTATTGGTACCTTTAGGTCTCCCTTTTCTTTTAATCGCAGGTTGAACGACAATATCTCGATAAATTAAGAAACCTATACCAGTCAATGCAATATTTTCAATTTTTTCGTTCTTGGTGTACTTCCAGTCGTTACTGTTGTTAGTTTTTGTATGATCGTTTTTATTTATCGCTGAGATGTCGTCAAAAATTAAAAAAAAAAACCTAACTAACCTAACTTTTTTTGGAAAAATTTAATACATAGGATTATTTAGTCAACCGTTTACCGGACGATTAATTTATTTTATTCGTCCGATAGTCGTACGAGTGATTGATTTTATTCATCCGATTACTGGACGACTAGACACTTTGTTTTATAATTTCGTTGATTTATTTGGCTCACTGTCCTTTTCTGTCACCAGCGTCGCATGTCTCGTATATTTGCCGTTGCTTGTCAGACACAATATTTATACCTTATATAAAATCTTAATTATTAATCCTAAATATTAGATTGTTCGATTGTAAGATCGCCAGAAGTGATAATCATTATATGTACCTACAAACTAAAAATAAGTCTGTGAAAAAACTATTAAATAGAATCCATATTCCGTATTAATATCTAAGCAATTGCACATGTTTATACATAACATAGAAATTGCGTAGTCTGAAATATCAAAGGTGTGAAATCGCCTTCTACTAAATATTAAAAATTAAAAACCGTATGCCAACATTTACTTTAGTTTTGAAGTCGGTAAACTTTAAGGTTGACGTCGAAAACTTGTAACACTAATCTATATATGATGTTGCCTTTGTTTATACATAACTCAATTAATTTATTTTTCCTGTAATAACTTTAATTAGCAGAAGTAATTAACAAAGTGTATTTAAGCACTAAATTCATACATCAGACCAAGGAGAAGAATAGATAGATGTCGGCAAGAGCAGACTGCAAATTAAATTTAAAGGCAACTCGACTGCATCACTATAGACCAAATCACATATTCTGAGGTACCTTCACAGTTAATACTCGAGGGTGTAGGCATACGATTAATGCCCCGGCACGCAGAATCAGAAGTCTTAAGTGGATTTCTTTCTACCTAACCAATCAAAATGAAGTTGTGATTGTATGTAATTAAATGAAGACATTGACGTTTGCTTTCCTGTTATTTTTTTTTAGATTAAAAGAAGAGAGAGAGAAGAGATTCTTTTGTTTTTATAAGTTCAAATAACCGGCCAAAAATGGTGCGGTTATTATAATTATGACATACATACATACATCCGTAGGTACATAAACTTATGCTTGTATCCCATAGGGGCAGGCAGAGACTTTGGCTCTCCACAAGCTACGATCTTGACACACTTCTTTCGCTTCAACCACAGTCATATATCCTATGCATTCACGCTGGTTTTTGGTACTACGTACCAGCGTGAATGCTAAGCGTGAATAAATATATATATAAATATATAAGTATATTTTTTTTTTAAATTTTAATTTCCCATTCATAAGAAAATACGTTTTTGAATGTAATTAATTTGATACCTTTATTTCGGAGGAAAACCACTCAATTTTTTATGTTGGTTTTGGAACCAAATAATATGAGAAAACGTTCGTAAAAGTAAATTTTTCGACAACCCGAGAAGACCCGAGAAATTAGCCTCGAGAATTATCGCAACCCGAGAAATTTAAAAGGTCGAGAAATCATGAACCCTATGTGTGATAAATATCGATCTTTGCCCCTTCGGACTTTGTGCTCAATGTATGGCAATAGTTTCGCCACCTATTCCATTTAGGACGTAAACATAACGGCGAGTCGAGGCTTAACAGCCGCTGCCTGCACCTCCGGGTAGATAAAGGTATGAAGTTATGTCATGATATAAATTAAATTGGAAATCATGATTTAAAAATTATATATTGTGCGCTAGTTTTGTTAAAAAAAATACAGATTGACATGAAAAGCGAAACTTATTTTAAGGCTCTATCAAAATCTTTTTAAGCAGTCAGCTAATACAATTACTTAAATCTTGCGCATTTTTTTTTAATATTCAACAGCTTCTGTGGTAACAAATTATATTCGGAATGATAAAAACAAACAAAGCAAAATCGATTGAATTATTTACAAGTAATATTAACAAAGATCATCATTGCAGTAATACATTACGAAAGTATCAAATACAAAGAACACAAAATATTTTTTAATTAATGAATTCTTTTGTTATCCTTTCGAAAAAAAAACAAGTTTGAAAAGCCTGTACTGGGTAACCTGTTTTGGTGTGGCAGCGAACAGAGGCAAGGTATCAGTTCAATTGTTTTCGAGGAAACCACCACACAACCAAGGAACTGCCGGCCACATCCGTAAATGATACATCCCTCTGAAAGGGAGTTGTGGTGATTCTTTATTTATTATACAAAGAAGTCGATTACCCTGTCAGCTCACTTCGAACTTTTCAACTATTTTAATACACTCAAGCCCGAATACTGAACCGCCACTCAAATATTGGACTACTTAAGCGTCTAAGTAGCTGTCACATTAGACAGAATACGTCAAATTTGTGCAGTAAGTAGCACTTTAAAGTATAAAAAGCGAGTGAAATGTGTAAAAATCGATCCTTATGATGCTCTGTTCTTCTGCCTATCCCGCAATGGACTTGGTGTGAAATTATGTACGGAGGTAATACAGTTGACTGGAATTGATATAGCTATTCAAGAGGAAGAAAGGTACATAGATATTATTGGAACCCGAGACTTCGTGATTCAGAAGCGGAGAATAATAGTGAGCAATCAAAGTTAGACTTAGTATTGTCCAAAATTTTATTTTCATCATGTACTATATTTATATTTTAAATATCTAAGTTTAAGATATTTCGAATTCGCAGAATGTCAAATACAACGCCATCTATTTTGAAAAATTAACACGTCATAAAAAATTGTCTGTAGATAGAGTAAATGGACGATAAATTTAACAAATGAAAAAATTAATTCAAATGTAACTTCATTCATTCGATATTTAAATTTTAACGTCCTTGTACACTTACGACACATTCTAGAAGGAAGTATTGGTACCGTATAGTTGTTTTTTCAATCGCTCGTTGTAAATATTAACTAATATTATACAATATAACTAAAGACTGATCCATAATATAATTTTTTTTTAACTTATCTAGGAGGGTAAAATATTAAACAAAATATAAAGCTAATTTTTCGTATTATCTTGCTATATATAATTTCTTTATTTTTTGTTATTAAAAACATTCGCAATATTTCTTGCGAATGCGAATACCCAAAAACATGCGAATATTCGCAAATGCGAAAGCGAATATTCGTTACATCACTAATACATATACATATATGTATGAGTAATGATGAACACAATATCTAACATATAAACCATTTAATATTTATACTGTTCTTAACTACATATTTATATGCAAATACATAAAATTCTTGAAAAGACTACATAGTACATATTACTAACAAATATGTACTGTTATTCGTAAATATTCTAGAAATAAATAATACACACCTAACAGATAGAAATACACTAATCTGTGTATGTGTGTGTGATGTAATAAATCATCACTTATTCCGACTAAACTCGCACAGTCCCTGTGGCGCAGAGGATAGCGCGTTGGACTTCTAATCCAAAGGTCGTGGGTTCGATCCCCACCAGGGATGTCGTAAAATGTTTATTTTTTAATTCTTATAATTATAATATTTTGAAACATTCTTGTTATAGTAAATAGTTAATTAGTTTCAAGAAATATTATTTCTTTCATTGTGTTATTTTCTTAATATGTATTTTGAATTATTTTCTTTCAGTTGAAAAAAGGTTTAAAATTAATATTCTAAAAAAGGACCGAATGAAAATGAAATTTGATGTATGAAATTATTTTTAACCGACTTCGAAAAAAGGAGGAGGTTTTCAATTCGTCTGTATGTATATTTTTTTTTATGTCTGTTCACCGAAATTTTCGTCAATTATGGACGGATTGCAAAATATTTTTTTTTATTGCCTGTGTTTACTTTCGAGATGGTCCCATTTTCACCAGGTCAGGATCTGATGATGGGAACCAGCCACCATGAGAAATCGAAGGCATCCACCAAAAGTTGTATGCGAGTATGACCTTTTTGTTACGTAATAGTGATAATAATAATATGCAATACATGTTTGCTCCATAAAACAGTTTATGTCCATACACTTTGTAACAAGTGTTAATATTTAATAAACTGAGAGCCATGTAATTCTATTGAAGTTCACAACAAATTAATATCACTAAAACTCGTGAAAAAAATTACTTAAAAAAAAAAAGTTAAACCGACTTCTAGAAACGTAAACCATACAATCTATAAGTGTATGAAAACAGTACCTCTATAACTAAAAAGCGATAAATAACGTAACTTACTCATTCTTACCAATACATAATACAATATACAAAACGTAATACTTTAATAAAGTCATCTTTAACTATTGTAATACATATTTACAAATGTTACTTATTTTTGTTGTTTTGTTACTCTATTGTGTTGCACCGACTTCAATAATGAGTAACATTTGTTTATATTATAATAGTTAAAGATGAATTTATTAAAGTAAGAGACGAGGCTGTTAAACCCACTGCTTCTTGAATCAGAAGCGGCGTGCTAGCCACTGCGACACTGAGACTGTTATATAATCACGATATAATGAATAAGACCAAGGCACCGGACCTTTTAAGTGGTAAAGGTAGCAGTACAGTACGGTCAGCTTATGTGTACTGTATGTAGGTACATATATTATAAAATCCCATTAAAAATTTACCACGGCGTAGCTTTGAATAGGCATATTTATCTTCAAATGTAGAGGAGAGTAGGGTAGTGTCAAGAAGATTTCTTGATGTGACGGAGGGGTCTGCGCATCAATTTCTAACAGAAAGATTAGAACTAAAAAAAAGATATGCATATATTATCTGGTGAACAAATTTTTAATTTTTCTTAGCTACATATCAAATTTTTAATATACTGGGGTCACCGAACAATAATATATCAATGTTAACAAAATTAACACGTAGGGTTTTGTTGTGACATAAAAACTTATATTTTAGTTATAAGTACAAAAATGGCCTCTGTTACAGAATAAACTTAGACATTATATAATTTATTTTACATTATATATATATATATATATACATATATATATATATATATATATATTTAATTTACATTATTAGTTTTCTTGAACGGATGCAAGGATAACGGTTGATGATGTAGTGCTGGAACAGGTGAATGAAATTGTATATCTTGGATGCGCTTTTAGCAGAAATGGAAGGTACACCGCGGATGTAGAAAGATGAGTGGCGATAGGAAATAGCGTAAACGGAGCGTTGGGCAGATTCCTGGGAGCAAAAAACATTAGCAGAAAAGCCCAGCTAGCAATCCACAATGCAGTGCTGATCCCAACGCTAACTTATGGAAGCGAGAGCTGGGTATGGCAGAGTGTGCATGAAAGTAGAATAAACGCGGTAGAAATGAGGGCGCTGCGCAATATCTGCGGAGTGACTCTCGCTGACCGCGTAGAAAACAAGGTTGTAAGGAAGGAAGTTGGTTTGAAAGAGAGTGTCGGTGTAAAAGTAAGAAAGGGCATGCTCCGATGGTTCGGACATGTAGAAAAAATGGTTGATGCAAGACTGACTAAGCAGATATACAATGCAAAAGCGGATAGATGTAGGAGTCGAGGACGGCCAAAACACACATTCCATGACCAAATAGAGCGTGTTCTGGAGGAAGGTGATGTTAGGAGCCTCAAAAACCGACGCGCGTGCATGAAAAGAGTTATGAAAGTCAACGAAGCGAGTGAGGCGTGTAAGAATCGTGCCTTATGGCGCTCTGTTCTCTCTGCTTACCCCGCAAGGGATTTGGCGTGAAGTTATGTATGTATGTATGTATTTTCTTGAATATTTGGCTCTTGGTAGGTACTAGGCCCTTTTTAAGTCTCCAATTATTGTCTGCCGGCATTCCTGGACTCCATTTCCCTTGATAGCGTTTCTTTATCATAGAAAAATCCCGATGGAACATCTCATCTTGTTTGTCACTCACAGCGCTCAAACTTGCCAAAAAAAAATCTTGTTAAGAGTGCAGACTATGTATTTTTAAGGGTTTCTTACACCCTTAAGGCTTTATAATGATATCGTAAGTTTATTTATTAAGTCTTTGTAACTGTCCGTTTTATGGTTAACTAGAAAATTTTGATCAACATTCAGAAAACGAGTATTTTACTTTTCATTCAGTTTCTCTTCAAAGCTCTTATCTTTCTCTAATCGCTGCAATTATGGATTTACATTACATTCTATATATTTTTTCTTCCTTTTTGCCTTTGTTTCTCCGCATTTATATTCAATAAGAGTCTATCACCAGATTGGGCATAGCTTTTACATTTTTTTAACAGTGGTAGAGCCAAGCAGTTCTCTGCATGAATGGGCAGGCTCGACCGGTGAAATGCCACGACCTCTCAGAAGATCGATGTAAAGTGGCTCATGCCGCGTTTCGTTGGTGAGAGAGGTACCCTGAGGTTAATATTAATATTCTGACATGTCCTGATTAAATACAGCCAATTTGGTGTAACGTGTACGTTGTGATGTGGTCTGCCTCAATTCTGCGGTCCTTCTGCTTTTGCAATGGCCTATAAAATATCTCTACTGATATAAGTAGAAAGAGAGAGAGAGAGAGTAAAATGAGTAGTATTAGCAGAGGTAGAACCATGCAGGTCGCTATTTGATTGCACCTGCTCGTCCAGTGAAATATCACTTCCTCTCAGAATATCGACGTAAAGTGACGCATGCCGCATTTCGTTCGGTGAGAGAGATATCTGGCTGCCTAACCCCCTTCCCCATCATTTTCCATCCCAGTCCATGGGCGGCGCTTGTCACTTACCATCAGGTAAACCCTTAGCTCGTATACCTGTAAGTTTGTAAGGTAATCTCCGGTATTATTGTAACTATTTTGAACATACTTATTTTTACTATACTTATTTTTTGCAAATGATCAGGGTTCGGTAAATTAAATGTACATACATGCATAAGTTCACGCCAAGTTACTTGCGAGGTATGCAGAGAGAACAGAGCGCCATAAGGCACGATTCTTACACGTCTAACTCGCTTCTTTGACTTTCATAACTGTTATCGCTTGTCGGTTTTTAAGGCTCCTAACATCACCTTCCTCAAGGACTCGGTCTATTTGGTCATGGAAAGTGTATCGTGGCCGTCCTCGACTCCTATTTCCATCTGCTTTTGCATAGTAGGTATATCTGCTTGGTCAACCTTTCATCATCCATTCTTTCTACATAAAATAAATTATAACTAGGTGAAATTATCTATAAAGACTAGCTTTCTCCTCCTCCACGAGCTAACGAGCCGACAGAATCTGTATTTTTTTATAAACAAATATTTGAGAATATAAAACCCAAAATACCTTGTCACCGTTTCAGAAATATTCTCCAGGAGGATTGAAGTCAGGTAGGCGGCCGGGCATAAAATCACAGCCAAAACGTTTGATAGTTTGGATAGTTCAAAAGGATGACATGTTGTGCCGATCCCACTTTGCGTGTGGTTAGGGCAGGAAGGTGATGTCACCAAATGCAATATTATTAAGAATGAAATTATTTGGAACAATAGGACCATTAATTAATGTATCTGTTTGTATAAATGTGTTGTATATTTGTCTAAAGTGTCAATACAATACAATACAGTATAGGTTGCTGAATACATTTGTAATAGGTTGATTGTCTGCTCGTTTGACAACATCGTCCCTGTGGCGCAGAGGATAGCGCGTTGGACTTCTAATCCAAAGGTCGTGGGTTCGATCCCCTCCAGGGATGCAAACATGTCTTTTTGAAAATAAGCTCAATAAAATAAGTACCCACTGAATAACTTGCCCGTAAACTGTAAAAAGGGGTTTTGAGGTTACATGACGACCAATCATACTGCGCAGGCAACCATCACCTGGTGAACTTTACGATATTTTTTTTTATAAATCTTAAGTTATTTTCGGATTTTTCCTGAAATATAAAGCTTGATTTCATGTTATTTGGTCTGGCGTTACTGTCAAACAAACATACGCTTAACCTTGATATTTTTAACAAGTGCATATAAATAATAACATATATGTATATATAATATGTATATTTAATTATATATAATGTGACAAATAATGTAATTAATTTCTTCTTACTGTATATAAAAAATTTATCTACTAACAAATACAATTTGTAATATGTCTTTAGAATTTTATGTATTATCTATCTATTATCTTTATAAATTATATATCACATTGTATTTCCAGTATGAACTCCTAAACAACTAATCGGATATTAATAAAATTCCGTCCAATTATATATCAATGGAAAACACGAAAAAAAAACACTTGCCAAACGAGGATCTGTTTAAAATTCAATCAGGTCAACAGCAGAGCGTATATTATTTTGAACCAATCAATGATCTACTTACCGGTCCTATTGACCGAGTGAGTGAACCAACCAGAGAACGGACATAAAACATGTCGGTTCTCTTATAAAACTAGTTTGGCTTTTATAAATCTTCCGTGTGTAAGTTTGCGGAGCATGTGCGGTATTTATACTGGATCACTCGAACCCGGTCACCCTTTGCTTTGGCTCTTTAACATCTACCTATTGTCATAGCAATAGCATACGTATTAGGGAAAACAGCGCAATGCTCCAGCATAAATTTTTGGCGTCAAATAAAATTAGTGTTGTTGTAGTAACCGGCGCTCATAGATTTTGTAACTCAGTAGAGCTCTACTAAGTCTATCTTTCTTAGTCCCATGATTTGAAATAAGTAATTCTAAACAAATGTTTCGTTTTTTTTTTATGGGATAGGAGGGTAAACGAGCAGGCGTGTCACCTGATGGTAAGCAACTAACGCCGCCCATGGACACCAGCAGCACATATAGTGTTACTGTTGCGTTGCCGACCTTTAAGGGAAGGGGATAGGAAAGGATGGGGAAGGGGGTGGGCCTCCGGGTACCTCTCTCATCGAACGAAACGTGGCATGGGCCACTTTACGTCAGTCTTCTGAGAGGTCGTGGTATTTCACCGGTCGAGCCGGCCCATTTGTGCAG
This sequence comes from Euproctis similis, assembly GCA_905147225.2. Lineage (NCBI taxonomy): Eukaryota > Metazoa > Arthropoda > Insecta > Lepidoptera > Erebidae > Euproctis > Euproctis similis. The sequence goes on from LR990103.1 coordinate 3,568,387, forward strand.
TAAACTGCTTGGCTCTACCACTGTTAAGTTCTATATTAGGTATTTTTCTAGCAAAATTAGTAAAATTTGTATGGTATAATACTTTCAAAGTAAACACATAACCAAAAAATAATTAATATAAGTATTCCCCCAGAAACTAATATAATATGGGTGAAAATAATGTAGGTGAAGTTATTAAAACAACTTTTTAGGATTATATCGCGTTTATTTATTTATATTTATTTCCCGACGTCATTCTGAATGATCTCTGTAAAGAGTTCGAAACGTCGGGAAATAAATATAAATAAATAAACGCGATATAATCCTAAAAAGTTGTTTTAATGAGTGGGATTCGCGAAAGTCTTAGAAATAAATAGGTGAAGTTAGTTTTAATTTTTGCTTAAATAAACTAGTTCAGGCTGCTTCGCAGATGTTGGTGGATCTGTCCCTTGGTACTGAGGACTGAGACCACAGAAATAGATCAAGATAGAACGGCGAATAGGCGTGGCAGGCGTGCCAAAACCCTGCACTATATTGCATGCTTTTCGAAACTCGCTCTCATTACGCAACGAGCGTTCCTGCCATGCGTTCAGGACGTAAAAAAATAGATAAAACGTCACATATATGCCTTATTATGCTGTGAAAAATTGTAAAAACAAAAGTAGTGAATCAAATATGAAAAAAGGAAATATTTCGTATGATCAGTAAGTACAGAAAATCAGTAGAAAGTATTTTTTTGAGATTATAAATTATTGTTTTACTTTTACTATGTTCAATTATTACGATCACAAGTTAAATATTTTTTCGTTATGAAAAATATCCATTGCTGTCCGCATTCAACGCTCGTATACAAAAACATTGCGCGTATAAATTATACGCGTAATGTACGTCGAATGAACGAAATACACAATACACCTGCCAGTTGATCGCTGTGTCTGTTAATCGCTGTGATTCGAATGTTAGATATGGGCACTCCATGTATCGTTGAGTCTTAGGACTTATCGATAAATTAATTCAATAATAATTTGAGTATCAGCTCATATCTTGCTTTGTCCCTACTTTATTCTAACACCACAAATTTCAACCAAAGTGTTTCGTAATTACATTGGCAGCAGTTTATTTGACAGTATAAGTTTTCACCAATTTGACCAATCGCCGATGGAAAATCATCTCGTTCTTCTCAAATGGGCAGTAACCGAGGTATATGTAGACGTTCGGCTTCGTTATTTAACCAGGACTGTGAGGCCAACCCTTACAAAAAGGCAAATATTTAATAAATATGTATAGTTTCAAGGACAGTAAAATATTTATAATTAAATTTTATATACTGTTGGAAAAATATGTTTTAGGTTTTAATATGTCGGATTGAAGTATTTAACATGGTTTACTTTCTATGATTATCGTTACAGAAAATCAATAAAGTTAGTAAAATATAAAAATAATAAAATTATCACACGTTGCCGATATTAACATCGATAATCTAATGTGAGTGTCTCCTAACTAGTCGCCGCGCTCACAATGAAAATGACGTCACGCTGAGGGCGTGGTTTTTCAAAAAAGTGACACGCTCGAAATGTATGGAAATATGCCATCGCGGCCGTTCTATCTTGATTTATTTCTGTGACTGAGACCTACTATTGATGTTGTATGTCTGGAACGTCCAGAACGTAGCATAATATATATATATATTATGCTACGTTCTGTTAATATATATATATATTAACAAAATTAAGAAGCAAAGTAAATACAATTCGGATAGAATTTCATTTACTTAGTTTAGAACTAGATGCCGTATGAATTATGAATGATTATGAATTTTATTCAAAATATCATACTGATTTTCAAAACCCCACACCATATATAACTTCACGGAAAGTCTCTTGCGGAGTAGGCAGCAAGACCAGAGCGCCCTGAGCAGCGTTACCAACTCGAAATTCGTCAAGGTGGGAGATAGGGTTCTACAAGTTGGTAGTTTCCAACAAACCCTACTATGAAAAGTTGGTAGATCTACCACCCATACTTTTCAAGTCTTTTAGAGACCCTCCAATAAGAATCTGGCATCCTTAATTTACTTTTCGATTGGATGAGACATATTTGAACTATTTTTATTAGAAATCTAATGATAAAACAGAATTACAGACCGCTAATATTCAAAATATCAATAGAAAATAGTCATAATTGAAAAACGAATAATTATGAGTCTATGACTTCAACCAAAGCATAGTTTATAAGTCACTTACAGATAGTAGTAACTAATATTAATGTTGTTTCACTTTCACTTTCACTCATTTTGATAGTGTTCAATTGAAACGTTTCAAAAATTACAATCAGTTATTTATTGATTGAATCGCGTTAGATATAGAGTGTAAGCACAGATACGTAGAAAGAGTTTTAAGATCTAAGTTAGATCTTAAAACTCTCTAAAAAACAAAACAAACATCATGGCGGCGTTAGTTAGGTTAGATCATCTAACGCCGCCATGATGTTTGTTTTTTTTTTTTTTTTTATTAAGCCGCCATGATATGACCTGTACATCAACCTGTAACGCCCTCTATTTTCGAGTAAATTCGATGGATCCATCAAAGGGTAAAAAAGCAAGAGAAAGATTACGAAAAATGAAAAAAAAATTATAGTTTCAATATTATTTTCATGGAGGTTTGATTTGGGATTTTTGAAAACTTTAAAAGTTGGTAGATTTTTGGTACAAGGTGGTAGGTTTGACTACGACACTAAAAGTTGGTAGATCTACCGAAAAGTTGGTAGAGTTGGCAGCACTGGCCCTGAGACACAATTCCTACACAACGGTCTCGCTTCTTCGATAGCTTTCATAACGCATTATTACATATTATTACATTGTTTTTAACAGTGGTAGAGCCAAGCAGTTCACTGCATGAATCGAACACTTGGCTCGAACGGTGAAATACCACGACCTCTCAGAAGATCGACGATAAGTGGCTCATGCCGCGTTTCGTTTTCGTGAGAGCCCGGAGGCCCACCAGACTTCCCCATCCTTCCTTTAAAACAGTAAACTGCAATCCGATCCTCGGCGTGAGGCTTCCCAGAGCGGGGCGGCTCCGACCGCGCACTGTAAAGAGGCGCGCGGCCGGCGGCGGCCTCTAGGAGACCACGACCCTCCACTCCTCCTCTCCCGCCAGCTTCGCCGCGATCAACGCCGGCGGGGACAAGTCTCGCCCGATCCCGTCGACCAGGACTCGGTGCTCGGCCGCCCAGGCCGGGCAGACCTCCAGCGTGTGAACAGCGGGGCAGTTCAAGGTTGTGACAGATATCGCTAACTGAGGTCGTAGTATTTGTTTGTGGATTCATAAAGATAATAACTATTTTTTGTAACTTCACGCCATATCTTGTAGGTAGTGGTAACAAAGTCTCAATATTCCAGATTAAATTTATTGTCCTAAATATAATAGGTCCCGGCCTATTCCAGTATATCGGACACAATGTTTGTTAGTAACCGGTATTTATCGTATAAAACTTAAAAAATAAACATGATTAATTTCATAATAAAAAGAACGTTACCCAATTCTCTGACTCGTGTGTTCTTCCGTTTTGGCACTATATATCTGCTTAGTTATTCTTTCATTTTCAATTTCTTCCATGTGCTTCAAGAGTGACAAATTATTTCGACGTCTTGGCGGACGTTAAATAGAGTGAATGGAAAGTAAAAGAATGAATACTGTGATTGAATGATGTCCTCCAAGATATTTATTTTTTGGAGGGAAAGGTTTTTTTCTCTATGATTAACGACTGTACCTTCAACTAATGTCGTTAATGCCACATCGGTATTCGCCCTGAAGGATTCTGGGACCTATTAAGAAATATCACTATGCCTTACCGCTGTGGGCGTGTCCAAAAACTATAATTAAATATTTTTTCCTATACTTGTGATCTTGGTTGCTCTCAAAATTACGGCTGCACTCAGAGATGACGTGGAATAACGGTATTGACCACACTGATGAGGTTTACTCACGTTCCTTTGAAAATTTAGTTACAAATGCCTGCCTGCTAACCCCAAAATTAAACCGTGTATTTAAAATAGCCTTGAAATGAACTGATGTACTTATGTATCATATTGTTCTTACACATTAAATAGTATTTGTTAACTTTGTAACTAGTAGTAACTTGCCAACGCGGCTACGTAAATACATAACTTCACGCTAAAACCCTTGCAGGGTAGAGGGAACGCCGAGAGTCATAAGGTACTGTTCTTATAATATTTATTGCTCAGTAATTTTACTATATCCATCAGAATCGGTTTCAACATAAGGAACAAAATACTTCTAAGGTTTTTAAGAATGATTAAATCTGCCGCCAGTACATCAATACAAAAACATACTGAGAGACCTCTAAAAATAACTCGGAACAATTTAAGCGCGCACGTAATCGCTCAATCTGGGGTCAAAATACAACGTGGTGGCGCAACACCACGTACACGTGAGGTCAAACCGAAGTGGCGTGACCTTCAGCGAGTATCATCTATATTGTAATAGCTTTTTTAGGGTATCGTCATATTTGCCGGTTGCTACAGAACCTTATCATCATCTTCCTACGCTGATCACATCACTTGGAATCGCTACAATGACGTGTTTCTTTTCCACACTTCCCTATTCCCTTCCCCTTCATTCGCTTCTTCGACACTAACACTCTTCTCTATTTATAATTTCCTCTCCTCTTATTCCCTTTCACATCCAGGTTTATCATTGTTCCCGCAACACGTGTACCACTTCCCATACCACGCAATGAAATTTTCTATTATCCTCACAGATATTTGAGCAACTTTCATGAATCTAATTTAGACCTAATTTTGGATTAAATAAAAAAATAAACATAACTCCACGCTAAGTCCCTTGTGGTTTAGGCAGAGAGAACAGAGAGCCATAAGGCGCGATTTTACACGCCTCACTCGCTTCTTTGACTTTCATAACTCTTGTCATACACTGTCCTTGATTTTTTAGGCTTTTTTTTTAAATTAAAACCTCTTTATGGCGCGGTCGGGTAATAACATGCTCATTGAGAACATGTCACCTATGTATCACTATGTAGAGTGCGTGTTCACGTTGAGTGCCCTCCGTTCCGGAGTGAGCGCGCGACCTGCCATACCTCTCTACTGTCTACAACAACTATACATAAACAAGATTGCAGTGTCTGTTTGTTATATACAAAATGAACCTGTTTTTTGTTATTTCTCATAGTTTAGGGGGCTAGCAGGTCACCTGATGGTCACCCTGAATGAGTAGATTCACAAATTTGCTAAACATTTAACGTTTATTCTCTATACATCCCTTACAGAAAGAAACACTGCTTGAACCGCTTTACGTCGATATCCTGAGAAGTGTGTTATTTCATCAGTTTGTCCATCTATGCAGCGAGCAGCATGGTTGTATAACAGTAGCATTGAACACGAAATAGTGTAAATACCCACTTTTTTTTAAATAGTGTGCCTATTTGTTTCAGCTAATCTCCATAAGAGATGGATAAATTTCCACGGTACTCCCGCTAGTAGATAGCTGATAGAATAAGGACTAACACGGGCGAGTTTTATTTTAGTTTAGTTATTTTTAAAATTAAATTCTTCGCTTCCGAAGTCGCGGCTGCAACTAGTTCACTATAAAACCTATTGTTACAAATGTCATTTGTACACGTTTGTTTGTCTGTATATATCACTCTCACATCTATATTTATAACACAAAAGTGAAACATAGGTTAATTGAAAGTGATGGAAAGTTTTGGAACATTTCATTACCGACTGAAAAAAAGAGTGTTCACAATGTTCCCAATGTTTACGTCCCAAACGGAATAGGTGGCGTACTTGTAGCGGACAAGTTCTTTCTTGTAATATTGTCATCAAGTTGTAACAATGTTTAACATTTGAGGGCTGTGTTGATACTTTTAAATTTAATGATAAAAATGCCTATTTTAAAGATCGTATCGTCTCGGTAGTCCAGTGGTCGAGCACACGGTTTCTGAATCCAGAGGTCGCGAGTTCAAATCCTGGCACAAACCAATGACTTTTCGAAATTAATTAATTTCGAAAGTTATGTGTGATAAATATCGATGGCTAAAACCTTTGTGCCCCGTATGGCAATAGGTTCGCCACCTATTCCGTTTGGGACGTAAACATAACGGCGAGTCGATGTTTAACAACCACTGTCTACACCTTCGGGTAGAAGACGTGAAGTTATGATAACATAACTTCACGCCTTTTTCTTTGAGATTTTGTTAGAGATTATACGAAACAAACTGTTGTTTCGTATAATCTCTGGAATGACTAGACGAATGCCTAGGATGAAAACTTTACTGGCACGTAGGTGCTTTTTTATAATGATGATTTAAGCAGCTTTTTGGCTTATTAAAATTAATCCAGCATCAATAACTTTTATCTGAATTAAGACGTGATTTTGCATCTAATGAAATTGTTTAGTATTTTAAAGTAATAAAAAATTGCCAACGTGATACAAATCGCAACAATTTTATCAATATTAAAACACCAATTAATACCTATATCAAAACGTTATTATCGTCATTGATAAAATACTAATCACATAACTTTTATGTCTATTGTCACGGGTATGCGAACAGTCTGTAATTCTGTATTTATATATTTTTTTATTACGTTTCTTATTAATAATATTTCACCGTCAATATAATTGATACTGCGTACCCCTTCCGATATTAGGGGCGTTATGTTACAACTGTTTAATATTTTACTTAATTAACACCCAGTTTTTGAAGCTCTCCATTTTCAGCGCAACATTAATTTTGTAAAAAATAAATGTTGAAAATTGACATAACACAATAACAAGAATTTTATCAAAATTATCAAATTTTTATCAAAATTAGGGTTCCGCTTCGCATATTAACATGCAAAATAACAGCTATGCAGGGCTCTTTATATTTAGAAGTCGATAAAAGAAATCTAGTATTGTTTTGGAAAAGTTTTCGCAAATAAATAAATAATTGAATGCAAAATAATACACCTGTATTGTAAGTAAATAAATAATATCGTACAATATATTCATTCAATTTCATTCATTCATTCGTAACGAAAGGTCTGCACAACTGCTAACTCCATACAAAACACTGACTGGGCAGCAGTGCTGCCAACTCTACCAACTTTTCGGTAGATCTACCAACTTTTAGTGTCGTAGTCAAACCTACCACCTTGTACCAAAAATCTACCAACTTTTAAAGTTTTCAAAAATCCCAAATCAAACCTCCATGAAAATAATATTGAAACTATAATTTTTTTTTCATTTTTCGTAATCTTTCTCTTGCTTTTTTACCCTTTGATGGATCCATCGAATTTACTCGAAAATAGAGGGCGTTACAGGTTGATGTACAGGTCATATCATGGCGGCTTAATAAAATAAAAAAAAAAAACAAACATCATGGCGGCGTTAGATGATCTAACCTAACTAACGCCGCCATGATGTTTGTTTTGTTTTTTAGAGAGTTTTAAGATCTAACTTAGATCTTAAAACTCTTTCTACGTATCTGTGCTTACACTCTATATCTAACGCGATTCAATCAATAAATAACTGATTGTAATTTTTGAAACGTTTCAATTGAACACTATCAAAATGAGTGAAAGTGAAAGTGAAACAACATTAATATTAGTTACTACTATCTGTAAGTGACTTATAAACTATGCTTTGGTTGAAGTCATAGACTCATAATTATTCGTTTTTCAATTATGACTATTTTCTATTGATATTTTGAATATTAGCGGTCTGTAATTCTGTTTTATCATTAGATTTCTAATAAAAATAGTTCAAATATGTCTCATCCAATCGAAAAGTAAATTAAGGATGCCAGATTCTTATTGGAGGGTCTCTAAAAGACTTGAAAAGTATGGGTGGTAGATCTACCAACTTTTCATAGTAGGGTTTGTTGGAAACTACCAACTTGTAGAACCCTATCTCCCACCTTGACGAATTTCGAGTTGGTAACGCTGCTGGGCAGTACGGGCAGTACGCTTCAAACCTTGTCGACATCAAGTCGTGTATTACAAAATAAGTGTTAAAACCATCGTATTTATAAACAATAATGTTATTTCGTGATATTAATATAGTGTTTTGTGTTATATATTTGGGATTTGTTATTGTTATTTGAGTCGAGGTATGTTTGTTATATGTTATATATATTATTGTGTACGGTTTTGTTTTTAGATGTTATTTTGGGGGGAAACATTTTCTTGGGTTTTCCTTTTATCATTTAAACATTGTTTGATAATGATATTTCCGCGTGTCGAATGAGTCATGCATATATATATGTATATTTGTTTTTAATTTGTCATTCAATCTAATATACGTTTTTTAACTTAGTGTTGTTTACTACTAAGGTTTAAGGTTTTCTTTTAATTAATAGTGATTGCAATAACTTTTTTTTATGGGATATGAGGGCAAGCAAGCAGGCGAGTCACCTGATGGTAAGAAACCAGTGCCGCCCATGGACATCTGCAACACTATATTTGTTGCAGATGTCCATGGGTGGCGCCGTTCCTTATGCGTTGCCGACCTTTATGGGACTAGGATAGGAAAGGATGGGGAAGGGGGGTGGGCCTCCGGGTACCTCTCTCAACGAACAAAACGCCGCATGGGCTACGTCGATCTTCTGAGAGGTCGTGGTATTCCACCGGTCGAGCCGCCCCATTCATGCAGCGAACTGCTTGGATCTACCACTGTTAGGATGTTTATCAATAGATTTTTTAATTATTGACTAGCTCTAATTTTTGGTATATATAGTCAGATAATATTTGTATAGGTTTAAATAATAGTAGATTTGATTGAAACAATTGCGTGTTATTAGATTTTTAAATAGTATTGTATATTGTACTGAAGATTTCCTAAAGAAAATTTAATTACACAAGAACTACAATTTCTATATGATTTTCGCGCGTAACAGGTTTGTTTTCTATCCTGTAATTAACTGCATCTTAAGAATCAGCACAGCATCAAGTGTTCAGTAATTTAATAAGAAAAGGTAAAACTTTTAGGATAAATTTAAAATTAAATATTGGGTAGTGAGCTATTAACTGAAAAATAGTTAAATAGTTATGTGTCTAGTCGTAATTTTTAATTTAATTACGACAAACCATAACCTCACGCCATCTTTTGCGGGGTAGGACAACAGATTAGAGGACAATAAAACAAGATTATTAGATAATTTACGCGCTGTTTTAATTTCTCAACTTTTTACATATAATTTTTTATATTAAATTGATAATTCGTGATGTTCCCGTGCCTTGACCCTTTCCTAAAATTAATTTAAATTTTTTAAAATAAGTATTGGACCCAGAGTTACTCTTAGGTTTGCTTTTACTTGATGATATAGATTTCTTAGTCTCGATGTTAGAAAGTACTGGAAACATCACATCATCTCTATATGCAATACCACTAATCTATAATTGTATAATTGTCGTCATACAAGAAACTATAATTCTGATGTAGTAGAACAATTTACTTAGTAAAAAAAAACACTTATGTTCACCGTCTCAGTTAGTTAGAATATTTTAAATCCAGTCAAAACCGTACGGAACATACATTGGGCAAGTCCAACTCGCACTTGATGTTTTTTTTAACACCCCTCGTTATAACAATCAAGTAAAACGAAATAAATAAATTATAGAAATCTTATATATGCTTTACCAAACCCGTATTGAACATGTCGGAAGACGTAAAGACCAACCTTGGAACAATATGAATGATATTTAAACACGATCATTTAAGATGTTAACTTCCTTGCCGGTTTTTTAAACTATCTTTAATTGTTTCTGACTACGGCCTTAAAACCTACACGTGCAGGCAACGTAAATCATCGTTTTGGCACTAGATTCACATACAACCGGCACAATTTTGTCAGTCATAGATAAATAAATATCTTCCTAAATTAGTTGGATTTAACAATGTATGGAAACAATACACTCAACGCCATCTAGTCACGATTTCATGATACTTATGATAATATAAAATTAAAAATATTTTTTGTAAATACATACCTACATACATGGTAAAACACACCATACAAATAAATTCATCATTAACATTTTGTGCTCGGGTGGAGATCGAACCCGCTGACCTCGATTAAGCAGTCGGTTGTTTTTACCAATACACCACGAGGCGAATCAAATTTAATTTAAATCTCAATCAGAATTTAAATACCATCTCATTCTTAAATTACAATCTAACTTTGCCTAGTAGATGCCGGCAAACTTGCAGCCCACTAACAATTAGTCCATTTAATTTCAGTTTTCATTGCGTTTCTTTGTCTATTGTAATAATAATACAAATATAATTAATATTATTATTGTAATATTACGACACCTGTGAAAACCTAATTCTATTACAAACGTATTATTACCGTGAGAAAGTGTTGTAATACTTGTAATTGTCGTCATTATCATACATTCAAATCAATTTTGTCGTATTCTGTTTGTCATGACAATGTGGATATAGAATTTCACTTGTTCAAACAATTTGCTCGAAGTGCAAAGCGGACTTTCTCGTGGAATTTCCCCACTGTCCACACTGTCCTGTATTAAAGGTGTGAAGTTACGTTACGTACGAATGTGACGTTTCTTTTCATGGTTCACTAATTAAATAGAAAATCTTATTTTTAATCTATATGTACTGATTTGAATAAAAAACACAGTCAAGACTGCTTATCTTCATCTATAATATATAAAATTCTCGTGTCACAGTTTTCGTTCCCATACTCTTCCGAAACGGCTTGAGCGATTCTCATGAAATTTTGTGTGCATATCGGGAAGTCTGAGAATAGGACAACATCTATTTTTCATCCCCCTAAATCACAAGGGTACCCCTCAATATTTTTTTTAATTTTTTTTATAAAATGGGATACAAAAATACATACAACCCTAAATTTTCAACCCCCTACGATCAACCCCTATTTTTAAAATTTTATTTTTCGGCAAGACAACGTTTGCCGGGTCAGCTAGTTTATTATAAATAATGTTATCCTATTGTAAACTAACTAATATTTCATAGTTTCATAGTTACAACCTTTTTTGAATCTGGCAAATGTTTAAATCATGGCGGTAAAAAAACAAATTCTCACGTATGGGCACATCCCTTAAGAGTTCGTTCAAGATATTTATAACACGCAATATTATAAATTGTTGGTAATATTCTATTAAGACTCTAACAAATGGCAACACCGTGAACAATTTGTGTACTAAAGAAAGTCGGCCGATTTTTCGGTTTGAAGCTTTTTCTTTTTTTTACGCGCGAATCTTGTAATCCGAGTTCTATAATAAATTTAAAGTGCAACGTAACGGTGTCGTCTTGAAATTGGACGCCATAATTTTTACGCTTTAAAAAAATAACTTTTTTCACCTTGGTCTTGGTTGATAATATATTTTTCTCGAAATTTACTGATTTAAATATTATAAAATCGAGAGTTACCTAGGACTTGTCTAATACTAGCTTTGCACCTTGTTTCGCGTCGGAAATAAACAGTAGTCCAAATTACTCCATATTACATCAGCTACCCTCCAATAACAGTGGTAGAGCCTTGCGGTATGTACTCTGCACGAATGGGCCGGCTAGACCGGTGAAATACCATGAACTCTCAGAATATCGTCGTAAGGCGGCTCGTACCGCGTTTTGTTCGGTGAGAGAGGTATCCGGAGGCCCGACTCCCTTTCCCCTTCTACTCTCTAAAAGACGGCAAAGCACCACGGTGTTCGTAGGCGGTGAAAAGTTGCTTACCATCACCTACAATCTCGTTTACCCTCCTATACTATAAAAAAGTCCAATAAAAATCGGTCCAGCCATTTCAGAGATTAGCCGGAACAAACAGACAGCCAAAAAATGCAGTTGGTGGAAAGTTATAGCTATTTATTTTTAATATAACAATTACTATTCACTTTTATTATGTTCTTGTGAAATTTGTGTTGATGAAACAAATTTTCATTTATATCATTGCACTTATGATAATAATACCCTGAGCTTTGGACAGCGCGACTGTCACGAGTCATTCAAGATCATCATCATCATTATTGAGTGACAATTACTTTGAATAACATTGTCCATTGTCCTTAAATTCAACAGTTCTATTTACTTTTATGACTCAGTCGGTAGATGGCGTCATATCTAAGATATAGTTGTCAACAGATAAACAATATGTCAACAGCTGATGAATGTATGAACGAATGAACGATTTGAACGATTAATGCTAATATATTTTAAACAAGTTTTGAATATAATGATTTATGATAGTACTAAGTCATTGGTATTGCAAATGATAAGCGGTTGTATAGGCGAATAGATATTTACTGATGATTTCTTGTGGACTAACTGTAGTCATGTTGGGTTCTGACTAAAAGGCATAGTTTCGCATCCTTTCTGGTGTAAGATAGACAACTAGATATTTTGTCAGTTATAACAAAAATGTAATCATTTTGTTTTATGGCTATTGCTAGTCGTCCGCTAATCGGATGAATAAAATAAATAAATCGTCCGATTATCGGATGAATAAAATAACATAATCGTCCGACAAGTTTATATAATGACATAAAATCATTTATATTATTATTATTATTTATTCTCCTACCGGTACTAACACCGACAATTTATTCGTTCTTGGGGTACTTCCAGGCATGACTGTTGTTAGTTTTTGTATGTTATCGTTTTTATTAATAGCTGAAAGCTCGTCAAAAATTAAAAAAAAAACCAAATAACCTAACTTGATTTGGAAAAATTTAAAAATGTGATTTTAAAAAAGTTTTTTATAATTATATTTGTTTTTATGAATACATATTTTTTTTACAGAAAAGTAGAGGTATACCCGTGTTATTTTAAATTTACGGACGACTAGCTTTAGTGCTGATCATCCGTTTAGCGGACGACTAGACACTTCCTTGTTTTATTGTTTTTATTTTTTAACGATGTGCGATCATCCCGAAAATATAAAGTAAATGTGGAAGTTTTAAACAATAATTGGGACAGGGAAATGAGCATTCGCGACATCTGTTAGATTATACCGATTGATTTTGTTTCAATATAAGTCATACCAATTCGCTAACAGAAGACGTCATTAGGCCGAAACAGATCCGTGTTATTTCTTTGCCAAATTTTATCAGTGAATTACTTTCAAAACTCTGTAATGTTCGTAAACTTTTGCTCTCCTAACTATGTAACTGAATCAAACAGTCGTGTATACCTTTCAGTCGGTGTCAACAACCTGACTTGACTTATTCAGTTAGCTAATTGCATTTTCCATATACCACCGTTTACTATGATACGGTCAATACGCACTCACAAGGCTTCTGGAGTGTATTGGTTTTTCGTTGTAGTGCAAAATATGGATACTAGGATCTATAATTATCTACTAGGAACTCTGATATTATGTCAAACGAGGTAAGACAGAGATATTAAACAGACAGATCTAATGGTTTTCTCCGGTCAAAATGGCAGAAATTCCCAGTCAAAGTTTACCCGCTTTTTGCTGGTAGCTTTATTTACCCAAAATCAATTTATATTCTTAGTATCTACACAGGTATTTAATTTAATTCGGACCCCTTTCGAGTAAAATCCTCCTCCAATATATTCCACTTTTCTCTGTCTTGTCCTTGCATCCATCTTAATTCTTTTCCTACTACCGTTATTATTTTATTTGCCTAACGTCGAACTGGCCAAAAGAATTCATCGTCAAACATCTAGAGAAACATAAAAACATTCTTGTCCAACATTAATGTCACAAAAAATGTGTTAAAGACAAAAAAAATCACCTCTGCCTACTCGCGTTACCTTCCTGATCAATGTTACAAACGCACTTTATATCTCTAGTCACGATCTAGCGTGATGATAATCGCTTTTTTTCCTTGTCTCGCTCTATCTACTGAACTGGATATGTTTCGTAAGATTCGGTAATGCGTTTTTTTCAATGCTGGACTTTCATGTACTTACTTAGCTTTCCAATTACGGCATTAGAGCGCATTATGCGGAATAATGCTTAACGTTGATGTTCCAACTACAGTATCGCTACGCACGTGGACACCAACATTACCAACTCATTGACAGAAAATTAACAAGTGTTTTTTCTTTAAGTTGGCATTGATTACAATATTTTAATAGTACATTACGTGCCAAGGGAGGAAAGTAGGACATTTCAACCCGCGCGATATTGTCACCCGAGCCGAAGGCGAGGGTGACAAAAGCGTGGGTCGAAAAGTCCTGCTATCTTCCCGTGGCGCGTATACTATTTTTCATCATACCAGGACCGAAAGTTTAATGACATTGTATATAAGAAAAACGAATGTAGTTCAAATTATTCATTGAGGGGGTTCGGGGCGAAGCCCCGATGGGGTCCGGGGCGAAGCCCCGGTGGGGGGTTGGGGGGGCTTCGCCCCCCCAACAAATAAATAAATACAATAAATTGATTGTAACAATTTTTATATCGCTGTACCGATTTGGAGGGTGCTAAATTTTGAGTTATTTCCGCAGCTTCCGCAGCAATGTTTCGTCGCACTTCTTCATCTTCAGAGTCGTCACTTGAATAATCCGATGAATTCATTGTCGGGTTTTTTTTTACACAGCTGTATTCACTTATTTTTTATACACAAGTTTTTTTCTATGTATATTTTTGATGTAATTTTTATCAGAATCAGAAAATTTGACTCTTAGATAAATATTATTTTATTTTATTATTATTAAATGATGTTATTGCCGCGCGTATAATAATATGGGCTTGAAATAACAACTGCACGGTTACCATGGTAATAAGTTATTTCAAATAGATAACGGGAAGAAAATTAAAACAAAAATAGACTAAATTTTAAACTGTCACTAATTGTGAGCAGTCTGAAATATGCATCTTTCTTCCCGCAAACAAAAGAAGAAATTCAAACTTTCGGCCTCGGAATGATGAAAATAAATTTTCTATAGTAATAATAATATTTGTTGAAAAAAATATAGCTTTCGTTTCGTTGTAGTTTTTTAGAAATAATCAAAGTTAATTCAACCGGTGTGGAAAAAGTAATATAAATATGGATGAAGGTACAAGCATTGACTTTTTTATTCCACATTTAATGTAACTGAACTTAGCGCACTCTACTGGCGCATTTTAACACCAATTCGCGTTCCAATTAGGCTTCATCATAATTCGGCATTGTGCGGCACTGAGTCGCATAATGCTCTGTAATTGGAAAATCAACTGTGTCTGCCAGGGTGTTACAATAGTAATAAAACGTTAAGTAGATGGCGATGTAAGCAATTTATCAGTTTAACACATTAAGATGTGTAAATGAATCTTTTTATTTTATAAATATAAACTCGATAATCAATTGAAAGATAGTGTTAGTGTTGAAATAAAAGTCTCTCAATGAGCGAAACGCGGCATGAGCCACTTTACGTCGGTATTCTGATAGATCATGGTATTAAAACGTGGGTTTGTTTCGTTAAAATGCTGTGACGTCTACGATAAAAGTTATCAATTGGAAAGGCCGAGAAGCTCGCAAAAGCAAATAATTAACAAATAATTTATTATTTAATTAAATGATTAACTAAAACCTGTTGAACAGAATCCTGGTCACCTCATTTCACCGCATTCCATAATTTTAGATTTGCTTCCACGCTACGTCAAACATCGTGTGAAGTGTTCAAGTCATCAGAGCGCAACATACTTTCCTAATATAATAATATAGTTTAGAAATAATATAGTTAAATAAAATTTGATGAATGATGGAAAAATAATATCATAAAGATTGGTTGCTATACCATTTAGTTGATAAAAATCTTTCGGCCAACAAAATACTCAAGCTACGGCTCGTACATCGTGTGAAATTCAATTTTGGATTGCATTGCCTCGCTCCATATAGAAGAGGTCAAAATGTCGGAATACATTTTATTTTAACATTCATCAATTATAATTTGTAACAAAGTCTCGATGGTCCAGTGGTCGAGCACCCTGCTTCTGAATCCAGAGGTCGCGGATTCGAATCCTCACACTGGCTCCAACCACTGACTTTTCGAAATCAATCGAAAGTTATGTGTGATACATATCAATGACTGAAAACCATGTGCCCGGTATGGCAATAAGTTCGCCACATATTCCATGTGGGACGTAAACACAACGGCAAGTCGAGGATTAAAAGTCACTGCCTACACCTTCAGGTATAAAAAAGGCGTGAAGTTATGTTAATAAATAACAATATATCTACATTTAACGTTATCATTATTATATCTACGTTTGAGAATACCTACTAAATGAAAATTTAAAAAACTATAGTAATCAGAATTTTGCTTGAGGTAACCTCAAAATCTAAATTCAAATTTTGTATTGACAAGATTATACAAAGAAACTGAGAAAAAAATATTGACGAACGACTTACGCAACAAAGTCTTGTTATTAAAAATATTTAGTTGTACTAGATGGCGCTACGATAATTAAGTAATCTTTTAAGTCGTTCTATAGAATTACAGACGTTATCAGCATATAACATAGTGACCCAGTTGCGACATACGAAGATTTACTTTTGACGAGAACTGATAATAAAAAATATTGTATTTATTTCTGACTCGTAGATAACAAAAAAGAAAAAAAATTACTCTTTGCTGTAATAAGTCTACTATTTATGGTCATTTATCGGCTAACTTCTAATGTGTCAGCTGTTTGACTTTGTAAGGTGTCCTCGCAGTTAGGTACTTACATGCAACCTTACAAGTGTCTTTGGTGAACTAATATTGTATGTCTATGGAAAACGTAATCGATAACGTAAATCGATTAAAACCTTCATTCTTCACCGTCTTTATTTCATATAGTAAATTTAAAAAAAAAAAAATTAGCGTGGAGTCCCGCCGCGCTACAGAAGTGGAACTTAGTAACATGTATTCACAATAGCTTTCTTTATTTTTATAGGTCTTCACCGACACTTAAAAATAGTCAATAAATAATTAACAATATAGATTTATAATATACTGCTAATGGTGGTCTGGTGGTGCGTTGGTAAAACTACCGAATGTAGAATCGAGATTGGCGGGTTCGATCCCCACCCAAGTATAAATATTTATCTGGGTCTAGGTAGAATTTGGCTGGAGGCTGCGCCTCACAAAAGTGAGGCTCTGTGGTTCCACCGCCTCACTCGGCGCTGGGAACCACCAGCCGCGCGGATCCAGGTGGGTGACACGGCTGTCCCGGTGGCGAGGTACTTGAAGTACCTCGGCCTCACCCTGAACAGCCTCTGGAGCTTCGAGGAGTACTTCGTGAGGATGGTCCCCCGAGTAGGACGGGTGGCAGGCGCGTTACACCGCCTCCCCCGAGATTCGCCGCCTCTACGGTGGTGTCGCGCGATCCGTGGCCCGGTACGGGGCTCCCGCAGTGGCTGTTACGCCTCGACTCGCTGTTTTATTACGTTCCGATTGGAATAGGTGGTGAACCTATTGTCCTACACAGGGTGCAAAGTTTTCAGCCATCGGTATTTATTACACTCAGCTGTCAAACATAATTTCGAAAAGTCATTTGTGTTAGCTAGGATACGAACCCACAACTTTTGATTTAGGAGGGGGGTGCTCGATCACTGGACCGCCGAGACTACCGAGATGACTACTATCTACTTCAAAATTGAGTTCTAATATTCACCCGAACTTACATATGTCGGCGCAGGACGCCATCTAGCGGTATATGATGTCAACTATATATAATAACTAGTTGACCCGGCGAACTTCGTTCCGCATTAAAAGAAATAAATTAGTAATATTTGTATCTTAAAAAGTTCAATTTGTGCTATTTATCAGCACGCGTTATGGCGCGCAAACGCAACTATGTACCGCTATGTTAATACTGTAATATCTTCGTAAATATTAGTTTAAATTACATGCTGTAAACGGCTATATTGATCTATATTAAAAGCACAATCTACTTAAGATAGTAAACTGGATGAAAATGAATGCTGTAATGTTTAAAATTGCTTCGTAAATAAGCCACTATTTCTGGTAAAAAATAAAAATGGTCATTGTGGGTTATCCCTAAGAGGTAGACATATGCCCTTGCAGATTTTTTTGTAGACCTTTTAGAGGTGTATAATAATGTAGTACATTGTTTTCATTTATCACTTAGGGTTCAGGCAGCGTTTTCGATTAAAGTTTTAAATCTTAAAAATTATCACTTTTTATTTCTATACTATACATGAATTATAGATCAAAACCACCCCGTTGACACCCTCTAACTATTAAAAAAAATCGCATCAAAATCCGTTGCGTAGTTTTAAACATATGCGCATATAAGGGGAAAGACAGCAGAAAGTGACTTTGTTTTATACTATGTAATGATAATTGATAACCCTATAAAACTTTACTAGGTAAACTGATTTAATTATGATTACATGTTATTATTAGTCTCGGTGGCGCAGTGGTCGAGCACACAGCTTCTGATCCAGAGGTCCGGGTTCGATTCCAGACTTTGGCTCACACCAATGACGTTTCGAAATTGTTTTCGGAAGTTATGTGTAATAAATATCGATGACTGAAAAACTTGTGCCCGGTATGGCAATAGGTTCGCCACCTATTCCATTTGGGACGTAAACATAACGGCGAGACGAGGCTTAACAGCCGCTGCCTACACCTTCGGGTAACAAAAAGCGTGAAGTTATGTTATATTATTTATGTCTATATATTACTGAAATATATTTATTATTTAGATAAGTAAAATACACGAAATTTATAATTATGTGATTAATTAAGCAATTCATTATATTTAATAACTGTTTTGGTGATATTTCCTTTTATTGTTTAAATGTTTAAATCCATACTGATGCTGCATGAATATTCGTAATATTTATTTTCATGATTAATATCTTAATATTAGATAGTATCAACTCGTTCTATGTAATATTAGTTATTTAGGAGAACTTAATTTTAAAACATCCTAGTAGCGCCATCTGCCGAAAGATAGTGAAGTTATTGATTATTAAAATAATTAATTTATATATTTACAAACTATTTCGTACTTAAACTGGCCAAGATATTACTAAAATCTATTATTTAGTTAAGTAAAATGCGCGAAATTTATAATTATGTGATTTAACAATTCATGATTCGTAACTGTTTTGGTGATATTGCCTTCTATTCTTTAAATCAATACTAATGCTGCATGAATATTCATAATAATTATTTTCATAATTAATATCTTAATACTAGATAGTACCAACTCGTTCTATGTAATAATTAAAACTTAAGAGAACTAAATTTTAAAACTTCCTAGTAGCCGCCGGAAGATAATGAATTTGGATTGTTAAAAAAAGTAATTTATAGATTTACAAACTATTTCGCACTAAAACTGGTGTCATAATTATCTAAAATTGTTATTTTGAATTTTAATTATCCTATTTTTCAATTATAATTCTGGAGTAGGTTCACTTGTTGTGTAAAAAGATGTTGTTTATCATTATTGTTATATCAATTATGCCCAGCTAGTACCACTATCCGCTACTAGATGTCTGTACGGGTAGTTTAAAAAGTCGCTATGTCTTTTCGTCCTTGGTTTATATGGATCTTGGCTTTTTTGTTACTTACTATTATATTATATTAATAGTGGCCGCAAGGGGGCGTTAAAAGCGTTAAATGCTCTTGCACGAGACATTAGAAGTTCCACTTCAAAAAAACTATTTTTTAAAATATATCATTTCTGAATAAGATTCAAATAATAAAAAAAAATAATAATAATAGTAAAAAAGGCGTGAAGTTATGTTATGTTATGTTATGTTATTCAAATAATATAATTACGATAGTTTTTTTATAAATGAAATAGGTAATTAAATATGGTGTGTTAGATGTATGACAGAGTACAGTTTTGAGATAACACTAAGAATTACATAACATAACATAACTTCACGCCTTTTGTAACCCGAAGGTGTAGGCAGCGGCTGTTAACCCTCGTCTCGCCGTTATGTTTTCGTCCCAAATGGAATAGGTGGCGAACCTCAATAGGTTCGCCACCTTTGTGGTTCGCCAAACTTTGTGCCCGGTATGGCAATCACACATAACTTCCGAAAACAATTTCGAAAAGTCATTGGTGTGAGCCAGTGTCTGGAATCGAACCCCGGACCTCTGGCCGTGCGCTCGCCCACTGCGCCACCGAGGCTGAAGTTAAATATCTATATATACTAAGAATTAAAAATCCCCATAAAAGTTAAAAACAGGCCCTTTAATTAATGATAAAATAAATGTTTTCTTTATGGCACCAGGCGGTCCTAGAGCCAAGCCAAATTCTGACAGTACCTACTCTCCCCCTCTCTTTCTGTACCTTCATCTCGTGACGAGTATTTTTCCTATCTCATAATTAATCATTGGAGATGTGATAAAATTATCTTATCTAACACATATCACGTACTAATTATAATTAAAATGTATCATTTTTCTTAGACGTGAGACGAAGCGCGCGTGCGTACTTTCGTCCAGGCGAGTCCCGATTGATCCCGACGTTTTCCGACTGCCTGGCAGTTTCCCGGACGTGACGTCAAGATGAAGGGATGGGAACTGTGTCTTATGTGCTGCCTGGCCTATGGCCTCGCCACTGTAATGGGGCAAGGTCCGGAAAGACGTGAGTATATATGTATATTTAAACATTTGTAACTAAATTTACGAAAAAAATATAAATTAAAATTTCGTAAAGTTTTTTAGTTAGTTTATAGTTTTGAAATAATTGGCAAGAGAAAGAATGTGAATTTTCCATAGGAAATAGTTTATTTTCCAATTGTGTAATTTTCTATAACTTTCCTTTGTGTAAATGTAATGAGAATAACAACTAGTTAGATCACTTACGAACGTCTTTGCTATTGTTGTTGTTTTTTAGTAATCCAATTTCTGTAAGTATCTGGTAACTCGATTATTTTTTTGCATCATGTTACTCGATAGCATTACGTAACTTTATATCGAACGAAAAAAAATACAATAACAATTTTGAAATTGGAACTATATGTTTGTTAAATGCTCAAATTGACAGTTCGCAGTGGCGGTAAAGCGTTTTGAAAACAAAAACACTTTTGTTTCAAAACGTGATTGTATTTGTTGAGAGGTTGCGTAACTTTACCTTTCTTTAGGTAAAACTTTAAGTAAGAAAAACTTTCAGTTAAAAACCTTTGACAAGTTAAATGTTTATGCTATTTGCCGTGAGTTTCCTTTAAAGCTAATCAGTAATTATAAAGTCTTTTTAAATATTTAATGTTGCCAATTAACTACCAGCATTTAACTCCTAAAATGTGTGATAATTTTGATCTAAAAGTAAGTTAGACATTTAAAATTTAAATACTAATTTTCAAGGTGAGTTCCTTGAAAAACAAATTAAGGTTCCAATAGATAGTAAATTTTCTCTCTAAAACCAACTTTTTGTAACCAATATTTGTCAGTCTGCGTCGATTTAAAACTAATTTATGTTTCTAATCAATGTCGTTTTGATAAATAAAATCATTCGTGAATACTAGTTTTTAGGTTTTCCCAGTTTACGTATTGGCATTGTGGTGATACGGAACGTCTTTATACAAGGTCACGGGTTAGATTCCGGGCTCATACAGACGATATGTATCTTTTACCGAGTACTTGCAATCTCAGTAGAGGCCTACCATTTATTATATATTAAAAAATTAAAATACAAATATTTAATTTGAGAATACGAGGAAGCTTATCTCTTATCTAGCTATTATGAAGACGACAAGTTATAAAAAGTAATTATACCTACAAAACGATTTCGCAAGAATATCATAGGTTAGTAGTACACACACGAATTTTGCGGATTAATATTCTGTACAAATTACTTAAATATAATTACAATATGTCTCGCTCATCAGACAACTGGACTTGGAAAATGAAAATATACATACACATAGACAGACTTTTGACAAATACAAAACTCCTTTTAGTAGAGTTAAACCAGTCACAAATGACTATATTTTTCAAATGACTACGAATAACTGGAAAATTATTAACTACTAGCGGTTGCCCGCAACTTCGTCTACGTGGAAAGCAAAAATACCATGCTTGTGCCATTATAAGGGTTCATTGCTCACCCCCAATTAGTGATAGCGTGATAATATTTAGCCTATGTGTTGACCCGACTTCTTGGCTATATTTATGCAAAATTGGACATAAAAGCATGCAGTACTTTTAGAGTTTATCCGTAACAAACACACAGACAAACAAATAAAAATTCTAAACCCATATTTTTGGGTTCGGTATCGATTGTAGATCATATCCCAAGTATTCCAAAAAAAAACATATTCAATGTACAGTTTCCTTCGATTTTATTATATGTATAGATAATTATTGCAATATAATTGTTTATAGGGACAGCAGGTAGTGAGGTGTAAGTTGGATATACCTCAAACCTTTTATAGGTGACTGCTCTATTTTTAATTAAGCGTTTAACATTACTAGGTGTCGACAATAGTGGTCAAATTTTTAAACAAAAGTTGTTTGATATCAATTAGAAATGGTTGATATCAATCAAACAATTTACAGGCAGGTGTCTCGAATCGATCTGGCGTGAAGGAAGAAGAGAGGATTGTTTAATGGGGGTACTTGCAAATTGAACACGCATAGGAGTTCCACAAAACAACTAATATGTTCACGCTATTTAATTTGCTGGCTCGACAGAAGGAATTGAACCATACTTAAGAATTCGGGAATTTTGTTTGAAAGTTAAATGTGATCGATGACTGACAACATTGTGTGCGATTGTGTATGGCAATAGGTTCGACCACCTATTCGAACATAAAAAATCGGTGAGTGTAGGTGGAACAGTTGGTGCCTACTAGAAAAGTGCATGAAATCATAAAATAATAATCCAAAAATATTTGTTTCAAGTCGTATTATTAGCTAGCAGACCCGGGCGAACATTTGGTTTTGCTTAAAACAGTAGCCTAAGTTACTCCTTATTACAAGAACTACCTGCCAATAAATGTGCCGTCAAAATTGGTCCACCCATTTCAGCGATTACCGGAAGTAAATAGACAGACAGACAAAAATAAAATGTTTTTTTGGTGTATTCGCTTTATAAATTAAGAAAGCAGTTATCTTAATATTACAAACATAAACGTCAATTTTATTTATCTGTATACATTTCTAGATTTCGATGAAATAATCATTCCTTATTTAAAGTTAAGAGTAATATAATAAACATAGTAAGACTTTATTTCATCACCACGGAAACAAAGTCCTTCAGTCGAAATAAGCATAGTGGCAAGTAATGTGCAGAGTGAAACTGTACAAGTAAGAATTAGTAAAATTACGGTCAGTATGTGAACATTACGATACCTGAGTGGAAAGGGGACAAGGTCTCGTACTCTGTACTTACTCTGTGGCACGCACTGACACTTGTAGGTAGTTTTCCAATTCGGTATAGCACTAAAGCGCATAATGCGGCATAATGCCTAAACTTGAATGTCCCAACTACAGCATCGCTACGCACAATCGAGTACTCGCAAAAGTAGTGCTTTCGCATGATGCGTGCCATGGATACCTACATTACCAACACATTTACAGAAAATTAGCAAGTGTTTTTTCTTTAGTAATAATAATATTTGTTGAAAAAAATTGTAGCTTTTTTTTATAGGATGGGAGGGCAAACGAGCAGGCGTGTCACCTGATGGTAAGCAACCAACGCCGCCCATTTACACGAGCAACACATATAGTGTTACTGTTGCGTTGCCGACCTTTAAGGGATAGGGGATAGGAAAGGATGGGGATGGGGGGTGGGCCTCCGGGTACCTCACTCACCGAACGAAACGCAGCATGAGCCACTTTACGTCGGTTTTCTGAAAGGTCCTGGTATTTCACCGGTCGAGCCGGCTCATTCATGCAGCGAACTGCATGAATGAGCTGGCTCTACCACTGTTAAAAACCTTTCGTTTTGTTGTAGTTTTTTGGAAATAATCAAAGTTAATTCAACCGGTGTTTAAGAAAAGTAATATAAATATGGATGAAGGTACAAGCATTGACTTTTTTATATTCCACTTAGAATGTGAACACTGAACTTAGCGCACTCTACTGGCGCATTTTAACACCAATTCGCGTTCCAATTAGGCTTCAGCATGATGCGGTATTGTGCGGCACTGAGTCGCATAATGCTCTCTAATTGGAAAATCAACAAAATCTGCCGCTAAGTCAAAATATGAAGGAATTTTATTATCTTTGAAAATAAGATAAAAGATTTACTAAGCACTAAGAAGATATTCAATGCAAGGGAGTCGAGGAAGGGAACTTCTCATTTTTCTTGGTAAGAGAATAGAGTCATATAATTAAGCCAAAAGAGCGCTTTTTTTTTTCTACGACGCAAGAGAATTAGCGTGAAGCTATGTTATTATTTAGTAAACACAAAATCAGCGATATTCTATCAAGTAACATCCTCATATCTTCTCCTTCAATCAACCTTGTTCAAGAATGTTCGATCATTAGTTCAATAGACGTACTGGTTGATGGATTAATTGCCAAGAGTCTCGGTTTCCGTTAATACATGATCGCTTTAGACGTTATAATCGAGGTCAACTTTAAACTTTCAACCAAAAAATGTTGATTACAAGTTTTATAAAACATATTGTAACAATAACTCTTGCGATATTTCCTAGTGAAGGTCAAGGTCTATCCGTGTTGAGGACCTCCCGCCCCCTCACCCCTTAACGTACTCATTAAAACAATATGTACAAGGACGCGTGTTCCAACAAAAACATATTATTAAATTGTAATATCAACACCTACACAAGGATTCCACTCCTCAAGAATACTCCATAATATGACAAAGCTTCATCCTAACACCTAAGTTCTGTCATTTAGGATAACTATATACATATTGTGTTATGTTTATAGTCTCGGTGGTCTAGTGGCACACGCTTCTGAATCCAGAGGTCACGGGTTCGAATCTTCACATTGGCTTACACCGATGACTTATCGAAATTAATTTCGTAAATTATGTGTGATAAATATCGATGACTAAAAACTTTGTGCCCGGTATGGCAATAGGTTCGCCACCTATTCCATTTGGGGTGTAAACATAACGGAGAGACGAGGCTTAAGAGCCGCTGCCTACACCTTCGGGTAGAAAATGGCGTGAATTAATATTATGTGTTGTGTAAATAATGTGACTAAATTTTGGAGCAGATTTATTTTCAAACCGGTAACTATTTTACCTATACCTAAACTAAATGTACCTACTTAGAAACAATAGTAGTAGTTGCCCGCTTAGCTTTCGTGACAGCAGATAGAACAATTCATTAAAAAAAAAAAACCCTTGAACAAGAAAAAGTGTTTTTTTATGATCTCTCTTCTAATCGACTATACATACATTTTTGGTTAAAAAAACCAAAACTTTACCAAATTTGAGAAGTTTAAAAGAATTAGGTTTTTTTAATATTCAAATAAACTTTGTGGCGTACAAAAATGTAGTAATATCAATAACAACAGTTATGAACCATTTGCAACAAGCCGAGCGATTCGTCTCGTCCAAGCGGACGGAATCGAATCCGGATCGCCGCACACGATTGCTTGTTAAACGTTGAAATTGTACATAAACAACCGCAGATAATTTAACTGCGGCTTGAACCGAAGAAATTGTTTTATCTTTTGTAATGCCGCATTATTGAAAATATGCTTCGACGATCTCGATACTGTGAGAGTTTGTTGATCTAAAGATTAAGTACATACACTATCAACTATTTTGATTACTTGAATAGTAGGATTAGTAGTTTCTTTTAATATAGGGTGTTAAAACTAATAAACTTAGTAAAGACAAGCATTTCAAACGACTGCGACTTTTTTACAGACATAAAATTTTAATAAGAAACCTGCAACAGATATTCATTTGTGCAAATGATGACACCGTGACAAAATTATACCGAATTCTCTATTTTTAGCTGGAATAATATATCAATACGTAAATTAAGCGACCACCGGACCCCTGGACAACACAACTAACACCGAGATGGGAGGGGAGTGTTAAGGAATTGTGTCTCCGGATACCTCAAATCACACTGCCCTGATCCACTTTAGGTTAATATTTTAAGAAGACGTGGACTTTCAATAATCAAGCTAGCCTATTCATACTGCGAACTGCCTTGCTCTACCACTGTCATGTACAGTCACAGCCCTGTAACAATTTTATAGAAGTATCGATATAGTTCTGCCAGTCTATACATTAGTTGACATCATTCGCAACCAATTCTTCGTCTGCGGTACACATTGTCGCGCACGAGCTGCCATTAATATGATTTATCCACGGTCCAGTGATAACACGATACCCGTGGTTACAAAAATAACGACGAATAAAAAAGCAAGATGGCGTCCTAATTAATCTTCAATTGTTAGTGACATCCATTTCTGTCAGTCTGCGACAGAAGTTGTGATAATTTACGATGTATTATGATAACATTATAAATCTTGTTTTAACAAACAAGGATTCGCGTTTAATTTGCTTAAATATTCCAATATTTTGATAGTCCAAAGTTCCAATGAAAAAAACACAGAAAATTTTAAAACGATTTTAAGAACAACCAAATTCTAATGGCCTTGTATCTGGCAAAATTCAATCAATTGCAAATATTTCCGAAGTCCTTGTTGTGACAAGAAAGTTAGACATTTGATTATGACGCGGTATGCTGAACCGCTAAGTTCCCGAAACTGTGACCCTTATGGTATTGCAGATATACGCCTACCACCGGGTGACAGAGCTCGGTTGCCCTCTTAACTATAAATAAAAATTGTAACTGCTGACAATTTACGTCTCGTAAACTAATTATGGCACGTCACAAAACAAACATCTAGCTATATTTACTGTAATAAGAAATCTTTTGTTTCAACCTCGTCTCGTTACGCTTTTATCAGCAATAAAAAAACCCTTTACACAATCAACGTGATTTATTAGGAATTGTTTAATTTAACATAACCTTGTGTGAAGTCTATAAAAATACATTGAGTTGTGTGCAACTTTAATTTGAAAATGACAAGATTTGCCATTTTAGAGTTAACGATGTTGAGTGTTTAAAATATTGAGTCTTTTTTGGAACTTCGTGCCTTTCTCTATAAGAAGGTGAAGACAGTTGTGTTGAGGAATGAAGTTACATATTTTCCTTAAAAAACCACAAACAACAAATATTGGAACACATTCCGAAAAGTCAACCAAGACGTTTTGATTCCGTCTCGAAGTACTCAACCTTCACATCATAAATACGACAAAACAATACGAAACTGAATATTTTTTTAGGAAATTTTATATGTAACTCGATTTTTTAAGCATTCTAGCTGTATATTTGTAGTATCAGTTATCTGTAAATGAAATTCAATACAAAAAATACTGTCAAGGTGTCAAATTTATGTACGACTAAATATTTCTACATTGTCTCTTAGTAATAACATTGAAAAGCAAAACAGAAATGCTACAGCGCCATCTCTTATTTGGAACACACAAATTCCTTAAAAACTTAAACTTAAAAAAAATAACATCTAGGTGATTAAAGAGATGATCCAATATAATTATTTAAATTTTGCTCTAAATCTTCCAATTTGACACCATAAGCCCGTGCAATCAAGGTCGCCGTGACCTTGATCGAAAAGTGAACACGCATTTAATACCGGTTTTATCACTCATGGACTGGTTGCTATCGTTTAAAGTAGAGCTATGTACTTATTACTACTACTACGACCAAATAACTTGACCAACATTGAGTTGGAAATAAATACATCGTACATTTATATACTTTTAATACTTTTCGCCCAATTTGGAAAGGCTAAAACTTAGAAACCAGTCTTCTCTGTAGTAATAATTGTATTTTCTATGGTTAGAATGAAATGATACTGCAATATTCCTCCGGGGGTTGCGCTATTTTAATGAAGAGTAGAGTACCAATACTTTATTTCATTATTACGAGTACATTTAAGAGTATTTAACAACTTTTTCCTTTTGACGCTCCGACTACTTTTTTTTAATTTACACGGTTGGACACACGACCAATTGGCAATTTGGGTTTTTTTTATTTGCATAATTATAATTAGTTTTCGCTTTCTGACTTTCGAGTAATCGTAACGAAACAATACAGAAAAGTAATAGAATAATGATTCCCAGACTGCCTGTCTCGCTCGGCACATAGTACCAATAATTGTATAACCAATAATTGCTGGTGAAGCTGGTCACTGTGGGGAATCCACAATCTATCTAATTGAATAACTATCCATATTGTCAAAAGATTTAGCTGTGGTTTTAAGACCAACGGCCAGCCAGACGTCAACCCCCCTCGGGAATGTTTTCGTTGATGGGATAAGGAAGGGGTTGGAAGTGGGATGGGGAGGAGAGAGGGAACGTGGTTGGGGCTCCGGTTACCTTTCTCACCGAGGGAAACGCGGCATGAACCGTGAATTCACGATGAAATGCAGCGAACAGCGTGACTCTACCACTGAACCAGAAAAATAGTGAATATTAACATACTACTCTGTGTAAAAAGTATCGGGTATATGTCAATAAAGAGACCCGCGTAAAAGAGGTCGTTCTAATTTTTTTACTGCATGTTGGTAGCACTGTACTGATTTAGCGCGCAAAATTTGAACGGGATCTGTCATTTAATTTGTTTTAAACTAAACTTTTTGTTGGTCATAGTTTTGAGTCCTCGGCGATTTTTACAATGGAAAATATTGTTGAACAAAGAGTGTGCCTTAAATTTTGTGTTTCGAATGATATTTCATGTGGTGAATCACTAAAAATGTTGCGAAATACCTACGGCGAATCATGTATATCGAAAACAAGCGCTTATGAATGGTATAAGGCTTTTAAAGAAGGCCGAGAAGTAGTAGTAGACTTGCCTCGTTCTGGTAGACCTTCAACCGCTACGACCAAAGAAAACATCGACAGAATCAAGAAGCTAGTCCTCGAAAATCGACGTATGAGTCTGAGAGAGTTGGCTAGTGAGGTGAACATATCTTTTAAGTCCGTCCACAATATTCTCATTGACATTTTAGGCATGAAACGCGTCGCCGCTCGACTAGTTCCAAAAGAGCTCAATTTTGTTCAAAAAGGGCAGCGAAAGCATGTCGCTGAAGACATGGTTTCCCGAGCTTCTACGGATCCGACCTTTATGAAACGTATAATAACTGGCGACGAGACATGGGTTTATGAGTATGACATGCAAACAAGCCAACAGTCTTCAGAATGGCGTCTCGAAAACGAGCCGAAACCCAAAAAACCGCGGCAAAGTCGCACCAAAATCAAGGTGATGCTGACAGTTTTTTTTGACTACCATGGTGTGGTTCACTCCGAATTCCATCCAGAGGGAGAAACAGTGAATAAAGAATATTATTTAGGCGTCATGAAGCGTTTGCGTGAGAGTATCCGCCGAAAACGTCCAGATTTGTGGCGACACAACTCATGGATGCTGCACCATGATAATGCACCATCACACACAGCCATTATAGTGAAAGAGTTTTTAGCGAAAAATTCAACAAACGTTCTCGACCAAGCACCCTATTCACCTGATATGGCTCCGTCTGACTTTTTTTTATTTCCCAAGTTAAAATTACCACTTCGAGGAAAACGTTTTGAGTCAATAGAAGCCATAAAAGAAAATTCGCTGAATGAGCTAAAGGCCATACCGCAAATAGCCTATGAAAAATGTATGGAAGACTGGGTGAAGCGGTGGAGATGTTGTATTGCAAGCGATGGGGCCTACTTTGAAGGCGATAAAATAAATTTAGATGAATAATTTGTATTTTTTGTTTTATTGACAAATTCCCGATACTTAGTACACAGAAGGTATATAGATTAAGCTAAAGATGTTTTACTTCAGTTGTGTTGTATAAAGCGCATTAGTGTTTTCTTACTTGCCAGTCGGAAAACTGTTCTGTATATGTACTCCGCAAGGGACTTGATGAGGAGGTTATTGATATATTATGTTCTGATTGTAGGTCGGACTGGCAACATATGCAGCGTGGACCTAGACTGTCCAGACAACGCATTCTGTCGTCTGAACAGTTACTGCGTCTGCAAGGATGGCTTCGTGTATGCAGCCATCAACAGCACTCATAGAGGCTGCTTGAAAGGTATATAAGCTATTTTAAGGATAAGCTTATTTTATGAACACCTCAGAAGAGTGAAGTTATTAAAGGAATCTATAAATACCGGGTTAATTTGTTTTCATGGTACAAGAGGGCAAACGAGCCAGATGAATAACCTGATGGTAAGCGACAACCGCTGCCAAAGGACATCTCTAACATCGAGAGAATTACAGTTGCGTTGTTTTGCTTTTCGTTACGATAGACAAAGGCGGTGGAAGGGAAAGGGAATGGGCCTCTACATACACATTTCTCACTGAACGAAACACGATACGAGCCACTTTACGTCAATTTTCAGCTAGCCCATTAATTCAGCGAAGTGCCTGGCTCTACCACTGTTAGGTTAATTATTGTGTCTTATAGTATTTTTTAAGTAATTGTAATATTTCTAGAGGCTCATATCGGTGAGGAATGCGTCCAGCACATCCAGTGCCATTCGACTACGGGTATTCACTCGGAGTGTACAAACGGCGTCTGCGCCTGTGCAGCATCAGCACATTTTGAAGACGACCGATGCTACGAGACTGCTTGTAAGTTGAACTTTACCACCTGAGTGGTTAGTGGTATCTGCCATTAATGTTCTATGTGATAAGTTCCATATCAATAGTAAGTTAATCGACAGAAATATTTATTTATCATTCATTGCATTCGATTTTACTTTAAATTCTTGTGCCATGTGTTTTGATTTAGCACACAGTATTTAACGATGGGAGATATGGAAAAAGGCTTCTGTCAGGAAATAAAAAAACAAATACATACAATGTAATATATAACCTTATCCTTCTTTGAAGTCTCTTAAATAATAGATAATTAATATAGCTAACTGATCAAAAACTTCATTTAAAACTTCGTCGTAAACTCAGCATAAATATATTTCAGTGATCGGCGATCGTTGTCTGGTGAATCAGAACTGTTACCTCGGCGAGGCGGAGGGTATAGAGAGACAAGCATTCTGCTTCAGAGGATACTGCGTTTGTCAGATGCAGTTCAGTCCCAGGGACAATGGAACCAGGTCCGTCCTCAACTGTTTTGTTAGCAAATCTTCATTTGAAACACAATGCCCTGCCATAACTGAAATAAGTCAGACTACAGAAGTATTTTTTTATGCCTGCACCTGATAGTAACTGACAAGCGCCGCCCATGGACACCTGCAACACATATAGTGTTACAGTTGCGTTGCCAACCTCTAAAGGAGTAGGATGGGAAACGGAGGTGGGCCTCCGGGTACCTCTCTCACCGAACAGAACGCCGCATGAGCCACTTTACGTCGATCTACTGAGAGGTCGTGGTAGTTCACCGGTCGATCCGGCCCATTTATGCAGCGAACTGCTTTGCTCTACCACTGTTAAGTATTTAATAGATGTTTGAAATTTCTGGTATTGCCGAAATAATCAGGAATAATGCATTTTTACAACATCCATGTGCAATTAAATAAGTAGATTTTGCTAAATAGGTAGTGCCTCGAATTCTCCAAATATTATATTCGACCAACTAATCTAAGAAATATAAACGGTGTAATATTAGCAAATTTTAAAATATATCTCTTCAATGACCTGCCACCATTTTTTTTAAAGAAGAATCCAGGTGTTCTGAAGTGTGTTAATAATCATTAATTCCAGGTGTGTACGCGACGCCACTCTGGGAGAGGAGTGCGAGGACCAACTGCAGTGTGCAGGACCAGGTCTGGAGTGTAGAGGCACATGCCGCTGTCGGGAGAACTGGGTGGCTCACAACGCGACGAATTCTTGTATGGAATGTAAGTATAGATCCTATACCCTAGTGACTTTAAGTCCTCTCCAAGTTAAGAAGAATGAGAGAGTCTCTCTTTTTAACCGACTTCGAAAAAAGGAGGAGGTTCTCAATTCGTCTGTTTGTATTTTTTATTAATGTTGCTATACTATTTTTAATGTTTATTTTTTCAAATGGTAACATAGGTGTATTTCCCTCCTATAGATGGGTACTGATTTTAACAAATTTTATTAAGATTTATTCAACGATATTTATTTAATATAAAAATTTTGCATAACTTCACGTTAAATCACTTCTCGCCCTTGCTTACCATTAGGTGACCCACTTGCTCTTTTGCCCTCCTATACCGTAAAAAAAATTCGTCCTCCAGAACTCGTTCTATTAGGTCATGGAACGTGCGTCTTGGCCGTCCTCTAATCCTACAACCATCGGCTTTTACATTGTATATCTGCTTAGTCAATCATGCATCATCCATTTTTTTATGGGATAGTAGGCTCTTCTCTTCTTCTTTCTACATGTCCGAACCATCGGAAGAAATATATTATATCATAAGTAATTCCAGATCAATCTCGTAACTAATATAATTTATTAAATATACACCTAGTATTATAACAATAACTTATGTTTTCCAAACGTATGTAAAACGTTACTAATCCTTACGAAAACCTCGTCCACAACCCTATTATGAAACTTTTAATTAAAATGCTTGCTAATATATCAGCCCTTGGCACGCTATTGCCCATAATTAAGCTAATCGAAGTTATGAACAATAAGTCATTAGATTTATTTATCCCTACTAATAGGGCCCCGGGCATTGCCAAAGAAATTAGGATTCTATTCATGTCAGGGATAGAGTTTAATATAAAACGAACTTGATAAATTAGAAGCCCTTTAACAACTTTCTGCACTTATTGAAATTTTCGCTTCTCATTCAGAGATTCCAAGTTCATATTCATTCATATAAATGAATCCATCGAAAATAATTACGCTAGTAATCAACACAATGGCGTAAGCCAGGATTTTAACCTGAGACTTTTAGATTCAGCAGCGGGGTATTCTGTCTCCAGACCACTAAGACAATATTAACTCTGAACAATTATCAGACATACGCCCGAATACTGAACCGCCACTCAAATCTGGCAATCAATAAAGTGCTACTTACTGGCTCAAATTTCATGCATTCTGTCTAATGTGACAGTTACTTAAACGCTTAAGTAGCGCTTATATAATTGAATGGCGGTTCAGTATTCGGGCTTTAAAGTCGCTATTGTTTAAATTGTTCTACTGTTTGTTTTAGCGGTAAAGTCTCTGAATGACTCTTGTGACTACGACGTGCAATGTGACTCTCTAGCGGGGACTCCTGGCGCGGCACTCTGTCTGGGTGGCAAGTGTATCTGTGCGTACAGCGCGCGGGAGGCAGGTGACCCACCACGCTGCTGGCACAAGAGGAGACCAGGCCAGGACTGCAGGAGAGACGAGGTGAGGATATTACTTCTTAGAGGCAATACAGAATCACATGACTTTCGGAAGTGATAGGGGTCACTTGGAGACAGCCGAATTCAAGTTGTAAATCTTAAAAATTTTATCAACAATCAGTCTTAATAGATAAACAATATAACCAAATTAAGAGATTTCGTGATTGTCATACTTCGTGGATGGAAGGAACGGAGGAATATGAATAAAACAGCTTGAAAAATTACTTTAAATAGGTATATTTTAATTCGTAACATTCGTAACTTAATAATATAAATGTCTCTCTGTATTTATTCCCGAGATCAGTCTTAAAGTAATATCAAAAATAGTTTACCAATTTTTAGGTTGTCCAATGAAAACAATTTAGTACATGTAGGGGCTACTATTAAATATATATCGAAATAAAAGCTAACAGGTACACAAAATTCGATTAGTTATTGCAGTTTTCTTTTTTTCATTTTATTATCATTATTTACAAGAAATCTATAATTAAAACTCTAGAAGTAATATTTCAAGAACCGAAAAATGGAGAAACAGAAGAAAAGAAATGTCAAGGTTTTATAGCTTACAGAGTAAAAAGAAACTGTATTACATATTATTACAAAGAAAATCGAAAGATAAATTAATTATTGAAAATAATATTATAATATTTTACAGAAATAATAGTGCCAACAGGCAGGAATTAAATACTCATCAAACTTTTTAATTCAAAACTAAAGTCGTACTTTTTTTTTAACAGCCATTTAAAAATGTCAATATTTGCATGTTTTTTAAGCTATTAAGTATAAATTGTAATTTATTTTGAACCAGGAATGTGTATCCGAGGAAGGCGAGCCAGGATTCTGTAAATATGGAAGATGCACGTGTAAGACATGTTCACCGGACGCACGTGACTTTGGTGCGGCCACAACACTTTCCAGCCCTCATCTGACAATCGCCATCTTGTCAATAGCCGCCATCTTGAGATATCAAATTTGAATTCAGGAACTACAATAGAAAAATAATTGGTGTCATAGTTATTAAAATTTTGAAAATTAATGAAGATTATATAGCCTGAAAGATATTTAGTTGGTCAAAATCAATGTTCCTGAATAATAATCGCGTAATAGGACCTAACATTAGGTACCTACTTACCGTGAGTGTCAAGATATTTATTAGGTACATGAAAATAATGAAAGTTGTTAATTTTATTTAATTACATAGATATTGTTGTTTGTTTGTTAATTGTAAGTATAAAAGTATGTTGTGGTTATCGATAAAGCTAATATGAAAACGAGTAACACAAATGTCTAACCGCTTATGTCACGCCATTATTCCAGAGAAATATTTCGTTGACTTGAAACAAACAAATTTAATAAAGATTTAAAAGATTGTATGATCTCATCTTGATCATAATAATGTACCTACATTTAAAATTCGAATTAAGAATACTTAAATAAAAAACATCGAGAATGGAACATAATTAAAAAAAAACTGAAATTTAAAAAAAGAACGCTTTTGAAAAGTTTCCAGGCATTGATTGATTTTTTTTTTCTGTCTCTTTAGACCTCTTTGATCGATTTCGATGAATTAATTACAAATTTTATCAAAGTGGTATCCAATTCCAAAATAAAAATTAAAAGCAAACATACAATAACTAATTGAATATTGCACAAAACATAGTATTTAGGTTGTTAAATTGTTCGTAGTTTATTTTCAAAGTCTATATAATATAATTAAGTTGTAAATAATTACTTATTGTTGTTATACATTTGTAAATTTTAAGAGTAGTTTATTGATCCCGACTTAAATCAGTATTTTTGCGAGTGCAATTTTATATATACATATATCTATTTTTCGTTTAAAAGAATGAGTAGTTTTTTATGCCAAAGAAGTGTACACAAATTAGTTATCGAATGTATTGTGTAAATAAATAAATTATTTATTTTAAAGCTATTTTTTATACTACTATTTTCCCCCTAATCGACTGAATCCTTAAGTACCTCGGAGGGCTCAGGTTCTAATTCCTAGTTTGACGTTAATGGAAATCTAAAAAAACAACAAACTTACAACCAAATGTCAAACTTGGGTATTTTAATGTCTTTCGCGTGGTCCCCTTCTGTTGGGATTTTCTTGCATCTCTGCTGCCCTCGTTGAGCTGGACTGCGACCCTCGCAGCGCTCTGCGTACGCTGGGTGAAGCTGCTGCATACACGAGCGGGTTCAGCGCCGAGTTCATGTAGCCCAGCCACGTGAAGCATTCCCATACCGTGTCCGAAACACAATCACACAGCGAATCTGAAAATATTTGGTATACGGAGCCCACTGTTGATAAAAAACAATCCTTACACCAATTCTATAAAACGACTACATATTAGGAATTGTCTATAAAATAATTCTATTCATATAAATAAAATTGAAGTGTCTATTTGTGATATTAAAATAACTGCTTTCTACATTCATATGAAAAACGTATGGTACAGTGAATAAAACTCCAAAATACCTAACATTTTTTTCAGTCTGTTTCGACTAATCTCTGAAATGGTTGGACCAATTTTGACGGGACTTTTATGAGCAGGTACCTGATGTAATAAGGAGTAACTTAGACTACTTTTTGAGAAAAAAAATCTTTTATTTACTTATTTATTGCTTTCGAGGCTAAACAAAGTTCGCCGTTCAGTCTTCTTATCAAAGATGTATGGAAAGGTACTTACCGACTGGCATCATCACAAAGAAAGGAGTCCAGCATACCAGGAACATAGCCATCAATCTGATTATGGTGCGCGTGGCGCGCCGCTGTCTGCTCAGATTATTAGGGCTGACACACAAAATGTTAATTTTATAACTTTGTCTTTAAAAATAATAGTTTAAAAAAACTAAAAAACACGCTTTTTATAGAAAACCGAACTAAAAAATAGAAAAATAAAAAAAAAATATTTTATTTAAAAAAAAGCGTGGGGTGCTTTTTAAGATATTATCGAAATGATAATCACTCTACTCATATCTGTCAATAAAATATTTATAACTATTGACACCATGCACCCCACGCTTTTTTTTAAATATTTTTTTTTTTCTATTTTTTAGTTCGGTTTTCTATAAAAAGCGTGTTTTTTAGTTTTTTTAAACTATTATTTATTTTATATTTTTTAGTTCGGTTTTCTATAACAAGCGCGCTTCTTAGTTTTTTAAACTATTGCTTAACTATTTTAAAGCGTGCTAACAACGGATATCAAAACTGAATTTGAGGAATAGCGCCATCTGTGACTTATACAAGGAACTCGTTTCAAGTTGATAACGTAGACTTTCCGCTGATTGCCACTAGATGGTGCGAAAAGTGAGCTATGCACACTAAAAAGAAGTCGGTTACAAACATACAGGTGAAGCTAATAAAAACGAGGTTCTATATTCGACACGTAGGTTTGTAAAGGTAGACATACCGACTGTACTGTACAAGTGAATGGTAAATATCTCAGAGCTTACTTGCTTACTAACTTACATAAACATTTTTTTTTCAATTTCCAGTCCAGCCAGATTTTTTAAATATACTCCTTTCTGGCATTATATCACAATATAATCTTGACTAAATATTACTAGCATAAAATGGACTAGATTACTTTTAAAGAAAACCAACTGCATATACCCAAGTATGTTACCCATACATACATACCATAAGGCACGATTCTTACACGCTTGATTTGCTTCTTTGACGTTCAAAACTCATACCCGCGCGTCGTTTTTTAAGGCTTCATCACCTTATTACGTTCTATTTGGTCAAGTCGTCGCCGCCCTTGACTACTACATCTATCTGCTCTTGCATTGTATATCTGCTTAGTCAGCCTTTCTTACTTTTATGTTACCCAACTGCTTTAAAAGAAGGATTATGTTTTGTGTGATGACCGCATTGTCCAAATTTCCCTATACTTACACTGGCATGTTCAGGTCAGCTGCCTTCTTATCCCGTGGTGGGGTCACACAAAGGACTTGACTGTGAGGTGGTAGAGTATGCTCTCCACCACCCGGATTCATGGACCTAAGCAGTATGAAGTGTTTCTTCAATTTTGTATTATTAGAATAATTCATTTAACTAAAATAAAGTTCAACAACTTACACAGGATTTCTGACAGGCACTGGTGTGCTGCAGCTCGTTGTAGTCCCAGATGGATTGCCCTAAGGTTAAAATACAACTGACAATTCATGATAGCTGAACACTTAAAGGAGCTATAACTAATTAAAATACAATGAAACAGTTTATAAAAAAACGATACTTAGCACACACCACTTCCTGGTATTAACCAGGATTCGAAGTTGGAACCTCTACCACTTACGATACTCACAGGAATAGATGGGAAGGCACTTTTCTAAATTAGTGTAAGCTAAACGAAGCCCAGTTAAATACTTATGATAGAGTGGCGGACGTTAACGGTGTTATGTAACGGCCAATTCGTAAAATTGAATGTTACTCATCTGTGATGGTACTTACGATAGGAGAGAGGCGCGGCATGGGTGAGCCTCCCCTGTGGGCGCGGACCTGGGGCGGCTCTGACAGCGCGTACAGAATACGACCGTACAGCGCCAACATCGCGGTCGCTGGTAAATAGAACGATACCATAGCACTCAGGAACACATAACTGGAAATATACGAAAAGGTTTTCGTATTTAATTAATAATTCTCATATCTCTACGCCTTCAATGCCGGAAGGAGAACGCAATACAACGACTGAATTATTTGCTCCCAACGATACGATTTTTTTTAACAGGTAGATAGACAGAGACACAAAGTCAAAAATTTGGTCGTATAAAGACCCTGAGACTATTATTATTATATAGGTAATACATAATGTCTCACCTAACGTTGGCATTATCTAGACACGCTTTATCGGTGTCGCCGTCAATATGTTTGGGACTGTATATCAATACGGTCGGCAAAGCAACAGCTATGGAGACTGGCCACACTAGACCAGCGTACAGCCTCGCCTGTCTGGCGCGCCTGGCTCTGGCCAGGGGGGCGGTGATGCCACACCATCGCTCCCAGCCCAGTGCGCACAATGAAAGTATCGATGCAGTACAGCAAAGTACGTCTAAGGTGTTCCAGCAGACACAGACTGCCCAATCTGAAGATTTTACACAGACCTTAAAGTGTGAGCTTAAATGTGTACCTCATAGTCATTATTGAAAAAAAATCGCATCGCCTTAATGGTTGGCGATCAACGACTGCGTTTCAGCCGCCACTTCTTCCAGTCACTTCTTGCAGTGCTCCTATATGGAACCAGTTGCCGGCAACTGTATTCCCGGACTGTTACGACGGAACATTCAACAAACGAGCGTACCTTCATCTTAAAGACCGCCTTCATCTTAAGGTGAAGTTCCAACGTTATCAGTAAAGTCCCTGGTGTTGCGGATGCCCATAGGCGGCGGTAGTCGTTTTCCATCAGATGACCAATAAGCAGGCAATATTCCTTTTTTTAAAGAAGTAAGCTAAAATGAAATGAATGGTATGCTCGGGCTTCGTGGTGCATTGGTAAAACTAAACTGCAGAATTGCGATCGGCGGATTCGATCCCTACCCGAGTGCAAATATTTGTGATAAGCATGAATGTTTGTATGGCGTCTGATTGTTTTTTATGTATTATAAGTATGCACGTATTTACAAATAAAACAAATGTATCAAGTATCCATAACACACACATTTAGTTGCTTAGCTTGGAACTAGCGAGCTGTGTCTATTGTGTCCAAAAATATTATTAATTATCTTTGTTATTTTTTGTTTGGGCAATCAAGCGAAATACTCACGTATTTGCAGCACAAGCAACTCTCTCACAGCTGCTATGGGCTGCACGAATAATCCTACGAGTAGATCGGCAGCAGCTAAGCTGGCTAACGGATAATGGGCTGGGGCTCGACGGGCGCGCCCCAGGCCCACCAGAACAGCAACATTACCGGCGATGGTGAAGAGGACCAGTATAGCTATGGCTGTTGTGAGTACGCCCCATTTAAAAGTAAATCCACCGCGTGGATCTAAAGTGAGCTGCATCTAGAAACCATTTGGATACAATTTCTAAAAATTATCTCTTCTATAAGAAAGTCTATATAATTTAAGTATGTAATACGATGTGAATTAAGTAAAATATGTGTATTTTCGGCGTATTTGTGTCAAAACAGGTTTTAATTTCTACACTATCAAATTAAAATAAGTTACTACCAATAAAATAATATTTAATTAGAATGATTTATAATCTGAATAAAGTTAGAACTTGTAGCATAAATTTACGGCAAAAATATAGAATTTGAAACATTATAAGGTGCAATTGCTTACCAATTTGTTTCAATATTATTATACTAAACTATATTACACTTCATTATTTACTAAACTAGCACTAAAATCTACCCATGATATTGTTCAGTGTACTAGCGAGTATGTTTGTTTATTAAATTTGTTGAGGGTAGTCAGTTATGTTTTCCGCAAAACAGCAATCTCCCGATTAATTTAACATCATAAGCTTGATACGCTATTCATTGTAATTGAGATTTATCACTTACTTCCAACTCTATACAATTATTATTTAAATTATGGAATTGTTAACAATAGTATCTACTTTAAGTCTCGGTGGTCCAGTGGTCGAGCACCCCGCTTCTGAATCAAGAGGTCGCAGGTCCGAACCTGGCTCACACCAATGACTTTTCGAAATTGATTTCGAAAGTTATGGGTGATACAAATCGATGACTGCAAACTTTGTGCCCGGTATCGCAATAGGTTAGCCACTTATTCCATTTGGGACGTACCTTCACAGCCACTGCCTACACCTTCGGGTAGAAAATGCGTGAAGTTATGTATGTTAAAATTAAAAACAAATATTTTTATTTATTTAATTCCTTTATTGTCATTACGGGAGAACATTTATTAAAATTTCATATTTTTTTTTATTACTTACATCAAATGCAATTATTATCTCCGATGAAAATAATTGTTTTAAAAAGTATATTTACAATTGTAGTACCTATCCAACTATCTAACATTAAAACTAAGCTAAGTTTAATAGTTTTAAATTACAATTCGCTTAGCTAAAAGGCACTCGCAACTTTAAAATTGAAAATTTATTACATTATTGTCTTTATTTTTGTTTATTAATTATTAACACATAAAAAGTGCCTTTAGATTTACAAAATTCCAGATTCATTACCGAAAAACAAATCACAAAATACATTTTTATATATATACTTTGTCATCATGTAGTTACGTTTTTTTTTTTACTAAGAATATCAAATTACAGTCTTACTCTTTTCTTACAAAAACAAATATATATCAAGATATCTTTTCTATAAAAAAAATCTTGTAGCTGTTTGTCAAATATAAGCATTTCATTTTATTTAAATTAATAACCAATTTCATAAGTTTTTTTTTAGAACATAAGCATATCTTCGAGAAGGATTTATAACCAAATTATGAAACATGGCTTCATTATTTTTGATGGCAATAGAAAGTGAACAAACAGACACAAACTTTTAAAACTAAATTTTAAACTTGACTGTCAACTATGGCAGGAGATATTTTTATGAAATAACCCATAACGCAATGGGTATTTATAACAGCAAAAATATTAAAAATCTTTAGATAGTTATTTTGTAAACAGATGACAATTCTTTAGCATACACAGACAGTTATAATATGATGTCTCAAAAACAAAAATACAATTGACAAGAAATTGTACAAAATTGGTCATTAATTGTGACAATTAGGAAGCACATTTCGCTTATCCATTAGAACTAAACTCTAAAACTATTAATACACCGTATAAATTACTCTGCGCTCCCACATACTGTCATTGGCACATAGGATGACACAAAAAAAAAATATTAAAAAAAAAAAACTTAAAATAAAAAAAAAACTAGAACTAATAAATCTAACGAAGATCAATTATTTCAGCGAATTTTAAATATTACTTACACGATTTAATTAGATAAAAAAAAAACATTTTATTATTTACAAGCAATACAACATGATGAAGTTGAAAAAACCTTTTTTTATGTATATGTATATAAAATACTTAAAATTATTAAATATATATTACAATTTATAATAATAGTACGATATGGAATTGAGTATAATTGAGCACTATTGGTCCCAAATATAATATATTATTATTAAAAGCTAATTGTCATATTAAAACTCGAATGGAATGGATGAGATCTTATATGTGTATATTGGAAAACAAGCACCAAAACTCAAGTCGGCTTGAGTCCATTAAACTGTATTGGAATGTGTAAATGGCCATTCTGAGGTTAACAACATTTTGTTGATGTTTAAATTTGAAAGTATTAATTACGTATGGTTATTTGATGAAAACAAATCTGCAGAAGTTAAAAACATTTTTACTAACAATCAGGTTGTCATCAAGCACAGTTGAGTATTTGAAGTGTTTTCCTTAATAAAATCATAGTTCATAATGGCCTATGATAGTAAAACACTACGTATCCTCAAAGGATTTACAGACTCGTCGCCGACATCTTGTGCAATTTATATGTAATTAAAATAACGAATGTCTTTTAAAAACCCGGTTCAATTACCGTCAAATGGAAGATAATTTTATGGAATGATACGATTAAACGGGAAGATTTTGTGTACACTAATCTTATTGCTAATATTTATAAACTGAGATTATTGCCAGATCAAAAATAATAAAATAATCGAGAAACAAAAATAAAATTAACAAAAATAAACTGGAAACCGGCATCAATCTCAGTCAAAGTAATATTACTAAACACATTTATAGAGCTGTCATAAATACAGTACTTCGTCAAAAAATTACACAAATAACTTGTTCT
The DNA here is from genome assembly GCA_905147225.2 of Euproctis similis. NCBI lineage: Eukaryota > Metazoa > Arthropoda > Insecta > Lepidoptera > Erebidae > Euproctis > Euproctis similis. The sequence goes on from LR990103.1 coordinate 3,610,435, forward strand.
AGGTACTGAGTACACCAAATGTTAATTTTACAAACAATAATCTGAATTACTATCTACATTCAGAACTGGCTAGACAACCCCTATTAGCCATTTTATATAATCACATATTCTTTGAATTTTGTAATTATTGCAATAAAAAGTATTATTTGATCTCTATATTACCATAGAAAAGAGAATTTACTTGGAAATAGGACTTACATTGCTGATGGCGATGTGTTGGTGTGATAATTTTATTTTAGTTCCCGAACACAATTTTGCTATTAATATATGAATGATACTTCATTGTATCTTTGTCGAAATAGAGGCCTGCGAGGCTTTGTTTGTTGTTGTTCTTTGGTTTATTGTAAACCCCCGATAGGTGGTACTATGATCAGGACACCAGTATTTTTTCTAGAACAACATCTGTATAGTTTGCTAGTTGAATTATATAAAACGACCGTTAGCAGTTCCTTGGATACTATCCATATTATTAAATTGAATACCCAAATATGAGTTTTATATTGTATGATGTATTCTATCTAGCTCTAGTAACAAATATCCAGTTATCTACATTAAAAGCGCTTCATTAAAGCGCTTGTGAATCGCACATAAATAAATCGTTCTCACAATATTTGCCTTTATAAAGCGGCTGCACTTAACAATCTCACATGAGACCAAAACGGTTCATGACTTAAAAAATAGTAAATATAAAAAAAAATAACAAAGTTAACAATCGTCAAGTGTGAGTTGAGTTTTCGACGTATTTTGGATTGCAAATTGTATTAGTCAAAATGGAGACCTGATCAGTATATATTTAATTACAATATTTATTATATAACAAGTAAAAACGCACCCAAAGAGAAATATATTCAAATTATCACGAGATGTCAGTGTTTTTTTCTTTCTAAACATCTCAAGCTGTACATAAAAGTCAGTCTATGTCTACGGCACTATGCTCCAAGCCTGTACGCGACGCGCAATGGACGCTGAGTTCATAATATTCACCGTCACCCAGTACATTATCCCACTTCTGATACTTTCAGAATGTTGTTTCATTTCAAATCACTTCCATTTAAAAAATAAATACTGATTAACAAATAGCTAACTTACAGTCTATGTATATTGGTCATTAAATTTTCAATGCATTTTTTTTTTAAATAAGTTTTTAAATATTTTATTGGTGAAAAATAAAGTTTTATATAAAACCATGTACGCTTTTTGTTTTGTTTTCCACATCGAAGTGCCTGTACTGGTAACGTTCCCTATTCCTGGCTGACAGAGTTCGACTTTAGACTATATAACATTCATTTATATTCTAAACCTTATATATAGATGGCTTCCGTAGCTCCCTTGTTGGTCTGTTGTATTTCGTTAGGCGATAGTGCAGCACGGTCAGACCAGTCGGAATGCGGTGATTGCGTTAGCGGCGTTTGTGGTGATGGTGATGACCAGTGATCTGGAGATTCTGGTGATGGAGTAGGGAACGTGTCACCTATACCCCAACCGCCATATAGATCTGTGGAGTCGTGAATTGGTTTAAGAAACTGATCTGAGCTATTAAGGCTAAAAGATAATTGTATAAAAAAAAATACATACTCATCATGTTTGTTAGGGCTGGATGCTGTTGCTGTACTTGTCCTAATGCAGCAGCTTGGGTCATCAAAGCCTGCATCTGTTGCTGAGTGTTATTGTTACCTACAAATAATTAAATTTATGCATCAACAGTTCTGATAACATTATACATTACTAGCTGACCCGGCGAACTCTGTTTCACATCAAAAGTAATAACTGCTGCCCCGCTATGTTAATACTGCAATATTTTCGACAAATTTGAAGTCGATAGCAGCTATAGGTTAAAAATGGGAATTTTCCATTGTTAACACCCCCGCAACCCCCCTTGTGGGTGGAATTTCGTAAAATCCTTTCTTAGCTGACCTCTACTCGGCGAAAGGAATAATCCTACCAAATTTCAAGTCGCTACGCCTTATGGTTCCAGAGATATCGTGATGAGTCAATATATAGGTGGAAATCTCTTATATATATATATATATATATATATAGATAACATAACTTCACGACTTTTGTTACCCGAAGGTGTAGGCAGCGGCTGTTAAGCCTTGTTTACGTCCCAAATGGAATAGGTGGCGAACCTATTGCTATACCTGGCCCAAAGTTTTCAGTCATCGATATTTATCACACTTAACTTCCAAAAACAATTTCGAAAAGTCATTGGTGTGAAACAGTGTCAGGATTCTAATCCGGACCTCTTGGATCAAAAGCCGTGTGCTCGACCATTGGACCACCGAGATTATACATTATATCAACAAAAATGTTAGTAATAGTTACCGAGATGCGCAAGCGCAGAGTACGCCACTGCGTCCATCTGGTGTTGATGTGAGTGACGCATGGCTGCCATGTGCGCGGGGGACGTCGGCAGCGAGGGCCGAGACTTGCCCGGAGAAGGTGAACCTGAACGAGAAACATCATTAATATATAATACATAATATGTATTTTTATATATATTATACAAATGTATATATGCAATATTGTTCACCAAATTATCATTGTTGCATACCAAGGTACGAATTAGGAACATTCTAAAGAGTAGTATTTAATATAAATTACTAGTTTGTTATGAAAGTTTCAGGCAGACGCTGTTAAGACTCGACTTGCCGAATCATTACGTCCCAAATAGAATAGGTGGCGGAACCTATTGTTATACAAAGGGCGCAAAGTTGACAGTCGTCGACATTTATCACACATAACTTCAGAAAATATTTTTGAATTAGAATAAACTATAGACAAATACAAAATAATGAAATGTCACTTACCAATGTATGCGTGCGGAGACGTTGTGTGGTTGCTGTGAGTCGGCGAGTGGTTGGAGTAGGGGGGCGATAGTGAGGTGAGGCCGCCACCTAACGGCTGTTGCAACGTTGCACCCGTCTGCGGGATGTGCCACTACATACGTTAAATTGGATTCACACATTAGCTACACAACACTATATGCTATACAGGGATTTATAAATCTTAACGAATCTATGAGCCGATCATGAACGTGAATGCATGCCGTATGAATATATTTCATTGCATGCGTATTTATTGTTATTTAAATCATGGTAGTTTACGAATGTAGTAAAAGCTAGCTCATTCTTATTACTCAGAGGAAAAACTAGTACAAAAAATAAGACTGGTAGATTTTTTTTCGGAATAGTCAAATATTCTTTTAAGCTTATGTATATATGAGATAAAATGTGTAGAGGCAGTACCTTGACGCAGTCCTCATAGCTCGGCGGCTGCTTGTGCTGCACGCGCGGCTCCACCACGAACTGCGCCATCGCGTTCGAGTACAGAGACGTCGCGTCGTACGGCGACGGCAAGTCCTATACAAATAACAATATATGGATAATAATTTACAAAAATAAATCGGTTGTCTAAAGTCACTGTCCAAAAGAAAATTTAAATTTAAATTAAATACAATTTAAATGTCTTGTAATTTATTATTGTATAGCAGCTGTCCACGCGGACGCATCGCGTACTCAAGTAGGAGAAACAGCAGCACTTTCAATTCACAGATTCCATAAAAAATTATAATCTCTAAAATAATGATTTTCTTGAGAATTTGGAACGTACCTGTAAATTTTGTAGCGGAGATTCAACTGGACTAAGACTTGAGCCGAGACTCTCAACGCTCTGAGGCACTTCCTGTGCCACTTTCTTGTTGTTCTTCTTTATACTCGCTTTCCTGTTTTAAAAAAAAAGTAATTATTAATATTTTGCTTTTCTTCAACTTTAGGTATTTGCAGTTAAATATAATAATAATATCTTGGACACAATACACACAGCGCCCTCTAGTTCCAACTATATAACGGAAATTAATATGTATATACTTTTCTTTTGTATATACATACTTATAATATACACTCAGACGCCAACAAACATTTCTGCTTGTCATAAATATTTGTATTCTGATGGTTTGGTTGTTCGGTTGTTTCACCATTTGACTACGAAGCCTGTCAAAGTAAATAATGAGATTAGAATAGCCAATGTGTTCACTGACCGTCTAATCTGCGTGGTGTGCATGTTGTTGTCGTAGGGCTGGTCGTGCGGACTGTCGGGCCCGGCCTTGGCGCGCGCTTTCTTTGGCTTGCCCTTCACGCCGCTGGCGCCACCGGAACTGATCACGGTCGGCTGGCTCAGCAGCTGTGGATGCGGGTTCGGTGAAGCTGGAATAAAAATAATAGGTTAATTAACAATTACTAAAAAAAAACAGATGTTTGGAAAGTTTTAGTGTTTGAGAATCATTTGAAATTCTGTTTCTTAATGTAGTTAAATGTTTGCTAATTATAAAAGAATCTTTATTCTGGTAACAAACTATAGATTATTATTAGAAAAGCACGCGAAAACAACTCGCATTGTCATAACGCCCGATTTCATGTCACAGCTACGTAAACATTAATTGTGTCAATGCGTAAACATAGAAATAAAGTACTAGAAATAATAGCGATGTGTACAGAGCCGTGACGTCACTCTTTAGACAAAATGAATCCGCCATTTTGTCTAAAACATGACGTCATGAAGATTGAATGAAGAAACTTTGTAGTGGTGTGGTGCGTCGCGTGCGGCGTGGTGCGTCGTACCCATGAGGTGGTGGTGCAGCGCGCGCGGCGCGTGGTCGTCCAGCAGGCGCACGATGTCGTGGTGCATGCGCTCCTGCGCCACGTCGCGCGGCAGGCGGTCCATGTGGTCCGTGATCTCGCGGTTCGCCAGCGCGTCCAGCAGCGCGCGGCACGCCCCGAACGAGCCTTCGCGCGCGCCCAGGAACAGCGCCGTCTCGTCCTGGGGACCGACACGCAAACGTTATGTAGAGCTACCCACGTCGATGGGGATATCCCACTTCTGATGATTCCCGTTCTAACTGATCGTAAACGATGACGACCCCGACTGTTACGATATCCGTGTGCAGATGTCCATGGGCGAAGTAGTCACTTAACATCAGGTGATCGACTTCTCGTTTGCCCTTATTTCATCAACAATACTCGCAACGTTCTAATTAATATGATAATATGGCAACAAACTACATATATACTACCTTATCGTCTTGCGCGTCCCTGTTGGCGCCATGAGCGAGCAGCACGTTGACAGCATCGATATTGTTGACTGCGGCTGCCCAGTGCAGCGCAGTCTTGCCACTGTTGTCAGCTGCATTAATATCAGCATCGGCGTTGATCAAATCTTCTACCATACCTTCGATTGCCAATCTGGATAAGAAAATATTAGTAAGTTACAAGATTAAAATAAGAATGTAGTATTAAACCTTAAAAATAAAAAGTGATAATGACTCAATAGTCCATACCTGGCAGCTAATATGAGTGGTGTGGTTCCATCGTGCATTCTCGCATTCAGGTTAGTTGCTCTATTCCTCAATAGTATCTGAAAAACGCCCATTGCATCTGCAGCTACTGCAGCGTGCAGTGGCGTTCGTCCTGTATTGTCCTGTGAGTTGGCATCCGCACCCGCATCCAAGAGACGTTTGGCTGCATCCGCACGGGCATATCTAAGGAACAAGGAACAAGGTTTTTGAAAATTTATTATTTAGTATCGATTCATTTTATTATTCGATACAAATTTAATGATCTGCAAAATAATTATTATATACCTTCTTATTGTACAATAGCAGTTTTTAGTAGTTTACATACCTGGCTGCTAAATGTAGACTGGTTTCTCCAGTTTTATCCATAGCAGCGTTGAGTTGGGCTCCTTGTGCTACCAGGTCAGCAATAATATGAGCGGTCTGTTCATCCTCAGCGTCAGAACCCGCATCAAGACCACCACCACGAACAGCAGCCACCATCAGCGGAGTCATTCCACAAGGACCTCGAGCGTCTACTTCTACTCCATGGCTATCATGCTAAATATAAACATATGTACACGTTAAAAATGTGGTTGCATTATTTTTAATCCAATTGCAATACCTTTTTATGAAAATTTTAAGTAGTTTGTTAAATTTTAGAATAAAAACCTGAATCTCTCAGAAACATAGCGGCACTTGTTACTTATATCAAGTTAATAAATGAACACAAAATTACTATACTCACAATGGCGGGCGGCGTCATCATACTAGGTGGGACTCTAATGTCAGCCGCATCCAGATGCTGTTGGGTCCAAACTCTTGAGTCATGTCCAGCTTCCTCATAATCTGTAATAGCCGTGTGGTCAGACGCATAACCACCAGGTACTCCATTAGTATCTCCTGGACCCCTCGCGCGTTTGGCCCTTGGTGGCGCTGAACCATCATCATCCTCATCTGACCAGTGGTGCGGAGGTCCCATATGTCCTCCATTGATATCCAAATCGATACAACCCATGGATCCTTTGTTCAGATTCCGCATTTCTTGTCCGTCCGGAACTCGACGTCGTGAATGACGTCTTGTTGATGAATTATTCCTCATGAAACCTTCGGGGAACCATGTGACTCCAGCTGCACGTTTCCTTTGCGCCGTCACAAGTACCCCGATCAGCAGACCAGCCAGAAGCACAAGAATCACTCCAATGAAAACATATTTGGAGTTTGTAGCATTATCTATGGTATCCGGTGTGTTCTCTCCTTTCACTTGTACGATAGGGAAATCAGGTGACAAAGAATGTTTAGATGCTGTAGCTGCCAAAAACTCAGCTGCTTCCCTTGCTGAGAAGAAGCATTCAGATCCAGATGTTGACGAACATTTTCTATTGTCAATCTCCAAGTACACCTGGACTCCAGATTGTCCTCTTTCTGTCACCATATCGTTACCCAGATGATCTTTCCTTATTACCACAGTCGTTCTCAACATGTGGCCAAGATCTCGAAGGAAAGCCACAGAATTTTCTTTGAAAGTCCTCATATCCATGAGAAGGGTAACCGACATTACACCTTCTGCCAAGTGGGGTGGTTCATTCTCACAGTCCAGACCGTCCCAGTTACACTCAGCATTGTTACATCCGTAATCACAGTGGCCATTGGCGTAATGCTTCTGGCAATAAGCGTCATAGATTGGATTGCAACGTTGTAAAGACTTCTGACAATCTCGTCCATCGAAGAGGCAGGCCTGTGTGTTGCATACCTCATTGCATTCTCCATCCATGAAGACCTCCCAACACTTAATTGGCGCTGTACAGTTAGCCCAAGGATTGATGCCCAAAGAGCAATCATTTCCATCAAATTCGCAGGCGTATGTGTTACATTCCTCATCACAATGATGATCACCTTTCTTTTCTTTGCAACCTTTCTTCACGCACTGTTCTCGCTGAAATGCTAAGTCTAATTCTTCAAAAGTTAAACTCGGGTTCTTAGAGCTGAATCCTCCGTTGATTGGGCTCCCATATCCACCTCTTGAGTGAGGATCGTGGATATCACAGTTCTTACCTGTCCATTGCCTTGGACAGTAACAGAGGTAATCTCCAGGTTTATCTATGCATCTCGCTTCAGGATGTTTACATGGGTTACTGAGACATTCGTTCATGGAGTCAATTTCGCAGTTGATACCAGATAGTCCTGATGGACAATCGCAAACATATCCACCCACTTCTGATGTACGACAATATCCACCATTTTGGCATGGATTCGAATCACAAGCATAGCCTGAATATTCGCAATTTTTGCCGTAGAATCCTTCATTGCACAAGCATTCGTGTCCACCTTGAATGGCCGTACAGATACCGCCGTTTTGGCAAGGAGAATTGGCGCAGAAATTTACTTTGGCATCGCAATGTCTGCCCATGAAGCCAGGTTTACAATTGCAGTGGTAATCGTTTACTAGCTGGACACAATCTTGAGTGCCAGGTATTGAACATGGATTTGATAAGCACTCGTTAATATCACCTTCACATCTCGGACCTACAAATCCAGGAGGACATTTACACTCAAAGCCACCTACTTTATCTATGCATGTACCGTTATTATGACAAGCGTCCTGTTTGCAGTCGTTTACATTAATTTCACAGATCTTCCCTAGCGTACCGAATGGACAGGAACAGGAAAAGTTGTTGATGAGATCGTGGCAAGTTCCTCCATTCTGGCAAGGGTTTGGAAGACAATCGTTCACATTCAATTCGCAATTTTGCCCTTGGAATCCTTTGGCACACTGGCACTGGTAGGTTCCCACAAGATCTTTGCAGACAGCTCCGTTTTGGCAAGGAGCCGAGTCGCATTCGTTGATTTCCTTTTGGCAATAAGATCCTGTGTAGCCGTCCAGACAGTGGCAGCGGTGGGAGTTGCCGATGTCTTCACATGTTCCGTTGTTACATAGTTGTTTTAGTTTTACACCTAAGAAAAGAAATATAAATATGAAATATTATAATTGGTTATCAAACAGTTGATCTCTCTGATATTTAGATAATGGATTATAAAGTTCCCATGTCGTATTTTTACAATTTCTAGTTTAAAATTTAAATTATTTTACAAATTATGTTTAGCAGTATTGTTATGTCTAATTTGAATTAGTATTGTAAAATCTTACCTTTCCTAATGGCAGCATCTTTGCAAGACACCATCTCCACATCACAAAGCTTGCCGGACCATCCGGGCGCACACGTGCACGTATACTGCGGACCCTTTTGCGAGCACGTCGCACCGTTATCGCAAGGATTTACCTCACACCTAAACGGTGAGAATATATGAATAAAGTTCTGAAGATAGAAAAATAAAAGTACACATACGGTGTTGGATGCAGTTTAATAGTTACCAGTCAACGAAGGCGTCACAATGTTTGCCAGTGTGTCCGTAGGGACAGTGGCACGTGTAGTGCGTCACATGGTCGTGACAAGTGGCGCCGCTCGCACATGGTGAACTGTCACACATATTGATGCGGAATTGGCAATTGGAACCCGTGTACCTACAACATAAAAAATGACTTATTCCATCTGTATTATGATTACTTATTTAACATACAACATATCTAACTATGGGAAATTTACAACATCAAAGTTGAAATTTATCATTAACTTAAAATATAAATTTTTTGAGAGGTAGGTAAAAGACAAAACATTTACCCAGGCACACAGGAGCAGTTGTAGGAGTTGACGCCGTCGATACAGGTTCCTCCGTTCATGCAGCTGGATTCCGTGCAGTCCTCGTCATTTGTCTGACAGTTGATACCCGAGAAGCCCAGCGGACACGTGCACGTATACGAAGCCACGTACTGCAATTGTCACATATTATATCGAGTAAGTAAGTTAGTTGTAAAATATTGTTTTTTAATTACATATTAAATATTTTTCAAAGAGGCTTAATATTACAAACCTGGTTACAAGTCGCTCCATTCATGCAAGGCCTCGATTGACACTCGTCGATGTCCACTTCGCAATGTTTGCCCGCAAATCCGCTGGCGCACACGCAGTTGTAGTCACCGATGCTGTCCAGACAGGTGGCGCCATTTTGACACGGGACTGTTGTCGAAATATTTTGTTCATTATATTTTGTAGTAATTATAATGGGCATTATTTAGTACAAATATAGTACCAGAGGTTGAGCTCTCTAGTTTAGCATCAAAAATCTTTGTTTATGTTATAGGTGCGCAAACGAGCAGACCTGCAGACCTGATGTTAAGTGACCAGCGCCGCTCATGGACACTTGCAACACATATAGTGTTACTGTTGCGTTGCCAACCTTTAAGGGAGTGGGATAGGAAGGGATCGGGTCTGGGGGTGGGCCTCCGAACGAAACGCGGATCCACTTTAATTCGATCTTCTGAGAGATCGTGGTATTTCACCGGTCGAGCCGGCCCATTCATGCAGCGAACTGCTTGGCCCTGCCTCTGTTAGATCTGCCCTCTAAGTGTGGTCGGCCCACCATGTCGTGTATTGTGTTGTATGGGATGTGATGTACGCACAGTCGGCGCAGTCGTCGGTGTTGACGGCGCAGTGGCGGCCCTCGTAGCCGGGCGCGCAGGCGCACACGTAGGCGCCGTCCGTGTTGAGGCACGTGGCGTGGTTGTGGCAGGGCGCCGACACGCCGCACTCGTCCACGTCGCGCTCGCACAGCGCGCCCGTCCAGCCCACCGCGCACGCGCACGTGAACTCCGCGTACGACGCCTCGGCCACGCAGCGCCCGCCGTGCCGGCACCTGCACACGGACATTCAACATTACTATACTGAATACAAGCGACATAACACGACATGAGCGATTCACACATACGCCCGTCTTCCATTACTAGAACGACTTCATAGCAGCGTTCCAAGAATCAAAGGCTCGACAAAACCTCTTAAAATATCGACATAAACTGACTCATGCCACATTTCGCTTGGTTAAAAAGGTATCCGAAGACCAATTAATTTTTATCCCACTTCTGATTTTCCTTTATCCGATTTAAAATGCGGCAACACAACTGTGACACTCTCTGTGTTGCAAATGTCCATGGATAACCCTTAGTTCCCACTACCAACGCGAGCACCAATGATTTTTCGAAATTGTTTTCGGAAGTTATGTGTGATAAACATCGATGGCTGAAATCTTTGTGCCCGGTATAGTAATAGGTTCGCCACCTATTCCATTTGGGACGTGAACATAATGGCGAGACGAGGCTTAACAGCCGCTGTCTACACCTTCGCGGAACAAAGACGTGCAGTTATATTGTGTTATGTTATGTAGTTCTCACCATCGCACTAAGTAATATCCCTTAAAAAACTGTATGGTTATACTGACTGGTTGGGTGTGCAGGGGTCCAGAGTGTTCTCGCAGTTGCGGCCGGAGTGTGGAGGCGCGCACACGCACCGGTAGCCGTTGACCAGGTCGATGCACGAGCCGCCGTGCAAGCAAGGGTTGCCGGCGCAGTCGTCAATGTTTGTTTCACAGTTTATACCTAAAGACATAACAGACAATTTTAATGTATTGTATATAATATTTTTAAAGAAATTTCTGAAAAAATGAGCAAATATTGAAAATACCTTATAACCGTATAAACTTGGTATATAAAACGAAGTCTAGGAAAACGTTTGTAATTACAAACAAAAATTAAATAATTTATTAGAATATATTACCTGTAAATCCCAGTACACAGTCACACTTGTAAGCGTTTAGTCTGTCATGACACGTGCCGCCATGTTGGCATGGATTCGAACTGCACTCGTCTATATCACGCTCACATCGCTGACCTGCATATGCAAAAAACATATTATGACTAAGATTTTCTTCCGCATAATCCCGTAAAAAGTAAAAATAAAAGCTGTCATAATATATAAGCATGTGATATTAAGTATGGAACTGTATGTCTCCCAGGCGAAGCATGAATACTCAAGTTTGATAAAGTAATTTGATAATTTTACAGTGGTAGAGCCAAGCAGTTCGTTGCATGAATGGGCCGGCTCGACCGGTGAAATACCACGACCTCTCAGAAGACCGACGTAAAGTGGCTCATGCCGCGTTTCTTTCGGTGAGAGAGGTACCCGGAGGCCCACCCCCCTTCCCCGTCCTTTCCTATTCCCTATCCCTTAAAGGTCGGCAACGCTACAGTAACACTATATGTGTTGCTGGTGTCCATGGGCGGCGTTGATTGCTTACCATCAGGTGACACGCCTGCTCGTTTGCCCTCCTATCCCATAAAAAAAAAAAAGATCTCTCTCACCAATCTTTCAGATCAACTCTATCCAGTTGAAAATATCACGGAATAAACAGGCAAAAAGCCAGGCAATTAGCCAGGCTGATATTGTATTTATAGATGTTTTACAAGACGAAACCTACCTCCATAGCCAGGTAAACAGTGACAGATGAACTGGTTGACTCCATCCTCACAGGAACCACCGTTGATACACGGGTTCGAAGCACACTCGTTTACATCCGATAGGCATCTATAGAGAAAATAGGATTAAGGTAACAATAGAAATATACATAGATTACATGTAATAAGAATGTTCTCTTAAATGGTGGTATTGATTGAGGCCGCATAAAGTGCAACTATGCTAATATTAATATAGTGAAAACATACATATAAAAAGAAATAAATGCAAATCTGTGCACCGTACAGCAGCTGATTGTAGATAAATTTTAAAAATCAGTGTCTTATATTTATATTAAAAAAAAAATCAAGTTTAATAATTTGAAAAAATAATGTATTTCATCAATTTAAACCAATTTGTCCCTAACTACCGAGTCGTACCTAGCATCATAATACCCTCTGGGGCATTCACACCGGAAGCCGTTGATCCTGTCGATGCACTTGCCCCCATTGGCGCAGGGGTTGGAGAGGCACTCGTTGATGTTCGTCTCGCAGTGCTGGCCAGTGAACCCGGGTATACATTCACAAGTATATCTGCAAGGTACACCATTCTTTATTATAAAAGTTTGGTGCTTAATGACGTAGTGCCTAATATTGGATTTTTTTTTTACTCAGGTCAGGTTCAATAACTTAATCTTAGATACTTGTGTCAAGCATGTGATGCAGTGTCATGGTTAATATAAAAAGCAAATTAATGAAATCGAACCCACAATAGCAACCGAATAAAAAATAAATTTAAAATGATAAATAAATACAAAAAATAAAATAAAAATAGAACTTACTCAAAAGAATAATTGCTGCGTGTGGGAAAATAAGCAGAAATTAATATATTTATAAAAATAGAGATTGTTAGTATAAACGAAGCCAAAGCCTGTGCCGATTTTAAAAGTAAGTAATATTTGAAGATTGTAGTTTTAAGGTGCTCTAGGATGCCCTGAGAAGCTCCATACTACAGGTTCCCAATATATTGTAGGAAGTTAAACTGCGAAGGTATTTAAAAATGTTACTAGCCCCAAAGCATAGTAAGGAATAAAGCTTAGCATGCAATAAGCTCAAAACTAAAAATAATAACTAAAGCAAGTAAAATAAGTGAAGAATACATACTAGGCTTACTGATATCTTTATAACAATAAGTAGATTTGCAATGTTTAGTTACCTGTTGATCCCGTCGATGCAAGTGGCACCATTCCTACAAGGGTTTGAGTAGCATTCGTTGACATTGATTTCGCAGTTTCTGCCCGAAGTGCCAGGCTTGCAGCGGCACTGATAGCCACCAATCAGGTCTTCGCAGTGGCCTATTGAATAAATATATTAGTCTAAACTCTACTCTAAAGACATTTATAAAATTTGCTATTTTATCAGACAGTTTTGCACTGGGAGCCACGCAGTTCGCTCCATAAATGGGCCGGCTCGACTGGTGAAATACCACGTCCTCTCAGAATATCGACGCAAAGTGCTGAGGCTATGCTGCGTTTCGTTTTGGTGAGACAGGTGTCCGGAGTTGCAGGTGTTCATGGGCGGCAGTAGTTGCTTACCATCAGGTGACCCATTTGTTCGTTTGCCCTCCTATTCCATAAAAAACTTTTTTAACTATATTGAGGTACTTACCTCCAAATTGGCATGGATTGGACTCGCATTCGTTGATTTGGGTCTGGCAGACCCGTCCTGTGTAACCTGGGTGGCAGTTGCAAGTAAAACTGTTGTCGCCGTCTATACACTCGCCGCGGTGACACGGAGCGGATAGGCAGTCGTTGATGTTCGTCTCACAAGACATACCTGTTGTTACATTACAAATGTTATTGTTAGAAACAAGTTAAATTAAAGACATTGAAGAGCTACACTTGGCAAATCTAAATGTGTACCAATAGTAGATCTAGATTTTATTTCACCAAATAATAGAAGTGTTATTTATAGTTTAGATTATAGTAGGGTTGTGGCAAAATGACCACGTACCAGTATATCCAGGTGGGCATTCACAGGTATATCCAGCAATGGAGTCGTGGCAGACACCACCGTTCCTGCACGGACTTGATGCGCAGTCATCTATGTTCACCTGACAACGGGCTCCAGTGAATCTGGAAAAATAAAAAACATATCGAAACCTTGAGGTGACATTATTTTGATTTGCACTTCACGCCAATACACCATGGTATAGGCAATGCCAATTAATGCATGGACTCGTCGAATGCATATTTTAAACCTATGTAATAGATAGAGAGATATTTATTTTTTCTACATATTTTACTTACCCGATAACACAAGTGCATCTAAAGGCATTGATCATGTCATGACAAACGCCTCCGTTCAGACATGGGTTGTTGGCGCACTCGTCAATCTCCACTTCGCATTGCATTCCCGTAAATCCTGAAAATAAACAGAAGCGTGTTCAGTATCCTGAAATTATTCCGAATTCTTTGATTTCATGCAATAGTCTCATGTATATAATTTTTCTAGGTACTTCCAATTATGTTACAAGACAGTGTATTGATTACCGACAAATTACAACCAAATCAAGACATGTAGCTTCGGTGCCAACTGGCTGTGACAGAGGGGGAGAAAACATACGGGCGAATGAGTCCTAAAAAGGGTACAGGTTTTACCATTTCAGGCCAGGTGTGTTAAAAATTAGCAATGTAGATTTCTAATACGATAACTATAAATGGTGTCCATGCCAATAAATTTATGCGCCTTACATGCGTGCTGCAAAAAAAGCCTATAAAACAACTGCATCTACATAATTTACTACCTGGCCAAAAGCGGGACAGGATGTTTCTGTCGATTGTGAACCTTATGTCAAGGTGCGAAGAGTTAAACGTTAAATAAAGATGGTTGCACGCCTCGGGCGAGATTGTGTTACTAGTTCGAAGATCCTGTAGCGAATTTGCCCTTTTGAAGTATCGTGTTCTAAATATACCGGTTTCATTTCTATGCGACAGTTAATAAAGATCAATTTCGTTTGACAAGGCACGCTTAAATGTTTGTCCCGCGATTGAGGAAATTACCATGGCATTAGCTAAATTGGACACTTATTTGTGTTAATTTTTTTAAATATAATTTCAGCATGTAATTCTTAGTCATACTGATTGAAGTGGTTTAGGTCAGTTTAAATGCATGTTTACATAACTCAGCGATTTGACGGAAAAGATTGAAAAAATAGTCAATTTATATGTTTATACTCTTTGGTTAAAAAAAAGTTTTTGTATAAATAAATAACATTAAAGTGTCTGTTTCCGTTAATCTCTGAAGCGGCTGGATTTATTTTGAGGAGTCTTTTACTTACGGGTTGCTGTAGCCTGTGTAACACCTATGTGAGTTATAGGCCACTTATAATTTAGAATTTGTTTTCTACGCAGACGAAGTCGCGGTCGCAGCTAGTTTATAAATAAACACAGCAATTTAGAATAACGGAAACAGGAACAGCTGACATTACCCATAACCTCTCGTGGTAAGCGATACGTTTACTCAGATAAATTTAATGAATGAGATGGCGTCATAAGACTGCTAAGATTTAACTATTGCAATTGTCATTTATTAGTTTTATTACAAATAAATTTCATAAATTTTAAATATTCCCGAGATAAAGAATCTGTTAACTGACTACGCTGTCAGAAATTAGACGCTTGAAGATATTAATAATGATGAATGATGAATTTAGGACCTTTTTTTGCTACTGAATGCAAGTTTTATAAAAATGTGTAGCAAACTGTGTTATCCTAAGGCTAACTAAGTAGAGGTGTGCAATACATGTATTATTTGTGTACTTAGTCACGATTTCGGTACACAAACCACAATGTAAATGTATATTGCATGTTAATAAAGTACATTATTCGAATGTATGAATACATGATACACATTTTTAAATACATTATATACAGGTTGATTTTAAATGTACGGCTCATACTGGACTACCTTGAGTTTACCAAGAAAATTGGTATACCCAGCTAGATATTATTTAACCTGAGTTTAAGTAGATACTTTGGAAAGGAGTTATCTCCGATGATACCATCTATCTATTATAACAACCGCATCAAAATACGTTGCGTAGTTACAAAGATATAAGCATATAAGGGGTCAGATAGCGAAAAGCGACTTTGTTTTATACTATGAAATGATTTCAACGTTAGTTCAACTTTAGATTACAGTTTAACTGGTCACAAACAGTTAAGTAGATCAGATAAGATGTTAAGTGTAACCGGTTCATTACTTTTAGGAAAAAGTCATATAGCAGATAAATACAGTGTTTGAACGATTAAGAAACTCATTATAATGAACATTTTTCGTCTTTACATTAATTGACAACCGCCATGACCGTCATGAGGTTAAATAAAATCGATAAAAGTAAACTTTTTTAAGATCATCATGTATATTGATATCCTAATAAATACTTCAACTATTTATGTACAATTTTATGGGAAGCCTTTGGGGATTACCATCAAACTCGGCGATGATATGAGACAATACGATGACGTCATCAACAGCCATAGGCATATAAAGTAGAAATACATAACTTAGCATCAATCAAAGTTTTAACACATGTAGAAAATGGTATGTGGTATTGAGTTTTTATCAATAGTTAGCGTAGAGGAAGTGACAGATTATTATAGATCTATTTTTCTAAGAAATGACGTGACATGGCATAGGAATTTGTGAGTTGTTTTTTTTTAAGACATTTAATATTTTATTGAATAAATAAATACGTATTTGAATTTTCTCATACAAAAAACAGCATAATAGTTTTAAATATGTAATATATAATAATTCTTAGGGTCATAAAAACCAAGCTATCCGGCCGTTATAAAGTGATGCGGTTCAAGGACCTAAGGGCGTGTGTGTACTGTAAATAAAAAATGTGGTTGAATGTCGTCATACAATACAGTGATGCCCTTATTTGTACTCGCGTGACAAGACCGGGCTCGGTCGCGCGTTACAGAACCAGATGCAAGCAGTAGGTAGGGGGGTATGTCTGCTATAATGCTACTATATTGTATTTAATTATATTTATTAATATTAAAAGTTGTCTTTTCCATTACAAAAATCGTTGAAATAGAATAAAATTTCGCAATATTTTTATCTTTTTTACAGTTTTCGTAAGAGTCAGTGTGAGCTATCGCGGTTTAGTCTCAGAGTTGATGTTGCCTTTTTGAAAGCCTATTTTCTGTATTAAAAAAAAGTTTGCACCTAACTTCCCTTTTTGAGGATTCACTATATTAATAGTTGAAGTCAGCAAATCAATTCCTCATCTAGATCTAAATAACACATACGCTACACGACTTGGTTGAAATATTTGGTTGCTGTCTTCTGTAAAGCTTGAGTTACTGCCAGGACGAGTTATTTTGAGCAAAAAAAAGTTATGTTATGCGGTTTTAAATAAAAAGTTCATATTTTTCTTAGAGTGCAAATTGCCGTTTTAATCCGTCCAGTTTATGTAGTAATTGAATTTAATAAGGTATAGGTATAATAAGATATATCATTTATGACATACTCGTCACGCAATGTTATTACTGCCGGTATACTGGTTCCATAAGAGTGGTTTTCTCAGCTCATTGAACATGGAGACATGTTTCAACATGTTGTTGTACACTTGACTTGACTTATTACTAGTTTAATGGACTTATCGATGATGAACGCTTGATCATCGTTCGAATCCAAGTGATGAGTATTACTTAAGGTAAGTATTACATAACATAACTTGACACTTTTTTCAACCCGAAGGTGCGGGCAGCGGCTTTTAAGCTACATCTCGCCGCTATGTTTACGTCCCAAATGGAATAAGGTGGCGAGCCTATTGCCATACCGGGCACAAAGTCTTCAGTCATCGATATTTATCACACATAACTTTCGAAAAGTCATTAGTGTAAGCCAGGATTCGAACGCGCGACCTATCGATTTAGAAACGGGGTGCTCGACCACTGGACCACCGAGACGATTGGATAAGTATTGTTCGTATTTTTTTTTTCAGATATGTGTATTAGGTGGCAGAACTCTTGTCATTATTAGTTTTTGTCTACATTTACTTAAGAAAAACTAGACATGGACTTAATAGGTGCAATTTTTCTAACGGGTTTATGTAACGGTAAATGTAATAATAATAATAATATAATTTATCATTAAGGGACAAACGGCTTGCGTCTTTGGATGCGAGTATGTTGAGCTTGTTTTTTTTTTTTATTATAGCCTTAGATGGTGACCACAGCAAATGGACGATGTATTAGTATTCGCCGCCTTTTGTTGCCTAACGTGTCTCTTTCTAATTAGGATAAGTTTTTTATTTATTTATATTAAAAAACAATAATTAACTATAAGATAAATTCAATTAAAAACGAGAGAAGAAATCCATCCAATAGTTTCAGAGATGACATTACATATTTACAAAAGATAAAGTATGCTTTTTATAATGCTCTCTAGAATATTACAAACAGACACTTAAATTTTATTTATATGTATAGATATACAGACACTAGCATAGCACCGTACTGATTTATAATATTTGACTTAAATTTCACTTTTGAACTAGATGATTTCCACTAAATATCTATATAAATAAAAGATATGTGAACCTCGCTTTTATCACGGTAGGATAAATATAAAATAACACGTTACATTTATGTAACAAACAAAAAATTAATTAATATTAACCAGTCTTTAACGACACTTTAACACGCGTGAAGATATAGGTACCTATATAAAAATAACATATTATCATGTAAATTGTAAGTTACTTAGGTTGATTGCGTTAACTGTCTCTGTGATAATAGTTTGCAAGAGTTTCCGCGTCACACACAATGCGCAGGCGCAGCGCTGTCGCTCTCATCGCCATGGGAACCGGGTCTTACAGCAGGGGTACTCAACATTTTGCGATTCATTAATTTATTAAATAATACAAATATGAATGTGTTTAATTTATACTTTTCTAAGGTAAATTAGAAATGGCGTCAACATTTTTAAATATTTTAGCGAATACGGCTAAAACTTTAAAAGCGTGGGGATATTTAAGCCTGCAGTAACTTAGTAAATTTGATATGACATATAATTTAAATGATTTTGATAATTACACTATAAATCAATAACTATATTCTAAATTAGTTTATAATACGAGTAGTGAGTGGCAACCCTAAATTTTAGTTCTCTATCGCCTCTCTCTGTCTAATAAGAATTAATGGTAATAATAAGTCAGCGATCGTCAACTCGGGGGCAAATTGTAGACATTGGATTTGGAACGCAGTCAGGAGAAATCTGCAATACGGCGCCAATGAATTACCATGTAATTCATTGAATTACTGCATAGGACAGCATTTGGATTATATTTATTAGACAACTGGGGTCACGGGCGACTAATAGTTTTGTATTAAACTTATAACACAAGTAAGGTAATGCGATTTATATGTAGAACACTTGCAGAACTAGCTTTACAAATGTTATTGAGTTTCATTTTATAAAGACGTTTTGGTGTACAACTTCTTTGACCACTGAAGGAGGACTGAGGTCTCAAATGTTTAGAGTCAGAAGGAGAGAATGAGATAGTTATGAGACAAATCATTTTTTTTTCTTTATAGTATTTGAGTAAATGATACTATTATGTCTAAAAATAAGTTTTAATACCCTTTCATATTTAAACTTTCAATGGAGTAACTAGCTGTTCATCGCTCCTACTTCTGCAATATCTTCTGTATTGATGAAAAAGATTTTGTCACCTATCTTACCACTACAGTTAGAATTAGAATATTAATGCGACGTATCGAAATCTTGGCGTAGTTGTCTCTGTCTTTACCTCCCCCTATTACGAACGTTAAGTTATAATTACAGTATCATCGAATAATATTAGCAAAAGTGTAATATTGATACTTTAAAAAAAAACTAAACTTTCCAGTTTAAATACTTAATATTATAAAAACGCTATTCACATTCAAGAAATTGATCCACTTTCGTTAACGATCTTTGTCGTAATGAGAATTTATGTTACGTTTGGATTTCATTTAAAAAAACTAATTATTAATATAAAATATATAATATTAATATAAAATATTTTGCACCTTTCGTTAAAATTGTATTAATTTTATATGTAAAATTAATACAATTATAACAAAAAGTGAAAAATATTTTATTAGATAATTAATTAATTGTGAGAAGTTTTTAGAGATATTTGATATTCGTATTCGATTTTATTAGCTTCACGTGTTCATATTATTTAATGAAAAATTAATATCTAGATCTTCAAATGAAAAAAAGAATTTTTGTGATCCGAAACGGATTTGATGATTTTTAATTATTAGTTTTTTCGCATATCTAGTAGATAGGAGGATGTAAATACTATATGAATCTTTACTAATAATCTAATAATACTATGTACTAATCTCTCTGTTTAATAAATAACATCGATATATCTAATTAATGATAAATCTATTGACTTGCTAAGAACTTGGAACTTTTGAATTGGTAATAATTTAGACAAAGTATTACTCTGATAATACATAAATTATATACAAAAGCTACTCTTGCTTAAACAAACATTAGTATTACAAAACTTACCAGGCATGCAGACGCATCTGAAGGTCCCTGGGTCGTCAAGACATGAGCCGTCATTCCTGCATGGATGACTCTCGCACTCATTCACATTGGTCTCACACCGAGGGCCGGTGAAGCCCACGGAGCAGTTGCAGGCGAATGAACCGGGAGTGTTCACGCAGATACCGTCATGTTCACATGGTGAGCCTGCATTGAAAATATTTTAATAACATCATAATACATAGAAAAAACGCATGCAGACGCCATACAAACGTAAATTATAGCTATTTTAACATTTTTACTCGAATAGGAAAAGATTCTGCCGACGTCGATTCGTCAGCCGAGACTTTCTCCAATACACAAAAGAGTCAATGATAATAACTTTAGTTCAAGTCTTAATTTCAGCCATAACTTAAGCCCTAACATCGTCATCTCATCTTAGACCTAAACATACCTTGTTCACATTCGTCGATATCTTCAGAACAGTCGAGTCCTTTGTATCCTGAAGCGCAAGAGCAGGTGTAGGAGCCGTTGATGGGGCTAGTGTCACAGATCGCGTCTGCATGACACGGATTTGATGTGCATGCGTCGTCTAGATGGCAAAGTAGACCTAAGGCGAGAGAAAATACTGTTTAAAATAACTGACACACATGGTATAATATTATTTTAATGTTAATTTATGCAGGCTGTAGTAGTTACCACAATTAATGAAGTTATTTCGGGGATAAAAGTATAGTAAATATTTTTGGATATATGTAGTAACATATCCTTTTAAAGAAAGAATAAAGAAAAGAAATTGCAATGAATTGAGAACCTTTCTTGTTGTTATATCAGTTCAAAAGGTTTTCCAGACAGTTGTATCTTGAGATAGAGAGATTTATTAGGTAAATATGACAATAAAATATAATCCAGCTTACCGGTCTTCCCTGGAGTGCATTTGCAATAGAAAGACCCGACTCTGTCTATGCACGTAGCTCCATTAAAACACGCAGCTCCTGCACAATCATCAATGTTCACGGAACACTCAGGTCCGGTCCAGCCATTCACGCAGATACAAGAGAAACCGCCAACCGAATTCGTACAAGTTGCTCCATTTTGGCAAACGAGGGGTCTGGAACAAAAATAAATATTTAACTCACAAGTCATATTAAATCAGCTTCCGGATTTAATTATAAGAGAAATATTTTTCAAGTTGAGCTAAAAAATTAAATAACTCCACAATTCCTTATGAAAAGTCAACAAAACAAAGAATGCCATATTTTTTTTTGCGCGAAATTAACTAAAAGCCACCGCCATTTTGTTTACGAGCATCCATTTAATAAAAAAACCCTTAAATATGGTTTATTAGAATGGTTTAAATGTCTGTGCCGAGAAGATAATTTTGGTTGAAGAATTTCCTTGAGATTTTAATGTTCGCATTGTTTTATATATGTATATGTATGCATTTAAAATAGTTTAATATACTTTAAAAACTCATTTTGTTGGAGCAGGTTTTGGAATAACGTCATGTAGATTCCAGGTGCAGAGTAGTTTATGCAGCTTTTGTATTGAAAACATGATGGACCAATGAATTACTTACGGTATTAAAACCATTGCACAATAATCTTTAAAATGAAGTCGACAGTAGTCTTGTAAAACAAGATTACAGACCGTTATAAATTATTTTCAAAAAAAAATTAAACTTGAGAGACCTGTCTAGTAATTTAAAGAGATACGGGCTTGACGGGCCTCGTGGCGCATTGGTAAAAACTACCGGCTGGAGCAATGAGGTCGGGGGTTCGATTCCCGCCCGAGCATAAATATTTGTGACAAACATGAATATTTGTGTGGCGTCTGGGTGTTTTTCTATGTATTATAAGTATGTATTTACAAAAGAAAAGTATATATGTATTTATATCCGTTATCTAGTATCCATAATACAAGCATTTAGTTGCTTAGCTTGGAACTAGAGGGCGCTGTGTGTATTGTGTCCAAGATATTATTATATCAGGATATTACTCCCCCAGCTGTCTCCTCATAAAATTTGGTCATGAGTGAAAGATGCCTTAACATTATTATATTATTATATTTTTCTATGCCATCATGCATATCAGAGAAAATTAATCACAATATTCTTTCAAAAGAGGATTATTAATATAGCTTTAATGCCTGATGATGTATACTGTAGATAGTGTCTAATCATATACCTTTTATTAAATAGTAATTCCAATGAAATAGGTGACGGCGTACATAGGTAAGTTCAACCAGGAAACGTACTGGCATTTATTTAATAGCAAATTGTCGCTGCTAATTTTATTGTTTCGAGTAAAATTTTGAATAACTTTAAACAATAAAGGTTAAATACTATAATATCCTTAATAGTATTTAGTATATTACGAAATGTTGCGGGTTGGTCAGACACAATCAGCTGAGATCAGTCGGGATTGGGAACGGGCGCGGCACGAGTGCTGGGCTTCGTATCAGATCAAATGGCAAACCATATTGCCAAGCTTTTGCTTAATATAAATTTATAGATTACGGGTCGTATGCTTTTGTGAGATATATTGATAAGAAACAACGGTTACAACCGCGGCCGGTTAGATGAATAACCTTTAATTTTACGCCAAATATTGGTGGATTGCGGTTGCTTTCCATTTTCGTGATAAATACTTATATTGATAGTTTTAATAACTATTAATATAGTATAACTATTAATATAATCAAAGAGATATGTTAAGGGTATAAATTGTATAGAATAAATTTATAGCAAACGGACTATATATTCATCCCAGTAAATAGATAGGGAGTCATTATGGCACTCAACAGTACCATTCTCAAATACATATATTCATACATACATACATTCTTTCGCTTTAAATGTAATTATTTTGGCTAAGACTCTTTGTCTATCATTCACGACTTAATTTATTGTCATTTCGGAACAGTATGACAAATACAAAAATATTAATTCTTAGAACACAAAATTATATCATACACCTATTGGTGATTGATAATTTTGTGTTCTAAGAATCCTTTCCTGATCATCGGTAGTTGTTTTCATTCAAAAGTGTAGTATTTTAATATACCTCCAGATGGCGTTGGGTGTACGTTATTTACACATGTATGTGATATATACTTTATTTACGTATTGCCAATAATATGTAGTCATCATTTATCTATATGTTAAGTCGGTATGAAAGTTCATTTATCAACGCGACCTCGGAAGCTGGGAGCTGATTGCCGCAGGTCATCACAATTAATCACGAGTTTCATTTTCCGCGCTCAGTTAACGTTTGATTTCTATTTATCTTTGATCAGCAGATTGTACAAATTATGAGCTGACTGTTGACTCTACTGGAAAATACTACCAAATTATCACCGAACGATCTAAAGAACCACGAGTCTTAGTGTTCAATACTAATCCTGATACGCATCAACGACTTTTGCGAAAGAATCATCTGTAGTTATGTAATTGAATATAATAAAGCTTATTACTCACACACTTATCAGACTTCCAAAGAGAGTTGACGTCAGGCAGGCCGGTCATAACACCACAGCCAAATGTTTTAACAACATGGATAATTCGCAAGAATGACATTTTGTGCCGATCCTATCCGAGTGGGATAAGGGCAGGAGAATAATGATTTCGCTAAACAAATCGTCTCCGTAGTATAGCAGTAGATCCATCCGCTATCCCGAGAGATAAAATATCAGCTTAATATCTTAGAATTCTGATACCTTTAGGAAGGTAATTAAACTAAGGAGTCCAGAATTCAGATACGTGTCTATATTATTACTAAGCAGATATTCTTCTATAACTTGTACCAAACAGGTGAGAGAGTAAGTAACCAGTAGCATCAAACTGCGCCCGCGCATGCCTTAATGATGCACATGCTATACTGTAAGAACCGTGTTGAGCGCAAATTGCCCATCAGGACATATAATTTACATATTTTAATATATTAAAACTTTAAATTGATATCTTTAAGGAAATATATTCAACTTGATTAAGTCATGACATGACATTGGAGAAGGAAAATAACACATAGATTACTAGAAAGCTTCACAAATTTCTATTCTATATATATAAAGGCTTATGCTCTAAACCTAAGCGCTATTAACTAAAGCGCGACAAGCACTTAGAAACCACGGTGACGGTCCCGTGTTCAAATATCATCATTAGTCATTACAAATCAATGACATTACTTTTATAAATATTTCCCATATCTGATCTATATTATTATTAAATTTCATTAGAATCTATATAGTATGTTCTAACAAACCTTCCCATAATGTTCAACTTATGGACTAGTTTTAGTTCAACAAAAAAGCCCGTAATGTTCTTAAAGTATATCATCACCAGGTATATATATAGTTACAAAATTAATGATCACAAAATGATTAATAGATGATCAATTGAATAACCCATTCGTATCGTACCCGACCATCGCTAGACCGGATATATTTCGGCCAGGCATGAAACGGATTTTAAATAAACAAGTACCTACTTACACACATATTATATACAAGTTTCAATTTTAAGTACATTTATATTTTAAACAAGTATTTCATTTTGGTATTTCTCAAATACGTTTATTAAAATAATTAAGCAGATATACAATGCAAATAAATGTGGAACGATTTAGAAGTCGAGGATGGCCACCACACAATTTCCATGACCAAAAAGTACGAATACTTGGGGAAGGTGTTAGGCATGTAAGCTCTGTTCTCATTGCTTACAAGGCAAGGCACTTCGCGCGAAGTTATGTATTTATGTATTTCTCAAACCTAACCATTCGCTGAATAAAGATGTCACTGTACTATCTTTCTTCACCAACCGGTACTTTACACCTAGGAAATAGAATAGAAATACCTCAATCTAGAATCTAAAATTTACGACCTGCCGCCAGAGAGGTAAGCACCTGTCACATTCTAAGTCGCAGCATCTGTATCAGCATTGAAATGGCTGTGTGACATGGCGATTGCTCCTCACAATTTTCCAATTCACGAGGTATGGCGTTCAAAACAGAATGTTGTGCGTCTAACAAGGTGATTGCCATCGTTATCTCAACACGTTATAAATCTATTAGATTTGTTGAGAATTACACTGAATGTTGAGAAATGCCCATACTCTTAGAAATCTTTATATACGTATGTAGGATTCTTCTCTGCCTTGATCTTATGTGACTAAGCTCCTTCTTTGACCAATTACAATCGGCTATTGAGTATAGTTTACTACCCAAAGGTGTAGGCAGCGGCTGTTAAGCCTCGTCTCGCCGTTATGTTTACGTCCCAAATGAAATAAGTGGCGAACTTGTTGCCCTACCGGGCACAGAGTTTTGAGTCATCGATATTTATCACACATAACGGTCGAAATTACATAACATACATAACTTCACGCCTTTGTTACCCGAAGGTGTAGGCAGCAGCTGTTAAGCCTCGTCTTGCCGTTATGTTTACGTCCCAAATGAAATAGGTGGCGAATGTTTTCAGTCATCGATATTTATCACACTTAACTTCCGAAATTAATTTCGAGGGTTCTCTACAAACGAAATCTTCAGTTTTATAATATTAATAATATAGATAAATTACAAATATTTGTTAGTTGCTACTCTCAGAAAGGTTACACACAATTTTAAAAAAGCTTTCAGTAATATATAAGCCATGTATCAACGAAGACCATATTCTACTTAGTCTGGCCATAAATACTGTTACAACTAAAAATAAAAAAATATTACATTTGAATTTGGAATCTGTCATTTTTATACGATTGTTCATTGTGTTTTCTCGTTTTGGCGCCAATACATTGTACAATATTTTGCGATATTAAAATGGAGTGGGGTGATAAAGAGAACCAAATCGCTGTGATTGCATTACACAAAGTAGGTATGGAGCCAAATGCAATTTTTAAAACTCTCCATACACTTGGTATTAGTCAAATGTTTGTGTACCGGGCTATTAATAGGTACAATGAGACCTCCTATGTTTGTGACAGAAAAAGACCTGGCCGTTTACGTAGTGTTCGTACGAAAAAGGCGGTCAAAGCAGTAAGGGAAAGAATTCAAAGAAATCCTGTCCGCAAGCAAAAGATTTTATCTCGAGAGATGAAGATAGCCCCTAGAACAATGTCGCGTATTTTAAAAGATGACTTAGGACTTGCAGCCTATAAGAGGCGCACTGGCCATTTATTAACTGATAATTTAAAAAAGAATAGGGTGTGAAAATCGAAACAACTACTGAAGCGGTACGCAAAGGGAGGTCACAATAAAATATTGTTTACGGATGAAAAAGTTTTTACAATTGAGCAACATTTTAACAAACAAAATAACCGTATTTATGCTCAAAGCTCTAAGGAAGCTTCCCAATTAGTTGACAGAGTGCAACGTGGGCATTATCCGACTTCAGTGATGGTTTGGTGGGGTGTAAGCTACGAAGGAGTGACTGAGCCATATTTTTGTGAAAAAGGTATCAAAACACCGGCACAAGTGTATCAAGATACCATTCTTGAAAAGGTACTCAAGCCCCTTAACAACACTATGTTCAATAACGAAGTATGATCCTTCCAGCAAGACTCGGTACCGAGTCATAAAGCTCGGTCCACGCAATCTTGGTTGGAAGCGAACGTTTCGGACTTCATTTGAGCTGAAGACTGGCCGTCGTCTAGTCCCGATCTTAATCCACTGGATTATAATTTGTGGTCAGTTTTAGAGAGTACGGCTTGCTCTAAACGTCATAATAATTTAGCGTCCCTAAAACAATCCATACGATTGGCAGTGAAGAATTTTCCCATGGAAAGAGTGCGTGTTTCTATTGATAACTGGCCTCAACGTTTAAAGGCCTGTATTGCAGCCAATGGAGACCACTTCGAATAAGCTTTTTATGTTTTATATCGTTTTATATTTATGTATTAAAGTAACACACTGTAAAAGTAATAAATGTTATTTGCAATTTAAAAAAAAATGTTTTTCTTTGTTACAATATTTATGGCATGAATAAGTATATATCATCACGCTACGGCCAATATGACAAGATCAGTGACTTTTTTGTGGTAAATTACAAAATTCTACGAGTCAGCTGGTTTGAAATAAAAATCTTGAGTATCAAATCAAAATGATCACCTGACTATAGAAAACGAATTATGGCCGTAAAATAAGATCTTACTATCGACTAGTCTGTAACTATCAGAGACTTCTGAAGTAGATGAGAGTCTATCTGAAGTCATTTTAATCTAAGGGTTGTTCGGACATCAATAAAAATTAACGACTATCATTACTCCTGGCGATGTCTTCTGTGCCATCGAATAGAGATTCTGTATATATGGATATAGGTACGTCCCACTTAAATTATTTGTGTATCTGTTTATCGATGAAATCCGTGTACAATGTGAATAATAATAAAATAAATAAACATTGAACAGTACTAATAATATCCCACATAAAGTTTACCTTTGTTTTATCGTATTAACAAGCCGGTTAACAAGAGTAGATAATTTTTAAAACTCACAAGCATCGGCCATTATGGTTGCTTATCATTAACGCCTTTGCGTTTTATTAATTAAACAATATTCGTGGGATAATTAGTTAAATTTCATTACGAAATATTATATTAGGAAAATCACCTAACAAATAATTAAATATTACTGTGGACCCGTCCATGATTTGACCTCTTTTAGTTAGGCTCAACTTTAATTATATGCCATTTGTTATCAATGATTATTATAGTTTTTTTTTAAAAAAAAGTTAATACTCGTCATTGAATAAGGATCTGATGTGATACAATTTTACAGAGCTACAGCACTGTGAGTTGGGAACTTCTATGGGGGAGGTCTATGTCCAACAGTGGACCTCGAAAGTCTGTCTCTTTGATGCAAATGACATGAGTAAAAAAGCCACACTAAAACATGTTTACCATTTAATCTACCGCTGTACATATTATTCCACTTCAAGAAACTTCAAAATCGAAAAAAAAAAAAAACGAGGAGTACTAAACAAGTACGTAACTTGATATTGGTGCACGCATTTATCCGCTGTGTTTCATGTATGAACGAGCGGGCTCGGGGATATTGTGACACTATCCCATGACGGAGAGGAGAGAAAGGATTTAAGACTCAAAATTTAAGGAAATAGGGTTCTTAATCAATCAATAAATATTGAACTTTGTAAATGCGATTATAAAACAAAACTAAAGGAACAAGATTACGTTGAACAATCTTAAGATTGCGTTTAAAAAACTTTGCTAAACAAACTTAGACTCTATACTTGAAAGTTTGGGTTGTTATTAAAGGATGTATGGATGGAAATATATGGATATGTCCCTTTTGTGTTTTGGTAATAGTTTTTACAGCGGGAGGTCTTATATATATAATCCATAGAGGATCAAAATTAATAATAGTTTTAGATTAATTCGATAAAAAAATCTATACGATTAAAAAGAAATTTGGAAAGTGTTTGTTTGTAATGTCTAAATAATAGTTGTCTATTAATTGTAATTTACACGATTTACTGGAAACAAAATGATAAAGAAAAAAAATGCCTAAGATTTGGCCGGATTCTCACTGCTTATAACATATTATGTCAGAATCTTTTGTTTGCAAAGATATTAATGGAGGTTTATAGTTTTGTAGATCTTTGTAGCCATAACTAAGGAATTTGATTTCAGGTAGTTCTTTAATTGTATATATTGTAAATAATGTAATTAATTTATTTTTACTAAGGAATAACAAAATGCCAAAACACCAAAAAATACGGTACATATTTAGTAATTAGTTAGGATACGAACCAAGTCGCTAGTAATAAACTAGTATCTAAACAATATTTATTTTTATTTTGAATCGAAGTATATGAACTCAATCAATATATCAAACGAATCAAAGTTATTAGTAATTTTGATTCTTTTTTTATTGTTAATGACCACCTTTTTTATTTTAATCCTTGGGCGTCTCACTAAGTGGTCTAATTAGTGGTCTATAGAGAATAGCTATTTACATAAATAACCTTACTAATGTTGTTAAGGACCATTTCACAGGTATAAATTACCCCCATCGATATCTCAAAGAATTTTTATATGGTATCCTTTTATTGTACCTTCACGCTTTTAATATATGGAGATGCAGGCAATGTTTTCTCGTATTTTACTAATTAAACATTTGTTCCTATGAAATAGTTAGCGAGACTATTGCCATAACTAAAGGTGTCAAAATTATATGCACATGTTAAGTAGATAATGCACATAAATGTGATAAAATCATCAGCAAACACCTTAATTAAATTATATTATTGATTTTATTTATTTCATTAATATTATAATATGAATTGAATAATAGACATTGAATATATTTTAAAATTATTGTTTAATAACCTGAAGTAAGGATTCCCATAAAGTACACACAGAACCACAAATAAACCATACATACAATATATAAAGAACGCTGAGAAAAAATATGGAATCGCAAAAGAAGCCTTGGGTTCCGGATGCAAAGAATCCTCCAAGATACTGAATCAAGAAAGGATGTGAATTTGAGACGAACGAATGAATCAAGTGAGAAAAGAACGAGTTTTTTAGCTATAATCAATACAAAAACAAGACATAATTATAAATAATATTTGTTTAAGATGAAACAATAAAAGTAAAAGCAGGACTTTGTTATCAAAACCGGATAATTTTAATCAGTCAAATCAAAAGCTCGGGTATTTTATCATTTATTTTAATTTACCCAAGATATTTTTATCGGTGATTTTATGAGATCAAGTATGTACTTCTTTCACATGGAAAGCTACCAACCGATTTATATACTGAAGATACATATTTAAAGTTAAACATTACATATATAGGTACAAAAGCATATGGAGCAACGGTTTATTTTGGGGCTTTGGTGAAAAAAACCTTATAGTATAATTGCCATTAACCAATTCTGAAGGCAAAGACGAATTGTCAAATGATTTAAAACATACATAACTTCACACCTTTTTCTACCCGAAGGTATAGGCAGTAGCTGTTAAGCCTCGACTCGCCGTTATGTTTAAGTCCCAAATGGAATAGGTGGCAAAACTTTTGCCATACCGGGTACAAAGTTTTTTGTCATCGATTTGTATCACACGTAACTTGCGAAATTAATTTCGAAAAATCGTTGGTGGTCGAACCCGCGACCTCTTGATTCAGAAGCGGGGTGCTCGACCACTGGACCACCGAGACATATTAAATTTAAAGATACTTATAAAGATATTATTATCGCGGAATATACAAAGACATTATACGTATAAAGACTTGAAGGCTCCAATATAAAGCCTCACAATACCGTGCGAACGAGTTTTTTTTTGTGAGCTATCATCAGCCAACAATTAATGTATGAACGAAGGCGCATCGCACTTGGCCAGTCAGGACATTGATCCTAGAGGTTGAGTTGTGAGAATTAGCTTAAAACGAATTATTTAATTAATTACTTTTGTCACTGAAAAATTTTGATAATTTTTAATTAGACGACAAACTAGTGTGGATGACTAAGTACGGTAATATAGTTGAAAAACTGTTTTTGCAAAGCACAGTTTTCCACAAATAAAAAAAACTTTCTCGTCCGAAATTGTTTAATTCTGAAATTAAACGCCAATCAAGAATTGGCCAGTCGGGACATTGATCCAATAGGTCGAGTTGTGAGAATTAGCTTAGGGAATTATTCAATTAATTAGTTTTGTTACTGAAAAATTCTGATAATTATTATTTCTAATTAGTGTAGATAAATAAGTAATATGGTTGAAAAAATCGTTTTTGCAAAGCACAGTTTTCCATAAATTAAAAATAAAACTTTCTCGTCCGAAATGGTTTAACTCTGAAATCAAATGCTAAACCAATCAAAACTTAATTTAACGAAGCAGTCGGCCAAGCCAAAAGTCAATTAAAAATCAATATCTTGCAAAAAGTTGCTAACTTTATCAGCAGTTAAACATTTTTGGTATGGTTGGTGGTATATACTTGACGCTGCCGATACCTAGGACTAGACTATTAAGAAGCGTGAAGATATAGAGAAAATATTACTAATTCTAAAAGGAAACAATGAGACAGTGTGTAAACAGGTGGGCCAAGCGTACAGGAAAGACAAAGTGTGTTCCGTTTGTCTATGGTCTCTTGTGAAGGAGAGGACGTTGACTTTGTGACGAGTTATTTTGTAATTAACGCTCAATCTATCGACAGACAGACTTCACACCGGCCGTGATGATATTGTAACGTTAATAATAGTTAATTTAAAAAAAAAACAACATCTCTATAGAAACTCAGATATCATTAGCGAGGTTATAAAAATAATTTGGCACTAATTCGATTCATTAAGTTGTCAGTGGTTTTTTTTTTAATTTTTAACGTTGTGCTTTTCTATCAATTTGCCGAATATTGAGAAGTACCTATATAGTTGATATTTTTGCAATGTCTATTCCGATTTACGGCCTGTTATATTTTTAAATAAAACGAGATAAATAATTATCATAACATTTCTAATTTGTATAATAATATGTAGATTGTATTGATGTTATAAGAATTAGATAAGAAATTAAATTGGCGGGATTTATTGCAAATATATCCCGTACAGTATGAGAATTGATACATGAGTCATTCGGCCAGTATCGTCGGCAGACATTTAACTTTTTTTCAACTAAGTTTTTAAGATCCAACGAGTAACTAACTCGATTAGATTCGCTTTAATTGGCCGATACCGATGTTGGTATCGAATAATAAAGCATAAAAACTACTCGAATGTGTTTTACACTTAAATTTGAGAATAACGGTACTTAGTAGATTTTTGTAATTCTACACAGTAAGCAGTTTTTTTTTTTCAGTATATGTATGTATATATATTTTTTGGCATTGCCTATACCGTTAAAGGCTTCATAGATTCTAGCTTGAGTTGTGTCGTTAGATTAGTCTGAATCGATAAGAGAAACACATTATTTCTCTTCTTTTTTTAATTTGACTTTTTCTACGACGAAATTCAGATAGACGCATACTTCAATTACGAAATGAAGGCAACTAATAATTCGTAAATACTAACAATATTCGATAATTTTTGAAAATTATTTTTAACTATTATGCACTATTAAAAATCATGACTGTCCAAATGCAACCAAGTTGCGATTTGAGAGACACTGTACATCCATCTACCCGAAGGAGTAGGAAGCGGCTGTTACGCTTCTACTCGCGGAATTTTTACATCCCAAATGGAATGGGTGATGGAATCTATTTTCATACAGATTGTGCCTGACATTGTTGTCAGTCACTTATATTTACGACACATGACTATGAAGCTAACTACAACAACTTACTAATGCTAAAATGCTAGATGATAAAGTTAAGTAAGCTTGCTCACCTGAGGGCGCACTCGTCGACATCGGTCTCGCAAAGGGATCCGGTGAAAGTGGGCGGACACGAGCATGTGTAAGAGTTCAGGCCGTCGAGACAAGTCGCGCCGTTCTGGCACAAGTGACCCGGGCAGTCGTCTATGTCTATCTCGCAATTCTGACCGCGGTAACCTGCAATGGAAACAAATATATTATAATGCCGGTACTTACAGTACTTGATACATAGTTTATAATAGTATTTAACTTTACAAATATAATTAATGTGATGTCGTTTGTCTGTCACAGTTTTCACTCAGAAACTATTGAGTAATTACTAAAAGTAATTTAACGAAGGACACAGGATACATTTTATAGAAAAAAAAAAAATATATTTTGGAATCTATTAAAACTTAAATAGTTATTTAAAAGCTTCGCTGGTTGGTTATAAAGACAATAGTAGTATCACTGTCTTAATTTATAGGTAAGAATAGAAAGACAAGCATATTTAAATGACAATATTAATATAGCAGAACACAAAAATTAGATTTTAAATCTATGGATATTGGTATCTCAACTCTTTCCGTCTTTAAGAGATTGATAAATCATAGCATAGAACATAATATAGTAATGAAATGAATATTATCGCCTTTAAATATTGTGGCAATAACTTGCATACAGCATTTACAATAGAATTAATAGCTTCCTTGTTTTGAATTCGAAAGTATTTGTATGTATGTGGTCGTTTCCTATGAAATATTTAGACCATGACTCAATGTCATGAGAGTACGTAGAACAAACGGTTCCCAAATAAATTAGTCGTCTATAATACTCTTAAAATTTTTGATAGACTCTTTAGTTTTTAAGTGCTTGCTACATGTGGTTACTATTTTTGTTTCAAGTGTCATAGCGACATGTGGGCATGTAGATTAATTTATTATTACCAAGAATTAATATAAGGATATATGATGAGACGAATACTAAAATTAAAAATCTGAATCCCATAAAAAAAAATTGGTAACGAATCGGTCTCTTAAAAACAACTAGACAGATTTCTATGAACTTTACAAAAACTTGGCACATATATCAGAATCGCTCATAATCCGTAACCAAAAGCGTAGTACATAATATATTAATTGACCAAAGCAAATGGATAAAAGTTTATTATTTAGGGGAGTAACTAAATAAACTACAACAAAGAAATATTTCCTAAAAGTACAACATACTACTACAACAAAGAAATATTTCCTAAAAGGTCTGAATACAAAGTATATATAACAATTATATTTAAAATTGTGATGATTATGTAAGGCCACTGCCAGTTCCATCCGATAGTAACGGCGCAAAGATGCAAACAAATTAAGTAATCAATATCAAATCTCGAAGTGTTAAAACTAACTCGAATGGTTCATGGTTATAATCAAACAGTAGTGAGTATAGTGTAGGTTCGATAATTCTTTATTAGAGTTCAAAGTATCTCATTATACACATTAGTAGTTGAGTGTATTCCCACGATCTTAACACATGTGCAACTGTTTACGCTGAGGCGCCTCGGCTTTAAATCTTTCGACCCGTTTTTTTTTTGCGCCTTCAAGTTAAGGAGGGGAATATTTTGATGATTAATCTAGAAGTTAGTATTTTAGTTTTGGTGATAGATGAAGCTTAGAGCACGTATTAGTGATTGGATTATGTTCTTGTGTCTACTAAAAGCAAGCTTTTTTTATCAGCTCTGACAATCTCATGCTGTTTTTGTATTTCCTGTTCGGTTGGACTGTCTGACAGTCGTTGAATTTTTCCCGAAACTTCGGCAGTCGAATTTGTGTCAGCTGCTTTTCTTATACATATTATTTATTTAGCTAAAATTCGTAGTATTTATAAAAATACGCACCAAATGAATTATTTATTTCTATTATATTTTTATATGTAATTTAAATAATACATCCAAGCAAAAAAAAATATATGAACAATTTATTGACATATCACAAAGATTATCTATAGTTTTATATTAATACATAATATTGCAATATATTTACTGACAATACGAAAATAAGATAAGTTTTTAAACTTGGACGTATTTTAATTAAATCCCTAATACCATTGTAATAATCTGTGGAAATAAATTATAAAATAACAAATAAAACTGTCAGCTAAGACAGATTGTAATCGGCCATTCCTTTTTTTTAATATATTTGAAATTCCACTAATCAAATATATTTGAGTATTGAATATATCCAGTTTGAATTGTTTTCGATAGATATGAATTAATCTATATTAAAATTAATTTGATATTCTCATAATTAAATGTATATTATGTGTTTATTAGGAATTTTTTTAGTATAATTTAAGACTATAAAATAATTTACATTAAGTTATTATAGATAACACTATGAATCGGTTTTCATCCTTTATAAAAGATTTAAATAAAGCTACGACGCGTATACTAATAATATCAGCCTCTACGGAAGCAGTTGTTATATGTAACATGTGTTTTAAGACATATTATGTTAATGATATTTTTAATTATCTAATACAAATATTGTAATTTATTTGTGTCGATAAAGGAAATGGAAGTCATCATCATCATGATCACAGAATTATGTAAAGTTGTTCGAATCACTTCACCGAAACCTAAAAGGAGGGCACAATGACTTTTGAGGCTTATCTCTACTTTAATAATATACATAATATATTATAATTAAATTTATTGTAATAGGCATTTTAGAACTAATTTGGAACAGAAATTAATTAGGCTTTCTTAATTCAATTAATTAATGGAAACTTGTATTTTAATATATTTGAATTAAATTTAAAATGAAGTATTATGAGCTATTTTGGAACTTTAATACTATAAATCAAGGTTGTTTGAATTTAAAATTATGTCATATTTTTAAATGCTAAATGAACATAAATAGATGCCTAAAGAAAAAATAACCCGCCTTTTAGTGCCGTTAGGCGGAGGCTTTTAATTTTTTTTTATCGTAAAAAGTTTTTAAATAGTAACTTCCGAATATTTTGAAATCGTGTAAAATTAAAATAATTCTAAATCACTTAATAATAAAGTGAAAAGTTCTTTTAGTGCGCTAATATGGTTTTTTTTTTTTAATATAAAGCACATCTTTTATTTGAACACAAGACTGGTAGTAATATATACGAATACTTAAGTAGGTATACCAGTTTTTTGGGTGTTAATTATGTAAGTAGTTGCCTTTCCCACAGTTGGGCTAAGAGTGACGTCATGTGACTCGTTAAAATGGTCGGATCCAACGTGAGGTTCCATGTTCTGACGGTAATTAATATGTGAATGTAGATATTTCTTTTGAGTCCTCGATCGGGACATTCTTTTAGTAAAAGAATTCAATATGTTGTATAAAAATTGTTTATGGTCGCTTCAATACTTACTTGACCTGTTTTAGAAGTTTCAGAAAATAATAAAAATCCTAGGTTGTAATATATGTTTATACGTAATATGATTAAGTTTACACTATTTTTAGGATAGGTGGATGTTTTTTGTTTTTCATATTTCAACTGAATTGATTTTAATATTACATTTTCTTTCTGATTGTAAAATGTATTTACTCGATATTGTTTATTAGAGTCGATGATCTATGAGTTAGATTTGAGTAATTAAATTCATAACAATATTTAATCAAAAGATTGAGTTTGTAAGTGGAGGCTAGAACATTGCGCCAATCACTGCGAAGATAAGAGAAAATCGCCTTGCGTGGTATGGACATGTAATAAAGAGGGATGATACACATGTCGCAAAAATAATGTTAAATGTGAACGAATATATAAATGTAAATATTGACCGCAGAAAACATGGATGGACTGTATGAAAGATGATAGGATTAGGATGGATGTTGCTATGTAAGAAGCGTATTACAGGGAAGCGTCGAAAAGGAAAACCCGTTTGGCCAACCCCAGGGCAGGAAGATGATGAATTAATCAAAAGATTTAGAACAATTTAGATTTGACAAGATTATAAGAGGATCTACGAATGATATTATTACAGTAGTATATCATTGTTATTTCCCAGTTGTGCAATGTTTTCTTAAGAAATGTTCGCATTACGTGTTATTTTAAAGTTTAATTGTAAGAAATATAGAACATTTCTCAGAGCAAGTTGCGTGTTGTAATCAACATCATGGCGGACGTTTTGCAATTGTGTAATGTGAGTTAATGAATTCTAGATGAGTTTGCGTAGTCACTTCACGTTCCTCATATACCGTATATAACCGAGAGTGTAGGCAGAGGAATTTGTTCTTGGAGACGCCGAATTATTTGGAGGACCGCATAATGAATGAGATATATTTTCGCACAATTTTGTCAATGATAGGTATTTCCGAAAATTTATAGGTGTGAGCGGAATGCTGAAACAATAAGTCAGAGGAGTTTAGGTGGACACCAGGACTTATACTAAGAGCATGAAGTCTGTTTAGTATCGCGGAGAGATTATAGGTTGGATCTTTTCACTGTGGTATATATATAAACTAGCTGACCCGGCAAACTTCGTCTTGCCAAAAAATAAAGTTTAAAAAATAGGGGTTGATCGTAGAGGGTTGAAAATTTAGGGTTGTATGTATTTTTGTATCCCGTTTTATAAAAAAAAGAAACAGAAATATTTCGAAAAATTAAAAAAAAATATTGAGGGGTGGGTTACCCTTGTGATTTAGGGGGATGAAAAATAGATAAAAACCTATTCGCAGACCTAACGAATATGTATACCAAATTTCATTAAAATCGGTCTAGCTGTTTTGGAGGAGTTCGAGGACAAACACTGTGACAGAAGAATTTTGCCTTGAAAATTCGCAAAACGGACACAACCGTCAACGACGTCTGCCCGCGTTCGGGTCGCGCACTCAGCGATGAGCCACTTCTTCCCCACCGCACCTACCCCGCTCCCCCCACGCCCCGTTCGCCTGGCACCGCTGCCGGTATTTATCACCGAAACGGTATTTATCGCCGAAATTGCTATGACTCTGCATTTTAAATCTGTGATATCTTCGAAAATATTTATTTAATTTACATGCTGTAAAAAGCCATATTGATCTTTATTAAATGCACAATGTATTTAAGATACTTAATTGGATAAGGATTAATACTGTATTGCTTAAAATCGCTTCGTAAATAAGCCATTACTTCTCGTACAAAGTAAAGGATAAAAAATGGTTATTGTGGGTTATTCCTAAGAGATAAACATATACCATCACGGACTTTTTTGTAGACCTTTTTAAGTTGTACAATACTGTAGTAAATTGTTTTGATCTATCTTGTAGGATTCAGTCAGCGTTTGCAATGTAAGCGCAAAAAATGTGTTTTTTTTACGACCTCACATTAGAAACCTCAAAAATTGTAGCCTATGTGTTATTTTGATGTATAAGCTATATTGTGGTAAAGTTTCATTCAAATCCATTCAGTAGTTTTTACGTGCAAGAGTAACAAACATCCATACATCCATACTTACAAACTTTCGCCTTTATAATATTAATAGGATTAATACTTGGTAGGGTAGTTAATGCTTCTTGCTTGTGCTAAAGAGCAAAAGAGAAAAATGGGGAAGTGAATGGCAAAGAGAAGACTTATGAAGTGAAGTATTTAGCCAAGAGATTTTTTGAACTAATATATTAAATACTGATGTTGAACAATTAATCTCACTTCGAAGTTTTATTTAGATGATATTCTCTTATGAGCTTAGGAATTACAATATTTCCCACGCTCGTAAAAAAATATACCGTTTTGAACACAAGCTACTGTTTTCTGACGTGGAAGAAAATGTGATTTTTTGAATGGGGTAAAGCTAGAGTAGCCGAGTCATGCAGTTCGACCTCTCAAAATGTCGACGTAAAGCTCATGCCGCGTTTCCTTCGGTGAGAGAGGTATCTGGAGGCCAAACCCCGTCCCATCCCACTTCCGCCCCCTTACAATCTGTGATGCAGTTGTGCATGGGTAGCGTTAATAGTTTACCATCAGGTCGTCACGTCACGTCTGGTCTTATGCCCAAATTCGGTAAAACAAATGGTATGTTTTTATATTTTCCGACTAAGCAGATATAGAAGTTAATCATTAATATAACGGAATATATTCCCAATGCGACAATTTTGTATATATAGCACGTACTTACTCTTCAATACTTAATAAACTAAATGTTCAGAATTCTAGAAAGTCACTTGTATTTATTTCATGTTATATGCAAATTTATGTACCTAAGTGCCGTAAATATGTACGCGGTATGATTTGTAAGTATCAACTATGTCTGCAATATTATTAGTTCGGACTGTGAGAATGTCAGGTTAATTAAGAGTTTAAATATTACAGTTATAATAACGGTGTGCTTATTTTATCTTAATGTGTTATAAACTGTTGATAATTTTAATTAAAATATTTTTGTTTTTTTTTTAAATTTGTCAATTTAATATTTTTTTTGTAATGATATTAAATATTATATCGTTAATTCGCATGACGAATGCAATATCTAAGTATAGGTTTATATTGTTAAAATATTTCCTTCGTATTTTTTCTTTGTCCTTAAATTTAAAATTATCATCTTTTTAATGGTAATTTTTAATGGTAACGTAATGGTAAGCTTATTGGAATTATTTACTGAAAATCTTCAAAAAAATAACCTACTGGTGTGTAATTTCGTGCCGAGGTTTCGATAGTACTTTCTATGGAGATTTTATCTTTTTGCTTTCAAAGTAACACTGCCTAACTCTGCGAGTGTTAAACGTCGCAATGATATAAAAGCAATCAAGCTCACATAATAATGTTTAGTTATTTACACTGCGCTCGTTTGAACTGTGAGTAGGTCCCGGGGCGACCACGACTCCGATACGAAAGCAGTTAGTTACGACGGCGCGACCAATGACGTGTGCTGAACTCGGCCGACTATACAGACAGACCTACATATAATATCTATAGATATATATACTGACTATATATAATGTGAACAATATCGTGTTTTTATAAATATAACTTAAGCTTTAGAAGATAATCAAGCTCAAAACAAAGTTTAGTATTTACTAGCTGACCCATCGAACTATTTCGCCTCGGAAGTAATAAATAAACGATTTTTTCTTAAAAAAAAGTAGCCTGAGTTATTCCTTCTTACACCAGCTACCCTACATAATATTCCGTCAAAATCGGTCCAGCCATTACAGAGATTACACGAAACAAACAGGCAGACAGAGACAAAAATTGAAAAAATATTATTTTGGTGCTTAATCCAAAGTTTTCGCTTCACGTACTAATTAAAGGTTTTTTTTTTCATATTTTAAAAGGACACTCAATAATACGTGGTACTTACCAGTTGGACAGTCACACTCGTATCTTAGTTGATCCAACGGAGTACATCTTCCGTCGTGATGGCAAGGGGATGGTTCGCATGGAACATACTCAGCATCACAGTCTCTACCAGTATACCCTGGCTCGCACACGCAAGTGTAGGAGCCGTGGGTGTTGAAGCACCTGCCGTGATGACACGGGCCAGAACCACTGGAGCATTCAACAACGTCTTCAGTGCAACGGGAGCCAGTGAAGCCTGGGGGGCAGACGCATGAGTAACCAGCGGCTGTGGTATTATCAGCCACACAGCGACCCCCATTTCTGCACGGTTGTGATGCGCAATGGTCTTCGTGGGAACATTCGTCTCCTGTGAAGATATAAAATAAATGTAAATCTTTCTATATAAAAAAAGAAATTATATAATAACATTAAAGGTGATATAACGAGTTTTAAATAAATACGTTTTTTTAGTGATACAAATAAATAAAAACTGGTTTAATTTTTTTTTTACTATTTATTAATCGACAACGAATACATAATGTGCTAGCGATATTCCTGACTCGAATATCATTCAATCGATTTAATAGGATCTCGGTGATAAATCATTCATATGACCTGTCGTTTGTCATTAGAAAAATGAATTTTTCCTATTAAATGATGAATTAATACCTAATAATAGCATCGAAGAAAAATAGCATCGAAGAAAAAAAACTTAAGATTAATATAAGGATAATTCTATAACGTACATTTCTATAATGACTTGGTCATAAGTTACGGCAACTGTATGTCATTATTTCTTTAATGAATAGCGTTTTTTTATATTGAATAAATTATCGATTCCTAATCGAATGAAATGTTTGAACATCGTAATTGACTTTGACTTGAAGAAGGTTTTAAACATAAATGATCATTGTGAAATAGTTATTAAAAATGTTTAAGGATAATTAATATATCTACGGTTAGAGAGCCCTCATTTCTTCTACTTTCATGCACACTCTGCCATACCCAGCTCTCGCTTCCATAAGTTAGTGTTGGGATCAGGACTGCATTGTGGATTGCTAACTGGGCCTTTCTGCTAATATTTTTTGCGCCCAGGAATCTGCCCAACACTCCGTTTACGCTATTTCCTATGGTGTGTAAGAATCGTGCCCTATGGCGCTCTGTTCTCTCTGCCTACCCCGCAAGGGATTTGGCGTGAAGTTATGTATGTATGTACGGTTATTTTTTATATTAAAGAATAGCGTAATATCTCCAGTTTCAGTTTCATTTTTTTAAATTCTTCACAAAAGCATAACAAAAATAAAAGATACTTTAAACTTATTTATAATCAATTTTTATTTTTTAGACGATACCTAAGCTAAAAAGTATTAGCTTCACGCTTTTTAATATTTCAAGACATTTCTTCAAATGTGCGTTGTGATTAGTGAATATTTGTTTGACTATGGAATGTTGCTAGAAATATCGTAACTAAGAGAAACCATACAAACACATCAATATTAATCACACAAATATTTGTAATTGTGTGACGAATACAGCTAACATTGCCTATTCAAACCATTCACAATTATCACTAATTAATACAAATTACAACTTCAACTTATTACAATAGATAGAACAATAGATGTTGACTACCAATTAAAATTATAAAGATTTGAATACAATTAATATCTTTTTAGGTGCTGATTAAAACTATACGGGACTTTGGCAAAAGTGAAACGCGTGCTCTCATCACAAAGATATTGGTGAACAACTGGTACCTATGTTAGAATGGATGGATGTATACTTGTATAGTCATCACCAAAATTGATGACTAAATAACCTCGAGAGTCTCTCTCGGCTGAATGTTTCGCTAAATGAAAGAATTCCGGCCTGATTGGTAGAACAAGTTTAATTGGTGTTACAGACTCGAAGCAATCAACAAATTGTGTTATATATATAGTTACTGTAGTGAAGGATTTTCTAAATATTTTTATTAGATTTCAATTTAACATTTCAATATTGTTTCTGGTGTATTAACTGCTTATTATAAGTATGTCTCTGTTGTCTGGCTCTTTTGAACACATATACTATACAAACTAACAAAAGTAATTCATTAGGTAGATTTTAAAGACGAAGTTGACAATTAACTCCACTTTTTGTTTCATGAAATAAAATTTCAAATTAAAGCAATGCAATTATTGATACTGACTTACTAGTTACTTTAGTTTTTTTGTTACGGTCTAAATTACAAATGTAACGCCCTTAATACACAAAGTTGTAAAGGTAGGCAGTACTTTTTTATTCATTTGTAATAAGACTTATAATCCCAAATACTGTGCTAGGTTTTGTAACTGATTGTTATTAGTCACAGATTCAAATCAAGGACTTGTTATCTAAGTAAGAGACTCTGTTGTCAGGTATATATTAATCAAATTGGTTGTAAATGGAATGTTAAATATATTTTAAAAAGATACATATAAAATAAGGTACTACAAACTGGTCGAGCCTAATAATACACCAGATACAAAGGCGAGATGCCTGAGGGCAAGTGGCAACGCCCACTCAGATACAGCAGTGGCACTCAGTTCCCTCAGAAAATGGACAAGAGCAAAATGCACTGAATAACTTAAGGTCGTGGTTGAGTTTATATCTGGATACAATCATACAAACATTTTTGAAATTCTTAAGATATTGCAAAAGGGCAACCATATTTTTGCTTACAAAGATTTGCATTAAATATGAACCAAAATTGACCTCCTTAAAAAGTTTTTTGTTGTCACAAGATAAAATTGGTGTAACTCAGGATTTGAACCTAGAACAGAGACATTGTACTGGACTATTGCGAGAAATCTATAAATCTGAAGAGTTTGTTTGACCGCGCTATTCTCAGGAACTACCGGTTAAAATTAAAAAAATCTTTTTGTGTTATATATTCAATTTATCGAGGAAGGCTTTAGGCTATGTATCACCATGCTATGATGAATAAGAGCGGAGCAGTAATATTTTGAGTGGCACAAGTATATAATATAGCGGTGCGAAGTTCGTGCGGTCAGTTCATGTTATAAAGAAAAGTAAGACAACAAAGATACCGACAACGATAGAACACATCTGTCTACTAATTGCATAGACAATTTTAAATCAAATTGGTAAGATTCACACACAGCATTAACGAAATGACACGGTTGGCTCACCTAAAAGTGTTACACCTTAGACATATAATTCAGGAAATGACAAATTTGCTTTCTAAGACTTTCACTGCGCGGCTCCCGTGTGACACTAAGATTCATAATACGTAATTTTCCATGTAATCTATTAATAAAATATTAGTTTTGCATTTAGATATACATTTAACTTTCGGCTGAAAGATGCTTTTGGAAAATGTGTGTCATTGATTGAACACGGTGCAACAATTTATCATTATTCTTGATAAATTTAACGTTTGATTTATAGCATGTTTTTGGTTGTATTTCATGACTATTCCAAACTATTTTTTTATTTTTTATTTTAAGTTACAATTTTTTTCAAAGTGTAAGACGTCTTGCAGTTGGCTGCATGAAAGAGCCGGCTCGGTC
This sequence comes from Euproctis similis, assembly GCA_905147225.2. Taxonomy (NCBI): domain Eukaryota; kingdom Metazoa; phylum Arthropoda; class Insecta; order Lepidoptera; family Erebidae; genus Euproctis; species Euproctis similis. Next base: position 3,653,794 of record LR990103.1, read on the forward strand.
ATTGAAATACCATTCCGACCACACGGAATATCGGCGTGAAGTGGCTCGTGCCGAGTTCGAAGTATCCGGAGGCCCAATCCCTTTTCCCCTCCCCTTCCCTTCCTACTCCCTTAAAGGTCGACAACGGACTACGATGATCATAAGCGGCGAGTAGTTGCTTACCATCACGTGACCCACCTGTTCGTTTGCCCTTCTATCCCATAAAAAACTAAATAAATTCATATGATTTTATTATCACAGTGTCATGCCCGAGCTTTAGCCTAATCCAGATGACGCAATATTTTGACGAATACTAGTAAACACTGCCTACACTTCTGAATAATAACGACATGAAGGTATAAAATAATAAACAATCCAATTAGACGTTGACAAATGTACCTCTTGCCTCACGTAAATGAAAGACGTTATAATTGCAACTCCTCAGAAGGAACCAGTTGTGCCTGCTAAGAGCAAAAGCGTGCAGTTTTTGCTCATATTCGCTTCTAATGGAGAATCTACAAGACAATTTAGATTGAACTACTTGCATCAGGTTTCTTTTATTCTTCTTCTCATACCGGAATTATAGTATTTTTGGAAAGAGTATTTATATCATTATCATTTCATCATTAGGACATAGGCCTCTCCCATTGTGCGCCACCACTATATATTAACCTAAAATATATATTTTTTTCATATATCACTACTAGCCGTGTGAAAATGTGGATTTCTTCTACTAAACCGTTAAAATGTTTGTACATTTCAAATTAAATTAGTACATTTTAAAGTTTAAACTTGAGAAATGTATACATGTAGTGGTCTAAGTCTAGTGTCATTGATTTTAAATGTGCTTTTAACTTTTATTTTCAGGTATTTTAATGCTAGTTTTATAATAAATTTATATCCCATTATGTTTATTTTATCTTCTTTTTACACATTCGAATTATTTATTGACGTAGACAGAGTAAAAAGTAAAGCCGTGATATGTAGTTACATTAACACATTTTTATTTGTTATACACAAAATTCCAATAAGAATTCTTATTAAGTAAAAATAAATGTAGGTATATATAAAGTAATGGTGAACATATAAAATTTTAGATAATCTTATGTAAATTAAACATCAATAATATAATATTAACAAGATTTTAGTAACTCAAAGCAAATATTATTATTAACTTTTATAAACTATTCAACTGAACAAACAGTCGTCATATTATTTGATTTTAATGCTAAACAAGAAAATATAAAATTTAAATTGCATTTGATAACGATATTAATAAGCAATTTAGGAGGAATTTTAATATTCCATGGACACATGGATAAGTATTTAAAAAAAATAACATGGTGATGTGAAGGCTCGTGCTGAACCGGTAAAGTGCCTAAGGCAAAACAAACCGAAAACCGGGTTAAACATCAAGGATTTATTGGAAGTTGGGAGACACAGATGCGACATTCGGGTAAAAGACAATTTAGGAAGGAGTGAAGTTAAGTATACTATGTGTTAATTTACGATTACTTAGATTCTAGACACTTAAATTCGCTTTCAGATTCAAGACAGTGTGATGAAAGGGAATCTAAGCTCGGCGGATTTTTGCTAGTAGTTTTGTATGACGATTTTGAGTACTTTGTAAAGTCTATGAAATAAAGATACATATTTTGAATTTGAATTAATCAAAGTAATAAATATCGAAGAGATACGATGAGAACAGAGCAAGTGGAAGTTGAGATGGTGCCAAATAATTAACAACAAATTCTGAGACAGATTCATAAATAATATTTTAAAGCAATTTTAGGGCATGGAGACATAGTAACTAGGACTATCTATGCAGAGACAGGGGATTCATTTCCACGCTCAAATACAAATATTTGTATAAGGAACCTGGACAGGTTCAGGGGAGCAAAACCCAATACGTAAATGGAAAACTATACACCAATGAATTTATAAAGTTTATTTACTTAAAATATATTGACCAAATCGTGGAGAAAGGTGATGTATGGAGCCTTAAAAATCGCCGACCAAGTATGACAAGAATTATGAAAGTCAAAGAAGCGAATGAGGCGTATAAGAAACATGCTTTCTGGCGCTCTGTTCTTTCTGCCTACCTCGCAAGGGATTTGGCGTGAAGTTATTTACGTGTTATGATACATGTATGTCAACCCAAAATCTATGGACAGATGCAGAGTGCATGGTCGAGAATATTTAAATAAATATATTGAATACTAACCTCTACGGCAATAGTAATAAGAGTTATGATATCATTACAAAATTGTGATATGAATGTTTGGAAAGGAAACGGCTTTCCAAAATATACCTGTTATGTACTCCTTCTTGTTTGCTCCACAATAATAATTTATGATATAATAAATAATATTATGAAAACATAACTATTATAGAACTGGTTTGATTTGAACGAGATTTTGATTTAACGTAACATAACTTGACGCCTTTTTCTACCCAGTCAGTGGCGCTTAAGCCTCGACTCGCCGTTATGTTTACATCCCAATTGGAATAAGGTGGCGCACCTATAGCCATACTGGGCACATCGTTTTCTGGAATCGATATTTATTACGCATAGCTTTCGAAAAGTCCTCTTGATTTAGAAGCCAAGTTGTTGTTGTGCCAAGTAGTTGCCAAGTTTAGTTCTATTTTCATAACACTATACTTTGCTAAGGCAACTTTTCTGAGTGTAATACTCACACATAGTCCGGTCTTGACATATTTTTGATATATCACAGATATATTATATAACTAATTACATACATATTTATTATACATAAATATGTATGTAACGGATAAATGGATCTGTTTTATGTGAGCCCATTTCGCACTTGGCCGAATTATTCATATTAAAAAAGCCTATGAGATTATACTTTAAATTTCTAAATCAAATTGTCATGACAAATTTATACTGACATTTATTAATGTATTATATGCCCTCATCTTATTTTTGATGATTTTATGTTTACATAACAAAATTAAATACCCTTAAAATGTTTGAATATCTGTTTGTCACTAGTAAATCGTAAAACAAATTTAAATTATACAGGTTTATTTTATAGATGGCGATAAATAGTAAGACATTTGTAATATTTTGCTCTGGTAACATATCCTGTTGTGTCGTAAAAGGTAAGGCTTTTATTCACTGCTATACCTTATTATACAACGTCGATTAATAAAGCATATAAAATTTTCTGGATATGCACTATAAAATAACAGAACTAGTTCGTAGTAGTCTGAACTAGTTTATAATTATTATGTCTTATACAAGGTTAGTACATCTTATGAACTAATTAGGTGTATATCTCAACAAACACCTGTTCATTACTCATTCAAATATTCAACCAATTACGCGTAAAGAATTGACAGACAGACGGACAGCCCTGATAATAATCTTGGCCAGTTCTTACCGAGATTATAAAGTGCTTACGTAATAACTCATGTTAAGGATTCAGTGAATGAGGTCGTGCGAATTAAAAAGTATAATAGTTAGGGTTGTCAAATGCACAGTTAAACAAATTAAATATATGTCTGTAATGGTCTTTTAGAATTTATAAGATTTTTTTATTACGACCGATGCTGTAAGAGCTTCTTCATTTTCATGTAAAAGAAGTCCAGTTTCTTAATTCGTTATATTAAATTAGTTTTAAGAAATCTATCCACGTGCTATGATCAGACAGTTCAGTGTCTATATTTTCGTTGCTATTAAGACTTGTTCTAATTCTAATGGTCTCTTTCGATTTAGTGATAATCAATTAATTTATCAGTGAGTCAGTAGACTGATTACGGATTATCTATTAAGAGCAAAAAATACTGACCTGTGTATCCTCGAGGACAGTCACATTCATACGTTTCCAACGAAGTAAGTCTACAAGTGGCGCCATTTAGACAAGGTGCTGAATCACATGCCGCCGGTATTCTGATCTCGCACAGCGAAGCGCTGAATCCTAGTGGACAGTCACATGCGAAGGATGGAGGACCACCACCGGCGCCAGGCCTGACTCGGCAGCTTCCTCCGTTCTGACATCGTGGACTCGACTCGCTATGGCATGGATTCAGATGTTGACAGAATTCTCCGGCGTACCGGGATGTGCAACTGTAACAAAAAAAAAACGTTGATGAGTTTCTATAGAGTCTATCTAAACACACTTTATAAAAAAAAAATTGGTAGCATAAAATTTTTGCTATTAAAAATAAAACATGTCGCTGGTTTCTTTTAGTTATATTTGTATTGTATATAAAGAGATTGCAGATAGTATATTCAACGGTGGAGTGTTCATGTAGTCCTCCGATATACGTAGGTGTGTTGTGGTCGTGCCGAGCCGGACGTCGACAATAAATAACGCAGATACGTCGCTAACACGAGCGTGTGACGTGCGCACGCGCACCCAACGCCTTGTTCTGCATCTCATCCGACATATTCAAGTATATTCACTTTGTATTTGAATATGTAAAAATGAAAATTGGAATGTTCAGGAGAAATATCTTGAACAGTTGAATAGTTCTTCTATGAATAACAAAATAGTATTTTACAATTTTGTAAGATCAAGACAGCGTTAGCCATTACTGTATATAAAAATATCTTTACGAGAATTGTGACAAATATTTTTTGATTCTTTACAGTCGGTTTTACGATCTAATTGAAAGTTGTACACTTCGTCTTCTTCATCTTAATACTAAAAATTAATATTCTTAATATTTATTTGACCTGAATAGATATTATTATAATAATTCTAAATATGCATTATGTTACAATAGTTAAAAGTCAAACTTATTTTAAGTAATTTCGTCTACTGATATCATCCACACGCATCTGATGGAAGGCACTTGGTGATACCATTATTGTATGAAATATACAAACTGGTTTCCCGTAAATAGAAAAAAAAATGATAATTTGCCGCACTGGCACCATACCGCCGGGTAAATAGATGCGTTTTTGCAAATTGCAGTGCTCAACTCAAAGTACGGTAATAATATCAATCTGATATTCAACCGCCATTAAGTAATCAATTTCCATCTAAAAAACTATGAAGCCATAAAACGTTTAGAATCATATGAAGCCCTTTAGATTTAAGCATAAAATTGGAATAATAACTACGGACTGAGCATTAAAACAGTTCTTATTTTTTTTCTTATAAATGTTCCAATACGAAGAGGCGATTGAGGTATCACATGTGTGATAAATCATGTCTTATGGCAATCTGTTCTCTCTGGCTACCCCGCAAGGGACTTAGCGTGAAGTTATTTGTATTCAAGTTTAAATTTAGTCGACACGTTGAATCATTTAGTTATTTCGCAATTATTCCGCTGATTATTTAGAGCACCAGCAGCAGACCCGTAAACCTATTTCAATGGGGTAAAATATTTCCTTATATATTTTATTGGAGTATTAAAAGGCGTGAGGATATATAAATTAGATGTTCGACCATATCGTGACTTTAAATATTAAATCTATAATCATAAATATTAAACATACAAGATCTTCATCTTAACCTTAACACACCTTAAGCCGGATAAATAACTTTGTAAGTAAAAAAAATACAGGTCGCCCACGTAGAACTGAAAATATTCTCTTTAACAGAAGTACATTATCATAATCCTACAGTAAATTATAGTTACATTATTACTGAACAATATCTACGGGTATATAGTAAGTTAGTAGCAGTAGTTCTTCCGATAATATAAGTCACAGTAAAATTTAGTAAAGTATATCTATCATAGTTATGAGAAGTGTGCTTGTTTGATGATGTAGGGTCTCTAGTGACTAGAGAGGTGAGTTATATTTCGTCCAAACAATATTTGACTGCGAATTACCTATATAGTACTGGCAGGATTACTTGCTGGTCTCTAACACAAATTTGAAAATACCTTCATATCATGAAGCAGATATTTTACAGGGTTATAAACATCTATAAAGAAAAGTTTATTAACTAAAGTGGTATATAGCCAGGTACTAGTATCTAACTAAATTTACCCACCCACATTTATGATAATAATAATATTTCTGAACTTGGTAAAGCCTCATTTATTAAATCGATCCACTAAAGACACCTATCGGTGGGAACTATCCGACTCAATAGTATCATATTCATGGCTTTTAATACAAATTGAACATCACAAACCTATATATACTTGTTTGATTATACATTCATATTCAACAATTTGTGTATTTAATATTGTTTAAGAAAAATTTGTCACAATTGAAGACACATATTGAAGAGATTTATGAATCTTATATAAATAAACCTATAAGTTAATATTAATGTGGCATCATTTATATTGCAATAATTATCAATTATAATATACGAGTCAGTTGTGTTTACCTTTAAAACTTGAATATTTGCTTTCAACGAAAAAGTGCTAATAATTTGTTTATTCAAAACCCAAAAAGTCATTGTTTTGTCTTATACACGGAGGAGGAATTTCATTTTTAGTCTTCACATTTGTCACTACTTTTGATAATACAGAGACTGATATTAAAAGAATTTTTGTTTCGGCAAAAATAAATTCTTTAATCTAAACAATGGATTTAACCATATATAAATATAATGTTACAACAAAATAAGTTTATCGTGAAGAAAGGTCGAGGTGGTCCTGTATGCTGCTGTAGCGTGGGAGGACAAAGCCTGTTCAATGCGCCCACACACTGACCTCGACCAAGGGGTGCATTCAACGTTCCAACAAAGGATAGTGTACCAGTGAATACCTCGACGAATTTCTTGTTTTCAATCTTAATAAAATTGGAAATATTAAATTAATTATCGTAATTACTAATTGATTAAAAATGGCTAATATAACTATTAGAATTTAAAAACACAAATTAAGACCAAACTTAACTTCAAAACAAAGCGTCATCGTAAATAACTCCTAGGAAAGTTTAACAATTCCAAAGTGTAAATTTGCAGGATGCTGTATACTTTGATAATATCGATACTACAAGTAACGCTGACAATCTTTTAAAATTATATTCATTCGCGACTACTGGGTATTTGTTCTGCAGGGCGACAGGGAGATAAATCTTCATTATGAGGTACACAATAAATTATTATTATCATTGATCTAATTATCGCGATAGAAAAACTTGTTGCAGAACATTAGTCCCGTACATTTTTAAAGAATATAATTTATAGCCTCAAAGCAGTATTTTTTATCGGAATTGGGGATGATTAATGAGCATAATGAAATGGCTAATTGAGAGTTATTTTCTAGTAGAAAAAAAACTTTACTGAAGTTTTCCGTTTTACTAATTTATATTAATAAAACAATTAACACTATAATATGTTTAGTCATTTATAATACAAGAGATTATGTATGTGTATTGGAATTAATACTATATTTTCTGTGTCTACCTCCCGAGGGCTACACTTGGCAAGTGTAGCAATTAAACACTTGCAAATAAATTATCCAAGGATAAGTATCGATCCATTAATAGTATTAACAAAATATAACAAGCTTGAATTTGAAGGTCATGACTAATTTTCTCTTAAAGTTACAAAATAATCTGAGAACAGTTCAAATATTGGATCATGCCAACTTAAAACTAGCTCTTAGTTATAAAGCACGTTAATTTCTAGTGCCAGAACACGTTGTGGCTGGTGAACTAACATGATCATAAATTATAGTTGGAGACAGCAGATCCTGTGTCGTGCGCAGGCGCAGCGGCCGCAATAAATTTTGCTGCCTGTTAACAGATAGCCTGTTATATGATACTCTTTAACTATGAACTATTGGAAAAGCTAATATTTAGTTCGAGGTTGATTTTGCCTCACATTTTTACCAAATTTAAGGTAAAATATAATAGATACTCCAGATACTCCACTAAATTGTTTTCCTATATCATAAAAAATGTGAATACCCTTCTCACGTAACAATACTGTAACAAGACAAAAACAAGTCTTAAAAAGTATTTGGAGCCAAATCTTTAAACGTGGATTTTTGTTGGCGAATATCCTAACTTTTTACTTACCTATACCAAATTTACTTTTTGAAAGTTATATGTGGGTGATGATATCTGACCTAAAACAGTACCGCAAATTAGCTGAGACCAAATATGGCATTCAGTAAGATGATGTACCTACTTCAGCTAAATTTTTCTATGAACTATTTGTATGATGACATTAAAAAAACCTTAACGGTATTCCCTTATGAATTTCTTATGAATTATTCCACACATGTATCCAAATATGCTCAACAGTTGGGCATATAATACAAGATGGTCTCTGACATCCTAATTAACATGATCGCCAATGAATGAATGCATAACAATTAACGGTGACATGGTACGTTTGACAACGAGAATTCCATCGCGGTTATTTCTCGGAAACTGCTTGGTGGCGCACCGCGTGTCCCCCAGCTATCTGATGCGCGCGCGGTGACAGTTGCGTGCTCGGAGTAAAGGGTGTGTCATTATAGACTTCTATTTTTCTAGCCAATAAATAAAGATAAAAGCGGTGACTAGCCTTTGCTATTTTCTGTTCAGGAGTGGAAAGACTAATCTACTGCCATTGCCTTCCACGCACTGGTGACAAACGCGTAACAAATGTTTAAAATAATTGTTATAGTTTTCACCATGTTCACATTTTTATTTTTGTTTGTTTCACCTCGTGGTGTCGGTGGTCCAATGGCCGAGCACCCCACTACTGAATCAAGTACATAGTCATTCGATTCCGGGTTCTCACTAATGACTTAAATTATGTGTGATAAATACCAATGACTGAAAACTTTGTGCCCAGTGTATGGCAATAGGTTCGCCATTAGGGACGTAAACATAACGGCTAGTCGAGACTTAACAGTCGCTGCGTACACCTTCGGTTGGAAAAAGTCATGAAGTTATGTAAGTACTTACAAGATTAGGACAAAACTAATAGAGTAAGTAGAGAGTAGAGTAGACTAACACATCGATGAAAAAATCTAACAATCCGTTTCAGCTACAGTGTCATTGAAATATTCATATATATATATACAGTATATACCTGAAAGACCATAACTGTTCTTTGCGCAGTCGGGTAAAAAGTTATTATAGTCACAGAAAAAAGTCCGCCGGTGAACTTGATTATCACATAGTCAGGTAATGTCACACACTTCCTCACAGCCCACATAATAGCAGTTTATAGAGTAACGGTATATCTGTCTTATGTGTCCAGAAAGCCCATTTTTCCATCATTCTCTCGCTAAGTTTTTCCCCCTAAGCGCAACGTAAATTAGTACAGTTGGGCAAGTTCAGTTCTTGTTCCTCATTATTTATTACAACTGTTATGTGGATGTAATAATGTGTTCCCGTAAAAACGACTGACTATTTTTTATAACCTATCCGAAATTGAGCTAGCAAAATACAAAAAAAAACATCTTATCTACGTTTTTTAACTACATATTAATTAGCGCGATTAAATTCAAATTTTACCGAGAAACACACTCACAATATTGCTAATACCAATAATCTTAATTAAAAAAAATACTAGTTTAACAAGTTTCTAAATACTGTGACGTTAGCAAAAATTTTGCCAGAACAAGTTTGCCGCCGACGAAAATTTTATTGATATTTACGAGAAATAAAAACCACCTGTATCCATTGCTATAAATGATTTTTGGTGCTGTTGTAGTTATGAACTTTAACTGCACGCCTTTAACACCAGCCGGTCTAGGAAGTGCTAATTATTTAGTCCCAAATGGTATTTATCATCCTTGAGATCGAGAATTAATTAATAAAACAATAATTTATCTGACCCGACAGCCGGTAGCAGTAAGTACCGTGGTACACACAGCGTCGTAGATCATCGTGCGCGCGCGCATTATAACGTTACTTCAAAGCTTGTTCAATAAATACTTCATTTTCTCTCTTCCACAATGGCTTTGTATGCAAATTGTGCTCTGCTCTTTATTATATATTTGTTGTTACATTTTTAGTGGTAAATATGTGTGAGGAATTAATTCATAGAAGAGACCTCATTCTCACACTATGGATATACGACACGGACTTGTAACGAGTTATAAAAAAATGCTTGGGTCAGAATAACGATCGACTTACTACATCGCTTCTCGGAGAGGTGATATTATGCAATCATATTTTGTTTATGTGACTTCATGACTCGAGTGCCAAATACTGAGGCAGAGAGGCCGATTTCCTGCCAAATTTTGGATGTCATCTAAATTTAAGAAAAACCGGCAACGAATATATGAACCCACTGCTGTTGCAGTTGTCTTTGCTTGTCAACTTTCATAGAAAATAATAAAAACGCACATTCATTGAAAAAATGTGAAAATCTACAGGATTAACCTATTATGATATATTCGTGGAGAAAATAAATAATAAGCGTTCAAGTCCCAAGGCAAGTTCATCAAATCAGACGCGTAAACAATTCTCAAAACTGTTATAGAATCAGATTTCGAACTGAGTTAGCAACAGTATTTCACACGTTACTAAGCGAATACTTCATTAACCGACTGCCAAAAGGAAGGCGTGTATTAATTTAGATTTTCATATATTTTTTATGTTATTTTAGGCATTAAGTAGAAGATTAAATACTTGTCTGTTCAAGGGAATTGTTAATAAACTTTGCAACAATTTTATATGACCAATAATTCAGCAACTGTGATTATAAACAACTTCTTGGCTTCCCGATCTCCGTAAATTCTCCAGATAGTTGTAGACACAGGCGATAAGGGTCCACACGACCTAAGTAATTGACGTAATAAGCTAAAGGATTTAAAGCCCTTTATAAATAAAGGTAACTTTATGTTCTCTAACTTAAAATATAGATAGTTACTGAGATACGTCAAATTGAATCCTCGTGTTTTTTAAACCTTCACGCCATTAATATTCAATGATATAGGCACTATAGAAATAGTATGCTTTTAGATAATTATATAGTCTCGGTGGCGCAGTGGTCGAGCACACGGCTTCTGATCCAGAGGTCCGGGTTCGATTCCAGACACTGGCTCACACCAATGACTTTTCGAAATTATTTTCGGAAGTTATGTGTGATAAATATCGATGACTGAAAACTTTGTGCCCGGTATGGCAATAGGTTCGCCACCTATTCCATTTGGGACGTAAACATAACGGCGAGACGAGGCTTAACAGCCGCTGCCTACACCTTCGGGTAACAAAGGGCGTGAAGTTATGTTATGTTATGTTTAGATAATTAGCTATAGTATATTATAGTACTAGCTGACTTCAACAGACAATGAATGAGCAGACTACGTTTTGTTATACCACTAAGAACATATTAATATGTAGTTAAGTGAAGTTTATATGGTTTTTTAATCATATATTATACATACATACATAACTTCACGCCAAATCCCTTGCGGGGTAGGCAGAGAGAACAGAGCGCCATAGGGCACGATTCTTACACACCTCACTCGCTTCGTTGACTTTCATAACTCTTTTCATGCACGCGCGTCGGTTTTTGAGGCTCTTAACATCACCTTCCTCCAGAACACGTTCTATTTGGTCTTGGAATGTGTGTCTTGGCCGTCCTCGACTCCTACATCGTCCGCTTTTGCATTGTATATCTGTTTAGTCAGTCTTGCGTCAACCATTCTTTCTACATGTCCGAACCATCGGAGCATGCCCTTTCTTACTTTTACACCGACACTCTCTTTCAAACCAACTTCCTTCCTTACAACCTTGTTTTCTACGCGGTCAGCGAGAGTCACTCCGCAGATTTTGCGTAGAGCCCTCATTTCTACCGCGTTTATTCTACTTTCATGCACACTCTGCCATACCCAGCTCTCGCTTCCATAAGTTAGTGTTGGGATCAGGACTGCATTGTGGATTGCTAACTGGGCCTTTCTGCTAATATTTTTTGCGCCCAGGAATCTGCCCAACACTCCGTTTACGCTATTTCCTATCGCCACTCGTCTTTCTACATCCGCGGTGTACCTTCCATCTCTGCTAAAAGCGCATCCAAGATATACAATTTCATTCACCTGTTCCAGCACTACATCATCAACCATTATCCTTGCATCTGTTCTGGATTCCTCCCTTTCAAACACCATTACTTTCGTTTTCGTCGCATTCAACTGCAAGCCTTTAATCATGCAATCATCTTTCATAGTAGTGACTAGTGTTTGCAGGTCCGACGGCGATTCGGCTAGAAGCACGGCGTCATCTGCGTAAAGCAGGCAGCTCACAACTAGGTCACCCATTCGCATCCCTACATCCATCGATCTCATTCTCTGGAGACAACTGTCCAGGTACAGGATGAACAGTCGAGCGGACAGCACGCAACCCTGTCTGACGCCGATATTGACGTCAAACCAGGGGGACAAGCCGCCGTCAACACGCACACACGCTGTGCAGCCCTCATAAGTGGACTGCACAGCGCGCAGCAGTGCTCCGCTCACCCCGTAGCCCGGGAGTATATCCCACAGATCCTTTCGTAACACTCTGTCAAACGCTTTTTCCAGATCCACAAAACCGCAGAAAACCTTCCGGTTAACAGCCAGTTGTTTCTCCACGATGTTGCGGAGAGAAAAAATCTGATCCATGCACCCTCGTCCGCTTCTGAAACCACCCTGAGCCTCCCACAACACTCCATCAGATATCACCCTCATTCTCCTTTCAATAATTTTCCCATACACTTTTGCTGCTAAACTGATCAAACTGATGGCCCTGTAACTGGCGCACTGCATACGTGATCCCTTACCTTTATACAAGGGCACGATGACAGCGCGCCTCCAGTCCATGGGAACCTTACCCGACCTCCAGCACAGATTGCTCAAGGTCAGGAAAGCGTCCCGGACACAGGATCCACCGTGTTTGATCAATATATTATCATATTATAATACGGCGTTAAAGTACCGATAGTGCGAGATGTGTTTGACATTTATTTTTTTCGTAAATAATATATATTTTTTAATACAAAATATCCTATGTTACTTCTGATACCTCCAAGAGCATGTGTACAAAGTTTCGTGATGATCAGTTTAGTAGTTTTTACGTGAAATGGTAACAAATAAACATATATAACAGAATGATGTATGAAAGATTTTCTATACTAAGTCAAGACATAGTTGAGAGATCTAGTTTGGTATTAGTTCAAATCTATGTTATAGCGTGATTGGACGAGAGAGTGGATGCTTGGACGCTGGCGGTCGCAATTTGCGATGGGGCGTGGCCACAGTAGCGTAGGGGGAGTAGGGGGGGGACCGCACCTGCAACATCTATGACTTCTAACCGTACAAGTTTCTCTTACAGATGTAGTTTTCAAACTTATTTGTTGATTCGATTACAAGTACGACTTTTACAAATTACTACAATATATATTAATTCCAATGTAAGACAGTTTGTTCTAGATTAACTTAGGAATAGGAAATACTGGAGAATTGGAGAATAAGTGGTTAAGTGTTAAGGAGATGCTGAAAGAACAGCACTGAAATTGCAAGTGAAAATAAATGTATGAATTATTCTGCGATTGTTAGGGTATAAAACATATACGTATAGAACACATATTGACGAATTTCATCAATAATAATCAAAAGAAAACATTAAAAAAAAAACAAAAAAACATTTTAAAAAAGCAAATAATACAATACAGACTCCGGCCATGAACGAGCGTATTGAGGACAATACAGAATGAATATGCCGGAGGGGCCCTCGCAGATCAGGCAGGCACAGTCGACCCACAAAGAAATAGGGAGTATATGATAACATCATGTTACGATGTCGTATTATTGACAATTATTGGTTTTTATCCAACTACGCCAGAAACAGGGTTATGATTTTTGCCGGTATACATCATCCGCAGAATTTTATTATTGCCTACTAAAATTTTGATAGTTAATTTAAACGATTTACGTAGTGAGTTAGAATGATATGATCGAATTGAAAATATTTGCTTTGATCACTAAGATAATATATCTGTATAAGTGATTCTGACGTTGCGGCAAAGTTAATATCTCGGTTAGTTAACTCCCTCGCGAACGTCTATGAAAGGTTAACTGTTGTAATAACAAAATTCGGTTAAGTTTAAATATATATATATATATATAAGTGTAGTTAGTTGCGAAATCGTGACTCAACAAACATTTTGGCAAATGTATAATAACTACACAAACGGTGATTTGTCCGAGTTTGATGTTGAAAACAATTTTGTACACATTTTTATTTTATATAGCATTATTATGATTATCATATTCGTTAATGATGAAGATTGGACAAATAAAATAGACATTTCGCAATTGAAAAGTATTTCAAATAATCAACAGCATTTTACGATGAATTTTAAAGATTTATTATTCTTAAAAATAATGTTCTTCTATGTTAAGTAATTATTATAATAAATTATTATTATAATTATAATATATTATTATAATATTAATAAATTATTATATTTGTACAGAATAGCCATCTTCTTTAACCCGCAAAAGCTTTGGCGTGAATATATGCACCACCATGTGTCTCCGAGGGACGGATTTTTAACATATCTTCGGAAATACTATCAACAAACTCTCTCTTAGACATGCACTAAATTTTCCTTTTCGCCATTAAACCGAGCAATATTCATTAATTATGGTTAGTGTTATTAACCTACTTAATCACAGATACATTATCAGATACATTTTGTGATGTAAGTATTATTTTTTTTAATTTTGCAAATATACCATCCATCAGCTGTCAATGGTAAATGGTACATGATACAAGGTAAAAAGCGATGATTTGTATAAATAAAAATGCACAATAGGTAACGCCGCATGACACAATCTGCGCACGCGTCCGTCGCGCCCGTTCCCACGCGCACGCACACACCGCCGCACCTGCGTTACACGTGGGCACCGCGCATGTGTGTGTGAGGCGCGCGCGCACACAACTTACATAGAGTAGATATTATTGATCATTTTTTTCTAATTTTACAAAATTTACAACAAAGCTCATAATAAGTAATATTGAGATTGCCTAGTGATTAATTTGGTTTATTTTTAAGGACCCAGATTCCAATTCAGACCAATCGATAACAGCGATTATATCGAAATATGTCTAGGTATAAAAATTATCACATTAAATTGTCAATATTGAGGCTTCTTCAAACATCTATACGCTCTTATTGCTATAGTATTGCTCAAAACATAATCTTTTGGTAATCGTAGCGCAGCTGCCCCTAAAAGTCTAAACACAATCACAAAATGGAAAATAATTAATGGGCAAAAGTAGTTTTACAAAAATACATATGATATTTTAATGATTGGTTTTTAATTAAAATTCGTTAGTACGAATATAAATTAATCGTAAAATTGATAATTGTTTGCAACATTCGAGTTAAGTGTTATTTGCGAGCAAAACTTTTTTCGTGGATATAATAAATGTCTGCTGTTAGATAGATGGGAACAACTTGTTTTGAAAAACTGTGCATAAATTAAAACTTCTCAATTTAAAATACAAATTGGCATTTCTATTTTATAAAACTACATAAAAAATATGGTGGAATTTATTTGCCTAAAACGTGTTAATCTGGGGAATCTTTTCATTTAAGATACTTCGCCATCACACGCTGTTGACAAAAGCAGCACATCAGTAACCAATAAACACAAGCAAATCTTGTAATGATATTTGTATTAATGTTTATTGATAAATTAAGGGCCGTGAAGAGAAATATGTAGTGAAATACTTCAAAAAATGTAATGATTTGTAAATAGTAACCCATCTGGTAATTTATTCTATGACCAGCCCGCAGCTCCACATCTGTCGATCAACTGGATGAACATACGTTACTGCTGACACCGTCAAGGTGATGCCATTGTGATTTCTGAACTACAAATGAACAGTTATATATTCACAATTGTGTACACTAAATATGTATGTATGTTATTAAATACATACGTAAATAACATAACTTCATGCCTTTTGTTACCCGAAGGTGTAGGCGGCTGTTAAGCCTCGTCTCGCCGTTATGTTTACGTCCCCAATGGAATAGGTGGCGAACCTATTGCCATACCGGGCACAAAGTTTTCAGTCATCGATATTTGTCACTTTTAACTTCCGAAAATAATTTCGAAAAGTCATTAGTGTGAGCCAGTGCCAGGATTCCAACCCGGACCTCTGGATCAGAGCTCGTGTGCTCGACCACTGGACCACCGAGACATTATGAAGTATTATTAATAATTGGTTTTCTTTTTTGCTTAACATCACACACTTAACCATTCGAGTTATTGCCTGGACATTTTTTGTTACTTACAGCAGGTAACACAATTAGGCTCTTTTTTATTTCAACACAATTGTGTCAGTTATCGATATTAATCATACATAACTTCCGGAAAGTGATTATTTGTACCCGGATTTGACCTCTGTAACAGAATGCTCAACCACCACGGTCACCGTGACTGCTTAAACTGGTTGTACCATTAATGGCAACTAATATTATTAATGACTACCAGTAAAAGTTCAGGTAAGTTATCCCGCTCCAGTATCTGAAACTTCTATGTAATTAAAAATAATATTGCCCCGATATCAATGCTATCTCCGTCTATACATCTATATTATCATTCCTTTGAGTTCATATTGCATTGTGTGGCACAATACGGCCAGGATCGAGTTACTTGCACACACGTGCATTCTCCCCCCCATACTCCGCTGGTGCCGCCCTCTGTGATGCGCGCACGCATACCTCTCGGATATCTCACCGAAGTGCATAACTGTCATGGCCGCCTATGAGTACCTATTACCTAAGGCCTGTCTAATGTCAAGATGATGGAAATGTAAGGTATAGTCTACGACAGGTACTTACTTATGGACAACATGTTGTTGCATTTATTAGTGCATATTATAAGGTCACTTTTTACTTGAAGGTGTAGGCAGCGGCACTTTAGCCACTACTCGTCAAATTTTTGCTTCCTAAATAGAATAGGTGGCGGAACCTATTGTCATACACCGGGTTCAATATTGTCAGTCTTCGATATTTATCACACGTAACTAACGAAAAGAATTCCGAGAAGGCATTCGTGTGAGCCCGGAATCGATCCCAATACTTCTTGATGCAGAAGTGGGATGCTCGACTTCTGGACCAAATAGACGACTAAAACCCCATGTTATTGTTAAGTTTATATCTTTTGGCCCAATACAGTTCAGAGACTTATCGATTTTCTTTAACAGATTGAAACCATGTGTGATAATTGGATAAGAGTTAAAGATATAAGTTTCAACAGGGTTGTTATTATTAATGTTGAAAAGAATGAGCAGCAGAAAAAGACGTTTATTTAATGTATATTAAACGAAGCAATGATATCTGTACAGTATCGCGTAATGGGCTTGCCAAGAATCGCGTCGAAGCTTGAAATGCAGGGATCGCTGAGCGGGAGCTAACGCGTTAGATTGAAGATAAAATCAACAGATGTGCTAATTGGACCCCTATGCTCTCTGTATTTTAAAATAACATATATAAATTGTATGTTGTATTGTAGTAAAGTGTATTTATGTTTTGTAACTTGAATAGAATCTGAAGATCTGACTACAAAAATACAGTTTTTACTAAGGTTGGTTTTTTGGTGACTTAATAATTTTAAAAACACGTTCTATAAACAAAAATATAAATCTCAACTTACGATTTTTATAAAATTTGGATCATACAAAAGCCGAGTAAATAAATTTGTAATACTTTTTATGACTTGAATCTTCTTGACACTAAAAGATTAACTCAACAGGAACTTACAAACAAACAGTGGCACATATCTTGGACACTACTGGACAGCCACTTAAAGAAAGATGGATAGCATTTTCTAGTCGCTATATCATATTATATACTATTATATGAATTAAATGTCAGTGGTAGAGCCAAGCAGTTCGCTGCATGAATGGGCCGGCTCGACCGGTGAAATACCACGACCTCTCAGAAGACCGACGTAAAGTGGCTCATGCCGCGTTTCGTTCGGTGAGAGAGGTACCCGGAAGCCCACCAACCTTCCCCATCCTTTCCTATCCCCTATCCCTTAAAGGTCGGCAACGCAACAGTAACACTACATGTGTTGCTGGTGTCCATGGGCAGCGTTGGTTGCTTACCATCAGGTGACACGCCTGCTCGTTTGCCCTCCTATCCCATAAAAAATAATAATAAATAAATAAACTCAATTAGAAATTGATTCAGTGTGTTATTTATTAAAGTTATATTTATAACGCACGTGTTCCACCAAAATGAGAGAGGCTAAAGGCATAAAATACCCGAAGTCATTTGCTCCATAACTGATGATACAACCAACAAAAAACAAAAGTGTTCCCATTCACCATTTTATCAAGTTTTCTGATCAGCATAAATATTGATATGGGCGTGGACAGGCGGGAACATTAATCTTTTGAAACTATATTTTTTTAAACTTTTTAATTACACGTTATAAGTCGAGTTTCAGCGCTCAATGTTATTTATAATAGCATGTATAGCAGTTGATCGTGTCCTTAGATTTATCGCTGAAGAGGACATATATCATTCTTAATTAATATAAAGAAATAATTTACTCTTACATTCGTAAAGTTGAAAAGTCGCAATCACATTCTAAAATTATAATTACAAGTCTACCAATTTTTAGTCTAATTTGAAACCATAAAACCAATTAAGTAGTCGAGCAAAGTCACCTGCTACGACCAAATTCACCATCCTCAGTCAGAAGACAGTGACAGAACCCCCAAGAAGTCATAAAAGAGCAACAAAAGACAATTAATCTGCTAACCCCAATAGGAACTTAACTGAACAAAATATGTATAATAATTACTGGTCCAAACTTTTAGGGAATTGTCTTTTGCGTTCAATTCAAAGCAATTAATTTAGGAGATGTTAGTTTTGAACTTTTCCAAAATTATTTATAATGTACATATTAAGCGTTGGAACTTGGAGCATAGGATCTTGATATTGGTGTGACAAACGCAGTGAGCAGGCGGCTCGGCGGCATCTCTGCACTTCGGCAGAGGCTATAAATCCAAACAGCCAACTAAAAAGGCTCAACCCTTTTATTATAGCGAGACATGATTGGCCCCGGGCGTTTTTAACCAAACGAATGCAGGCTCAGTAACGACCGTCTCGTATCTACGACATCACAGAGTGGATTTACTTCTTTTCAGAACGCAAACGATTAATATCTCATAAGTCTGAGCAAAGGCTTTGGAGTTCAACGTATCATCTTCAAGGTCGCAGCTAACGGTCGCGCAGATCGCTTTTTTTTTCAATTCAATGGTTTGGCACGATTGCCGGTATGCGACAGACGGATTGTGGATTGCACGTCGTACATAATGATAAGATTGGAAAATCCACCAACAACATACCTGTTATTTTTAAAATTTTCATGGATGATTGTATACATTGAATGTCAAATGGTGTAGCAATCGTCTCGACGGCCTTGAGGTTTAGCAATCCGACTTCTGATTAGTGTATTCCGATGCTTTCCGAAAGTTAGGGTAATAAAATTGGACGGTCGACAAAATTGCCATCTATTCCTTGAGACTGAAAAAAAATGTTATGATGACATACAAGCAGCTTGTATTGAAGAAGTGAAGGTACGGTGAATAAATATACGTGTCAAAGACTGACTGCTATTGAATTCAAACAAGAGTATGAAGTTTAAATGTAACATGGCATCCGGGTGCAAGTTCAAGCGAGCATCATAGGAGGCTGACTTCAAATGGAAACATTTACAGACGCAGCTTAATCTTGTTGGGAATCAATGAGATTGTTCTGGTAGAGGCACGCCGGGTCGGGTCAATCTGCTAAACGGTGCAACAACTCAAATAAACCCCCCCTCACTCCGCACTAGTCAGTAGTTGAAATCGTAACAATACCACTCGGTACAAATATGAATATGTACCGTGTGTCATAACCGGTCTATCGTTGGAATTTGACCCGTTTGCATTCGTGATAAAGTTGACTGATTATTGAAATGCAAGATAGCTTGAAATTGCCTATGGGAAGACTATTGCCTATAGACGACTTTAAGTTCCACCTATATTGCCATTTGTGAATCAAATAGTTTGAAAAAATCTCATTATATAGAAGAATGACAAGAGTGGACTTGATAAAATATGGACAGATCGGGAAAAAATCAGAATAAGTTTTTAAGGTCCTACGAAAGGTTATTGAATTCCGAAGGCTTTGTAGCGGACATCTGTCGAGTCTGTGTTTCCCTTGAGTCATATATTGAAAGTAAACAAAGTCTGGATTTGTATTAACATATCAGTGTAATTTTTGCAACTTGAAAATTGGTTACTGATTTGTGAATTTTATTATATACAAATATTTACTTTCAATTCGATGTTATTGAGTATTGTTTCTGGGATTGAAAAGTAATCTGGTTTGAAGCGTGTTGCAGATGATCACGACTAATAATACATCTGCGTCCCAAATCTAAGTCGTGATTCCTCCGCTCAGACATTATATGCAAATTGTACGTTCTTTGAGACGCGAAAGTTTTTTAGTGATAACAGTTTTAGTGGTATCATTTTGTATCTTCACTGGTAAGTGTCATACGTTATCAGATTCCTCACTGTAAAAATATACAGAATCGTAAACACACATGAACCAAATAATGAAAGTACTTCTATTGGTCAAACATAGGATTCGGTTAACTGTGAAATTTATGCTGAAGTTCCCATTGCTATGGCTAGTTTTTAAATATATTTTTTTTTATTTTGAAAAATAAACTAGATTATTAAACGAAAGAAAGCCAGCTAGACAAACAGACACCATTAGCTGAGTCGAGAGTACCGTTGTCACCGATCAGGTGGAACGGCACAATAAAAATGTACAAGATAATCACCGAAACTAACCAAAACTTAAACATCTTAAGTATTGTTAACAAACTGAACTCAATAAAAATAAACAACGATTGGTGTCATAGATCCGGAGAGAAGTCACCTCGCTTTGACATAATCAAAGAAAACAAGTGTCTGACAGCTCGAATAACGTTGTATGGCGAACAAGCAAGTATTTTAAATTCATCTAAACTGTTCCACTGTATAATTGAGCAATTTCATTATGCATGTGAGAATGTTGTTTCGTTGTGTTTTGGATGGAAAGCGAACATTATAAAACAGATCGTAATATATATTGTGTAAAGTAATAAAGACATTTGTAGGTAAGCAGCAGGCGTGGTTAGAAAGCTTTATTTATGAACTTGAATGGCTAGACTCTGAAACTGGTATCGTTCGTTCTAAATACCAGTTAAATCTTGGGTAATTATGAACGATTCCTGATGGTGGTGAAATGGTATCAAGTATAGACAAAATTGGGAAAGAGATATATAATATAGAGATATGAAGGTGTAAGAAACAGAAGTGTCATGAGACAGTTACCTGTTCTCTTTTTTTATAGACAAGCTGTTTTATTAAATGAGAAAACGCGAGCAGTGTTTTGTGCTTTGATAAATTTATTCGAGATATCAATTACAAACATGATATCAAGAAAGTTTGTTGCTGAATCATGAAATATAATTTTTAATCTAATCACATACGACTTTTAAAAAGTGCCAACGTCAAAATGTGTTTTCTGAATAGCTTCATCAATAGTAAAACCTTATTCAATAAAATGCATTTCGAATATATCTAAAGATTATTGTACAGAATGGCAGGATAATGGCAAAGTCCAATTTCGCAAACGTATAATACAATTTCAACGGTATCTAGAATCCGGGTATTTACCGTTTGGTGGGAAACAGCTTGATGCATCATGAGAGCCCCGGAGGCTTGGTGTTGTCTCAATTGGCCTCGCGCCACCGCCCCGGGCTCCTCGACCGACTAACCACTGGTTCTTGAAGCACTTTTTACATTGAGAACAATGTTGCAAATAATTTGTGAATTGGTTTATTCTAATGTAGTCAAAGTATTTCGCTTATCGTACATTTTAAGAAGTTAATAGTGTTTCCAGAAGTCTCGGTGGTCCAGTGGTCGAGCATAAGGCTTCTTCTGATCCAGAGGTCCGGGTTCAAATCCTGACGCTGGCTCACACCAGGGACTTTTCGAAATTGTTTTCGGAAGTTAAGTGTGATAAATATCGATAACTGAAAACTTTGTGCCTGGTATGGCAATAGGTTCGCCACCTATTCCATTTTGCGACGTAAACATAACGGCGAGACGAGGCTTAACAGCCGCTGCCTTCACCTTCGGGTAACAAAGGCGTGAAGTTCTGTTATGTAATAAAGTTATAAAAAATTCTGCCAAGTTATGATTAAAAAAATATGTTATCTATTAATAGCAAAGCTGCTGGAGAATAGGTCCCTAGAATATCCAGAAAAAGACCAAAAAAGCAAAATACCTTAACTACTGTTTGTAGATTAATACAAGTACACGACATACTCATCTTTAGGCAAGCGAAGTTAGAAAAATAGCTAAATTAATTTTTGTAATAAATTACCGTTATGAATAGCACCCAGAAAAGCGCTACCATCTTGTATAACTCTCAAGATAATAAAAACATATATTTATAATCATACAAATAGCTCTGTCCAAAGTGGTTTCACATGGCAATTAACATATTTTAATTTCCTATCTGCGAAACGACTATAACTATCTTATAAATTAATTCGCGTAATATTTTTATACGTTTTTTTTTAGATATTTGGTAGATATCTGTTTACGTGTTTATATAATAACTTATGGAAATTATGTCCTCCATCTGAATTCTCTTAATGTTCTTCTTACTCAGCTATCTGTTAACATCGTAAATTACGATCTCCACTTACTGCAGCTCAGTAACAATAAATGTCTTATCAATTTTCCAGTAGCTATAAAACAGGTCAGGATCTAATTTGATTATACTATACTCTCTAGTATATTTTAAAGTACTGTAATAAATATATTAATATACGAATATATTAATAAGTATATTAATATATTTTAATTAATGCCTGGCAACTCTTTACCACAAAACGTGATATTTTCAATTCTCCTGAATTTATTAATTGAAATTATATTTTTATAATAGTTGTATGCATTTATTATACAAAAACAAGTTATATATTATTAAAAAATAAAATCAGTAAAGCTAAATCATGAAAAATATTCAAGAAAAAATGCTAAATATAAAAGTGACACCGTCATGTCAAAATTATGATATTAAGATATATTGGAATGGATTACATATACATTGAATTGAAATAACAAGATGTTAACAAGGGCTAAAGCGAGATTAGCAAACACACTACGACCAACCCCGGATTCATCGCTCCGCTCCGCCTCACAATTGCCTGAACCCATACCTACGTCATTGGCCCCGGGGAGTCGTCGAGATCATCTTCAAGTGATGAATATTTCTCTCCCCTGACATCACCAACACCAGATCGTCGGAAGCGGAGGGGGCGGCCGCCGTCTAGCTTGGGACCCCGAGGCTCACTGGTCTCTAACAGGATCCCCGCTGCCAGTGGTGAAGTGCACCGCATGAAATGGACCCAAACCATCAATGAGAGCGTCATGCGGGCATATTTTCCGGCTACAGGGGACGACGACGACGAGTAACCTTACAGCATATCATAGCCGCATGTTGCTTCTGCTACCAGCTTCGGGATCTTGAGCCGGCTGTCAACGTCTCGGCACAAATATTGTCAGATCAGGTGAGGGTCATCCAACGCTCTCGTTTGTTGGATGACGTTATACTTGAGCGGCTACGTTCTGAATCCGTACAATCAAGTTCTGATACATCTGCTTCTCAACTTATCAAGACGACAACCAATACTAGGAAGCCTACTTCATCAAATCGAGGCATAGAAGTAGATGACAGGATTATTGATGCTGATGCCCAATATAATAATGAGGAGTTAAAAAAATCTTTGGAAGGTGTAATTCGTGAGTATATGTTCATGCCCTATATTAGGCCTCCACTACCGCGTTTGCCCACTAATAGAAAAAACATAGCGCTTGTGAGTGCTCTAGACTCGATTTTAAATAGTTATTTAGACAACGGTAATAATCTGAGCGATACACATTCAATTCTCTATTGTACTGCGTTAACGGCTTGTCTTGTAGCAGGAATAAATATTTCATACAATCATAGTGTTACACGACCTAAACCTAATAAGCCAAGCTGGCAACAGAGAATTGAAAGTCGTATCGCTGATGCTAGAGTACTCATTGGCAAGCTTATCTGCTTCAGGTCTGGTAATACGCGTCCGCGGGTGATGCGTTTTGTGAGGCGGGCGTTCTTAGGGACTACTTATAGACCCGAAGAATATATGGCCCAAATTACAGAACGCATCGATTACCTGAAGCAGAAGGTCTGTGCGTGGGCAAACCGTATACGTAGATATAAAAAACGATATGAACGAAGTGCTGTGAATCGCATGTTCCAAAGAGATCAAAAGCTAGTATATAGAGACTGGGAACTTCGTCTTCAGGCTACAGATGTTGGACCATTACCAGATGCTATAACCACAAAAAACTTTTGGAGTAGCATCTGGTCAGCACCAGTAGTTCACTCAGAGGGTGCCTGGATCTGTGATGTTGAACGGGCATGTGAAAATATTTCTCGTATGCCATCTATTAAAATTGAAGGAAAAGATGTGACATGTGCGGTCCGTTCGCTGTCCAATTGGAAATCGGAAATTGGAAAGTATTTTTTTGTATTTATATTTAAAAATGTATTTATAAAGTGTAAATAATTAATAAAGAGAATATTAATAATGTCACTTATAAATTCGATACTAAATATTTCAATTTTATTTATGTAGGTATGTAGCTATATTACGGTTTCCTTGATAAAGAACTTCGAGTCTTTTCATTCCGCTATTAAACGTAAAACAATAGGAGAATACAAATATAATATTAATAATGATGAAAAATTGTTAAAAAGTAAAATATGAAGGTAAGGTATGCAAGTGGAAGGTTGTATTCTAGATGGCATATCGGTAGCAGATCAAAGGCGTATCGACATTGACCTTATATCTTGCG
The DNA here is from genome assembly GCA_905147225.2 of Euproctis similis. Classification (NCBI taxonomy): domain Eukaryota; kingdom Metazoa; phylum Arthropoda; class Insecta; order Lepidoptera; family Erebidae; genus Euproctis; species Euproctis similis. The sequence goes on from LR990103.1 coordinate 3,678,620, forward strand.
CCGGCGCAGTACCAATCGATTGTAGCGCTGAGTGCGCGGACCAATCGGGCAAGGCGCTGCCGACTGATGCTGAACAAACATTGCGGACAACGACCTCAAGATTTGCATACCTAGTTGCATCATCAGCGGACATCATTTTGGTATTGTTTAGATCATTGTCTGTGGGATGTGTGAACTTGAGTCATATCATCTTAGAAGATATGTAAGACCTGTTAAAAGATAATAATTTAGTGTTGTTTTTTTTTCGACGATATCACGATTATTTTATGTTATTAAATAGGAGCTGATATTTAATATCGAGAACCTAAAAACTATTTTAATCGTAATTAAAGTGTTAATAAACATTTAAATTAGTCCTAATTGTAACGAAGAAGCTTTTATGAGATCTATTAAAAAACATTGATTAACAGAACCACGCTTTAGATAACCTTATATTGCTTGAAGATTTATCTTAGGTTATTAAAGTAGGCTAATCAATAATACAACTTCAAGACAATGAGATGGTGGAAATATTTACTTCCAGACATTTACCCTCCGTTACAAAAAAAGATGTATAAAGTTTGTCTTCTGTGGCATCATAGTTTCTAAGCGGATAGACCGATTTTGATGCGGGTTTTTTCTACTTATTTTTACTAATATAAAGTAGAAAAATCAATATCCCCTAAGTTTATTAAGCTATATTAAGCTTCAATCAAGCACTTACATTTTATGTATAAACCCTCTGACATAGTCGAGTATCTATAAACTTCATGGCATCGTCTTTCTTGCGAGTACTAATTTGTATATAAAACTGGTTAACAGCGATAAAAACTGTTTTATAGACACACTGTACATTAATGAAAGTGGCCATGGAAAATGAAATAGGAACGCATATTTTTAGGGTTCCGTAAGCATATTTTACTCTGTACCATCAGGTATCTCGTGATAGCTAGAGTAGTCGATGTTGTCGGTTGCCACTGTTACGAAAAATATTAAGTAAATAGATTAGTTTTACGGACCACCTTTTGCACGAGTTCGGCTCGCACTTGACCGTTTTCATATTATGGCTCCCGTAAAAATGTAAATTTCTCACGGTTTAATTTTTTAGATATAATAATATCGCACGATTATGCGAAAACGGATTGGTATATTAATAAGAAATTTAAATTTTATGTTCTAGATAAATGGTGCCAATATAACTCGAGAGCCGAAGGAGGGTTGTGTTATTCAAGACTTATTATTCTGCCTACACCTTCGAATACTAAATGACTGATGTTATTTTTTTTTTTTTTTTTTTTTATGGGATAAGGGGCAAACGAGCTTGCGGGTCACCTGATGGAAAGCAATCACCGCCGCCCATGGCGTCTGCAATACCAGGGGCATCACATCAGCGTTGCCGCCCTTTCAGATGGGAATAGGCTCGTTTCTTGAAGGTTCCTAGGTCGTAGCGGTCCGGAAATACCGTCGCCGGCAACTGGTTCCATGAAGGAACAGTGCGTGGCAAGAAGTGCCTGTTAAAACGCACTGTTGTCGACCGCCAACCATTCAGCCAATGCGGGTGGTAGCGTTGGCGCGTCGAACGGTGGCGGAAATCAGCTGGCGGTATTAATCCGAACAATTCCTCAGAGCACTCCCCGTGGTATATGCGGTAGAGGATACATAGAGATGCCACCTCTCTCCGCAACGCCAGAGGATCAAGCCGATCAGTAAGAGCTTGGTTGTCGACAAGCCTAACCGCGCGTCGTTGGATGCGGTCAAATGGAGTAAGCTGGTACTGGGGTGCCCCCGCCCAAAGATGTGAACAGTATTCCACGTGAGGACGGACCTGCGCCTTGTAAAGTTGCAGGCGATGACCTGACGTGAAATACTGTCCCGCTCTATTGAGCACACCAAGCTTTTTGGAAGCCAATTTGGCCTTGCCCTCCAGATGACCGCGGAACTGGACGTCACTCGACAAGTCGACACCAAGAATTCCGATAGCGGCTGAGGCGGGTAAGGGAGTGCTCTCAAAACAGGGAGCTACGACAAAGGGTGTCTTTTTAGCGGTAAACGCGCAAACCTGTGTCTTCTTAGGGTTGAATTGGACTAAGTTTAGTCGGCCCCATTCCGAAACCTGACTAAGCAGAGTTTCGATTTCAGACACAAGTTTATTCCGGTGCTCGTCGACGTTTTCCCGAGAAATACGCGGGTGGCCGGTATATAAGGCATCCCCGGTACTGTCATCTGCATAACAATGAAGATTGCTGCTAAGCAGCATGTCATTGATATGCAGAAGAAACAGCGTAGGGGATAGCACACAGCCCTGGGGGACTCCAGCATTCACAGGTTTTAAGTCGGAGCATGACCCGTCGACAACAACTTTAATGCTCCGAGCCGTGAGAAAGCTGGAAACCCAATCGCATAATTTCTCGGGAAGCCCATAACATGGAAGCTTCGAAAGAAGTGCTTTGTGCCAAACCCGATCAAAGGCCTTCGCTACGTCCAAACTAACGGCCAGCGCCTCTCCTTTACTCTCAACCGCTTCCGCCCACCGATGGGTTAAGTACGCTAAAAGATCACCAGCTGAGCGACCTTGACGGAATCCGTACTGACGGTCACTTATCAACTGGTGCTCTTCTAGATACTTAAGGAGCTGGCGGTTGATGAGTGTTTCCATTATTTTGGAGAATAGGGAGGTGATGGCGATAGGTCTGTAGTTGGACGGATCTGAGCGGTCACCTTTTTTAGGGATCGGATGGACTAAAGCAACCTTCCATGATGCTGGCACAGCGCCGAGAGAGTAGGAGTACCGGAAAAGACGCGTTAGAACCGGTGCCAACTCTGGAGCACACGTCTTCAGCACAATTGCTGGGATTCCGTCAGGCCCACTCGACTTGTGGACATCCAGGGATAGAAGTATGCGTCGCACAGTACTTTGCCGGAAACGAACCTCCGGCATGGCGTGACCGCAATGTGGAATAGTCGGTGCGATGTTACCCATATCGTCCAAAGTCGAGTTGGACGCAAAAAGAGTGCCAAGAAGGTCGGCTTTCTCTTTTGCGTCGTGGGCTAGTGACTGGTCCTCCCGGTGCAACGGTGGGAGAGACGGCTTACAAAAATTCCCAAGAACAGCCTTGGCGAGCGACCAGAACGCACGGGTTCCCGAGGGAAGGCGAACTAGTTTCTCGCCAATTTTGCCTATGTACTGAGACTTTGCTACGGCTATAACTCTTTTGAAGGACCTGGAGGCAAGGTTGTACTTCTTCTTAAGAGGGCCGGTGTCAGAGTCCTGGGACGCCACTGCTTTTGCCCAGGCTTGATAACACTCATGCTTAAAACGTAATGCCGTTTTGCATGAGCGATCAAAGCAGGGCTGGGATCTGCCGCCGATTGGCACCACTGAGGATGGAACAAAGAGCTCCATTCCCTGCAGTACCACGTCAGCAACAGAGTCGGCAACGACGTCAGGATCATCCGGCGAGAAGCAAACTTGCCCCCATGGGTAAGATGCGAAGAAATTTCGCATCCCATCCCAGTCCGCTGACCTATAGTGCCACACACGGCGGCGACTCGCAATGTGCGGTCGAAGTGGGCACGTGAGTGGCACCGTACTCCTTATCAGACAGTGGTCCGAAGAACCCAAAGGGGCGTCTACAGAAACCACATATCTGTCCGGATGGGAGGTCAGCAGAAGATCCAACAGGGAAGGTATATGATTATCAACATCTGGGATTCGCGTGGGTGCGGTAACCAGCTGTGTTAGATCATATGCTAGAGCAAAGTCATGAACAGATCTACCCGCGTGGTCGGTGGTGCGAGATCCAAGCCAATCGACGTGGTGGGCATTGAAATCGCCCAGAATAACGATTTCCGCGGATGGGACCTGTTGAAGTACGGAATCTGCAGCCGTTTGAACGTGGTCCATGAGTCGGTCTGTTTCGGTATTACCGCTATGGGACCTATAAAGACATGCGTAGATGCGGGGGTGGTCGTCGCTATCAACACGCAGCCAGAGGGTCGATAGGTCCCTTCCTTCAAGGCTGCCGAGGCGTCGAGCACAGATATCCTCCCGGACAAACACACACACTCCGGCCCGCGGTACAAAGCTGTATTCCAGTTTGTATCCGGGGTATAGGAGATATGAGGTGTCTGCCGGAGAAGATATCTGTGTCTCTGTAAGGAATAGCAAAGCAGGCTTTGCCGTTTCCAGGTGGTGGTGAATGGCAAGCAGATTTGAGTGGATGCCCCTGATATTGCAAAAGTCCACGTTTAGCGTGGCAGGGGGAGTCGCAATGCCCTTACGTTTGCCCCGGACAGTTTTTAGTGACGAGCGAGATTTTGCCCTCCCCAGACTACGAGGGGCAGCTTGAGTGTCCACGCCTTGGTGAATACCAAACCGTGGACGCTCAAGGGGGGATTCTCCAGTGCTGTGGCAGCTGGTACCCCCCTTATAAAAAGTCTTCATGTTAAAATTATCTCATCACATAATTTTCATCAGCTAATGATGTATTCGCCCACGCGGCTTAACAAGATACGTTATGATGACTAGGATCTTACCACTTAAAGATGGTATCAGCAGTCAACAGTATATTCGAATTAATATACTTTATCACACGGCTACTGGTTTTAGATGGTAGTAATTTTCTCTACTCAAGGAATTATATATATATATTATGTAAGTTGATCCAATATTTTTTTAGAAATTGAAGCTTACGGGTCTCGTATGCGATCAAATTTGACAGTTAATTATAGACTGGTGAAATGTCAGTAAAGATTATGTGTAATTTAAAATAAAGTCTTCTATTTAGAGAAGAATTTTTCATGTTATAAAAATATCGATGACTGAAAACTTTGTGCCCGGTATAGCAATAGGTTCGCCACTTATTCTATTTGGGACGTAAACATAACGGCGAGACGAGGCTTAACAGCCGCTGCCTACACCTTCGCGTAACAAAGGCGTGTTATGTTATAAAAATAATAAAATAATTGAACTGAAAATATTTGTTTCTATTATAAGAAACCCAATTTGGTGTTTCGAAAAAACACGAGTGAGTAAATTATGCATAGCCACTTCACGCTAAGGTCTTGTACGGCAGGTAGCAATATTGTTGGAACATGAGAAACTATCCTTATAACTTCAACTTGAACCAGCACCTGCACATATGTAGCAGTTTTGAACGCAATAACTACTCAAAATTTTGCTAATTGTCACGAGGTACTTCTGAATAGCTATCATGAGAAGAACCGGCCAAGAAACTAATGTGCCAAATACATTTGTCCAATCATGTAACATACATAACAATTACATATATAGCTACGAGGAACACGAATATATTATAAACCATAAACATACGAATGTTTACACAACATACAACAATATTATGACACTATGACGAACACAATTGTATCAATACCGCACTCGGATATCAGATCGATGCACCATCATCGAGTACTGAAACTAAATACTCGAATGATGATAATGATGACGATGATTAAAAAAAATAAACTTCTGAAGTATCGATTTGAGATGTTTATATAGTTTTAACACACCGAGTTGTGATAAAAGGTAACATTTAAATTTAGACTCTAAGAATCGTGCAATAAAATTCAGTATGGTTAGATTTGTATAAGATAAAGATTTTAGAACTTTATTGTTATAGACTCAAGATAGTATTTTCTTTGTTGTTGTATGCAGTAGTCAAACTGTATACATCCGTTGATTTGAGAGTATATATATAATACAAGAGATATATAAATATAATATGAGCATTAAACTACCAAAGTGTAGAGACAGGAAATTGATAATAAACTCTTTGCAAGCAATGTAATACGAATTAGAAAGTAATACCGTATTAATATGTTAAGAGGCGATGTAACTTCGTGTCGTTTAAGTTTATAGCAGTTTAGCAATTAGTTTAAATCGTAACAAGTAATTGACTAAATTAATTGGTGAGAAAAATGATGATTTTGAAATTTTGGTACATATGGATGGCCGGCATTCGAATCCTGGCACAGACCAACGTGATTTCCTGGGTAGTTTTTGGACCCTAGTCTGATTAGTGTTAGCTTCGCAATCACTTAGTCTTTCTAAATAATGAACAACTTGCCTACGTTTTATGATTTTGCTGAAAGTTCTTAAATCGAGACAACTTCATGCAAAATTAAATGAATTAAAACACTCATATTAATTGAAGCAAACGAAAGTCTGAAACTAGAAACATGTGGTCTATACAAAAAAAATCCAGAATTCAGAAAGTAATGAAAGAAATATACAGAATCATTAACAAAGCAACTCTAAGTGATGGCCACTACTACTGGGAACACGAGCGAGATGTGGAATCATTTCGAATGTTGCTACTAACAAATAAATACATATAGGGAGTGACATTTAGTGATACTTAACTTTAATATTCGTTAAATAAGATGCATCAGTTTGTAATGCGGCAGATGTGTGTTAAATATTGTTAATTACCTAGTTGTTGAGAGATGGGAATGCCGTTAAGTAGAGGGGCGAGACTGTGATGACGTAATTTACATTGATATATACGTTTTGTTAATTTACGTATTTAAGTATACCTAAACGATGGAACAACAGAGAAGTGTACAGACCACTAATTAGATTCAATCGGAAATAAAAATTTAGCAAGTAAAATTCTCTAAAGGCAGAACTATAGAATGGTTCACTGTTGATACTTAAATTCCATTTAAGAGAGGTATTTGGTTGAAAATAAATAAAAATCCTCAAAATGTCGTCTGCCTATTGTTATTTCTACATATTTATAATGTCCGAGTGGCATCTTGATCCTTGTTTCGAAATTTACTAAAAAGTGCAACACAGAAAATTAAACCCATTCATGTTTGTTTGTTAAACTATCTGGCTCGAAGGACCATCATCAACACGTATTAGAGTAGAACCAATACTCTGTTTAACTTTTGAATCTTGGAGTGTTCGTGCATTGAAATTGTGGTTGTCAGATATCTCCAGAGTAAATAAAATATTCAAATGCTCTCTGGACATTATCAAAGCGAGACGCGTCAAATTCTCTTTTGAACTTCCAAATGATTAGTATCACGGACTTTGATGATCGTGCGTAAATAAACGGTCGACGTTGAGCAAACAGTGCTATCAGTGTGATTCGGTCACGGTTACCGGCGTCCAAAATCAAAATTAGTTTATTTTTTATCATTGTCTTGTGGAATGTTGACTTGTCACGTCCACGGAGCGACCAAAAAAGAATATTCATAAAAATAAACACAAATTTTACACTGAGATCTCGAGGCTATACTGCTATAGGACAGGTATAAAAATAAAGACCACCATTAAGAAAATAATGATTATAATAATAATAAAACAATTCAGAGAACATCCGTTACTTATATAAGTTGGTAAGTGCATGTACAACATACTATTTCAAAGCTCTAAACTCTAAACCAATATGGAGCCCCCGAGCTCCGAGGTCTGCGCGGTGAGTGACCTCTGCTCCAACGCCGGTATTTACCCAAATCGTCTATGATACGATGACAGACAAATGGCCAACACTGGGAGTTACATCTCAGCTAAAGTTCAAGTTGCGTCAACATACTGACATATCGCTAGCATATGAGTAATTTGAATTATAAAAAAATCTTACGTAGCTATTTTTGTATGGGAATGTATGAATGAAATTAGTATGGGAAATAAATATTTCTGGATTAATTTTATAATAATTGAAATCTTGGCTTTTCGGAAGTTTTAGTGAGCACGGCACGTAAACGTGTTGGCACATAGTTTTCAGTCACCGATATTTACCACACACAACTTCCAAAAATAATTTCGAAAAGTCACTAATGTGAGCCAGGATAAGGACCCGCGACTTCTTGAATTAGAACCGCTTGATCGGTTGACCGTAATTTGCTGAAGATTATTGTCCGTATCCAGATGTCAGATTTCTATGTTCTAAACGATTTTCAATAAACAAAAAAGTGTGGTGGTATTGTTTCAAGTAATAAATATTACGCCATAATATTGATAGATAGCTTACAGACAATTCATCAGAAACATATTGTTTCAAATTTAATTAATGACGGTATGTTTCGACAGTATTGCATGTCGTTACAACATTTGTTTTACAGCGTGATCACCTATTGTTTCATTTAAAACATAATAAATTTTTTGATATTCATTGTTTTAAGAATACACAAGATGTTATGATCGATATTAATTTAATGCGAAGAGAAAATTAATGTTTAACATCAAATGGTACATTCGCTAAAAGAAAGTCGATGTTTTTTTTTTTAGCTTTTACGTCAATTGTTTAATATCGAAAATAATATCGATTTGAAGAAACAGAAAATACTTCGTTGAATAATAGTTTTAGTAATAAAATTTCTTGCATCTTAGAAAACATTGATCATGATTACTGTGAAATTTTATTTGTAATATTAAATTTAAAAATCTTAAAAAGTAACTGCTTGTAGTCATAACTTTTGATAAGAGTATATAGTTGGCGCGCCAGGTAGTTGACTTGCACCGCCACCACTCCACTCGATGTCGACTTTTTTAAAGTTTCTAGTACTTTATCGATGGTCGAGCCGGCCCCATACATGCAAATATTGAGTCATCATTTAAAACTCATATATTTAAATATAAAACTTGTCTCGCTACAAACATTGCTCGAATGCAATATATGATAATTCATACGACTCGGTACAATACCATGGTCTCGTTTAATTATTGCAAACGAGTCATGCGCGGCCTTAATAGCATTGGAAATAGGGTTGTCACATAACTACTATTCATTAGCGTACTAAAATAAATAAAATAGATCAAATATTATCAATACAGAATTTGACATATTATTATCTCACGTTTAGAAAAAAAAATGCTATTCCTGGTTTCTAGAAGATGGAGTAATAGCTTTTATTCTTTAAAACCCATCGGAGGCAATTAACATGTATTGAGAAGCTTGTTGTTTAAATGTTCAATGAAAGAATAAGACAAATGACGCATCAATTAGTGCTTTAATTTACTATGCAAGTGATCTAATTAATATTCCTGTTTGACTAGATTTTCGAACAATAATTAAAATGTATAACAGTTTCAGAAAAAATTTTCACAGTCAGGAAGTAATATGTCGACCAGTTAAAGAATAAACAATCGACGACTTATGTTAAAGGTTTACGTTCCAAATGAACACAGAAATGACTTATAGAAAAGGAAAAAAGAGGTAAAAAATGTGTATGAATTAAACAGTATTTTTTTGCAAAATATTAAATGCCAACCCTAACGCCACGTGTACTAGACGCGAATAGTCGTGATCCACCAACGTTATTATTTCATTTAACACAATAATTGATAGTTCTTAAATGTTGTAATACAGTTTAGATTGATCGCTCATGTTACTCATTGTATTTACGACTTAACTTACACGACGCAATGTAACCCGTATTGAGAGTCCTCCTTTAATACCCCTAATAATAATCTACTAGCGCAATAAAAGTACTAAATAAGTTTGTTTTCATTTCCTTTTAAGTTTTATGCCTTACTTAATCGGAGACATAAAACAGTACTTTCTCATCTTAAAAGCTTATGATTATCAAATTACATTTTATATTATCTCCGCACTTCATTAAAGTAACTATAAAATATAATAATCTAAGTATCTCATAGTTACTTACATCCGATGTCATAACTGTATATAAAGGATAAATAACGGTGCCATTTCCTGTCACTTTGACGTAAACAAGGTTGTGTTTCTTATTTTTCAGTCATGGTAACTTCTCTAGTTTTTATCAGAAGTGGGATACAGTTGCGTTACAAACTAGGCGCCGTCATTTCAATTACAATATGATATTGTTGTATGCTTTTACAAATAAAATCAAAACTTCAATAATGATATATAGCCGATAGCTTTCGTCAATTGATAGGCTGCAAAACACTGACAAATTGTTTCAAAACACATCAACAAGACTGAAGACACAACATCAATTCATTTTAAACAAGAATTCACATTCAATTATGAAATGCTGGAGTAGAGACCAGATTTCGAGAATTCACAAGTCTATTCACTGCTTAATAGAAATATTAGTAAAACGTTCCACTTAAGCCTTCATGCTCTCATGTGGTCTTGGACCATTAAGACATATGAGTGAAAGATAAGGCCAGTCGAGGAAACGAGACGTGCTTCTCACATCGTGATAATATAAGTTGGAGGCAGGTGAATTTTCATATATGATGTACTGATTTAATTTTGCAGCTAATTGAATCTTATTCCCTTAGACTCAAGGTTGAGGTTTATATGGAAGTTTAAAGTATATAAGATGAGTAATTTGTCGGTACTTTTTTTAGTGTAAGTTCAAACTCTTTATTGCTCATATTGTCATCAAGATTCAGGCGTGATAGTGCCGGCAACAAAAGGTTCACGGACAATGTTTTTGTAACTGTTTTATTTTTTTGTGGTGTTTCTCAAAAAAATGTGGTTTTGTTTTCTAAGAAGTAACTATTATCGGGCATTTTGTTGAGTGTATCTGTCAGATGTTTTTTTTATTGTCAAAAAATATTTAGATTACCCTTTTTTTAAAAAATAAAGATGACTTTTCGGAAGTCACAGTGTGAGATGATTATCGATCGTTGTACAAATTGTGACAATGGGCATACCACCTAACGAAACACCACGTAGTAGTATACAGTGATATCAGATAAAGGCTCCAAATATATTATATAGTCTTTCAAGGATTTTCTAAAGTGCAGAATGGTGCAAAGGCATTGAGGACTTTCAAGTACAGAAAAATCTTAAAAATAATGTCAGGTCCAATAATCATGAGAGAGGAAATAATTCCAAAATTTCATCGAAGCGGTGTCCAATAATCATACCACACTCCGGAGTAGGAAATATTTCAAGATTCCATCAATTTTTTCATACAAGTGTTCAGCGGCTTGAAGAGATACCTAACAGACCGTTGCAGTAATAATTCCGTACGTATTTGTAGAGAGAGAGAGAGAGAGAGAGAGAGAAAAGGGAGAGTAGAGATTAGTAGGGATTTTATATCAACTGTTAAAGATTAAATATATGATATAAATTAAAAATTATTATATACTCACATCATCAGCATTAATATTGATGATCAATTTAGTGATAATCTTTGATTTTATCACGATTATAATTTTCTGTAATAATGATTTCTAAAAGCTTATTGGGAATTATTTAAAATATTTTAAGCTTCGCGTTTCAATATAGAAAATTGAATATTAATACAATCAATCAATTTAAATCACTTAATTGATAAAATAATCTTGAGTATTTGTGAGGTTTCATAATTGGTAGAGAGTAGAGTCTTAACCTTAATTAATAATAATAATAACTCTTAACCTTAAAAGAGGCGTAATATCCAACATGGTCCAGCGAGACAGATGCCAGTTTTGTCTGTCTACTTAGTAAGGGACATGCCGCAAAACTGTTTCCTTTATTATCTTATGACTTTGTTCGTAAATAATCACTTACAATATCTTCAGAAAGTAACTGGAACGTTATTCATTGTATGTATAAGAATACAGTAAATTCAACAAATACTTTTACAATGTTACAAAGTTACATCAGACATGGAATTAAACATCAAGCCTTCTTTTATAAAGTGCATCCGGATCTAATGAACAGATGGCGCCTTTTATGGGTACTCGTTTGCGAGCCGGTATAATCGCAGATATCTGTATCACAACTTATTGTCCCTAACGAGCCGGATTGTATTCGGCTCGATACGATTTTATTGGAAAGGCGGTCATTTTATTTCGTTCTTACATCGATTATGTTAAGAAATGATTTTAATGTTTAAATTTTAATCATCAGCGTAAAAAGACACGAAGTTGATAATTTTATTGGTTATTAAGTCAAGTCGTTATTACTGAAACTTTATTGAAATCGTGGTATTTCACCCGTCGAGCCTGACCATCCATTGTCATTAAATTCCACGCAGACAAAGTGGCACGGCTAGAATAGTCTAATTATTTCGAAGCAAAAGGACAAGGGAACGGAAAATGCTGCATTAAATTACAATACAAGTAAAAGGGATTCATGTTCTATAACGTGAACAAGCATTGACACAACTTGTATTGAGAAACACAAAATGTTGTTATACATTTATAAGATTCTGACAATAAGCGATAGAGAATGGCTCGTTAGTCTTTGAAGCGATTTATTATACGACAGAATAATACCACCACAGCACCAAGATTCAATTTCGAATGAAACAAAACTTTTAAATTTTAGGTGGACAACCCCTGGTTTTCAGAGATGACCAACATTTTTGTCAATATATTTTTTCATTATAATAAGGGTTATTTAATACCATAATATTAATACACCCAAGTATTTATTCTTTTTACTTACCAAAGATCAAACATTTTACGAATTCCAATGTCTAACATTGTCCACGAAATAAATAACAGTACTAGCGTATGTAATTTCGAGATATGTGTACTTCGAATATTTCAAATGACTACCAGGCATGTTTTGACATTTTCCATATAGCATCATGAATAATTTTACAAATTTTATCCATATATCTGAACCCACACGGGTGTTGTCAGAATAAATTGTGTTATTTTGTTAACCGACACTGTCGATTAATTTAATTTACGTTTTTTTTTATTCATTTTTCATTGATTTATGTATAAAATACTATTAATTTCAATACTTAAACTATTACATGTTGCCGATATTTTTATGCTATCGTACACACGTTTATCGTACCTGTTCTGAAATACGGGATTTTGTTCTTGTTTTTGGACTCGTAGCCTCGAGCCTTAAAAATCTACCAACGTATTTGATCAGAGTTATTTTATTCAAATAAGCGAATTAGGTCTCTGAGTCTTTGGTCTATCCCGCAAGGGATTTAGCGTGAATGTATGTATGTAACTGCGTTGTTGAGAATGCGGTTGCCGTTTTTCCTACCACTTAACTCCCATAGATACGCAGCTTAAAATGATTTCATACGTCCTAATAGAAGTATTTATGTTTGCATTTTACTACTAGCATCATAAGACTCTGTCTATATAGTTCAGTTATAAGTTACCGATCAGGTACAAGATTTTATCATCTTATTTATAGAACAAAGTTCATTCAATACCTTAGGGCTTGTTATTATTCATTGGGACTGTATTGCAAATCTCTTGCCAGCCAGCCGCTTCTGTAGCAATATGTAAGGATTTAAAGTGCTTTAATTAACATTTTAAAATGTACATATATGTATGGAATTACCACTTTAAAAAAGCTGTCATTATTCTTCAGTTATTCCAGTCCATAAAACTCTGTATATTTCTGTGGTCAACCAGAAACAAATTATGGAATTTCTTTATTTGCAACTATTGAGTTGCAAATAATTTAAACGGATATGAATACTTAAGTAATCAAATTCTTTACTAAGTAAGGATCGATTCTTTATAATAAAAACAATCTCTTATGCATCTTTTCCAGTTATAAAACCGTCCTTCAATATTTTTTTATGTTTAAGTAGAGCAAAGAAGCAAGCGTGTCATTTGGTGGTAAGCGATTACCGTCGCCCATAGATCTGTCGACCTGCATCTCTGTCATAGTTACGGTGCCGACCACAGAAATAGATCAAGATAGAACGGCCGCGATGTCATATTTCCATACATTTCGAGCGTGTCACTTTTTTAAAAACCACGCCCACAGCGTGACGTCATTTTCATTGTTAGCGACTAGCGAGCGAGCGACTAGTTAGGAGACACACACATTAGATTATCGATGTTAATATCGGCAACGTGTGTTAATTTTATTATTTTTATATTTTACCAACTTTATTGATTTTGTGTAACGATAATCATAGAAAGTAAAACATGTTAAATACTTTAATCCGACATATTAAAACCTAAAACATATTTTTTCAACAGTATATAATATTTAGTTATAATTATTATACTGTCCTTGAAACTATACATATTTATTAAATATTTGCCTTTTTGTAAGGGTTGGCCTCACAGTCCTGGTTAAATAACGAAGCCGAACGTCTACATATACCTCGGTTACTGCCCGTTTGAGAAGAACGAAATAATTTTCCATCGGCGATTGGTCAAATTGGTGAAAACTTATACTGTCAAATAAACTGCTGCCAATGTAATTACGAACCACTTTGGTTGAAATTTGTGGTGTTAGAATAAAGTAGGGACAAAGCAAGACATGACCTGATACTCAAATTATTATTGAATTAATTTATCGATAAGTCCTAAGACTCAACGATACATGGAGTGCCCATCTCTAACATTCGAAGGCCAAACACAGCGATTAACAGACACAGCGATCAACTAGCAGGTGTATTGTGTATTTCGTTCGTTCGACGTACATTACGCGTATAATTTATACGCGCAATGTTTTTGTATACGAGCGTTGAATGCGGACAGCAATGGATATTTATCATAACGAAAAAATATACAACTTGTGATCGTAATTATTGAACATAGTAAAAGTAAAACAATAATTTATAATCTCAAAAAAATACTTTCTACTGATTTTCTGTACTTACTGATCATACGAAATATTTCCTTTTTTCATATTTGATTCACTACTTTTGTTTTTAGAATTTGCCACAGCACAATAAGGCATATATGTGAAGTTTTATCTATTTTTTTACGTCCTGAACGCATGGCAGGAACGCTCGTTGCGTAATGAGAGCGAGTTTCGAAAAGCATGCAATATAGTGCAGGGTTTTGGCACGCTTGCCACGCCTATTCGCCGTTCTATCTTGATCTATTTCTGTGGTGCCGACCTTTAAGGGAGTAGTAAAATACGTAATTCTAAAAGAGTATCTACTTGTACTTCCCGTTACAATCGGAACACCAAATGGAAATCGTTTAATATCCATCTAACGACATCGACTGCTATACTGTCACTATTAAAGAACTTATCTGGAAGCAGAATAGAATCTATGAAACAATATTGGAAGCCGCAGCCGCCTTATCTAAGTATATATAACTTTTTATCGAAAAATACTCGGCGTCCAAGATTCCTTTAAGTTTGTAAAAGAATAAAACTACTTTGGTTGGAATTTTCTGGTGTTGGAGACAGGCTGCGTGGACGATCGTTTCGCTGCTATTATCTTTGGGACCGGTTTGTTTGGGCGAATTTGAAACAATGGCGGCGAGGTGCGCGTGCGCACTATGTGAACTTGCGTGTGTGTGTGTGTTTATACGTGATACGTCGTTCCGGGAACATGTATCAAGTTAATATCGCCGTGAGCATCGCATCCAATAATATAAATCTTAAATCATAATTCTTATTGTATGTAAGAGAATAGAAAATTTAACATTGTTCAAATGAACATAGTTCGACTATTTAAAATTTATGACACAACATAACATAATGCACGCCTTTTTCTACCCAAAGGTGTAGGCAGTGGCAGTTAAGCCTCGACTCGCCGTTATGTTTAACGTCCCAAATGGAATGGTGGAGAACCTATTGCCATACCGGGCACAAAGCTTTTAGACATCGATATTTATCACATAAAACTTTCGAAATTAATTTCGAAAAGTAATTGGTTGCCAGGACTGGAATCCGCGACCTCTTGATTGAGAAGCGGGGTGCTCAACCACTGGACCACCGAGACTAAAAATTTATGACACATACATAACTTCACCGCCAAATCCCTTGCGGGGTAGGCAGAGAAAAATTTATGACAGCCTCTGAATATTTCTTTTAAATACACTCTAGTACATCAAACTCTTGCTTTACCAAACCCTTTTAAGCAATGAACGGCCATCTCGAAGGCTTCCACAATAAAATACAAAGTCGTTAGCGGTCTCGCTTTTAAAAGCTTTTAAATGTTTTGTAAAAATTGTATGTAATTGATCATTACAACCGCAAATTGTCCTTTTAAAGTAACAGAGGTAAGGTTGAACAGCTAAGTTTAAAAATAAACAGTGGTTAAAACTTGTTTCAACGGCGTTGGTAAAAAAAGAGAAGAAGAATGTGAGTGAGAAGTCACACGTAATATAGGGACGTGCATTTTTAATACTTTTCAATATCAACATAATTAGGTTAGTTGTTGGTAACCGGTTATATTATATATGTATTTCGTATAGCGGATGAACATAAAATATCGGATGCATTTGATGTCATAAATTTGATTTTTTTAATCCGTGTGATATTTTACTAATATCAGATGATGAAACAGGATAATATTCTTCATCTCTTTCTTTCTTCTTCATCTAGTGGATTAAAACTTGAATTTTCAAAATTTTCCAAAGTTATTTGTGATAAATATGGACCTAACCTTAGCTAGACGTCATGATACCTAATATTTTATATTGCCGCTGTTTATCAGATTCGTACCTCTCAACATAGATTCCAAACCAAAAATGCGAGAATCGGCTCCGCTGTATCTTTTCTCAGCAGCAAATGGGCTTAATAATTTAACTCAATTAACACCAGTAACTGTTATTTCGTAAGCTTTACTTGTTCTACACATTTACTTGACATGTTTTACGAATAGTGGACACATTCGTTCCTTTCAATAAATGGATATGTTACAGTATCGCCAACGAGAATCTAAGCTGTATCATGAATTATTTCAATTAGATCTTGTTAGCGATAGATTTATGATGGCCAGATGAAATTAATATTAAAGATATATACGGACGTTATTAAATTTTTTTTTTTTTTTTTTTTTTTTTTTTTTTTTTTTATGGGATAGGAGGGCAAACGAGCAGGCGTGTCACCTGATGGTAAGTAACCAACGCCGCCCATGGACACCAGCAACACATATAGTGTTACTGTTGCGTTGCCGACCTTTAAGGGATATAGGAGAGGAAAGGATGGGGAAGAGGGGTGGGCCTCCGGGTACCTCTCTCACCGAACGAAACGCGGCATGAGCCACTTTACGTCGGTCTTCTGAGAGGTCGTGGTATTTCACATTTCAATTGCCGAGAAAACATCAGTACGTTGACTTCTAATTGTATATTGTAAGAACTTTTTTTTTACAATTACACTCTCTGATTTAGAAGTTGCGCCATCTGTCTACGCCTTAGAGTATGAGCTTGCATGTACAAAAAAAACTTATTTCAGAAGCAAGATCGGAAACCACAAGAGTATTGAAAATGTTATGTCAAAATTAGACTAATACGTTGTTACAAGGTTACTGTGCAATTTAAAAACTGTATGGATACGTGATCCGAGTCTTTAAGTAACCAACTTACACAATAAGCGCATGCTACGGTTACAACACCTTTTGAGAATGATCAAAAACTATCATTTTATTTCTCACGATCCACGTCGAGTCATCATGAGACGAATTTGAGGAAGTGAAGGCTATTATCTCCTTTCAATGTAAGTCAAACAAAATGAGGTATGGACTGTAAAACGGGTTCCGTAACATCTAAATTAGAGCAGGTGCTTGCACTTGAGCAATTACATTTTTTTATTATACCAATGCGCATTTAACATTTGATTTTTTAAATGTATTTATAATATTCCGTATCTTAAATTCTAACTGGCATTTACGAGTTTCCTGAATTACGAAATAAATATATATTTATATGGATATCCAATCACCCACATCCTCTTCTTTTCTGTCGGTGTACCAATACAAATGTCGTTATAGTAAATTTTCCAGAACTGAGAAAAATAATAATTAATACAATAATTCAAGTGTTTTTGGGTTGGTTCAAAAATTTAATTCAATAAGATCATAGTTCTTCAGTTTTACAGTGGTATAGTCAGGCACTTCGTTGCATGACTGGGTCAACACGACCCGTCAAATACCACGACCTCTCAGAACAGAGACTTTCGCGAAGTGGCGCAACATCCATCTCATTCTCCATCTCACTTTCTGGCCCGTCCCTATCCCATTTGCGCGACAACGCTTCTGTAAACACTATCTGTGTTGTAGGTGTCCGTGTTGGCTAGTTGCTTACCATCAGATGACACGACTGCTCATTTGCCGCCCTATCTCACATTTTTTTTTAGCGACATAGCAGATATTTTATTTCTTTAATTACTCTCAAATACATTAACATACCCAAAGAGAAACGAAGGTGACTATATTACTCCACCTGCCTGCATCTTCAGCCATTAAGGACGCTATATTTAAACAACACTAAACATGAAAAAAAAAGCCTTAACACATGGTGACATTCAATACAAAAATGGCCCCGTCAAGTGGATCCCTTTCACTGCTGGTAGATAAGTTTTTTTTTTTGTTACTCCGCAGCAACAATCTCTCGTCTCGTTACAAATATTGTAACAAAAAATATACATTATCTTATTATATTCCAATATTATTAAGTTAATGCATTTCTTGTTGTAACATCGGACGCTTTTTCCTTTATTAAAAACGCATTTACTAATGGTAGTAACGTTACTCAATTGAGGAAGTTATAAGAAAGACGGCCGGGAGAACATGTTACGAGAATGATCCAACTAGTTTTGTTACCCGAAAGCTCCAAGAAAGTGTGTTATGTTCCTCTGAATTTACTTTTTCAAGCTAATCAAATAAACTTATAAATAGGTATTTATTTTTTTAAACACAAAAATGGCATTCACCTTTTTAAAGGCAAAGGCAGTAACTTGTTGTCCCAAGAAATATATCATCTATTACATTTGTAAAGCGGGAGTAGAACACATTATCCAGCGTCTATAGATGCGAGCAAAAAAATATCTATGCCAATATACCAAAGGTCTGTTCATCTATTTCGCAGTATATTCCAACGGTTTAGTGTCCAACTACTTAGTACGCATGCTAAGTGTCCATACAAAGAACTTTTAGTTACAAATAATTAGCAAAATATAGTCAAAACTCATTATTTTACACAAAAGCTTATTTACAAATGAAGTTAACTTGTACTACTTTTGCAACATCACTTGTGAACTGATTTCGTGAGCTGTGTTACGTCATAACAGGACTTGAAGAGATAAAGGGTCATCCATAAATTACGTGAATTGAAAGAGTAGCATTTTATTATAAAGTAAAAATTCAGGAACAGGAACCACAACATATATTTACATATATAGTATCTATAAAACTAAGATAAACTATTACAAATTTGTTTGTGAATTTTAATATAACCGATATTCTACTAGTAAATACCTACCTAAGAGAATTAAGTGTATAACTGTCTGATGTCAAACCAAATGCTATTAATAATTCCTTTGAATAATTTAAATGACAGATTTCGAACAACATATGGGAAAATCAAGTATTTAAATTTTAATATATATACAGTATTTATATATATTTCAAGATTCGTATTTAACATATTTTTGTTACTTCCACATAAATGAGCCTAATTTTATAATCTATTATTATAAATAACTTCACGCCTTTTGTTACCCAGGTGTAGGCAGTGGCTGTTAAGCCTCGTCTCGCCGTTATGTTTACGTCCCAAATGGAATAGGTGGCGAACCTATTGCCATATCGGGCACAAAGTTTTCAGTGATCGATATTTATCACACATAACTTCCGAAAACAATTTCGAAAAGTCATTGGTGTGAGCCAGTGTCAGGAGTCGAACCCGGACCTCTGGGCCACCGAGACTATATATTTCTGTACTTTTATTATACATTTCTGTAATTATAGTTTACTCTACCAAAAATGTTGAGTTAAAAAAAAATAGATTTATAAAGACTTACCATCAGATGGGCCCTGTCCCATTTTGACCCAATAGTAGTACAAAAATGCTGGAATAATTTGTCAGAAAGAAATAATTTCCATATTGAACTCCTTTCAAACTGAACGCAGATTAAAATATTTCAACACACAAATAACCAAGTCGTGAGGACGCGTCCGTTCAGAGGTCGCCGGTTCAAGCCCGTGCTATGTAACCGAGGCATTACTGTTTGTTTTTTTTTTACTGTGTATGTATTTAGAATAATATAGGCACGTGACCTTATGATTGAACGTGTATATTTATAACTAATTTAGTTTTATTTTTTTCGTATCAATATTCAATTAAATTTTTATGAAGATATTATTTAAATTAATGTATCGAACCTTGGATATGTGTCGCGAGCGTCTTTTTGGTGGAGATTACCAGTAAGGTATAAATGGCTTCTACTTTAAATTTTAAATTCTCATTAACATGCTTGATGAAGATGTTTGATAAAAACTTGGGTCTAAAAAGTTCTATAAGGCAAAGAGATTTGCTGGTATACAATACGGGATGGAGTGACTAAGCAGATGTGCAGTGCAAATATACGGGGAGAGGGGCACACTGATTTAGCCTGAGTTATGAAATCAGTTATAATGACCCCAATAGTCTTATTAACAGAAGAACTGAACAGAATAGCTGGGTCTAAAAAATACAAAAAAGCTATTATTTCTTGTTAAGTTAGGAACTATAATAAAGCTAAAGGTAAACCTGCCTACTCTTCTGGGGCTAGGTGAGTAGGTATACAGATATGCGTGTTTTCGGAAACGATTTTATGTTACCTTTATGTTATTTTAAATTGATCATATAGATTGTATATCCAGAAAAAACCATTTGGATGAAAGAAAAGGAAATTCAATCATAATAATTATTACATACATACATGTAATACATTATTTTTGTTTCAATAAAATCTGAACACAAGCCCACCTTTTATCTAAATGTAATCTGAGGCAATAATAAGTTTAAAAATGATCTATTATCCCTATTATATCGATAATAGTGATGTACCAAAATCGATTTGTAGTTACAAAATCGATTCAAAGCTATCGAATTACGGTGAACGTTTGTAATAAAGGTATAGGCATATAAATAAATAAAAATAAAAATAAAAATAAAAAAGCCTTTTATTTCTCATAACCCTTAAATAACAGTTCTAGTTTAACTATAGTTTAACTAATTGTGTAAATATATTGTAATTAATATGTTTATTTAAGTATTTATATAATTCTTTAATTAACTTATATGACATGTACTTACTCATATATGCACACACATGAATGCATACAACAATGCATACACAGACACACACATACATACATATATAAATATACAATAATGCATACATATGCACATACATGTACACATACACACTTGCATACTGTTTTTTTTAGTCTAGTTTTAATATTATTAATTAATTAGTGTTTTCTCAGTTATGAGCCCCTCCTCAGGTGAAGGCCTCCTCCAGTTGTTTCCAGTCTTGCCCATAATTTGCCATATTTTGTCACTCATATTGTTCTGTAGATGCTAGGGAGTTTACATGGTAAGTTCTTGTTGTTTTTTTTTTTTTTTTTTTTTTTTAAAGTTTGTGTTGTTTGTTCTGTTTTGTCTTTAATTTCTGTGGTACTACTGGAGGGTTTTGGTCTTGCTCTTCCACGGTGACCAGCCGGCTTGGAAGATATTTTTTGTGTTCTCATTCTATAATTGTTTGTCATTGTGGTTTCTCGAGGGAGGTCGGAGTGCTTGTTGCTAAGTTTTTGCTATGTTTTTGTTTGTTTTGTTATTATTTGTCAGATAGTTCAATATGCCTGGTTTTATTACGTTGTCGGGCAGACTAGAAGGTATCTGCTTTGTAGGAGTAGAGTGAGCCTTGTTCTTTTTATTTGCTTGCTGTGTTGTGCTCTTTTGCAAGTTCTCTGGAGGTGAATTAGAGAGGGCCCTTTTATTGTTGATATTTGTACTTTTTAATATGACAAGTTTGTCATATTTGATTATAGCTGTGTTGCCCTTTTCCCTTTCAGCAAATACCTGCTTTTGTAACTCTTTCCTTGTTTGAAGAACTGAGGGGGGGTAGTCCTCTTTTATATAGAATGGTGTTCCATTTAGAATTTTTTTATTTTTGAGGATACCAATCTTTTTCCCCAATGTTGCGAAGGTAACTATTATAGGTCTTGGCTTCTCAGTCTTTTTTCCTATTCTTCTTATGACTTCTAGGTCTGTACACTGTATTTTTAGGGGAAAATATTTATTTATAAAGTTTGTTAGGTTATTTTCCATACTGTGGTATGATTTTTCTTCTTCTTGTAGCCCAAAAAATACTAGATTACGTTGCCTTGCCTGTTTCTCTATGTGGTATATTCTATGTTCTTGGTTTTCCACCCTTAATTTGAGACTTTCATGTTTACTATCTAAAATTAAAAATTTTTCTTCAAATATTTTGTTAATGTTATCTGTTACTTTCTCTGTCACCTCATCTGCAGTTTTATTTATCAATTTCCTTTGTTCATCAAGGTCTTTTTGTATTGCACGAAGTACTGCCATCACCTCCGACATCGCTTGTGCCATTGTATGTAGTCAGTAGTGTTTAAGTTTTTATTTGTTAGCAGTATTTATTTGTTTTGGTACAAGTAGTGCCGCCTGTTATCTTTCCAAGGACAATAAAATCGATTGTATCATTAAATACTAGCAAGTATGGGTAGTACTGCCACTCTCTGACAGATGGCCTTAGTAAAATAGTGTACAGTGGCGCCAAAATTTTGAAGCGGATGATTTCAGATTCAATCATTCCTTTTTGTTAGAGGTTATGTTTAAAGTATTATCACTAATTTATAAAAAAACGCAATTATAAAACGTATATTAAAAGTCATATATTTTGCACTATTAGTCCGATGTTGTGTAAAGTTCGCAAAACAACTATAATTTACACCATTTTAATAAAAAAGTCACTATGCCGGTGGATGTTGTCAAGATCGTTATTGCACTGTTTTATTAGTTTATTGTTATAATTTTCACACTATATGAACACTTTGAGCACTTATACGCATACTTAACTGCTTTCCTCACTGTAACTTGTGTTATTTTAATTAATTTGGCAGTAAAAGCACGGAGCCGAAGTTGACAGTGGCACTGCAGCGCCCTTCCTCCTAGGCATATATATATGTATATATATATATATATCTGTTCCGTAATTGATATTGAATTGATAATTCTAATGTCACGCTCTATGTGTTCGGAGATGGACGAGTCACGTGTTCGTAGGGGGGCGAATACAAAACGCACCTATTGTATTAATGATTTAGGGATGAAGCACCCTTGCAATATAATAATAGTTATGTTTAGATGACAGTCATTTTAAGCTAATACTTTCACGCAAATGTTGAAATTTCAAAATCGTAGATCCAGTACCAACATGTTAAAATTCAAATGTGTACAAAAAATACCCTCATTTAAAAAATAATAATAATAACTCTCACGCGTAACCGACATTTTATAGTCAGTACTGAATTTTTTTTTTTCTAGTTTTAAATGTGTATAAAAAGCGTGTCGAACGAAGTCACACAAAACAAATATTCCTATCCAAGGATCGTGATCGGTTCGGTGCACTCCGGCCTGCTCTTGAGCGTGATGACATCAGCGGAATCCGCGTCTGCCGCCCACCTCCATTAGTGGCCTGTCTAGACGTACAGACCGCTGGACAATAGTTATATAGTTATCTATTTGTATAAAGGCAACATTCAGACGTTTCACAATGAGTTTTGAAAGAACAGGTACCGGCGATTATTTCGATTTTCCTTGAGACTCCTAATAAATGAGTCTTGGAGATACATATAAACACCAATATACTTACAAGACAATTTAATTGTGCAAAATGGTTAAATTAGTTTTATAAATATATATAAAATCCACATAAAAAATCTCATAATGGAACTGCCGACTATTAGCATGATTTTGGTTTTTAGATTGAATAGAATTTAGAAACAAGGAGATGGCTAGTTTAGAATAAATGTACAAAGTATAACATAACATAATAACATAACTTCACGCCTTTTTCTAGAGTTCACCATGATACTGAATATAACAGTTCCACTAAATCACTCTTCCTATGTTGAATTTCTCGATGGCGATACTCTCGCCGGACGGTCGGGGATTACAGTGGTATTATCGATTCATATGGCCAAATTGGCTGTAACTATCGATATAAGGTAAGTACGATACGAATACGTCTAAAGTGGGGATCAGCACTGTTTCCGCAACACCATATTGGCTGTACGGTGAGCGTAACTCCTTAAGTGTAGCCATTTTAATGAGGGCCAAGAAACAAAGGTTCTGCCGCGGTAAAGCCCGTTAACCATTGTTGTTAAAGAAGCTGAGCTGCATCATTCTTAAGCTTTATTGAAGGTAGAGCACGCTGGTTGCATTTAGGTAATTGGAATGTTAATATATTTAAATAATAAAATATTTTTTCGTCAAATACGTGGAACCAAAAAATTATTTATTTTTTATAGAATCAGTCGGATAGAGTTTCACAATATTAACGACTGAAGTTATTTTATACTGATCTCTCGAAACGAAATGAAAATAGAGAATCTTCATGGGAGAAATATGTCGAACAGACATTTTTGTACTTTTTAATATAAAATTTATATATCAAATAGTGCAGCAGCTACATGGTTTGTTGTGTGTTTTTATGAGGCCACCAATGATGTTTGGGTCGGTTGGGTTAATCTACTCGCCAGGTGGTGTCATGGCGCTCGACGGGGTATGCAATGGGTGATCCGCACTGTGACTTGACTAGTTGTTAGATATATTTGTCAATCTATTCGAAATTTACCAAGAACTTGTCAAGAAGTCCAAGTTTTGAATCTAATACTGCTAAACAAGCCGCCATACAGAAAAACGTTGACATTTAATAACCAATACATTTTTTTTGGAAATTTGAAATTGTCTAAACCATCGTCCGTGTAGAAAAAGTGGAAATTAACAAGTCCATTTATTTATTACATACAATAATTATTTGAATGAAACCTAAAAAGCTATTACCAAAAAAAATATTATGCACTTGAACTCAAAAAGTTCATTTGTACATCTGTCCAACGATCGTACGCACACAAGCATAAAACATTCGTATGTGTGTATTTTGTATACGTGTACATACACGCCAGCATGATTATACACAGGGGCAGATGTGTTGTTGTGTTGGTATCTATGGGGCGCGTTAAATAATAATTCTAACGGTTTTAAAGCATATGGGTAGTTTATCGATTGGTGTGTGTAGGTTGGCAACGATTTTATTTTGGAAATGGTCATAACTAAAGAAGAAAAAATTAACTACCTTCAGATTTAATTTCTGTAGATTGAAAACAGATTAAACTTTTTAGTTACGTAGACTTATCTTTGAGCTACGTTTTAGGGTTCCTTGAATATTTCTAATTTTGATAACAGAAGACTAGTATCACGGTGATTGTTGACCTCGTACTTGATACAGACCCATATCTTTAATGTTTAAGATTGAAATGCTTAAACTTTACATTTTTGAAAACTAAAAACCGTATTGCGAAGAAGTAGAGACATGAAAGATTTCTAAAAGCACATTAATTTACGGATATTAAGTATTATAATTATTATACAATTTGCTCACAGTAGGTATCCAATGTTTTGAGATATTTGTCAAAAAGTTGTCAGTTGCTTTTGGAACATACTCACTAGAGTCAATTCTTTTTTTTTTT
Organism: Euproctis similis; assembly: GCA_905147225.2. NCBI lineage: Eukaryota > Metazoa > Arthropoda > Insecta > Lepidoptera > Erebidae > Euproctis > Euproctis similis. Next base: position 3,703,934 of record LR990103.1, read on the forward strand.
TTCAATATTTTCGTATTTATTAATACGAAAATAACGAATTAACACTTACTTGCAAAAATATTCTCCTCTCGGCGTGGTCAAGCACGTGCCGCTATTTTTACACGGTGAAGGCGAACACGAGACGAAACCTGAAAAAAAAACAAACAAATTCGATTAAATAAATATTGTATTCTAACACATATAAAAAAATAAAATTAATCTTTCACAGTGGGTCAGCATTACCCGAGATTGATGCGTTCAAAAAAACCATGCTTTTTCCTACATACAATGCAAAAGTCAAAAATTCTCTACAATATTTATCCCAGAACTGAAGAAATAAATAAAAATTCAAGTGACATTAACCAACTTTATATCACATCGTATTAATCAAGAACCAAATAAAAAATATACTCTGAAGTTTTAAGATGTATATCTTACAACTTAAAACTGTTGAAGACAAGGACTAAGTGGCGCAGGCAGTGTGCCCTGCGCCACTTACTGTCCGCGTTGGTTAATACGAATGCATTTATTACAATTCTGGACAGTTATTAATGTATCTCGCAAAAGTTTAATGTATATATACAGCTACAATATATTGGATTTAAAAATATCTACTCTATATCCATTAAGTTTTATTCAATTTACTACTACATTGCCTTAGAAAGTAGCGTCTATCACTTCCTTTTGGGCGTCGGAAACAAAAACTAAGAGATGCCATTTATTGTGTACCATCTTTCGTATCATAAGTCTAGATTTCCGAGTTGTTTTGCACTACTACTACTGCTTTAGAAGTCCCGAGTTTGAGTCCAAAATAATCATCAACCAGGAATATGGTTTTGCCACAAGTAAGTAACAGTCTCGGTGGCGCAGTGGTCGAACAGACGGCTTCTGATCCAGAGGTCTGGGTTCGATTCCAGACACTGGCTCACACCAATGACTTTTCGAAATTGTTTTCGGAAGTTATGTGTGATAAATATCGGTGACTGAAAAACTTTGTGCCCGGTATGGCAATAGGTTCGCCACCTATTCCACTTGGGACGTAAACATAACAGCGAGACGAAGCTTAACAGCCGTTGCCTACACCTTCGGGTAACAAAAGGCGTGAAGTTATGTTATATGTTATGTAACTATAAAATTAATCCGAAGTGTCAAGAGACAATTGCTGGAGTCTATACCTTCGAATATTGAAGCCCTGAAGTTACTGAGTATTCAGTTGTTCATTAACTTATCATTAAGTAACATCTGAGACAATAGTAATCTATATTTATAATCTCAGTAGCAACCAAAAAATAAACTATATGTATGTATGTATCTCTCATCAACACATGCGAATATCCTATAATCGATACGATCTCGATGTATCGATCAGTCACTATCGAGACCACCCAAAGATAATCACATACGATCACTAAGGAAATTGGACTCAAAATGGCGTCTTGCTTTATTTAATTTGAATAAAAATGGCATTGGAAGAAAATTGATTGGCTCGTCAGAAGTTTTTATAGAATGGACCGGGAGATGTGATTGTAGTCGGCCAAGTATATGAGAAAAAGAGATATCCCGTCTTTTTAATCAAAATAAATTTAAATAAAAAGTAATTAGGAGCAGATGCCTTAAAAATCGACGCACGTGCATGAAAAGAGTTATGAAAGTCAACGAAGCGAATGAGGTGTGTAAGAATTGTGCCCTATGGCGCTCTGTTCTCTCTGCCTACCACGCAAGGGATTTGGCGTGAAGTTATGCATGTAAAAAGTAATAAGTTGTGTATTAAGTCAAGAATATCTCCAGCATGACGCACTAAAATGAATTTGGTAAGTAAGATTGGATTAAAGATATTTTACATACTCGTTTACTTATACGTTGTTAAATTTGCTCACATCTAGATATTCACATATTTGTAATCAATCATAAAATATATCTAACTTAATCATAAGGCAAATATTATTCAGGAAAATATTTAGAAGAAAAATAAACTGGTGGGAAAAGTAACGTAATTTCGTAATTTAACGTAAAAAGTTCAATACGTTCAAATATTAAGCAATTTTTAAGCAGAAAAAAACTGATAGCAGATTGTTTGTTTAACTTTACTTACATGTATTTACAAATGATAAGTAAAGTTTTTGGTAAAATTTCAATTGATAAAGATAAATTTCACTATTGTTGACACGCCACTTGTGATGTGTCAATAATACTCTTGAAAATAAACTTATTTTACATGTTTGATTCGGGCTATTCTGAACCTTCGTTTAATTGAATTTATTTTGATAATTTTTACTATAACATAGACATAGGCAGAAATAACAGAACATTATACACCGAGAATCTTTCGACAAAATTTTAAATATGTGGCCGATGAATTATCGTATGTAATTTTTTTTTTTTTTACGAGACTCAATTCATTGGCCAGGCAATCGTTAATATTGCCAATATACTAATAGCATGCACGTTTATGGCAAGACAGTATTTTTTATTTCGCTAATAATTATACAAAAATAAAATATATTTTATGACTTGTCTCGTATAAAAGAAAGTAACGAAGAAGAGAGAATATCCCATCAAACTTATCACAACAAAAACAAACTCGCCGCGAACGATTGATGGTCACGCGTGGGAACAAGTTTGTGTACATAATCAAAACACTGATAATAAATATAAATATATATAAGTTAACCACATTTCAATAATATCTAATACCACAAAATGCATAAAAATTTATTAAAAAAAGGAAATTTTTATTCAAATGGGATCCGAATATTTGATTTGCTGGGAACTTCTATACTTTACTTACTTACTTACTTTACTTCTATAGGGATCCTCATCCACGCTAAGGAACACAAAATGCAACAAAAACTTAAAATATTTAACTCCAAATTTTCAAGATATTAAAAAATGGTTCTTTATGTGTATTCCATTTATATCATCCACTTAGAAAAGTATAAATACATAGCCATTACTTTAGTGGCGTTTGAAATTCCCATAGTGCGTTTGGATAACCTCGGATTCTCAATGTACAAGGACTTTTGTTGTGTACGATATCAGTCAAGAAGGATCTGAAGTTTTGTGCGAATGAAAGTGAACTAAGTTCAGTCGTTCACTATTAAATGTCAACAGATCCGCATTCCACGGTTCGTTGTTTGAAAAACTCGAAATTATTACATTGTGAAGTACACTGACGTTTTGAACTAGTACACTTAATATATACACAAAAAATAGTCTCGGTAATCCGGTGATCGAGCTCGGGCTTTGAATCGAAGAGTCGTGAAATCGATTCCGGGCTCACACCACCTGTCTTTTCGGAAAGTTATGGATGATGACTCAGATAATTGTAACCGGTGTATGGCAATAGGTACTGACATCTATTACATTAGGGACGAGGCTTAACAGCCCTTGCCTACACCTTCGTGTAAAAGGAGTAAAATATGTTATGATTATATATAGAAAAATGCAACTAATATAAGGAATTACATTTCATTGTTGTCATTTATAACTCCAATGTCCGCCATCGGGCAGAGATAAAATATTGATGTAATCTATTTCTATACTCGAGAATACTTCAACTAAATCGTCAATTAAGATTGAAGGCATATAAACAAACATTTGGATTTGGAATCTGCGTAATCCATATTCAGTCTCCTCCTGTTTTTTACTTTGTCCCATGTTTTAAAACGGTGGAAATATCTACCTGAATCCCTTTTTTGAAAAACTGGGCGCAGCGAAACATCGCATCATTAAAATAGTCTTGACCTGTTGTATCCACGGGCCGTCTGCATATATCCTTAGTCCTTTTTCGCATAACTTCCCAATTTCGCATCCAGACGTCTGCTTGGTCCGAGGACTAAAAACTGGATAGGGCCAACTGGTTACACCTTATAAGGAGACACCCATTGTTTTTGCTAAGAACAATAATGCAGGGCCGGGCTCTGCGTGTTCCATTTTTTTTTTTTAATTTTAATATAAAAATTAATTTAAAAATTTCGTTAGATTATGTATGTATGTGTTTTATAAAAATAATATACTATACTTAATTTAGTGTTTAACGGTGAAGGTGTAATAATAGTGTGTGAGAATATTAAATTAGACGGTTATTATTATTTGATGTTTTATAATAATGAATGCATGTAAAAATAACAGAAGCCTCGTGTGATTTCCGCTAACCTAGATTCCGTGTTCGAGCTTTTTATTTTTATTGGGGTCAACAGCAACAGCTACTTGCACAACACAACGAAACTAATTGATTAAATTTAAAATGGCATACATCATTTAAATATAAATTAAATTAACGATATTATTAATTTTAATGTTATAATTAATCGTTACACCTGTGTTGCTGTTTTTTTTTATAAATATAAGCCTAATATGCTTATATCGTTTTGTAAGATTTAATGTTGTTGTGCAATATGTATAATGATTAATAAAATAATATGTCATGTATATTTTCAGATATTATAGGTCATTTTGAGACATTAACTTCAGTATATACATAATTAGAAAAAAGGCGATTAAAATACTAATAAAAGGGTTTGGGGTTGTTAAATTTTGATATCACATAATTCTATTTTATTTCAGAGGGTCGAATTTAATTCCCAAGACATAAATTATACTACTAATATAATTAAAAGACAAAAAACTATTCGAATCCATCTCTGGACAGACGACAGCAGTACTTAAGCGTAAAGGACATTGATCGATGGTTCCACTACCGTGTTCTTGTGCCCATGGTGTCCATAAAATAATGACTCCGAGATTATTTATTGATGTTTTATTGATCACTTACTTATGTTCTAAAGAGGCTTTCGTAATATTCCAATATCGTATCTCATTATAGATGTCCAGGAGCAATTGTAAATTAGTACAAGATTTATTGATGATAATATAAGATCAATAGTAATTGGATATGTCCTTGTTTATGAAATCTTTACAATAGTTTTTTTGCAGCTTTGCTACTTGATTAAGTACTTCGAATACAAGCCTGAGCTCTTGAGCTCTTTAGTCATACATGTCAAGAAAGTGAGGTATGTGTGATCAGTCCTGTCCATCTTCCTCAAAAGAGTCTTATTTAAGAAGAATCGAGCCATTTGTCAATACTTTTTTAAAGAGTATATATATACCGTTTTCGAAACATCCAACCTCTTAATTAACGCCCACTTACAGTCAGATTAAAATATAGCACGAAGAACCGGTCTTCTATAGATATGATTAATTCAGATTAAAGTTATTCCTTGAGATTTTTTCTAAACTATATATAGTTTATTAAAAAATTACTGTATTTAAATTTGAAGCAAAATAATATCAGAATAAAAAAACAGGATACAAATAAATCCTTTTCGGGATTTTTTTTTAACTTTATCTAAATTGTGTACGGTAAAGAGCTGGTCACCTGTTTATTCGTAGACACACGCTAATACCGTGTACATTTCTTGGTATTAACGGCGTAAAGTTATATTTACACTACAATACTAACGACGAAATAAATAGACGTCAAATATTATCAAGAATAAATATATGCATAAAATTGCCAGATTCCTTTATCAGAACCATTGAGGAAGTCCCGTTTCGGGTTATCAGTACGTACCGTGGGAACGCTAGTCGTAGTACAGCGATAACACTGACTACATAAGTACATAAACAAATATAATTTTAAAATAGTTGTAGGTAGGTACAGACAGACGCGATGTATCCGTGACGACCGAAGTTTTCCTATTTAATACAGTTACAAGATAAACGATTTAAAAATATATATAGAAAACTAGCCGGCTAGCTAGCTAAATAAAGTAGTAAATTTTGGATTTATCACTTCTAATTTACTACATCATACATGAATTAACAATTTCATACATACAAATTCATACATAAATTTAAAGTCGCTCAGCGAGCTATGGAGCGAGCTATGCTCGAGGTATCTCTGAAGGATAAACTCAGAAATGAGTATATCCGACAGAGAACTCGAGTAACCGACATAGCTCGTAGAATAAGCTCGCTGAAGTGGCAATGGGCTGGTCACATCTGCCGAAGGACCGATGGTAGATGGAGCAAGAAGGTCATTGAGTGGAGACCGCGACTTGGTAAGCGTAGTGTAGGACGCCCACCAGCCCGATGGTCAGACGACCTCAGAAAGGCTGCTGGAAAAGACTGGATGCGGAAGGCAGAGAATCGGATGTTGTGGCGCAAATTGGGAGAGGCCTATGTCCAGCAGTGGACTGCAATAGGCTAATGATGATGATGACATGAATTATAGATAAAAACCACCCCGTTGGCACCCTCTATCTATTAACAAAAACCGCATCCAAATCCGTTACGTAGCTTTAAAGATATAAACATATAAGGCGGCAGACAGCGGAAAGCGAATTCTTTTTATACTATGTAATAAAGTAAAAAGTTCTCTAGTCGTCCCGGTCGTCCAGTGGTCGGACTACCCGCTTCTGATTAAGAAAAAAATTGATTCATTAATTCTGTGTGATATATATCTATGACTGACAACATTGTGCCCGGTGTAATAGCAATAGGTTCGCCACTTATTCTACTTAGAGCGTAACGTAACTATACGAGTCGAGGCTTCAACAGCCGCTGCCCACAACTTCGGGTAGAAAAAGCTGTGAAGTTATGTTGAAAAAGTTCTGTCACTGTCAAAATACCGGTTGAATCGCTTCAATTTAACGGTCGCATACATCCGCTGGCAATATGTTAATATTTTTTTATTTCGATTGCCAATCAGGTCTTTATGCAATCAGAGATTTTGTAGCAAGCGTGCATGATCCAGTATACTTTGCAGTATATATGTAGAAAATTTATAGAGAAAACAAATATACAATTTGGAAAGATACCTCGATAATATAATATCTCCGACACAAATCACACAGCGCCCTCTAGTTCCAAATTAAGCAACTAAATACCTGTTACTATGGATACTAGATAACGGATATTAATATGTAGATACTTTTATTTTGTAAATACATCCTTATAATTCATAGAAAAACACCCTGGCGCCATACAAACATTCATGCTTGTCACAAATATTTGTACTCGGGTGGGAATCGAACCCGCCAACCTCGATTTTCAGTCGATAGCTTTACCAATGCACTACGAGGCTCGTCATTAGGCTCGATAGAAATGTATACATTAGAACTACTTATTCTGATACTAAGAGACAGTAATAATTGACAATAATGATAAAACACTTGAAGCGGCTTTTAAATAAATAAATATTGCGCCGCCAGGTGTCACAAAACTTGCCTTGCCAACTCACGTCATATGACTGACTCATGGAACATTGATAAAAGTACAGACTGATCATTATTAGGTCGACTGGTTGGATGCTCACCTTAATGTATTGTATTAAAACCAAAGCATTCAACATAATGATTAGTAATGTTAACTGCTTGGATCTGATAAAGCATAGATATAAAATTTTATAGTATTTATAACTGGTATAAAATCCATGAAAATTTGTATTCTAGAGCATTCCCGTGCGTTTTAATCGGAGATTTTATCTTCAAAGTTGAAATGATTATGGATTTTCCAATCGTTAAATATAAAATAATGCCTCGGAATTTTTATCATAATGAACCCGGATATCGCAGTGGAACACAAAGTCAATCACCAAGACAGCAGAACAAGCCTGCATCAGTCTGACACATCCGGAAGGATCCGTAGCATTATCTAAAAATAAAACCACTGTTAGTACCAAATTGTTGTTATGAAAGATTAAACTTGGTCTATCCGAAGTAAGCAAATCATCAAAAGACCACATATCAAGGTCAGTAGAGAAACTTTTGATAGAAACTGATTGTCATCAGAATCGCGTGTCTACGTACATCTCTAATCGATTGCCAACAAAACATTTGAAAACGAATAATAATAATCGATTACGTTTATCGATTTCACAGCACATCTTGTCTGTTTGACAGTTGGCGATTTGCCGCCATTTGATCGGAATGCGAGGAACGAAAGGGAATGAGTGTGTTCTCATACATTGTTTGTATATTTGTCACGGCTCAGATACAACATATTTGCGTAAATACCGGTGTTTTAATTACTTTATGTTCTAATATTTAAATGCTAAATTGGTAGTATACTAGTGGTCAGAAGAAGTTTTGTTTGTAACTATGAAGACAGCAAGCAAGAATACCTACTGTTCATCTCATGGTAAATAGTCATCGTGGTATGAAAACGCGTGTAACACCAGAGGCAGAGTGCGTGAAAACTATTCAAAAAGCTTTTAAAAAGAATAATTAATGCTGCGTGCCTATACCTTCAGATATTGCGGGCGTTACGGTATAAAAAGTCATTAATAACGATTCGCTCGCTCATAAATGAACTTCAAATCATTAAGTTAATTACGAAAATTGTTATAAGGACGATCTATAACTGTTTCCAAGTAAAACACAGTAACTTAATAATTAAATAAGTGGCATGAAATAATTTACAAGTAATCCTAACACGAAACCATCTATTTCAATCATTCATTCATTCACACCATGCTCACGTCAACCCAATGAATTATTGTTCGATCTCAGAAACTACTAATCTACTATAACATAACTTTACGCCTTTTGTTACCCGAAGGTGTAGGCAGCGGCTGTTAAGCCTCGTTTCGCCGTTATGTTTACGTCCTAAATCTACTATAACAACTGCTTTTAGCATTTATACCTTATTAATGCAACATAACAGTACTATTTTAAGTCAAGTAAACTTTTAAGTGAAGTTCCAAACTCATTCATATTTCTTGTTCAGAAAATATATCTTTGAAGGTAAAACCCATTCAAGATATTTTAAAATCACCGTTTCCGAAATATCGTGGACATTCCGATGTTATTCTTTTATTTTATATATAAGTGTATATATAAATCACGTTGTCTGAATCACAGGTAACGGTTGTTGGTCTATTCTTTGAAGACTATCATCACAAGCAACATGTATCTACTATGTTATACATATACAAACTTCTTTTAGCAATATCCATGTTATGTTTTTGAGAATAGTACAGCTAATAGACTATATATGTATATAATAGGTTGGGGAAAAAGTATTTTCGTATTTTTGTATGAAAAGTCAAGACATTTTTTTCAAAGTTTATTTACAATATATATGTACCGTTTTGTTGAATAACTTTCTGCCATTTTGTGGGCAGAGACATTATCCCGTTACTGTAGAAACTTTGGGACTTCTGATCAAAAAAACGGGACAAATAGTTTTGGCAGTCCTCTCTTGAGGTCAACCTTACAGAACCTAAAGAATTCTGAAGAGACCGAAACAGGTGAAAATCTGAAGGCGCAAGGTCAGGGCTATATGGTGGATGCACTAGGACCTCCCAGTCGAACTCTCTTAAGTTTTGCTGAGTGGCTAAAGATGTGTGTGGTCTAGCGTTATCGTGATGAAAGACCACACCCTTCCTGTTGATCAATTCCGGCCGTTTTCTCTCGACTGCTTCCTTTAATCTCATCAGTTGCTGGCAGTAAAGATCAGAATCGATGGTTTTGCCGGACGGTAAAAGCTCATAATGAACAATGCCCTTCCAATCCCACCATACACACAGCATCACCTTATTTCGTGTTAGGCCAGGTTTGGCCACAGTCTGTGAAGCCTGGCCAACTTTCGACCACGACCTTTTTCGCACGTTCTTGTCGTACGTGATCCACTTTTCATCGCCAGTTATCAATCTCTTCAAAAACGGCTCGGTTTCATTACGTCTCAATAATGAATCGCAAATGAGTACACGGTTCATTAAGTTTCTTTGAGTGAGCTCGTGTGGCACCCAAATATCGAGCTTTTTTGTATAACCAGCTTTCTTCAAATGGGTCAAAACTGTTTTGTGGTCAATTCCCAGTTCTTCAGCTACATCGTAACTACTAATATGCCGATCTTGCTCCACTCCTGAAAACGTTTGAACCAAATTTGTGCTACTCTTACTGACACTGCATCAGGTCCATAAACATCACAAATTTTTTTCACTGCTTGAGTTGCATTTTTGCCTTTTTTATAATAAAATTTTAAAATGTATCGAATTTCTTCATTAGATTCACTCATTTTTACGGAGAGAAAAACAAATGAAAAATAGCGGGAAACAACTTTTTTTTATTTTTTTCTTTTCTTTATAATGTAACCTTTTTAATGTTACCAAAACCAGCCAGACACAAATAGTACAGTCAAAGAAATTTTATAATAAGTTTATACCTACGTTATGCGAAAAGACTTTTTCCCCGACCTAATATATATGAAATTGGTTTACTTTATACTTTGAGGCTGTAAAGTAACCGTATCCTTGGAATAAATAACTAATTTCAATAGACCTAATAGTATATGTAGTCAGAGTATTTGAACTAGACAATGAAAGCGATGATGCCCGAACGAACCGAACGACCCTCCCAAACATTCACATTAGTTTGTGTCAATATCATTAATGAGCATTATTAATGGGCATAATTAAAATGTGTATATACCATTAGTAAATCACAAACATTATATATAGAAGACGAGATAACAAAATTTGATAACGAAATTTTAGTTTCGGAGGCAAGCAGTGTCCAGTTTTTAAGTCTATTTGAGTTTTTATTCGGTTTCTATAACTATCAAATTTAACAGTCATTTAACAAATTTTCGTAAAAGTCGAAGACAGAAAGAACATAGCGCCACCGGCACCATTCTTACTCACATATGTACTAGATTTCTGCAGTACATAGAAAGCACGTGAAACAAGTATACTTGTACATTTAAATAATGTAGTAAGAAACGGTGATAATTTTAAAGATTTAGCACTTTAAAATTGTAAACGCTGTAAAAATACTTCCAATGAGGAACAGAGTTTCGTTAAGAACAAATTATTGGTCAAAAATAAAAGACAGTAAAAAATAACAACGTTACTAATTTTTTTTTACATCTGCAAAACTTATTTGAAGTCAACGAGAATTATTCGGCAATTCATTATCGAAGTCTATTACCATAGTTCTCTTCGTGAAGAGTAATAGAGCCGCTAATCCATTGTCTCTCTTTTCATAAAGAGGCTTATATGGTCGATCAGGAAAACATAAAATATCGGTTTAGCAATTTAGCCCTGGGCTATAACTTACTTTGAGCCATTACTACAAAATGGCTGTTATAGAGGTGAAAGTAATGTAGTAATATGGTCTATAATAATAATAATACTTGTAGTGTAACTGTTAGGGGTCGTGCTCACCCCCCCGTAGCGGGCACGGCGGGCATGTGCAAGCGCATCGCACAAATACAACATTCGCTACTGTAACCCAACAACGATTTCATAACATAGAGTATATTTTTATTATTTTGAATTGAATTTTTTTCTTAAAATGTTTATGTACATTTTTATTTAATTAAATATATGAAGATACTTATAGCTTATTATAAATTTTAGAATAGAACAGATATTAAGCCACGCAAAAAAAATAATGATCTCTCAGAATAACGACGTAAAGTTGCTTAAGTCATGTTTCGTTCACAGAGAGAGGTATCCTGAGGGCCACCCATTTCCATCCCACTGATATAAAGGCCAGCCACGCAACTGCAACACTAACTGTGTTGCAGCTGTCCATGGGCAAAGCTAGTTGCTTACCATCAAGTGCCCTGCTTGTTGGTTTACCTATAAAAAATATAAAGATTCTTCCGTATCTGTTGGTTTTACGATTAGGAAATGGCAAACAATATTTTTTTTTTATTTTAGTTAACAATCTGTCACATAATCTGATGAATAACGAAGGTCGAACTGGGTCAGATACTTACAAGTACCTCGTGTAGGTAACGGGGGCCTCAAATCAGTAGTAGTATAGAGCGGATGTGACAGTTTATGCGGCCCGCGCAGCATCCGCTACCAGCTAGCTACTAACTTCATTTCACTTGATTCTCTATTGATTAGATCAAACCAAATGTTTGTCTCGTATTTATGTGCCGAATTTTTTACTTTGGCTATTCTTATCACGGCATTAAAAAAATCCAGGTTACGATACGTTGGAATAAATTCCAGAATGTTCTATAGATGTACATAATTCAATTGCATGTTTTATTTACACAAATATTTGAACTGTGGTTGGGGTTGATTACTTTCACTTTTATCTTCATATATAAAAATTGTAACGTATAAATAATTGCTAAAATATATTCTTGAGTTAAAATTCATCAGATGCTTGTTACTGACATTAAAACCTCTTGGACATTTATTGTATAAGAAATTTTGACAATATTATATATTTTAAAATGGATCATGATTATTGATAAAAGATCTTGTATTTTATATGTACATAGTGTTTGAAAGTAATGTGTAATTTGTATACAAGCTATATTTACTCAAAACAAGCTGTCTTCTACGTGGGTGTGTGCTTAAAAAGATTAACTAACATTTTGAAGCTATTAATTAACATTGCTGATACTCATCAGCGAAACTGGTTGAACCTGATTTTCGACTGTTTTCTATTTTTGTGTGTGCTCTATGTTTTATGAAAGATGTCAAACACAATCTACGTTTGAAATCTTATGATAGGTAATATACTTTCTGGCGACGGATATGCATATAAGTTAATTGAACACTATGCTATGGAAATTCTAAAATTTAGACTTTCGAGAAAATTAGAAATTAGTAACAAATTGAAGGATCTCACCATATTGAAAGAAGTAATCCCCAGGGAATGTGAAATGTCTTTATAATCAGCAAAAATATTATGTATTATTAGAGCTACAAAAAGCTTAAATATTATTAATAATAATTCTGTTTAATAATATTCTCAGCGTTATTGTGTTAATATTCAATGTCTGTATGGGATATTTCTTTAAATAGCCGAATAGCTATCATCCTGTGTAGACTATTCAAACGATAATAGGTACACTGGGAACAACAGTCATGCCGACCGTAACGATTTTATCCAGATCATGTTGGCCAAGCAATAAGGCCGTTATAATGCACATTATACTCCTTAATCTAGTACACGTTCCGTTATTCTCGGAACCGTAGGCAAAACGAGGCATGGCCGATAGCAATTTCTCAATGCATACCATATAATATTACTAAGCAGATATTATTATTGAAAACGAAACGTAAATAACTCAGGGTGTGATTTTGATAAAGACTGACAACAAACGCGAATTGCTTTAGCTGTATATTTATCCAGAATCCAAATATTAATACTCCGAAAAACTTTTTTTAAAGTCTCGAGCACCCCGCTTCTATATCATCAAGTCGCGGGTTCGAATCTTGGCTCACACCAAAGACTTTTCGAATTTAACTATGAAAGTTATGTGTGATAAATATCGATGACTGAAAATTTTGTGCCCGGTATGGCAATATATTCGCCACCTATTCCATTTGAGACGTAAACATAACGGCGAGTCGAGGATTAACAGCCACTGCCTACACCTTCAGGCAGAAAAGGGCGCGAAGTTATGTTATGTTTGTCGCTATACATGAATATTTTTCCAACATCTTAGAAATGGTTCAATATTTATTTGTATATAGAATACCTACGATATTTACGATAATCCTAGAGTAGTATTCTTCAAGGTTAATTTGGAGGGATTTTTTGGTTCGAAGCCATAATGAACAAATAAATCCAAGGACAAATGATAAAAAAAGGAATGTTGTTTTTATTACCGTATTTTATCAAGTAATTTTAAGCACTATTTCCTAAGAAGCTTTCACACGTGTAAAACTTCCTTGTTCAGGAAAAGAGTTAGCGGTATAACTCGCAACAGACAATCGTAGTTTGTAGCCTTATTCAGACTCGATTGTCTCGGCAAGTTTAAAATTATACAATGTTGTCCAAATCGATTGACTAAAAAGGCATATCGATTTAAGGAAATTGAGCCCGTATCAAGATCCAAAAACGAGTAATGTAATTTCGATGCAGTGCAATACTAAAAGTTATCTGACTTCCCTTTCTCTCACGCATACGGCAGAGCTTAACAGGATCCTTCTATCTCACTCTAACCGGTACTGTTCAACTCGGATCAGTTCAAGTATAAATTTTTTGAAGTCGATACCACAATATGTAAATAAACATTATAAATATATATATACAGGTAAGTATATGCCGTGAGAACTGGTCACAATCTGTCATATTTATGCAAATTAGTTAAGGAACACTTATTAATCAGGCTGATTAATCGAAGCGTACTTATGCATCAAGGTTGGTTGCTATAAGGAGGTATTATCTTCTCTTTTTATCAACAACAAAGGCCTCATAAACATTGCATATAAGATTTATTACGTCTAATATTTGTAACACTATATTCGTCTGTAAGAGAATGCTCCGATCAAATTATAAATGAGTGGACCACATCGCACCATTGTGGCCTACGACGGCACCGACTACAAAACTCGTGATATTCTTTTATGACTTTCAAACGGTATTAATGAATTGCTACGTCAATTTATCATTGAACAATGGTTGAAGAGCTTTTGTCACACGTTACCGCTGTATAATTAAGTTAACAAAGTCCTAAGATTGATGGTGGAAAAGTTGACTGAACTGTGATGAGATGTTTCTTTTTTTTTTGGATTTGTTTGTGTGACGGGTTAATACTAGTATAGTATAGCTCGGGCTGTTAAATGAGCTAATTCTAGTGCAATCATATATATTTATTGCAGGTTTTTTTGGCCTGGGATCGAATAATGGCGGAGAATTTCGGAATTTACTTGTGAATAAATTAAAAATTATGACAATAACAAATGGAAACTCTACCCATAGGATTGGTTATTAAGAGCATGAAACTGTTAAATTGTAAAGGTCCAAAAAGATTTAATGAGTCCACTCCGTTTAAACCGGAAACAACTGTCACAGTGCGTAAGGAGAAATGCAGAACATAAAATGAAAAAAATAATAATCAAACTTGTTGACATTTAAGTGAATATAAAATATACAAGGCGGCTATTAAATTGCAGTAGTATTATAATTAAGTGAATGTAATCTTTGGTGCATGTGGTAGATGATATCAGGTATAAGTACATTCACAAATCTCGCCATAATTGGTCATGTGGAACATTCGCTCGCTGCGGGCATCACGAGCCAGAGACCCGACTATTTATTTGACATTTCGATGTACTATAGGATCGATACTAATTTGTTAAATAAGATAAGTATACGTTTGTATACAGATATGAATCGGTACGCATAGTAATAGACGCTGATGGCACGCGATATACATTTTTATTTTTTATACGGTTTTTAAATTTCGAATCATTAACATAATTTTTTTTATTGTTTGTCAAGATTGAACGAAAGAGGAATTATTAGGAATAATTTGATTTGAATTTATAACCTTTTTGATTTTATATTTTACATAATATGTCATAATGTTGGCAAAACGAAAAAAAAAAACAAAACCTTTTTCGAACATGACAAGTGGAGGGAAGTATTTATTACACCTTGATGTAAATTAAAACACGTATTCGACAAATTATTGATGTGAGATGTGACCGTATCGAAATTACATTTTGAATAACTACTAGTAACTGAAGAAGAAAGAAAATTTAATCCACACAAAAGAATGCTTGAATACTGATATTATACGCATGTAAAACAATATATCTGATGTAAAACGAATGCCTGAAGAGTATTCTTATAGAAGAAATATTTTTACTACTGTATTTATATAATAACAAAAGATTGAATAGAATTATATGCAAATGCTATATTTAAAAATATGGAACAATATCAAACCTTATTTCTATATCTAAGTGAATTAAAAAAAAAACAACTAACCCTTTGCCGCCAAAAGCCGTAGCATAAGATGCGCGGGAGCATAACACCAAGAGATTATACAAATCTCCCTCAATATATTATTGTACATTAAAATTACGACTATGACTGAGGAAAATATCACAATTAACTTTAAAAAACTCAATTGTGTGTACAATATTTTTTGAATTAGAGATCCCTACATCAGAAGTAAAAGGTTCTAACGATTTTATAACTTAAAGTTGGACATAAAATAACTACAAATTTATCAACTTGATAATAATCGTATCTTCACATAATACTTACCGTATTATACAGCACCTTATTAGTTCCAACTCCGGTATCAAGTCTAAAGTGTCGTCAGTTCATTACCGGCGCATTACTCAGGCCCGGACCATTAAATTGGACCATTTATCTGCCAACCCACGCGCGGACAAGCAAATATTTGTGTGGTATTAAGTATAAGTAGTTATCAATGCGACATGTGAAAATGTTTGCTATAGAGAAACATTTTCTATTACGGTACCTATTTTCAACTTAAGATTTGGTCTATCAACATTTTATTCTACATATTATTAATATCTCCCTCGACGTAAAAATTTCAAAGAAGTAGAAAAAAAAAGCAAACAATATTAAGTGGTGATTGCTATTTAATTAATAAAAGCTATAAATATATAAAATTTGATCACATTTATTAATTACTACATACATCCTCTAAAACACGACTTCAAAAATAAAAAAACCGAACCGGTCATTTCACGAGTTCACAAAGTTCACGGTCACCGTTATAATATACACACAAAAGAATATATAATTATCAAAAATGTTGTTAATTATCAAATTATTTGTGTGTGTGTGTGAATTTTAAATAACTTTTATGAAGATATTATGACTAAGACTTTGTTTAATACTGTTGTCTGTCATTACATAGTATAAAACAAAGTCGCTTTCCGTAGTCTTATATGCTTAGATCTTTGAAACTACACAACGGATTTTGGATTTGATGGTATTAAACTTTAATTGCAATCGCTGGCTCAACCCTAAGTGATAGATCCTGAATCCTAAAATGTGCCACATTATTATAAACTTTAAAAATGTCTAAAACATGACTGCGATAGTGTATGTCTCCGTTCACAGCATAAAAATACAGAATTTACTTATTGTTCTTAAGGCGAAATTTCGCCGGGTCATCTAGTATTTGATATAGAATAACGACTATTCCCAGCACTACAATATTATTTTTTACTAATAAATAGACATAATATCGCAGTCATACATTTCCTGGGGGCAACAACTTATGTTATTTGAATGCAAATATTAGACCAGTTTTCTGTATATAAGTATATATACACGATTATTTTCAGGTTGTATAAATATCGAATCTATCGACCGGTGCTATATAGCTGACAAATCTTAATGGTGGCGACTGTGGACCCCAGTGGAAGACATGGGGCTCATGACAAAGTGTAAACCCACGGTATCGGTGAAATGTTTGTTCCATAACAAATAATGTAAATCTTAAATACGTACTTAACAGTCTCGATGGCGCAGTGATCGAGCACACGGCTTTTGATCCAGGGGTCCGGGTTCGATTCCTGATACTGGCTCACACCAATGACTTTTAGAAATTGTTTTCGGAAGTTATGTGTGATAAATATCGATGACTGAAAACTTTATGCCCGGTATGGCAATAGGTTCGCCACCTAAGGAATAGGTGGCGAAACATAACGGGACGTAAACATAACGGCGAGACGAGGCTTAAAAGCCGCTGCCTACACCTTCGGGTAACAAAAGGCGTGAATTTATGTTATTATATATGTTAAATCCGTACAGATAAGATGTCCATTACACTTAATCGACAGACGTTAGTTGCTTAAAAAAATAGAAGTTTTAAATTCATTCTCATTCATTTCTATTTATTAAAAACTTTACACAAACAGGATGGTAACACTGATCAGCTGGTTAATATCTATCAGTCATTTCATGGATAAGTTTTACTAATTGTGACCATTAGTAAAACTTAATCAAGAAATAATTCAAATACAGTGTGCTGTACATATATTTTTGACTTTGACACTTCGTAGACAAATATAAAATTGATACGATGGGTTTGCACATTGTGTAGGGACCCTGGGGCGTAACACGACAACGCGATTACATTTACCAGCGCCCGTAGTGATAACTTTCCGTATAATGATTTTGAGTGATACTCTAAGACTTATAATAGTTGCAAATTTTATTAGTATCCGACATTCTAGCATAAGAATAAGAGTTCTACTTTTAGAATTTATATTGGTACTAATTTTTTGGCATATTCTGTAGCATGCACAGTTTGATCAATTTCAACTCCCAGAGGACTGGACTGGATTAACAGATTCGTTTTTAAATAGCAGACAGCCTACGCTGCTATAGATGCGTGCAATAAAAGGGTTATAACTGCCCCATTCAAATTACTACCACACAACCCTTTTGTATAGGGTTCTTTTAAAGGGGTCGTGTGTAGGCTTTCGAGAAGATTCTCTATACTGTCAGTTAAGGACACACTAGTTAAGTACTATCACGCTACGACCAATAGGAGCGGAGCAGTGAGAACTTTTTAGGGCGAATACAACGATATATTATTAAAATTAAATATTCCTTTAGAAGATCAACATTAGGACAACTTTCCCTAAAGGTGAGCTCAATTAAATTCTCGTGGCGCTGGTGGTATTGGTGAGAGACGAGAGACCGACAGATGAATGCCTCAGACGAGAGCTTTGCATGTTACACGCGTCACCGGGGCATAATAGTAGTCTAATGGCCATGGGCATTATACACACATAAATCCGTCCATATATAATAGAACTATTAATCAACCGGTCTTGCATAAATGCTTGTTAAAGATTTTAACACTAAATCTATGTAATCTTATACAAATCTACTTAGAAAATAATAGTATATTATTAGTTGTTTTTTTTGCAATATCTTAATGATTATAATTATAGAGATATTGGAGAAAAACTAATATATAAGACGCAGAAATATTAGACCTGAACTTCTTGGTTCAAACTTCATATTCAGCCATACTGTCCATACATTACTTCAGGTGCAACAGAGCGCCATAAGACACGGTTCTTACATACTTCACTCCCTTCTTTGGCTTTTATACTTCTTGTCACACACGCTCATCCGTTATTAAGGCATCTGGCATTACCTTTCTCAGGGACTCGTTCAATTAGTGATATCACCTTCCTCAAGGACTCTTTCGATTTGGCCATGGAAAATGCGTCGTGGTCGTCCTCGACTCCTACATCCTTCAGAATGTATGTAACTAATATATGTCGACGAAAGTTCAATTCAGTATTTTTCCCCACATGTGAGGACCTAAAACTACTTTTTTTTTGGGGCAAACAAATAAACCGACCACATTTTATTAATATAATATTAATTTAAACAGCAAAGGATATCCATCTAGCGTCTTATTCACTTTAATAGTGGTATTAAATACATTTTTTGTTGCATAAATTTGATTGAAATATCAACCTATTATGTTTGAATTACTTTCAAACTATTCAAAATGTATATTTTATACGCTAAATATAATTTATACTCTCACAACCTTGACTTGTGACTGTTTAAATTAATAACGCATATATAATATATAATCTGATTAATATTTATTTTTATGTGACCTTTTGACACTCATTTTATTACAGAAGAAGATCATGATCAAGTTTCATTATGCCTCTCCGGCAAATGACGTAGCAGCCTTAAAAATCCACGATAAAAAGAGAAGAAGAAAGACAACAGAAACGAGTGGGTTATATAGTGACACGCGTTTTTTACTGCTTACCCAGCAAAGGATTTGGAGAGAAGTTGAGTTTTTGTATTTAACATAAAAAAAACATCCGTCTGTCGTCTGATCGTACACTTACGATATTAGTTCTCTTCTAAATTCTAAAATTCTATTCTAAATACATTATGTATTTTGTAAAAATATATAATTTCACGCCTTTTTCTATTCGAAAGTGTAGGCAGCGGCTGTACGTATCAGAAGCGGGGAGCTTGACCACTAATATTCAATGGCAAATATAATTTACTAATTAGAAAATAATATCCATCAAATTGAAAAAATGCCATCTATATTAATATTGCAATTCGTCACTAAACTTTATCATACGGGATTGTAAATAAGGGTGGCTTGATTGATTGATTTGAGTCAAACAAACGATATTTTACGATAGAACTAGTTAATTGCAAGTAGTTAGTGAATCAAAGAGGCCGCTCATTCAAATGTCGAGTGGAGCACGGTGTATTCACGAGTATATAATGACACAATGTGGGGGTTTAACTTTCACGCTTCAAACACAAATTAGTAATTAATAATTTGAAAATCATTACATAGTATAAAACAAAGTCGTTTTCCGCTGACTGTCCCCTTTATGCTCACATATTCAAAACTACGCAAGAGAGTTAAATGCCGTTTTTTTTTCATAGATAGAGCGTGTCAAGGGGTGGTTTTTATGATATAGTTCATGTATGATGTAGTAAAGATAAAGTATCAAATCCGAAATTTACTTATTATTTAATTAATACTTTTGATGCGGAACAAAGTTTGCCGGGTCGGTTACCTATTTAGTTATAATTTGTTATTTTATTGTTGAACGAAGATTCGCAAATTTCAAATGACACTTTTCAAAAGCTCTCAAATCAACTATCAAGGCATGTTCCCTTTTTGTTTTGTATATTTTTTATAGTAAAGGTCTAAGATACATTCTGAAGAAATTTCTGTTCTATGACTATTGGCAAGTATTTTTAATAAAGAACCAATTCAATTAATTAAGTATTTCTATTACCATTTTATAAATTTTATTTATATTTTTATTAAACATTTATATCTATGTACAAATCCCATCAAAATTTGAAGTAAACGAAATCTATTCTGTATATTATTATTATATTTGTAATCAATAATAATATCATATATAGCAGAGATACACTTTAAAATAACTGCCGCAATTAGATACGCCGTATAAAAATATGTTTAATTACAAAAGTTGTATTTTTAATAAAATACTAGTTCTCAGTAAAGGTCGTCATTAATTAAAAAAAGCTCGTTAACAAGTTTTGTAAGCTGTAGAGAAACAATACTGCCTAGTACCTACATACAAGACGGATTAACACCTTATAGGTACTGTCATTTTATGCTCTTAACATCCGATGGTATATGTTGTGTAGCTCGTTACGAAGTATACATTTTCTAGTCACAATATGTTTTTTTATAACTTCACGCCTTTGCTCTACCCAAAGGTATAGACATCGGTTCATGTCCCAAATGAAATAGATGGCCTATTGAACCTATTGCCATACGCTGAGAAGAATGTTGTCAGCCAATGATATTTACCACTAGAACTTTCGAAAAGTCATGTATCAGTGAGATAGCATTCGAACTGTCACTTCTTGGTTCAGAAGCGGGATGCTCTACTTCCAGATCATCGAGAAGTTTATTTTAATTTGAAGCGATTTTAGAAGAACGAAGACGAAGAAAACACGCATATAAAAAGAAATATCTTTTAATTCGTCGTAATGAAAAATTTACATCAAAGATTTTAACATGTGATCACTACATAATAGTCAACACGAGTGTCTGTATTGTTTGTCTTAATGAACAAGTAGCCGCCGCTACGAGATAAATAAACATTGAAATTTCTCATACATTATGAATATTAAAATTATAATTACAATAAGTAAACACAATTGTTTCTAAATCAATCAATTCATATTTATAATTAAAATATCGAGGCATAATTTAAGCAATAACCATTAGGTTTCAATAATTTTAGCAAAAAACAATAATCTCGTGCAAATTTGGCAATTAAAATTTACATAAAATTCACTCGAAGTCCCTTGGGGGGGTAGGCAGAGAGAACAGAACAGAGCGCCATTACATCATCATTTTAAAACCTTTTGCATCCTCTTTAATATTATATGACTTGTATTCCCAAAAATAAAATTTTAATTAATTTTACTTACGCTATAATGTTTTTGGTTTAGATTTATTCTGTGATATATATATAAACAATTTGTCACAATTTCACGTTAAAAATTGTAATTATTCATAGTGGACAAAGGCCGACTTCAAAAATCATTCATTCTCACGTTACTGCACGTAATACGAATAATATTGGCCTCATCTGATCATTATCTTTAGTTTAATAGACACATGACAGCAACCTGTATGACCTTCACTCAATAATACATGGACATTATAGGGCATGCATTTGAAGTTTGGACATAATCTGCATGTAATGTCGACAATTGCCGGCTGAATTAAAATGGCTAAAGTATATTTAGAAATAGACTGTGACAACTTCTATCTTTAAGTACTATTATTAACAACATTACTACTACTTACCTAACCTATTTTTTTACTTTAAAGTTTTAAATTAGGCAGTTCGGTAAGACAATGAACACTCTGTGTAATTTTTTTACTCACATAACTTACTAACACAATTTTTAGACCTTAAATAGATATTCAACTAATACCATGTTACAACAATACATGTTGTTAACAAAGACACAGTATGTTATCATAAAAAAATAAATCGTAAAAACAGTGTCTGATTATTTTCCCCACAAATTCTGTAAGAAATAGATAAGACTTTTTCAGGGTTTAACAGATTGCGTAAATATCACAAAACATTAACAGGCAAATTGTTTACACAATCTTGCTTGTTAGTCCAGATGTAGTAACGTTTTTGGCGGGATGGTAACCATGGATGGTGAAGGTACGTTACCAGATGCTCGCGTGTTCCCATGGCACCCTCCAATAAAACACAAGTGCCGCGCATCTGGCGACCAGCAACGTACGAGTATATGTGCCTAACACGATTGATTTTTTTTAATTCTTCATGTTCTTCATGCCTGCCAGTTACCATATAGGTCTGAACTGTATCATCTGAATTTAATGTTCCTAATTCAAATTTGACGTTTCTTGACGACTAAATTTAATACTGGCCAACTATATTTTTTACATGTAATCTTCTACAGATTGTGATTGCGTTTTTTTTAATAATATCAATACTGACAAATAATGTTACACGATTTGCTTATTTATCTAAGTTATTCTAGATAAAAAAAAAACTTAGTGATAAAGACTATACTTTATATAATCTTGATGCTTTATCTAATACTAAAATAAATCCAATAGATATTCATGCGAGATACAAGTAACGTCTTTACGTATATCAATGTATTTAATGGCCAAGAATTGTTTGGTGAGATTGCATTCTGATGCTGATGTTATAGATTTTATGTACTGCTTATTATCATAATTACATTTTTCAACGCTAGATATTTTTCTTTATTTTATTATCTGATACAATTTATGCTAGTTTAAATAAAATTTATTTTTAACACTTTTCTCCCATGTATATATAAATATGTATGTTTATTATGTAAAGTATTTATATTTATAAGTCAGACAAGTTACAACTCATGGGAGTCAAAAGCAACAGTTCTTCTTTGTCGCCTAAATAAATATGAATTGATAAGAAGTAATGCCTCATGTTACGTAGTTTTATCCGGGTATGCCCGAGATACTATCATACCCGGATAAAACATAAGTAATGCAAGAAATATTATCATTAAACACAAACACTTCTTAATGACACTCGAAGAAAGAAAGGCGGTAATAACTGTTTTAGACATCCTGAAGATTCCTATGTTGAAGACCTAATAAATACCCTCAACAAAGAAAGAAAAATAATTGTCACACACAGAATTAATAATAACGCTCCATATTTTTGAACATGCTTTTAAGCATCTCAAACAAATCTTGATTGTTATTATTTGAACAAAGATGCCCAGAAGCTAAAAACACCAACAGATTCAAGGTGATTTCAATTAAATTTTAATAGCACGATATTTGACCGCATGTCATGGACTTACAAAAAAGTAAAAAAAAAACAAACGTCAAATCTGTAATTGTTATACCTCCTCTACATGTGGAGGCGCGTTCTCACGGTATAAGATAAATTAAAAACTAACTTGTTAATTAAGTTAAAACTGAGGAATATTAATGAATTTCAAATATTTTACGGCCAGTATTATCTTATCCGGCTCGGCATCATGCAGAGCATCTGTATTATCCTATTTTAACCTTTTATTTTATCCTTGTTGAGATATATCATCCCTTATTTGATTTTTAAATATTTGTACTGTATCTGTTCACAAAAAGAATATTATCAACGACCCTTCAAGGTATTCATCGATAATTTTAATATAATTAATACGATTTATCAATAACGATTTATTTTTAGACAATTTCCTGTGTTCGTATCCTGGAAATGCATTATTTATCAAAATATTATTTCCTTTAAACATCTCATTACACTTAGATTTTAGTGATAAACAGTCAAGTAAATAACTTTTTTAAAACCAAAGCGTCCTATGATACTTACGGACTTGAAGTTACAGCTATTTTAATAATACTGCACTTTTTGGTTTACATACAATAAAGTTCATACTTGTAGTGTAGTAGGTATAAAGCTTTGACGTTTTTTTATTGAACTCCTGTGTTACATTTCATATTGCAGAAAAAAATTTACAAAAGATTTAAAAAAATGTCCTCGAAAAAGTAGTTCGGATAGACACGTGGTGTTTGAATGGCAATCGTAAACGAGGGTGCAGCGAAGCTTATCACACAACATCTTAAATTATAAGAGTATCAAGTTTTATTCGGAAATAACCTGGGATAAAGAATCATAAATTCTGTTCAAACAAATGAACAGGACAATTAAGGTAACCTTGATAATATAAGTTTATATTTAGTACTTTAATCAAAACAGTCAAAAATCGTATTCAATAAACGTATCTAACGCTAACATAGAACTCCAAAAACACAATAGATCCGATCGATATAGTTTCACCGCGCGCGCACGTATATTTACCGAATAATAGTGCATATATGTGCGAGCGAGACGGCACGACACATTAGTGCAAGCAAGAAAGAGAGGCACACACATGGTGTACGTTAGCTGCAGCTGCCGTCGACGTCACCGACCAAGGAATAATAGGACCGAGTCGCTCAACCATAGACGCGAGAATAAAAAAAAAATCGAAGCGGGCGCACCACCTTTCGGTCACTATCTTATTGAAAAAAAAAACTAGTTCCTCGGACAATGTTCTATAATGTTTAATCTTTAAAAGATAAAGTTATGTTTGAGATTCTCATACGGATTGAGTTCTATAATTATGTTCAAATAAAACAGCTACTGTACACATTTTTGAAAAATTTAAATCAATATTATGCCTGGTATAGGTAGGTATTTTTATATGGCACTGAATACTGTAAAAATATGAAGGGCATGCTCCGAAGGTTGGACATGCAGAAAGAAAGGATGACACAAGATTGACAAAGCAGGTATACAGTGCAAAAACGGATAGATTTACATCTATCCGTTTCGAGTCGAGGACGGCTACGATACACTTTCAATGATCAAATAGAACTTTGAGGAAGATGATGTCAGGAGCCTTAAAAACCGACGAGCGTGCATCACAGTTATTAAAGTTAAAGAAGCGTGTGAGCGCGTTTTCTCTGCCTACCCCGCAAAGTACTTGATGTGAAGTCATGAATGTATATATGTACTGAATACTGGTATTGGACTGAATCATAGGTACCAACAACCAGTATACCGTACACTTGACTGTCTCGGAATCTCTTCAGCAGCAAACAATTGGTGGGCATGGGGCACTCGTGACGCTCGGAGATAAGGTAGCTCTATAAATTAGCTCTAATTACTTCCTTTCTAACATTGGGGGTTAGAATTTTCATTGCCAATTAGATAGAAACAATGAGCATTCTGTATTGTACCAGACAATACATCGATTGTAGAAATTCCAAGAGCAATCGACGAGATTCTATGAGATTCAACCACGCTATTCAATATTGGAGTAACTTTTATTAATGTAAGTTCACACTTTTAATATTGAATAGTATAGACATATTGACAGCCAAATAACGAAAAGGTGGCAGGTATATCTACCCTACAACGGACAATTTTTTTTTATATCTTTACTACTTTACTTTTTACTAACTTTAGTTATATCTCTGATGCGAGAGTCTGCGTGAACAGACATTCTTTTATGTATTTTCAAAAGAAATAGTTCAAATTTCAACACTAACTTAGGCTCAACTAATTCAGCCATATAATTACGTAGTAATTATAGATATATGTATTACAAATAAAATATTGGCAGAATCCACACTACAATAGAACATTAGCCACAATACTAAGAATAAAAAAACCATCTTAAAGAGACAATATCCCAAGAAATAGCTTTGCCAAAGACTCTTTACAATAAGATATTATTACGGGCAGACCTTAGTCATTACTTACCGTACAATTCAGTCTATCATCGAGAATAGAGACTTCAAAAGCCGTTACTTCACGAGGTTTGGTACAAAACTTGACCTGAAGCGAGGGTTAAATCCAGTTTTCTTTTCTTTGGGCTTGCATAATATATTTCTACCCCTTAAGTAACATTATTTATAGTAACTAAAGAAGACGTTTTATTTCATTAGTTAAAATCTTCGAAAACGACTACAGTTTGGGAGGTTCCGACTTCGAATCAATATGACATTTCTGACCGAAGTTGTACCCGATCTATTCCAATAAACTAAATTCAAAAATAAAATACATATAAACAAAACTCGTTTCAAACACGAACATCAAAGATTGAATGATGATTTCAATTCGCCATGTAACTGCTTACTCTTCATCGAAACATCAAGCCGTCATGCAAAATCATTGCAACTAAAATATTGTAACATATATTGTTAGCTTTCAATATTAATATATATACATTATGTACAATGCAAAACAAAATGATTTACTTGCATGCAATATGCGATGATTCAGATATCAATCTAAAGTGGATTAACTTGAAATTTCACTCCTTTTTTGCTGATTGTAGTGTTGGATACTAAATTGCTCAAGACAATAATAATAGTTTAAAAAATGCTTTTTAAAAGTAAGAATATCAGGTGCGTTAGAAATCGTACCTTACTATCTTTAGGGCTCCGTTTTATGTTTGGGACATTGAATCGTCGATAATATACGAAGCCATTGAGTGGAATATTATCGACGAGACAAATTGACTAACTCGGCAGAGTAGATATCTTTGTTAAAAACACTCCAAGAAATCTGAGTGAGAGAGTCTGAGAAATAAATATGTACTCCAAGAAGAGTACATATTTTTGATATGCAGAAGAAATATATAAAGAGTAAAAAGAATATTAAGCTCTTTAAAACTTGGAGTAAATCTTTAAAAACAACGTTATTTAGAAGTCAATTTATCACATTTTTATGTCAGTTTATTAATCGTATATTATGTCCGATAATACAATAAGTCTCCGAAGTTTCGGTGTCACTACTTTGATGGGTGTGTTTTTTTTTTCTTTTTTTACATCTATTTGATGCACTGTTTTCGAATGCAGGTAACTGGTTTCGATCTTTCGAAACACATCTATAGTGTTGTGGATGTATTTACAATAGATTATATGATACTTATTATACTTCACAAGACACAAGGTTTCATTACAACATCAATACTTATGACTGTAAAAGAGTATGTGCGTTGGAGATGTCGGAGAAAAATTAATGTGGGGGGTCTTTTTAGGAACTGTAAAAGCCATAAAACGCAGCATTTACTTACTTTTTTTTCAGTTGGATTGGAAACTTTTTACGAATGGATAAATAAACTTCGTTTTCTTAAAAGTCCATATTACCATGCGTACGGAGTAACGGGCAAAAACTAGTATTGAATACAATTTGTACTCACTCACACACATATCTGTATTTTCGGAAGTTGGAGTATTTACAAAATGAAATTATACGTAATGTAGCTATAAAGGAAGTTTTAGTTGCTCAACTCGTAAATAGATGGCGCTGAGTGATTTGAATTCAGAATATTATTGTTACACAAGAAATCTTATAATTTATTCACAAAATTAATCACAATTAGCGTGCAGCGTGAGCAGCTGAAATATGATCAGCGCCTCGTCGTTTAGTGCTCGCGGCCAACAATGACTAATGGTGGCGATGAAATAGATTTGTTGCTTGTGCCAATTATGGGAACTGGGTTTATTGAAAATTACGACTTTATAACTGGCCAGTGTACGGTTGTGTTGAAACAGGCACAACACTATCTATGTCATTGTTCACTAACTTGTAAAATTTACTAGTAAGTATTTTTATGAAATTCTCAAATGACACTAGACTAACTGAAACATAAAACACACCATTTAAAAACAATCTTCTTTTTGCGCAGTCGATTAAAAAAATAGCGAAGAGTTGATACAACCACTAATGAGTGATACCAGATGACTCTTGAGTCAGTATTTTTTTATTTTTACATGTTTTTAAAAACTGTCAAACATTTGGAAAATACTTCTACTAACTTCAGTTCGATTTGACAATGTAAGAACACTGAATGAAGAGTATTTAAATCATCTGTGCCCACATAAATACATTATTGTATGTAAAATATTGTGGAAGCAAATGTAACGTGTGATTATTAGGACCAATAATCGTGTCCAATTCCACCTTCAAAATGTCAAGAAATGGTTTGCGACCCGCGCGGATTAGCTGGTCGGTACACTTGGTGAAGAACCATATACGTACTAAAACAATGGTCTGGATCCACGATTTACTATTAATACACGTTGTTTAATTCCTTAAATGGCTGACAGACCAAGATCTTGGTAGTCTTTCTAATAAGCTATGCAGTTACCTCTCACCTTTATAGGTATAAATATTTTTTATAGTGTGATTATTTTCATATAAGGTCTTAAGCAATTTATAACGTTTATGGACTGAATTTACTTAGAATACAACTAGCTGTACTATATGTGCCGATAATGGCCCACTAAAGTTAGAATTACGTCTACAATAAATTGACAATATCAAAGAAATGACAGAAAAGACAAATTCAGAAAAGATAAAATTTCAATTTTATTTAACTTTTATATACGAAAACCTAATTGTTTACAATATATCTTTACGAGCCTCTTTTAGGATCATATATAATATAAATTACATTAAATCCTATGATCATTTAAAGATTATATTATTTATATGTCTACTAAGTCGTTGCGTGACTTATGGCCGGTGAAAGCGCATTCTAAATGGATAAATTTAATGACACATAAAGATGACTTAAAAGTCGGCGTGGGTCCACACTTAGTTCACGTTATTTAAATGATATTTCAATTGTATATTTTATTAATATTTGACTGCAAATAATAATAATATTATTTATATATAAGTCATTGTATAAGACTCACACGCGAGGTGAATCACTGCGTCGATTCCGAGAAAGCGGATACGGCCAAATTCTCCATATTTTTTTCACATTATAATCCGACAAAATTAAATGACACAGTGACTATTACACTCGAGCGTATAGTTCCGATGGCTATATAAAATAGACGGGTATTAACCTCGTCGTGCTCCGAGCACCTGCCTTCGAGCACCCGGCGCGAAATCTCGGAGGGGTGCGATACCTATGGGCGTGGGGAGACGAGCAGGTAATCGGTCCTTCACTATTGCAACTGACTTGATGTTATTTATGAATAATAATATTTACAAACTGATTGTGAGATGTATATTAAATTAAATAACCAACAGTTATTTAAATATGGCTCTTGGGAGTTGTAATTTTTAGAAGAAAATGTTTATATAATCTGATGTTATATATAACTAACTAGACTAATTCAGAGCCTTTTGTGAATATCGCGTCTAGATGATTATTTACGAGAAATAATCAAGCCATAAAAATTAGCCATGAAATAGGTTTATCAGTATTTTAATTATAGACACTATATATGTACGTGTATAATTATTTATTATTAAAACTTATACCGAATTTTCACACGGTTCATCATTTTATATTATTATGGACATTAAGATATCGTATATATATATTAATTAATAAAAAGTATTTACAGATCAAGTAGCACTTCCTTTCTATTCAACTTAAAAATACAGATACTTAAAATAAAAGTAATAATTTAACGTAACCGATGGACAAGAAAACAAAGGTGCAGTTAGGAGTTTATCATGAGACGGACCGAGCAAGAAACTAAGTGCGAAATTATTTTTCTTAAAACGTTTAACATCACAATAATTCAATGTCTATTTTTAATGTTTTGTACGCCTTGCAATTCGTTATACATGGTCTAAAAAAAAATTTAAAAAAAATAATAGAATAAAGAATGTAACAAATTGAAATGGTCTCACGGTATGTGGGTAGTGGGTATTTAGCTGTCCACCTTCTGTATTCGGTAGCATTACAATACTTAAGCAATTACGTGCGTCAGTGTTACCCCGAGCAGACCAGGCCCGCAGACCAGATGTCGATTTTCATCTCATACTATTATTATCACGACACGCAAGTTACGTAGGTGAAGGATAATCTGTATCATTAACTAGTATTGTTTCAATGGGATCTTGTTTGGAAACTTAAAAAAAGTCACGTTTGATTTTAAACAACGATTGCAGATATATATACAGCTTCCAGAAAATCAGAACTAATCTTTTTAAGGTGAGGTAAAAATAAATTCAGGACATTTTAATTAATATGTTTAATCTGATGAAAAGAAACAATCCCTCCTTCAGCCCTGCACGGAGCTTATATGAATATAACCATACTTTTACTGGATTCATTATTTCGGTACCTAAAACTTTTTTTTACTGTACTAAATGTGTAGAGAAAAAAGAAAACCTATCTAACTGTACAATATCCATTGCGCTTCACCTTTGTATAGAAACTGATTGTAACTATATTGCAGTCTCGTTAACTTAAGCTGTTCCATAGAACAAAATATTTCATTCAGCAAACTCGAGGAAATAATGGCTAATGCTTAGCGTTCTAAAAGTCGTGAGGACAAAAAGAATCAACTTCTAACCCTTATACAAACAATGAGTAAGTAAACCATAAGGGCTATTCTGCCATTGTCCATGTTTAGAACCAAAGTGTCACTTAGAACAAAAACATCAGGTAAGACAATAAATTTTGGTAACCACTCTCGAGCTGGTAGGCGGTACAAGTGCACCAGTTTATTGCCACTTGTATACAAGAGCTTGTAATGCATTTAAGGGTACAGTTTTACCGGATTCGATGGGCTTTCTGGACAACATCTTCCATTCAACAACAAACTAAACAATGGTGACTTTGTTAAGTTTATTAGTTCTTTGAGATGGAGAGGAAATTGTGTAACTGTGTAATTTGGACTTGAACGGCTCCATGTTTGAACTATGATAATGACGTTGAACACGAATACTTAGAAGTGTAGTGGGATAGAACTGTTAAGTGTTTTGGACACGCGAAAAAATGCTAGCCTGATGTTGCAAGTACTTGCTGCTCACGAAAAGTATGATTTTTATTGATTCATTGAGTTCAATTAATTGTTAACCTATCTTACCGAGGTTTTTTAACCGTTCTCTTTAACCGGAAATAATGATAGATAACTTCACAATCAAATTTATGTGATGGGCGAACAAACAACGCTCCCAAGAATATTATTCAAAAATTCAAACAATAGGATAGAAAAATAAAAAAATACATGTTGGTAATTCGCATAAATGTTTAAGTAATTATTAAGATAATATTTATGAGTCATTATAATCTATTTGTAATCTGTTATGTTTCTCACATACACAGCCACTGCGCTATGTAAATCCGGAACCATTCACTAAATGTAACGTTATTTGGTTGGTATTAAGACAAGACAACTTGCCGCTGAGTCGAGGTCATCCACAATGGCTATTACAAACCGAACCGCCATATTTGATACCAGCTTTCGTAGAGCAAGTATATATTTTAATCACAACTATTTGTACTTGCATGCTTTCTTAATGTTTGCAAGGAAAAGCTGTCCTCGCCTGTCCACATTATGACTATAAATTTGCAATATCCAGAATAGCAACATGGTCAAGCGCGAGCCGGACATGCATTTTTATATATTTTTGATATAAAATTATATGACTGTAAGTACTCAGTATATTCTATACGAATATTGCAAAGCTTGTGAGTGTTAATTTGTGTACTGAACAAATTATGAAAATTCTTTTAGCAATAGACGCTACATTTATAGAAGTCCTGACGAGAAGTTAGTTCGAGAGCTATATATAATGCTTTTAAATATCTGACAGAGAGCGTCGGCTCAGTAGTATAGTGTTTATTTGTATCCTAACAAGTGTGTAGTTGGTTACGCAACGAGATGTGGTGACCAATTCGGGTGTGTGCGGTTACTATCGGCACCGTTCACACGGTATGGCATGATACTCGCCGCTTCCGAGAGCGCCCTTCCGTCGTCGCCTCGTCGACTTGTTCAAACCTGAACCCTCTTTATCGTACAACTTCCGCTGGACACCGCAAACAACACTGTACACTACCCCGATAACAACATCACTACTCTTTGATAATGATGACTTTTGTTCAATTTTTGAATGCATGTTGTTATAAATACAAACTTTAAAAAATATACGTAATTTTGTGTAATAATATTTCATTGTAGACGCGTAACTTTGACTACCAATTTTATCCTACAACGATCCTACGTACAGTTTTCTTTACTTAAAAAATTTTTAAACGTAGTTTGTGGTAGCCCTTTTGTAAAATTTTGGCTCTACTTTGGAAGTCAACGTTTTGCATGTGTGATCTTAAATTAGTTTAAAATTAGTTTTGCCAAAAAATATTCCACATTATTTTTAATATTAGAAAGTCTAAACGTATGTATTTTGTATCAGCAATCCAATTTTTATAAATGTACCTAGTAGCAGTAGATTTATATGACCTGCAATAGTCTCTTGTGACGGACGAGACGTTTCTTTACGTCAATGCACTTGCGCCGCTCCCAATCATTATTAGTACTTTAGTTTCTAGTACCCACTATCTGTTAACGAGCAACTCGTTACGAAAATATCACATTGATTCACATGAAATTAATTAATGTTTCTTAACAAGGTGTCTTAAGGGTCGCCTTTGTTTTATTTTTTCAACATTATACGGTCACTGACGAAATCTACAACACAAAAGTATCACATAATTTATTTATTTGTCCAATAAAAATACTGCATTTGATAGTGATGTTTTCACGGAAAATAAAAAACTAAGTAATAATAATATTAATAATATCTGGATGTGAACAGTGCGTTGTAATTAAGTACATTTTTGTAATCAAAGGTTTGTTGATCTCTTAAACTTATTAAGCTCCAGGGTGAAACAAGTGGTGTTTAGTGAAATTTCTAGAAGACTTGCAACAAAAACACTCGCTTCTTTGACTTTCTTAACTGTCGACTGTCATACACGCACCTCGTGTTTTAAGGTTCTTAACATCACCTTGAAGGACTCGTTGAATTTGGTCATGGAAAGTGTTTGGTGGCTATCCTCGACTCCTACATCCTCCTAAATCTACTTTTAAGAAGCCGATTTAGTCTATTATTCCATTCTTTACCTATAATTAAGTTCAAAGTTAAACTTAAAAAAGTTAAGTAAGTAGCAGTAAAAAAATCCGTTCCAAATTTAACCAGACACGCACTCGACCGATTGTTTGTTATATTATCAGCAAAAAAAAAACTTAACTCTAAAGTTCAACCGGCTATCTATAATAATAATAATAACCAATATAGCCTTGGATAATCCGCGTGATATTTCGATAGGGATCAAACAGACTAGTGTCTGTAATGACAAATCAGACGAGAAGTAGACCAAGTGGGTCTCGTGAGGCAGCAGACAGACATCACGCACCAGTTGCTTGTGCAATCCGTAATCCAATTACTGGCTCAGACTGTCTGTGACCTTATAACACCTGTGGATTGACAACGTATCCGCTAATCAGACTTAAGTGCTACGCTTCACTTCGACTTATTTAGATCTATCTCAAGTGATAATGTAAAAAATATTGATCTGAACCGCGCGATCCTCTACCGACTGAGAAATAACAAAAATCTATTTTTTGTTAAATACTGGATTTAATTTTTCCGACCGCACATAAAGGATGGTTTCCGAATTTCTGTTTTTTTTTTCAAAGTTTATCTCTCCTGAAATTTTCACAGGAAGATAATTTATAAGATTTACTAAAACTTAACTTTTTTATTATTTTTTTACATTTTAATTCTCCACGTAGAAGAGATTAAATAAGCAGTCCTAAATACCAATTCGGAATTAGATACGACTCGTAAATAAACTTCCTAAACGTGCTTTTTACCTCTATATCATATCGTTGATTATTTTTTTACTATAAGCTTACTTATATGTACACAGAAAATAATCGTGGTTTTTTTTATCGATTAAACGATTTGTACAATCATCACAGTCGACGCATACGATACAACAAAGTTTTTTTTTTATGTTTATTGACTAAGTTTACCGTTAAGAAGCTACCGATGATCGGCACAAAAACAATGAAAGGTCAATAGATAAAATGATAATTCATCATCATCATCAATCGCCATGCTATCTTTGTTCCTCATCATACATGTTCAAATACAAACATCACGAAAAAAAGTCCATGCTTTCTTGAGTTTTGATAATTAGGAACAGTATGACCTTAGATCAACTCACCCTTTCTACTACTGAAATCAACCTATTCCTCACTTAAAAAAAAACAGTACTGCCTCTCCTGTTGGAACACCGATATTCTTAGCTAATCTTAGTGATTAATCCCGCCTAATCACCGCTATTTCTTATATTCGATAGACAGTTAGAGTTGAAAAATGATTTAAAAAATAGTTTCAAACGATTTCATATTTTGCTAATAGCTTCAAGCAATTACGGTCGTTAATTACAGTTATTTATTTACGAAATATTATTGTTTAAATTTTAATTTACATTCTTTATTATTATTATTTTATTATACGAAAGAAATTATTGTATTTTATGAAATAGGTTGAGGGCCTATGCCGCAGCCTCTTTCATCGATAATTTGATAACCTTTGTGAGAGATTCTTACGTAAGATAATTTAAATATTAATGGTTTGTTTATAATATATAGGTATTGATCTTTGTTGGTGAAACTAGTATTTGCCTGTACTGATATCATGATGACGAAATGTGACTTTGAGAATTGTTCTACTAATAACCTATTTAGCGTTTAAGCGAAGGACAAGCTTCGGGCATAAGTCACTATGATATATATCTAAAAATAAATATTAAGAAGTGACAATTTCAATTTAGTATTTAATTGAAAAATTCACGTATGAATTAAAATGAGATTTATCAAATAATTCACACGGTCACAGATTTCTTTTTTAGTTCTGGCTGTCATGGGCACTCACATATATCTCTAAGTTTTATAGTTTTTTTTTATTGCATCGGGCGGTAGACAATCTCTGCGGTCAATAAAATATATGCGCCCGCGACGGACGATAATTAGAATGTTAGATTAGGCGTAATTCACACAGATACACGATACCGTCTAACAATGTCATATTTAAATAATAAGAAAAACAACTGTTCAAAAATAACCTTATCACAGCAATCGTTACAAATAATTATGTGAAAATATTTATAAAAGAATACACAGACATTTTCATATTTAAGTATTGATGATTTGACCATTTTACAACGTATTATTTTGATTAAAATAAATACATATGGAAAGGGGGTAGATGGACATACTGACATCGTAAAAAGCCTTTCTATTACAAGTATATGCGTATTTTGTTTTATGAAATATGATAAATATAAAAAAAAACATATAGAAACCCAGTTTTAGAATGTAACCAGTTCTACCATATGGTACGTTACCACAAAATATTCGGGCACACGTAATAATAGATTTGTAAGAGTCTGGTTGATTAATGATGGAGCAGGTACGCAATAAGTAATTTACCACCGATACAAGTACTGAGTACCGCAACCAAGTACTTTCCCACTAATGATCACCGCATACAAAACAAAAGCTACGAAATAGAAGTTTTGATCTCAATACAACATTGGTGATTTATAGACTGGATATGTTGAGATGTTTTGCTGCCTACACTGTGTAGATGATTGATTGATCATTAGTAACCGAGAAACTACATACGAGAATACACTCGTAATAGTTGTGTTAGAAGAAAAAAAAGAATATAGTTCGTACTGCTATAGCAATAAAATATCAATGTGTTTTTGTATAAATACATAACATAACACAAAAATCGCACATTTTTTCTCTACAAAGGTATAGGCAGCGGCTGTCACCGAATTGTGACGTCCCAAATGGTGGAACTTATTGGCATAACACCAGGCACAAAGTTCAGTCAAGTCAGGTCAGTCCTCTCATACTTATCACACATAACTTCAGAATAGAATTACGGGAAATCATTTATGTGAGCTCGAAAGCGACCTCAAGACTTCTGAATGAGAAGCGGGGAGCACGACCATTGGACAAAGTGACGGTACAAAATAAATGTCAATGGTAAAAATATTTATTATGTATAGATAAAGGTACAAAATTTCATGAAAATCCGCTCGAGCCGTTTTCGAGATTTAGCTTTATACATATACAAAAAATATAAGTTTAAATTTATTAGATTTGTATAACATAAACATAACTTCACGCCTTTTTTTTTTGTTACCCGAAGGTGTAGGCAGCGGCTGTTAAGCCTCGTCTCGCCGTTATGTTTACGTCCCAAATGGAATAGGTGGCGAACCTATTGCCATACCGGGCACAAAGTTTGTCAGTCATCGATATTTATCACACATAACTTCCGAAAACAATTTCGAAAAGTCATTAGTGTGAGCCAGTGTCTGGAATCGAACCCCGGACCTCTGGATCAGAGGCCGTGCGCTCGCCCACTGCGCCACCGAGACTTGTATACCGAGATTTGTATACTTATTACTAAAACTTTTTTTTTTCAAGTTTACACCCACAAGTTTAAAACGCTCTATCCCAATGCTATCCACGTATCTCTTAACTCGTCTCTGCACCACGGAATAATTTAAAACCAATTATGTAGGGGGAAGGGGGGATCACAAATACCTTACTGTCCTCTCTAGTAGTACTTTAGTTCGAAGATTTACTTAATCTTACGAAACAAAGTTGTTTATGTGTGTGATGTTATTTATATATTATAAATGTAAATATATAGCTTTAATAGAAAGTATCGGTGGTCCAGTAGTCGAGCACCCCGCTTCTGAACCCAGAGGTCGCGGGTTTGAATCCTCACATTGGCTCACACCAATGACTTTTCGAAATTCTTTCGAAAGATATGTGTGATAGATATCGATGACTGAAAACTTTGCGCCCGGTATGGCAATTGGTTCGCCACCTATTCCATTTGGGACGTAAATATAATGGCGAGTCGAGGCTTTACAGCCACTGCCTACACCTTCGGGTAGAAAAAGGCGTGAAACTATGTTATGTAATAGAAAATATTTAAAAAATTACATTTAAGCAACCTGGTATCAGCCTACTGTTGCAAGACTTCTTCGATCCTCATCCGAGTACCAACGCTAGTGTCATGAAAATGGACATTTTAAAGGTCCAATGTGCTACATGTCACACGTCGTCGTGAAGGTGAAAACAAACAAGTAACTGATACTGATCTAAGGTAGACGAGTTCGATCTCTGCCCGAGTACAAAACTTTATTGACGTTTATATTGAAAATACATATTATGTTGTCTAGTATCCATAACTCGAGCATTGAGTTGCTTGGCTTGGAAGTCTAGAGGGTCGCTGTATATACAATGTCCAAAATATAATATTACAATGAACAATTTTATTAAAATTACTATAAAAATAACCAAAAGACTTTTTCAAATGAATCGAAACTTTCTAAATACCATATTAGATTCTAGATATTGATTGTCATTACTCAAGTTAATCTTGATAAATATCTACTTTCGTGATTTGCCTATCCAGACCGTGTCTGCAATAAAGACTAGACTAAACCAGTAATCATCTCTGACAAGTTAAAAAGCTGTTTCAAGAATAGACAAATTGTTTCTATTCTAAATGAACTAAGCTGTGAGTATTAATTAACAAGTAGAAACTCAAGATTTAACTACTTACTAAACGAAAGAAACTTTTGTAAATAAAGTATTTTAGTATGAATTATGCAACACAGATATCGTCTAGTAATCGTTTTTTTTTCTTTTAAAGTGACCGAACATTTTTAATTAACGATTTTTAAACGGCATAACTCCAATAAACGAGGACAAAGAAAGGCAGAGCGAGACAGTGTGAATGTCTGGATTTAATTTGTCGATAAAAATTCGTGATACGTATGTTCAATAAGCGCACTAATAACATATCGTTTTGCTATTAATATCCTTCAAGAAAAGTATATTAAATGGAGTACACTTCGGAATATAAATACGGTATAACGTGAGAATTTTCAAGTATTTATTATGAAAGTAGATTTATTGAAAACCAGTTGGAAGTAGTTTATGTGTTTCTTCTACTTGATGATAGCTCTACCAACTCATATTCTGGCTCCAAGATAAATTCTTTCATAGTTTTACGTGGCCTAATTGCAGTTTAGACTTCATTACAGCAGCCTCATAAAATGTGACATAAAAGAAATAAAAAAATTTGAAAATCGAATTGTCTAACGAATTTTTATTATGTTTATTGTACTTTATACTTCACAGACTCGTTTTTTCATTGTATGTTTTTTTGAATATGCCATATTATCTTTGCTTTATCTACATTATATTGCAAAAAAAGTTCAAACTTCTGTCAATATACCAACAAAGTTGGTATTACTGAAGCAACATAATGAAGAAGATCTAAAATTGATTAACACAGGTTATAACACCTTCAATTTAGAATACACATTAATGTTTAAAAGACGAGAATTTTTCTTTTTTCTTTTACTAACCTGGAATAACCAGTCGCCACACGACATAACGTGGAACTGTGGGAGACGAATAGGATATTTGATACGGGAACCTCATAACTTTATGGTTTTCGATTTATGTAAACCAAAAGAACAAATAAACTCAAAAAGTCCGTGTATTTACATCCAGCTAAACGTATACTTACTAAAAATATTTCGAAACTTTTAAGATTTTGACTTAAGTAACTGCAATGAGGCGGTTATAAAGTAGTTACAAGTTAGAAATAATATCTTTCATTTTTCCTTAAATAAAATTCTATATTACTTTAAAGTCCCTATTATTCAACCCTTTAAAGGTCGCGTCGGAAGTTAAGTCTACCCATATAAATAATAATAATAACCTTCCAGCCTACCTTCGAACAGAACATAACACTCTAAAAACCAGACGAAATCTCACACTTTTTTTCCTCTTAGATGATTTTGAATGTTAATTCTTTTTTTCGTTCCCCACTAAAATTTTAACACTTTTTTTGTTTATTTTCCGTATCCTGAAGAGCGCTTGCTTAGCTGGAGGCGATGTTTGGAGTTCGTGACAGGGTCTCCAGCACGGGCTTATATTATTAAAGCAAACCTTCGAAGCCTATACCCACTTGCATCTATATTCTTGTATGTATGTATGGAGGTACTATGTAAATATTACAAGAACTGCGGCTTAAAGGAACAATGAAAATTATCATAACTCTGAGATTGTCGTTGAAATGATATATAAAAAGTATTGAAAAAAAAAAACTGATAAAACTTTACAATTGAAAGTAAACAATACATTCAGTGAATTTAAGGAAGGTGTTAAAAAAAGACATGAAAATACGAAATAAAATAAATAATAACCTTATTATGTCACTATGATTTAATTCTTTCAATATCTAATTTAACGCAGTGTAACATTTAATGCAGTAGAGACTGGTAGATAGAGGAATAGAATTTGCTTAGTAACAAAATTCTAAGATCCTGCTTGTAGGAACACTAAAAAGCACTAAAACCCCTCGTTAAAGAAGAAGCACATGTTCAATCTTGTAGACAGGCTTTTTATTCAAGAAGTTCTCATAGATGGTGTGTGTCAAAGATGCGGGTACATTATGTAAAATTATTGTTGTTTTGAGGTTTTTTCACGTCACCAATAAAGACTGAGACTAAGTTTTTTTTACTGCTAATACGCCACAATATTGTAGTATGAGAAATGTCAGTTTCCCGTGCGAAAGTTTCTCATTGTTTTTTTTTTTCCATTCGTTATTACAAAGTATTACAGTAAGTACCCACATTTGATGAAACAAACGTTAATTGTGGTAATTCATTAATAATATATACGTTAACCAATCATTAATATGGGCAAATATTTAATTTCCAGTCTTGTATCTTCACGGCTTTTAATGCAATATGATGTTAGCAGCATAACCACGACGTAGAGTACATATTGTCATGTCCTCACACAAAACAAATTTGGATGGAACCTTCTTACCTTTGCAAAGAAAATATAAATAAAAAGTTACATTAATTAAAAGTGTTATACCATTAATAACCACCTCTGCTATAATGATCATAATTATAATATATTATAATGAACTTAAATCACTCAAAGAATATTTATGACTTGAGTAGTAAACTCATGAATGTTCACCAACAAATTTAATTTTGGGAATATGATAAATATCGATGGTTGATACTTCGATGTATGGCAATAGGTTTCATTGGTCAAAAACATTTGGAAATGGAAAATTAATTCGACATGTCTCACTACATTACCCGAGTATTACGGTAGGAAATTTATTTTATTACGAAACAAAGACTCAAGTCAATTAGGTACCAACCAACCCTGTATAAAGATTCGTGAAGTACAAACAAATACGGTGTGTTTGAGCAAGCTGCGCCGGCGCAATGTTTACACACAAACAAAACTTCGTGTAGATAACTTAGATAGATACAGCGCGACTTGTTGCTTGGTTTGTCTCAACTATCTTGAAAAAAAACGTCTCATCCTAACCCATAGGTCTCTTACCAACCCATAGGCATTTTAGAAGTAAGGGGTGGTTTCCTTCAGAAGATTTACTACCAAGTGTCTATTATTAATTTTAAATACATACATATATAATCTGCGTTTATTGCGAGTAATCTTTGAAATTGCTAAAAACCTAAACACTAAATATATTTAAATAAATAATAATAGTAAATAATATTGAAGTAAAAGTTTTAAAAGTTTTTAAGAAAATATCCCTAATTAGTAACACGAAATAAGACGCAGGCATTGAGTAGTTTAAAATGTTATTACATTTCCTAATGCGCAAAAACAAAGCTATAAATAAAATACAAACAAAGCTTGTTTAATTGTGAAGTTATAATTATTTAATGAATTATAATGTACGAAAATTTAACACTAATCCTCAAAATGTAAATCAGTGTAGCAAAACGAAATAAACAAACTATTATAAATATAATGTTTTAATCGTGTATATTATTAGTAGGTATACATATATATGTATTGTACCGCCTATTTATGGATGCTAATTAAGTTTAAGAGTATATTAACATTAATACTATGTTATTAGTCGGTTTAGTAGATATTGCTTTGATCACTTTACGACAGCTTGTAGAAAGTGTACAACTGAGATTCATTATTACGATGTTTTTCTTGTAACGATATTAGTACATAAAATTAAAATATACTAAAAAGTTTGTTGAAAAGCAATGCTATCATTTGATATAGCAAAATTGTTGTAAATAACAAGGAAATAATTTTATTGTATATCTTTAATAATAATTCAAATGTCTATATAACTTTATATGACATCAACATTCATTTTTGAATGGTGAGGGATCCCTCTCTTCCTAGAATCTTAAGCTTCTTTCAATTTCTTTGTATACATATAAAAATTAAATAAGTTTCATCTGCAATGGTGTGTGTACTATATATTTTCAACAATTGTGTTATATTTTTAGCAGTGAAATAAAGATACCTAAAGCTATGATAGGATCAAAACACGGTTGGCACATTCTCTCATACATAAACGGTAGTTGTAAATCGGTCAATAAATGTCGGCATTTAGACGTAACTGATAATATCGAGAAAAAAAGTGTCCTTAATTGGCAAAACTTCATTAATAAGTTATTTATTACATCTAATATGATATATTTTTATTGATTTATAAATGCCCTGAACAAAAATGGCGCGCTATTTCTGGTACTGTACCCAATTTCACGTTTATGGGAAAAATTGGAATACGCATATTTTTAAGCACAATTTTAGATAAGGAACTAAATGATATCTGAATTATTGATATTCTTAGGACTAAACTTTAGATGAAAATAGGATGGCTACATAGCTCTTCCTTTTTTTCACGCATTTAATAGTTAAAAGATTGAGACCTCATACAGATGTACTAAACATTGCTTCGGTTTGGAATAAATAAGTAGTTAGTGGCATCTAGAGTGAACAAGGACTGTCTGTCAAACGAAGACAAAGCTATTGATGCATCGTAACTGTTCAAATATTCAATATTTCTCAGACTCACGTCGTTGCAAATAAATAAAGGCGGTTTCGCAGAACCAATTTCTTGTCGCATACAACCCGATCCGTACAGGGTTGATGTCAAACAAAATTGCCTCTTAATGTGTTGTAATAAGATTGAAAATCGTTTTATAACTGAACGAGACATGCAAATGTTGCTTATTAAGCTGAAATTGGACATATAGGAGCATGTTTCAGTTGAGATTTATATGTGACAAGTGTGTATGTGTGTGTGCGTGCGCAGTGACCCCGTCTCTCTGGTCTGATGATGGTCAGTGGCCGGACAATTGGTCATTAATTGTCTTGTGTTTATAGAATTGAATCGGAGTGTTCTGTTTGTTCAACATATTAACGACATGTGTGGATACCACATGTACAATGATTGTGTATTGTGAAGCCAATTCTATGGGATAGGAAGGGATGTATTGCGCAAGGGGTGACAATACTGACGGCCCTGTTCACGCGGCAGTTGTTTTTTTTGTTAATCTAAAAAACAAATATAAAAGGATATTTTTGCGATATTGATATTTGCACATCTCGTGTCATAAATAATAAAAAGTAACGAAAATATTAAACTTTTTAATTCTTCTATTTACTTGATTAACCTGGTTTGTAAACGAAAAGCACCTCTTGATAAAAGAAACCGCGAAAGATCTAACTGCGTCATTTAGTAAGGCAAAGAATAGACCAAAAAAGTTGCTGAAAATGCCTCAAATAACGT
The DNA here is from genome assembly GCA_905147225.2 of Euproctis similis. Classification (NCBI taxonomy): domain Eukaryota; kingdom Metazoa; phylum Arthropoda; class Insecta; order Lepidoptera; family Erebidae; genus Euproctis; species Euproctis similis. Next base: position 3,746,679 of record LR990103.1, read on the forward strand.
TAGAATTTTCTGCCGGGCATAAACAGTCTCTAAGGCTAAGATAGATAGAACTGACGGAGCTGGTGCAAATAAGGTTTCTGTCTACTGCGGAACTCAAAAAAAACGTAATTATAAAATCTAAATAACTTGTTTGCTCTAAGAACTCTAAACCTTTGAACTCTGATAAACTGTAATGTAACGAGTTAACTCGCAAAACGAGTATGAACGGAAACCATTAATGATTTCAAACAATATCGGAGCCCGTTGTATGCATAACATTAGCCGTCAGTTTGTTTAGTATGTTGCCAACTATGAAAAGAATTTCCTATTTCCAAAAACGACAAAGCTTTGCAAGTCTCAAATAATACAAGTAAATCTCTTAGTTACTTACCCACATCCTGTCTAGAACCTCACCATTGCCTGTTTTGGTGGTAAGACTCTAATTTAGTATGTAGTATCATTAACCAAAGTTAACCGCATTTGAAGAAAAAGTACATTTGGGTATTTTATCTGAGCTGTTGATGGTCATTCGTTTTTGAGTTTCTATGGATCTTTGGAACAGTTTAGTTATACGATAAAGACACAAACCTTCACACTTTCTCATGCAGCGGTACAAATAGACCTCAAATAAGCAATACAAAAACGTATCACATAGGAGATTTAAGTGGAATTACGCGTCGCACCCACCTACCGCATACAAATTTATAATTTTATAAACAAAAAAACAACTTTCCCCCAAAACTGAGAATTTATACATGTTATGGACCCTTTCTAATCCGTAAAAATAGTATACAAGACCACCTTATCAATATTCAAAATGTCCCAGGTTGGTCCCGACTACAGAAATCGTGTGGTGGATGCATTGAATACCAAACTGGTCGGTTGTATGCATTAGTATTCAATCGCTCCGTTTAAGCGAACACGCCGTGAAGATTATGGTATAGAATTAAACTGTTCTTTCTTTATCCCCAAATCAGAGATATTTAAATGTTTATTGCAGAGAATTATCGGGAAATTGCTGCTAACAGTTTAGTTGGGCCACTAAGTCTATGCACTGTTAATGGTCTCTGATTATAATTGATATAGTAAGGCTTTATCATAAGACAAAATTACAATGGTTTTAACTAGGTTGGTACTATACGAGACTATACGAAAAATTAATAAAATAAGTCCTTATACAGAAGAAAAAATTGCTTTCGAACCCTAATGCAGTTGTAAATTCGTTTTAGTCAAAGGAATGAAATTCGCTAAAAATCGTCAACTGGTAAGTTAGTAAAGCTGTTTGTGAATTCTAATAGTTAGAATAAATTAAACGAAATCGACTAAAAAATGTCAGGGTATTTAAATATATGAGTTATACTTCATAAACTAGGGAAACGTACTCTTTTCAGTTTCCTTCCAATCATAAATGTACTGTTAGGTTTTAAAATTAAATAAATATTTTCAATTTTTAGCTGTGTTCTAAACATTTATAATTCAATAAACACAGAGCAAAAAGCGAGCAGATTCCGCAATACATTCAAGTTACAGTCAAGTTTAACAATCGCGCCATAATTAAAAAATACGATGCGGTGAATTCACTCCAGTTTTTAAAACAAGTTGTTTTAAAAGTTTCTACTTATTGTGAGAACTTGAGAGCCGATCGGTAAGCTGGCCCGTTAACATCGACAACGATCCGATGAAAGCTCTGTGAATAAGCGCGCCAACACAACTTAGTCGGTTTACCCTGCAACCGCGCTTTCAAGCTCAGCTACTTATGAAACTAGTACTCACCCTCAACTCCATCAATCCTTGTGGCTAATGTGGACAACAGCACGAAGAATGAGAGCAATGGAATCCCATAATCCGGTATAAAGTTCCTCGACCACATTTTGTAACACAACATTCACACATGGATCACACACATTTGTTTTACTCCTTTTATGTTGTTTGAACACAAAATAATCAACACTCACGGAACTAACTGTAAGAACTGACACTTCATTTTGTTTTTGAACTGTTGTTACGTTGAAACTATTTGTTTATTAGACATTTTAGCGGTAAAACACGTCGAAATTTGATAAAAAGCCCGGTATGATCATACGCAACCGCGTCCCGCTCGCATCTGACGGCTTTGTTCGTAAATACACAGTCTACGGTAAATCAAAATGGCCGCCAGGACGCCTGTGTGCGTCTGCGCATCTTGTAACAACATGCCGTAAAGTATTTACAGCTTATCAATTATTTAAAATAATAGATTAAGGTATAAAAACATAATTTATAGTATACGTAAGTCATGAAAAAATATTAATAGATGTTAAACACCGTGAGAACAGTCACACTCACACATACAAATGTACGCGGAGGAATGTTGACTCTATGGAGAAGTATAGCGATTCAACAACGCTGTATGCGCGCCACTAGTCGAGAGCTTTCGAAGTTTGTCGTTCTCTCACCACAACACAGATGCCGCTGTACCACAATTTGTTTATTAGGGGTTGCGAAATATAAGAAAGAAAATTCTTGAATAAATAGAGATTGATCTATTAATGCATCAATTAAAAATATGAAGATATATTATCTAAAGCTATACCTTGATTTATGTTTACCTAATAAATGTCATGCTACACGTATTGTTTACGAAATTTGATCGATTATTTCATGGTAACGAACCAGTACCCTGAGTATTTGGCAATTTATGTAGTATCTGTCTGTCTGCTCTCTTTATTATTGTTAGAGGCTAAATAATATTTTCGCAATGGCGACATGTTATCAAAAACATCCGTTTGAAATTGAATCGGATGATCGACTTACGACTATCAACACGAAAATATTCGAGATCAAAAAGAAGATACAGTTGTCAGGTTAGTTATATTTTGTGAATACATATATCATTACTGTACTATTATGTAACTAAGTCATATAAACATAATATATTGTAATTTTTGAATGCAAATAAAAGAAATTACCAGAAAAGCCCATCGCACTAGACTGCTAGAGATTCTTGTACATTTGTTAGATTACCTGTTTATTATAATCTAATGCATAAAATTATCGGGTCAGAGTGTTAGTTTTTTTTTAGAGTGTTAGTTATCATAATATACACCTCCAAAACGTCTTGACTGATTCTTATGAAATTTAGAGTGTAGGGTAGATCTGAGAATCGAACAACACCTGTCTTTCATCTCCCTAAATGTCAAGTAGTCCATGCCTTTTTTAATTTTAGATATTTCTTTAATTTTATTTTATGATACAAATTTAGAAAATATGTACATTTTCGACCCACTACTATCATCTCCTATTTTTCATTTTTCATTCATTTTCATTTTTGTTTATCAAAAACTTTATTTTTTGCCAAGACAACGTTAGCGGGGTCAGCTAGTAATAATATAGAATAGAATAATAGATAAATAATAAATATACTAGCTATGATCAAATACTAAGATTGTTTTATAAACTAACATTTAAAATCTATTTTAATAGAGGGCCAAAGAAAATCTAATTTTGAGGAGAACGAATCGGAAAAACAACAAAATAATGATCTGATAGATACATTGAAGAAAGAGATAAAAGTAAGACTATCAGAGCTTGCCCAGGCAAGAACTGTGATCGCTGAAGAGGAAGTACACATCAAGAAATATCTGAACGAAGTTTGTCCTGTTGGTAGCAAGAGTGCAGAACAGGTACCTGTAGTATTCCAGCGTTAGGAGTCGGATATAGGGAGTAAAACTCTGATGCAGCCGTTATTCCGTTTATTGGTTTTCAACTGCTTATTTTACATGTACCTTACAACTAATTAATAAATATAAAATACATCTACCTACACTACAGTACCCAAACAAAGCCAAACAAGTAGCTGGTTGGTTAAACGAGCTAATTTCAGGAAATATAAGTTTATAAGTCTCGGTGCTCCAGTGGTCGAGCACCCTGCTTCTGAATAAGAGGTCGCTGGTTCCAATCCGACCTCACAGCAATCACTTTTCGAAATTAATTTCGTAAGTTATGTGTGATAAGTTGGATATGATGGCAATAAGTTCGCCACCTATTCCATTTGGGACGTAAACATAACGGCAAGATGAGGCTTAATAGCCGCTGCCTATACCTTCGGGTAGAAAAGGGGGTGAAGTTATGCTATGTTATGTTCAGAAAGTACTCGTCTGATTCTTAAAATGCCTTCTGTGTTATATCATGCCGTGACCAACTGTCTTTTTAGTAGTTATTTAGGTTACCTAAATATACAAATTAATACAATTTAAACTTCGCACCTTTTAATATCCAGTGCTGTAGGCAGCCCGGGTAGGTAACGAACGCAGCGTATTTCCAACATCATAATTTTACCTGTCATCGTGTTTATCATACACAAGTGACTTCCGAACAGACATCGGTGTGACCCAGGATTCGATCCGGTATCCGACCGCCCCGACGAAAAAAAATAACAACCACGGAAAGTAATATTAAACATTTACAGATAATAAACAATTTGGATTTAAAAGTGATAGAACAAAGAAAGATGTTGGATCTTCTGAAATACGAGAAGGGCAGCAAGAAGAAGAAACTATCTCGGATGGAGAGGGAATACGAATATCTTTTGATTGAAGCAAACAAAGGTATACTAGTGAAATCCAAAAACAGCAGCAGAGCCAGGAAGGTCAGCAAAATAATGTCATCATTAGATATCATACAATCGTAGATACAATTACAGTAGTAGAGTCCTGCAGTTCGCTGCATGTAGGGGCCGGCTCGACCTGTCAAATACTGCAACCTCTCAGAATATCGGCGTAAATTGGCTAATGCCGCGTTTCGTTCGGTCAGAGTAGTATCCGGATATCCACCACCTCCCCCCCCTATCTTATTCTACCCCTTTAAAAGCCGGTAATGCAACTGTAGCAATATTTGTGTTGCAGATGTCCATGGGCGGCGTTAGTTGCTGACCATCAGGTGACACGCTTGCTTGTTTGCCCTCCTATTACATAAAAAATGATACTTTTATAAGTATAATAATATTTATAACCTGTTATTGACCCGATTTTTTGTTTATTTCCAGAATGTTTCTCATCTTGAAAACGAAATACATAAGGTTTTAATACAATGGACTGAAGCTGAATTGGTAAAGAAGAAATACATTTATATTAGGTGAGTTTTACTTATTGGAATTAGTTTATTTACTTTAATACAGAATTATTTAGTTATGTGTGTTAAATATCGATGACTGAAAACTTTGTGCCCGGTATGGGAATAGGTTCGCCACCTATTCCATTTGGGACGTAAACATAACGGCGAGTTAATAATTCTTTAAACCAGTGCCTTTTTTTTTTACGCGAGGAAATGCTTTATGCACACCTCCCGCCTGGGTAAGGCAAGGGGTAGTGTGGGACTCCCAAAACTGTAAATTTCAATCCGATCCTAGGGTTACCCACTAAAACCTCGCGGCGGCCTTCCTCCGACGTTGGGGTGGCCCAGGACGGTGCATCAGCCCTCTGGTCCACCCCGCCGTCGCAACCCCTCAACGAGAGGGTGCTCATCCTCGGGGAGCCTCGGCGAGGTTCCCCCGGGCGGGGCGGCTCCGACCGCGCGCTGTAAAGAGGCGCGCGACCGGTGTGCACCCGCAGGGTGTGCGCCCTCGCGGCCCGTCGGCGGCGGCGATCATTGAGCTCGCCGCCGCCGCCTTCGAACGGGATCGGCTCTCTCCCGACCCCGCTCAGCGGCCTCCTTCTGGAGCATCACAGCTTCGCAGAAGGAGACCACAGCCCTCCACTCCTCCTCGCCCGCCAGCATTGCCGCGACCAACGCCTGCGGGGACAAGTATCTGAGTCAACCTGTAGGTGACAGTGCCCCATTTACGGAGCACCCAGGCCTCGAGGTGGGGCAGGACGGCACCGACGGCGCGCTGACGCGCACAGCCCTGGAGGACCAGTGCGTCGCGCCAGTCCGCCAGGACCCGCCAGAAGGCCTCCCGCTTCCGCACTTCGTATCCCCGCGCGTCCGGGTCCCCCCCTCCCCGGCCGAGATCGTACGCGGCTGCGTACATCTCGGCCAGAACAACCAGTGCCTATCCCTTCGGGTAGAAAGAGGCTTTAAGTTTCGTTTTATGTTATGTTTTGCTACTTATTAATTTCTCCTGAATGGAACTTGAATACTGCTACCTTCTCCCGTTCCGTGGTGTGTTCTAATGTGAATATGGAATATTTATCTTTATCTATTAATTCTTGCGGGGATGAAAGGTACACCGCGGATGTAGAAAGAAGAGTGGCGTTAAGAAATAGCGTAAATGAAGCGTTGGACAGATTCCTGGTCGCGAAAAACAGAGTGAGCACGAAAGTAGGATTTAAAACGCGTTCGAAAACAAGGTTGTTAGGAAGGAAAGTCGGACTGAAAGAGAGTATCGGTGTAAAAGTAAGAAAGGGCATGCTCCGATGGTTCGGACATGTAGATAGAATGGACGATGCAAGATTGTCTAAGCAGATATACAATGCAAAAACGCCGGCGCTCTGTTCTCTCTGCCTACCCCGCAAGGGATTGGGCGTCAAGTTATGTATGTGTATGTATGTATCTACTGAGAAATATAATTTAATACATATGCATACATATTTTAATACATATGCATACATAAGAAAACATAACTTCACGCCTTTTGTTACCCCAAGGTGTAGGCAGTGGCTGTTAAGCCTCGTGGCAAACCTATTGCCATACCGGGCACAAAGTTTTCAGTCATCGATATTTATCACACTTAACTTCCGAAAAGAACTTCGAAAAGTCATTGGTGTGAGCCAGTGGCAGGATTCGAACCCGGACCTCTGGATCAGAGGTGGTGTGCTCTCTCACTGGACCACCGTGACTGTTTATATAAAACACAAAATTTAGCATTCCGGCATTCAGAGCACCTGAATACGAATCCTGATATACCAACCTATTTTTTGGAAATGTTTATGGGCGATATATGCGAAACATATAACAAAAACATAACTTTACGGCTTTTTTACCCGAAGGTGTAGCCAGAGGCTGGTAAGCCTCGACTCGCTGAATCGTTATGTTATGTCCCATATGGAATAGGTGGCAACCCTATTGCCATAGGCCGGGCACAAAGTTGTCAGTTATAGATATTTATCACAAATAACTTTCGAAAAGAATTTCGAGAATTCATTTGTGTGAAGCCCGGAATCAATCCCACAACTTCTGAATCAGAAGCGGGGAGCTCGACCACTGGACCAGACATTTTGAATGTCAATATATCAATACAATTATATCAATATCTGAAGAAAATGTATCCGATCCGTGTACGATTTGTTTATTACTGCTGCTCACCCAATTGGATGTTAAGGTCGTTAAGGTACGCTATGGAAATAATTTGTACAATATTTCAGGCAAGCGTTAATTGACGATTCTGTAAAATTTGAAAGTTCCTTATCACACATCGAGGGTCTTTTGAATAAACAAACAGAAGAGATTGATAAACTTGAGGTACGTAATAAGTTGCTCCTTCGTAATATTATTTATATAACTTCATAACATATATATCCCTTGCGGACTAGGAAGAGAAAATAGAGCGCCAAAGGCACGATTCTTTCACACTTCACTCGATTCTTTGACTTTTATAACTCTTGTCATACATTCACGTCGGTTGCCTCGGAAACTGATGTGCAAGTATGACAAGAGTCTTGACATCACATTCCTCGGGCATTCGTTCCATTTGGCATCACCCATCATTCCTTCCATTTGGTTTTAAGGAAAGTATATTCTTACGATTACCAGAATACACCAATATTTCTAGCTTTTCGTTAATAATCTTAAAATTCCCTGAGAACGTTCCAAATAAAAAAAAAAACTTATTTTGTACACCGTGAAATTTGTCACAAACATGGTCAAAATCTTCACATGTTCTAAATTTGAATTATTTTTCAAGGGCGCGAACTTCAATACGTGCGAAAATTGACACCTGTCACTTTAATATTACGCTAATCGCATACGTTCATAGCAGCCTAGGCAGTTCACACAGTTGTCACGCACCATTTCCGCGCAATTGAATTAGTAAATCCCATTTCCCCACCGAAGGCTTATTGCTTCCCTTAAATTCACTTAAGTACAATACAAGGCCACGATATAGGTCCCACACTGTCCGTGGGAAAGTCAATGCCAATTTTTATTTTCAGTACCATGCTATGACCTCATTGTAATGTCGTTAAGATAAATAAAGCATGCAGACTGCTTTTATTTCATTTAGTGTGAAGTATGGAAATAAAATGATGTATAGCTATTGGCGGCAAAAAAACTCACTACTTGAAGTTACCATGGCCGATCCTTTGAAAATCTATACACCCCCTTTTGGGAGATTTGGCATAAGCTATTCGTTGCAGAAAGTGCGCGAGGAAGCCGCTGAGATGAGGCTGCGCGCAACCGCTGCCACGGCAGCAGAGGTTGCGCGAGCCCATGATGCTGAGCACACGAGGGTGTCTGAACGAGCTTTCTTCGCGCAAAGGTTTGCTGAAAGGCGAAGGGAACTGGAGAAACTGGAGAAGAGAGTGTTCCCACCACAGAGTAAGATTATCACATACCTGATATTTACCAGTCAGTCAGATTATGAATAATTTCCTTCTGCTTGTAACGGTCGCTTCGTGTTTTAAAGGGTCACATAACTATAAACCGGTTATTAAATCATCATTATCATTACATGGTATAAAACAAAGTCACTTTTCGCTGTCTGTCCCCTTATATGCGCATATCTTTAAAACTACGCAACGGATTTTGATGCGGTTTTTTTTAATAGTTATAGGGTGTTAACGGGGTGGTTTTGATCTATAAATTATGTATAGTGTAAAAAAAAAGTGAAAATTATCAAGATTTAGAACTTTAATCGCAAACGCTGCCTTAACCCTAACTGATATATCAAAATAACGTACTACATTATTATACTCCTTTAAAAGGTCTACAAAAAAGTCCGCGAGGCCAAATGTTTATCTCTTAGGGATAACCCACAATGACCATTTTTATTTTTTTACTTTTTACGAGAAATAATGGCCTATTTACGAAGCGATTTTAAACATTACAGCATCAATTTTCATGCAATAAAGTATCTTAAATAGATTGGGCATGTAATATAGATGATCTTGGCCCTTTACAGTATGCAATTTAAACAAATATTTTCGAAGATATTGCAGTATTAACATAGCGGGACAGCAGTTATTACTTTTGATGCGGAACAAAGTTCGCCGGGTCAGCTAGTAAACTATAAAGTCTCGGTAGTCCAGTGGTCGACCACACGGCTTCTATTCCATAAGTCCGGGTTCGTAACATGACACTGGCGCACACCAATGACTTTTCGAAATTGTTTTCGGAAGGTTAAGTGTGATAAATATCGATGACTGAAACATTTGTGCCCGGTATGGCAATAGGTTCGCCACCTTGCTCGATTGCCACATTTTCCAGAAAATAAGTAATATACCTGGTATTTATTTATTTGTATACATTGTAATAATTAGATTAAGTTCGATTCTCCTTCGTGTGGGTAAATTCAATTCCCACAAATAAATCCTGTGGCGGTCTGGCCGTTATTGTGTGAACAGATTATTTTAACGTACCTAAATACCTAGTTATAAAATTTCGCACTTTTAAATATAAATTTAAAACCGTAATTAATTAGGTATTATAATGTTTTTGTAAATGAAGACGGCGCCAGTTGTTTATGCCGTGACCAGTTGCCATGACCGTTGTATAGGGTGTCAGAATACTGGAAGACAGACCACATGTTTATCAAGGGCAAACGTTTCAACTAGGATACTACAACTCGAGAGAGTGAGACAGATTCAAAGAAGAATACAGCCAGCTATTTTCTTCTGGGATAGGCAGCATTCGGAAAACATCGTCTAGTCTTCTCATCAGGCGATGAAGAGAAGATGATACAGCAATGGCTAAAGGCAAAAGGCACATTGTATCAGTACGTCCTACCTGTTTTGATATACGGAGACGTGACATGGCTTCTAACGGTACGAATAATCCCCCCGACTTAAAAATCACGAGCTTTGGAAAGAGCTATGCTCGGAGTTTCTCTGAGTGATCAAATCCGGAACGAACATACGAGTACATCGACACAGCTCATCGAATTAGTAGGCTGAAGTGGCAGTGGGCTGATCATAATTTATATGCCTTTCGGGTAGACTGGTCTTACGAGTAGAGACCACGGATAGAAACGCAGTGTGGGGCGCCCTGTGACCTGATGGCGCGATAACAGCTTAGTGGTGGGCAACGACTGAAGAGGAAGGGCCGAAGAGTGGACTCAATGGTGCATATTAGGAGAGTCCTACTTTCAAATGTGGACTGATGCAGGCTGATGATGAAGAGACAACAAGGTCACAGTTGGATCTGGATTAAGTCTCCAGCAACATGTGATCTTATAGACATATTTCTGGAGACTCGTAGAATTCGATATGATAGGAGATCCAGTTAGCCTTTTTGTTTTATGGGAAAAAGGGGCCTCCTTGGGTTCAACTTTTTAGGGGTTATGTAGACTAAAGTTATTTACCGGTACAACGCTGAGAGAATATGATTAGTACTTGAAAAAATCGTATCAGAACCATTACCAACTCAGCAGTTCACGTTTTTAGTACAATTGGTGGAATCTGTGAATTCCACTTTTCTTTGAATTTAAATTCAAAGTGATAATTTATCCACGTAAGATATTAGGTCGGTAGGTACAATAATAACTCGGAGTTCGGTGCTTTAAATCTGTATATTTGTAGTTAATTTTTTTTCATTGCATCAACATTTCCATTGCATGCCATAAAAATAATGACAAATGCTCCGCTCTTGCTGCTGCCAAAACTTACTATTAGGTGTGTGAAGATACCTCACCTTCTTTGCTATCATTCCGCGACGGATAACGGAAGCTAAATGTTACAGCGCGGCCTGTCGTAAGACAGGAGTCCACTAGGTCTACTGAAGGTGAAGCGGTGGTAGAGGAGCTATCACCAGCGCAACAGATGGAAGAAATATTCCAGAAGCTAATGAAGTTAACAGGTAAGGGGATGGCCATTAATTACGTTTGACGTTATTCAGACTTTTTTTTCTAAAAACTTTATGGACTAGTTTTATTGTTATTTGTTCCATAAAGGCGTAACAGATGCTGAAGAAGTATTTGACCGGTTCCGTGCTCAACGTGAAACATCTCAACGTCTTGCTTATCTGCAGCAGACGACGGAAGAAGAGAAGTTAGAGCTAGAACAGACGCAGGCTACTCTTATGAACGAATTAGAAGCATTCAAGTTTGCTTCGGTCAAAGACAAGGACGAGTGAGTACGCCGTAAAATTACCGCCCCGCTTATAAATCAGAAGTCTCCAAATCGAATCCTGGGTCACACTATTGACCAAATTGTGCCGGAAAAATATCAGTAAATTTCGTCACCAAGTTTAAGACTTAGAAAGGTAGCGAGTTAAGATTTTATAGTCTCTGCTTACTCTTTCCGACATAAAGGGCATGAAGGCACCTTTACTAATAATACCTACTCATCTACTTAGTAATTTTAGATCTTGTCTCCGTTTAGGAATAGGCAAATTAATGTATCTATGTACAGATACTAAAAGTAAGATATTAAAACTTATGTTTGCATATTTCAAGGCCAGTCGGTAACGAATACGACATACATACTACATAATTTTACGCCAAGTCTCGTGCGGGGTAGGCAGAGACAAAGAACACAGCGCCATAAGAATCAATCTTGCACACCTCACTCACTTCTTTGACTTTCATAACTCTTGTTATGACACCTTCGACGATTTTTAAAGATTATACGGTAAATATTTATGTTTATATATTTCAGAGGCCAAGAGCAGATCGCTTTATTGAAAGAAGAGATTGAAGAGCAGAACGTGATAAACGAAGAGTTGAAGCGCAGAATGGATGAACTTGAAACTCTATTGTTGGAGCTGAAACGGCTGTTATATGAGCTGTGCAGGCTTTTAGATGTGAGTATCTCATGTCTGCCCAGTCTTCATATACAATTTAGTTATCAGTGGTAGAGCCATGTTCGCATGGTGAGGACGATCCATCCCCTTCCACTCCCTATCTACCTCCTTAACCCGATCTCTATAATATCTTGATGGCTGGCAACGCAACTGCGATTCTCTCGATGTTACATATCTGGATGGGTGGCGCAAGATGCTTACAACCAAGTGACTCGCTTACTCGTTTGCCTCCTATTGCATAAAAACAATAACTAACAAAATAATTTTATTTTTACATGAATTTAGGTAGATAGATGAAATTAATTAGAGATTATATTTTAAATGTTTAGGTAATCCCAGAGCCGAGCATGCCTGAATGGACGGCCGAGCCACGCGACGTGCAGGAGCTAGTCGTGGTCCTGAAATTACGATATGAGAAAGCGTGCGCCAAGCTGGAGGAGATCAAGGAGAAGCAGATTGACAGCACTATAATTATGGTGCCATCTAACGTAAGTAATACGTAACAAACCGATAGAAAGTATTAAAAACTTAAGATTCTCATTGAAATACACAACGTCTAGATTTTTATGTTTTTGTGATATGTATTTAACTTCTGATAAGTAAGCTTGAAAGGTATAGGTATAACTGAAAAGATAAGAGGAAATCGCCTTGCGTGGTATGGGCATGTAATGAGGAGGGATGATACACAAGCCGCGAAAAGAATGACGAACCTGTATGTGGATGGAAACAAGAGAAGAGTGAGACCGAAGAAAATATGGATGGATTGTGTGAAAGATGATATTATTAAGAAGGGTGTTGCTGTGGAACTGACGTGACGTGTGGTACTGACCCCAAATAACGGGAACAGGCCAGGATGATGAGATGATATAACTTCTGAATAATCACTCTTTTCTAATAATTTTTAAATTAGAGTTTCTTATTTGAGAGTTCATGGTTTACAAACAGACTGTAATACAAAAATAAATACTTTCTTTGTAAAATTTTGACAGGTAACAAGTGCGGCGGCGTCAGTGGCCGGAATGAGCATGCACAGCCACAGTACTCCCAAGGAAACTGAGAAACCTCTGCCCACATACAAAGAGCTGGTGCAGAAGGAACCCAGCAAGGGAACACGTATGTATGCACATGAAAAGATCATTGTTTTTTTTTTCATATAACATACATAAATATAACATAACTTCACGCCTTTTTCTACCCGAAAGTGTAGGCAGTGGCTTTTAAGCCTCGACTCACCGTTATGTTTACGTCCCAAATGGAACAGGTGGGCGAACCTATTGCCATACTGGGCACAGAGTTTTCAGTCATCGATATTTATATAGCCCGAAGGTGTAGGCAGTGACAAAACGAGCGATTGAGATACCTAGACATAAGTGACTAGCGCCGCCTATGGATACCTTCAACACAGAAAGGGTCATAGTTGCGTTGCCGGACTTTAAGGAGTTGGGATAGCTCGTGGTATTTCGCCGACCCAGCCGGCCCATTCGTACAGCGAACTGCTTGCCTCTATCGTTATTAAAAACCACTGTTCTTGGTCTCGGTTGAGGGAAATAGCTTTTTTTTTAATGTATTCCAATTTATTTACAGCAACGGATGATGAGGAAGACATACCATCCAGGTGTTATCTGAAGCGACAGGCGCAGTTGATAGTGGACACTAAGTGCAGGAGGAAAGGATTCAGAATGCCTTATCCAAGGAAATAAAAATAATAAATATTGTTATATTGTCACTATTTGAAAGTTTGAACAACCCAGTAATCAATAAAAATGTGTAGAAATAAATGCCAATATACAAAACAACCTTTCTTTTTTTAATTTTATGTACATAATTACCGTGTTACCAGCAACGAGACGATCCTTCACAGCCCGCCTAAACCGATCGAAAGAGAGAGCCAGAATATGCGCAGGGACCTTATTATAGAACTGTACACCTATTCCCAAAAACAACTTATGTATTTTGTGCCGACGATGACACGGTAACACAAGTTTATGCTTGCCTCTGGTATTAAAATTATGTACATCACTATGTTTAATATATCTATTTAAGTTTTTCCTAACAAACATTATATTGGCATATATAAATTGAGAAATAACTGTTAATATTCCAATTTTCTTAAACCGTTCTCTAAGGGAGACTTTGGTCCCCATATTATAAATTGCCCGAATAGCTCGTTTCTGAAGCACAAAGATAGTCTGAATTTCAGCTGCTCTCCTCCATAGCAAAATGCCATAAGACATGACGCCATAAAAATTACTGAAATAAACTAGTCTGGCGGTTGCAACATCAGTAGGTAAGCTGACGAACTTTTCGAACCGCGTAGGCGGCAGAGATAAGTTTTCCCGCTAAACATTTTACTTGAGGACCCCTTTTGTTAAGAACCGTTTCCAATGTTCATTGATGATGATTTAAGATGTTTTTTCATTGACACATTTTTTCGTCTTTTTTTTTTCGAGAGACCATAAACAATCACGATAATTACGAAAAATAAACTTAATTTTGACAGGAGATATATCAACACCAAATCACACTTGTATATATCTGAAAAAGTCAACATATTTAGTAATCTGGGAAAGAAAAATATCAATATTTTGAGAACTTATTTGAGTTTCTAATTTACATATCAACCGCGATGTTCTGTGAGCACAAGAACTCGTATTTGCAGAGAGTATGCCCGACTAATCCTCGCGTCATCAACAAAGCAGTGGAACTAGCAATGCGATGGAAACGCAAAGATCCACACGATGGTTGGTTCCAGGAGCTTCATTAATAAAGACAGACCTCTAAATAAGACATTTTTGGGAGATAGTTATCTCCTTAACTAACTTCCAATAGTAGGCTATTGTGAGATGGGTACTTGAATGTTTTAAAAATAATCTTTAGATCAGCTAGAATGTGCTTGCTCAAACTCGGGAATCCGTAATATTTTTTAGTATTATGAGATTAGTAGTCGACCGTAACCAACAAGTTGGGCGGTCGCCAGGTTACCTGAGATTTTATAGTTAAGTAAACAGATAGTAATCAAACAAGCTGCTACAGAGAAAATAAGTAGTTAATATCCATTGAGTAATAACATCAGAATTATAAAACCCAGAAATATATAATATTGTCCATACATGCACCAGGACTTCCGCCAGCACAAAGGTTAGAGTCAATGCAACCATCACTATATGCTCCGTGGGTGGACATCACAAGATCAAAACTCGGCTTCGGTCGAACTGGACTTCGTGTATTAAACCGAGAACTCAGCTCTAGAGACAGCATCAAACAACTACAAGCTATACATTCGGTGCTTGACCAGGTGAACAACAGCTTTTGGCTTCTGATAAAATTTTTACCCATTTTCTTGACACATGCATAGGTACAGAGTATACATACGTTCCTTTGCGGTGATCACAGAGAAGACAGAGCGCCATAAAGCACGATTAATACCAACCTTTCTAGATTCTTCGACTTTCAGAACTATTATCATCGCTTCTTAATTTTGAGGTTCCTGACATCACCTTCCGGGTGTCACAGCCATATTCGATTCCTCATTTTCTTTATTACTAAAATGTATTATAAATCGCCAGGTTCAAATATCAGAAAACGCAATGTTCCTACTAAACCTGAACATCGTACACAGACTGATTGAAATAATTCACGATCAAGATCCTATAGTCAGGGAGAAGGTCTGCATGATACTGTCCTACCTGGCTCGTTACCATCAGGGCAGACAGCGTATTATGTCCAGTCCAATTGTCATCGAGAAACTTGTCCATCTGATCTTACGTGATCGCAAGGAGATCAGGTATGCTGCTGCCTACACACTCTTGACGCTGAGCAGAGATAGATGCTCATGTGAGATCATTATGAAAACCGAGAATATAGTGGAAAACCTTCTGAAAATGATAAAAGATGACCACACTGGCATCATATGGATTCATCTTAAGACCATGACGTATCTCTGCGCATGGAATCCAGAGCCGGCGTTGAAAGCGAACGCCTTTCAAGTGATGCTAGTGTTATTTAGCAGCGATAACTCGAATGTTGCAGCCAAAGCAATGGATTGTATGTCGCAACTTTGCAAACACAGCATCGGGAAACAGCTGGCTGACATCAACGACTTAACCTATGTCCTCTTGAAGTACTATCTCTATACAAGGAAAGTTAAAATTGCAATAAGTGCAGTCGGTCTTATGATGTATACGACGCAGACGACGAGATCGAAATGGCGCGCCAAGGAATTTGCACACGATTTGACAAAGCAACTGATGCACTTATGTATAGCCCACAATATGCCATTGTTGCAGATGAGAGCGTTTCAGGTTCTGATCAATCTCTGTGACTGTCCAGACATCAGATATCACATGAAGAAGCACTGGGAGATCAGATTGAAGGCGATCAAAATAAGGACGCACGAGGAGTGGGACGGTACTACAGAGATAACTTCGTACGGACTCGAAACTGGGCACAATTATAGAAGCATGTGCATTGAAAATGTGGAAACAATAAAGAATGAATCTGGTGATAGCGCAAATGCTGTGAACGTTCACAGTTACCTGGGAAGAGTGAATCATGTGAAGCAGCATTTGATAAAAGCAATCAACATTAAACCTTATCGAGACTAATATACCTACTAATAGATTAGTACTCCGTTCCTATTAATCATAGCGTGATGGTACAGCCTGAAACCATCTTCAATAAATAGACTATCCAACTCAGCAAGAATTTTTCCATTCGAACCGGCAGTTCCTGTGATTAACGCTTCCAACCAAACAAAGTTTTCAGCTTTATAATATTAGTATAGATTACTGGAATTGTAGAATTTAGAATTGAAACTAATAGTAAATTTATTTAAGTATTTTTATTGAATAAAATTTATTACGAATTGTACATTAATTGAGCTAAGACATTTTGGTTTCAATTACAAACATTTTGTGCCTAAATGGGGCGTACTAAATAATAGTTTTCAGTCAATATGACCTAAGTACATATTCATAAACACTGATTTCAACAAAAGTAGTACAATCACATCACTGAGCCATACACTGCAAACAATACAATATTAAAAAAATACAAAAAACTGAATTTTATTTTATTACACTGCACTGTTTTGGAGTGTGGTTTGAAACTAGTATTTGTGAATACGTAGACAAAACATTTACAAAACTACTGGTATAGAATATTATCTACATATTTTACAGTTGCCACTATCAGGTAACTTATAAAAGGAAGAACTGAAAGTACTGGTATATATAACGCATCCCTATTTACAAATGTCACAAACTAAGAACGTGGACATAACATATTCCATTTAGACCTGGCAAAGTCATGACGATTAAAAATATTAAACAATAAAAAGAACAATATTTTTAACCTTCCCCAACCGCGCTTGCTCCTTGGTCAAATCAAATAGCGCACGCCATTTTTCTTTAACATATTATTCAACCTTTCGTCTCGTCCATATTCCACTAAATTTAAAACACGGCACAATTGAATTCCCGTTGACAAATCTTTGGAAGATCTTTTGGAAACAATATTTTAAAACTAAATTATAAATACACTACATATATTAACAAATACATTTCATTGAGCTAGCATTTTCCACGCATAATTATGAATAAAAAACCCATTTGTTTTTCATTCTTTATTTTATTTTATGTAAGAACTAAAATTATCTACATATATATGTACAAAGAGCTAAGCTGACGTATATAATTAATTCACTCAAATATTTTTATTAAAGCAAATATTTGAGTAAATTATGATTAATTATTTTGGAACAATAGGAAGCTTTTGTTTAATAATATTCAATAGGTTTTAAGTCTACACTGGATACCGTTCTGTAAAAGGAAATGATGGGTTCTTCTGTAGGCATTTATCATCAGAATAACCCCATAAATATTTATTTAAGAACACTAAGACTAAATATTAAGGTCATACCAAGAGGTATGACTACTCACTACATTACAAACGATTTTACAGCAAACTACAGGTCTCGAGTTTTAATCCGTGTATAACACCGACTTTTAAGAGTCGCATTTTTTTTATCTACAACTAAATGTCACCAATTCTTTCTAAAACAATTTAATACCTAATAATAGTAGACATAGACAACCTTCAAATTAAGTTTTCTATACCTTTATATTTATAAAGCGATATATTTATATTTTGTCCATATTTTCGTTTTATTAATTTGTATTAAGAATTCCTTCGATACATATAACATGCAGATAGTGCACACAAATTAATTTCCAGGCGGAGTCGAAGACTTTGGTATTAGCTGTTTGCATGATTATTAAACGACAATTATTTGTGTAATTACGATTTCATTTATTGCAACTGTAATTAATTTTAATATAAATTATATAAAAAGTACCATTTCGTCGTCACGTCAGTCCAGTGGTTTTCAAAGTTATTACTGTTTTCTTTAAAAGTTATTTCTAAACATTTAACTGATTCATACAATCAATACAAAAACTGTCAAAATATTATTGCACATCATTTAATATCTAAACATTTCAATTTTTCAATACAATTTTAAGATATTTTTTTTTATCAAGAAATAGTTCTAGTTACTGTTACTAGTTATGTAGTTCTAAACAAATTTGACAAAAAATACATTTTGTTCAGATATATATTTAAAATTGTACATTTCCTATCAGTGATATCTATTTTTTTTATAAAAGAACTAAAATATTATGTAAGAGTTTGTATTTCAGCAGCCATTTGTTGTGCCATTTACAAAACATGGCAAATATCAAAATTGTTCGTTCCAAAAGTCGATAAAGAAATCAATTATAGTTGTAGTCTAAATTAAGAAATTAGTAAAAATGTTATACAATTTAGATAAGTCACTTTTATAACTAAACTACTTATACTATATTAATATACATGCTGCTGTATAGTTTAAAATCCAATTTATATTCTGCCGCCTACTCCTCGAGGCATCATTCGCGTGAAGGTACAATTTTTATACGAAATTAAGCGCATTGATAACTGCTATTTAATATCACTAAACTTTTTTTTAGAAATTCACTGGAATGGAGTATTTGCCACTTCAACTTTTTTTGTATTTATATTTTAGACATCTTAATATCGCCTGTGGTTTTTTTTATAATAACTCCTACCTAATTTCCACCAATATTGTATACCAGTACTTTAACTACACCAACAAATCTACATAAACATATTTAGTTACAAATTATTATTACCAATAATTATCACTCCGACAACTGGTTCACCACAACAACAATTGTAGTTTATACTATCAATCAATCAATACGAATCATTCAGCCAATCAATCACAATGGCGTCACAATTATTCCTCTTTTTGCTGTCTAAAGACCAAAACAATTCACGTACACGGAGAGCGGTACTTATTCACTGTACTGTATGTACTCGAAAAGCGCTTTGCACAGATCGTGCTGCGTCCGGTCTCACCTACCTCCACCCCTTTTGTTCAGAGGGTCGTACACCTCAGCTTCGGAGTCCAGTTCGTCCTCCGATAAGGATAGGGAGCCACCAACTCGTCTCGTACGCAGACCCTCCTGTAAATTGAAGGTTTCTCATTAAATTATCAATATTTAAAATTCTACGATTGAAAGATCAGAAGTAAAAAAAAAAATCGAATGCATTACAAAATATTACAGTTTAGTTAAAATTTATATGCCACTAATGATAATAAGTTAAATTCTACTGTTACTATAGATGGTTTAGCAGTTGATTGAGTGAAAAAAGTAGTAAAATTTTTTCATGTTTTATACTGTTTTTTCTTTTTTATTATTCAGCCCATATAGTTATAAAAAAAAAGAAATTATAGTAATTATATTTTAAATCTAAATCGTAAACAATTCCTAATACGTTATTAATAAATTATTTCTTAATAATAAAAGTGATATAGTTAACTTGAGGTGAGGATTAAATTCTTAAACACCAACAAATGATTTAAGCGTTTAGTGTATTAGATTTTTACTATTATATTAAAAATATGCTTTAAATAGAAAAATATTGACAAATGAGTTCTGAATTCACAGTGTCGTAACACAATTATGGTCCTTCGACCCTGACTTTAAAATTCACGAAGACTGTGGGTTCATACCCATCGCTATAATAAGTATATAAATTTATAATTTAAGTTTAAATATATAGTATAAATTTACAATTAGCTTATGAACAGCATCTTAGCATGACTAAAATTTAAGAATTATTAAGAAAGATGAAAGTAGCGTTTTTTTAAACGTTTCTCTTTGTTCTACGTTTTGAATTAGTAATATACCCATAGAATATTAACCAGATAGTGATATTTCTAGACCATCCCCGTGACGGTTATTATCGAAGACTGTTAAACCTATGAACTGATTGCCAACCCGGTAAATCCGTTAGAGGTTTAACAAGAGACTTACTGCCATTTTTATTGTAAGCTTTACAAAGGTTATGTTACTTAGGATTGCCTTTTAAATTACTGTGTACAAAATAAGTAATTTTAATAAGCCGTAATATTCATAGCATATTCACAAAAGACAAAATCTTAGGTTAAATAAATGCACAAACAGTCTAAACCACCTCCATTAGTGAAGCCTAAATTTAATTACGAAGCATTTTTTGTTAATACCACAACCAAATATTAATTCTTATTAGTCTGTTGTCCTATAGTCCCTGTGAAATTAGTACCTGATCCCAAATTTAAATACTGCTGTCTGTTACAAACTAATAAGATACAGTTACGGCTACGCAAATTTTAAACTTTGTAACTGCTACCAAACTTAAGTAGACTTAACTGTTTTTCGCCCAAAACTGTCCTAAAATAAATGTAGCATACATGAACACAACCCCACAACTCCCTTTAAAACCAACATTTAACTCAGCTTAGCTTCACAACAATATAATAGCAAAACCAAACATTAATATAAATTTATCAATAAGGTCAAATATTAATGTCATTTTTTAATGAGATAAAAATCATTGCGCGTGCATGAAAAGAGTTATGAATGTCAACGAAGCGAGTGAGGCGTGTAAGAATCGTGCCTTATGGCGCTCTCTTCTATCTGCCTACCCCGCAAGGGATTTGGTGTCAAGTTATGTATGTATGCATGTGTAAAAATTATCTGAGTTGTTTTTCTGATCTAATTACAAATTCAGTCATGTAATTGAAGTGAAGTTAAAATTATGCCAAAATATGTTTGGGAAAACATAACCATAGATTTAATAATTCTAGCTGTCACCATAGACTATCCCTCTACCTATAAAGCATTAGCATTTAGCATGCATCCTTTAAGAAACAAACAGTAGGCAATGAATGAAGCGCCCTCTCCCGCCAAAATTAGATAACGAAAAAAAAATTGGAATATAAAATATAAAACCGTGTAAAAAGAATCTACAGAAGCGGTGCTCAATATGTGCCCACCAATTCCGTATCACTGATCCAAGCGGCGGCGCCATCCTCGACGCTAGACGACATCTAAAGTGCACAGAGTTGCTTCAGAACTTATATATCACCACGATTCTAACAGTGGTAGAGCCAAGCAGTTCGCTGCATTAATGGGCCGCCTCGACCGGTGAAATACCACGACCTCTCAGAATCGACGTAAATGTACATCATCATGCCGCGTTTCGTTCGCTGAGAAAGGTACCAGAGGCCCACCCCCCTTCCCCATCCTGTCCTATCCTACTCCCTTAAAGGTCGGCGACGCAATGATAACACTATATGTGTTGTTAGTGTCCATGGGCGGCGCAGATTGCTTACTATCAGGTGACACTCGTTTGCTCCTACCCATAAAAAAACGATATTGGGATTGAATATCCAAAATACATGTCTTTAGAAAACTAATTATGATCCATTTAATTTTAAAACTTTTACAAAATTTGGATTTTATATTGTTATACTAACGCAAATTTTGACAAAAAAACGGGTTCAATATGTTCAACGGTACTTAATTTTAAAAAAATAATCTTTAGTCACTGTTGAAGAAGCTTCTTAGGCAGATATTTTCTATACAAAAAAAATGTTCTACCCAACGGTATCGTGGATATTAAGACTCAGATTTGCTGTTGTCGTTGCTTATAAAATAATTTCTCAGGAGGTAAATTGAATCTCGCAGCGAGACATAGGTAGTTGGACAAAAAAAGTCTTAACGAAGTAGTCTAGTTTTCGAAAAATATTAATTTATGTTATATTTGTTAACCCTCACGTGACTGATACTAACTTAACTCAAGCTATATACAAATCACTGCCTTATTTTCAAATACTAATAGGCCGGAAATAGCATCTAACAGTCGTACCTCAAGTATACCAGCGCTTGGCTCCGAGGCGTAACCCTCGAAGTGTCTCTGATCCTCCTCGTAGTCTGATGACGATGAGGAGTCGTTGTCCAGGTCGCGGCCTGTCCTCACCGAGCACACCATCTGAGCCAGGTCCGTGAATGTGTAACTGAAAATATTTATAAAAATAATTTAGTGCCTCGGTGGTACTGAGTCAATAATAGCATAACTTAGTTCTGCAAAATAAGTGGACTATTTTCAACTGTTAAAATTACAAAAACCAGACAAACGTACAGACAACGCACACTCGCACGCGTTTATTAAACAACAAGATACTTGCAATTTGACTAATTTATTTATGCTTTACCTACTTGGGTTTGTCTGTTACACATATAGTCTGCAAAAAAAATTTCAATTTTTAAAGAACGGTTTTGAACTGAATAACAAAATAACATTCACTAGTTCACTATTTAATTTTTTGTTAAATAATACCATTTTTAATACTATACTGTGTCAAACAATCATTAGCTCGAACTTAGCTTGCCACAAGATGGCGCTGTTTTCAAGATGTGAATACTTACTCGGTAAGAGATGGTTGTGCATCGTGCCTCCTGCCCTGGAGAGGGGTCCCACTAGCGCCACTCACTCCCCCTCCGCCGCCCCGCCTCTGCCCCTCGAAATAGGCAGCTCCATGTCGGTACCCAACTTCACGAATCTCATCGAACGAGCCAAATTGTAATGTTTTGTACGCATCGATTGGAGGTCTTATGTATTCGCAGTAGTCCGACTTTTTCACCTCCTATTGTAAATCAGTAAACATATGTATCGAACTCCATATAATATAGTGGCGAGGCTAACACTATCGATAAATGATATCAATATCGATACTCTTGAGTTTGGAAACAAACTCATCGATATACCGTAGTATTTCAGTCGTGACTTCTTATACATAATTCTTTGGAAATTACTCTTATATCTATATTAATGCTGCTGCCTATATATTTGTCATTCACAGCGTGAATATACGTCTATTTAGTTATATCACTCACCTCCAGTTGTCGATTGCAAGACACGTAAGCAAGCCTGCTCTGTATGTCTGGCAAGTTGGGTACTTTTACGGGTGTCGTGAACGGATTCCATCTGTAAAGGTATAGAAAACTTATTACATTCATTTATCAAGGACTTTTCAAATGTCTCAGTTGTTTTAAAATGTCGGTGTAGGATAAACATGAGATTTAACTCAAAATATAACTTGAGATAAGGATGTCTGATGGAGTTTTCAAATGAACATAACATAACTTCACGCCTTTTGTTACCCGAAGGTGTAGGCAGCGGCTATTAAGCATCGTCTCGCCGTTATGTTTACGTCCCAAATGGAATATGTGGCGAACCTATTGCCGTACCGGGCACAAAGTTTTCAGTCATCGATATTTATCACACTAAACTGAGTTTCTTGCCAGTTCTTCTCAAGAAGCCTTGACGCCGGAACTGACACTTAGATCGGCTTTCACATTCAAGACAGTGTGATGAATCTAAGCTCCGTGAATTTTAGCTAGTAGTTTTATGTGACGATTCTAAGTACTTTGTAAAGTCTATGGAATAAAGATATTTTGAATTTGAATAACTTCCGAAAACAATTTCAAAAAGTCATTGGTGTGAGCCAGTGTCAGGATTCGAACCTGGACCTCTGGATCAGAAGCCGTGTGCTCTCCCACTGGACCACCGTGACTGGTCAAATGAATATTTCTAATAATGAGATTAAGCGGTCCTTATTCTTTAAATGACTTTTTTACCCTGGTGGTACAAAATGACATGAGACATCACAACGGAATTAATCTGACTCTAAGTAGAGTAACCCGACGGTAGTAATAAGCCTTCCCGCAAAACTGAAGTCAAATAGCACTATTTTTTAGTATTGTATATTAATATAGTTTGGGGTCTCCAATATCTGGAAGGCCTTTATATGAACATATTCAAAAGGGAAAGGAATTTTATTTTAATTTAATTCCACATAGGCTGCCATAACTAGTTGCCATCAGGTTGACCCAGACTGCAGACTTTTTTCCAGTGAGATAATATAAAAAATCTTACCGTTTCCAAAGTAACCACCAGCCGGACAGATCATCACCATAGTTAGTGAGATCCGTGTCATCCTGGGAGCCAACATCGATCGCAAGGATATGTTTAGCGCCCAGGGACCTCATCACGTCCGCTGAAATTGCAGATAAAAATATTATTTTTTTACATATTTATGTCACTATACTACATAAACCGTCAGCCGAAAAACGTAAATTTCATTAGATCTGAAACATAAAAAGCGAAATTGTTTCTTCTAAAAAAAATCTGAATCATTTTAAAAATAATTGTTTCCTAATATCTTCAGCGCAGTTGTTCCGCAGTTGTTCCGTCCTTACCCTGGAACCATTATTATAATAACATGAACAAGTGTACCTACCGCTAGACTTGATAGCCCAAGTGTAATAGCTTTTTTGAGACTAGATGTCGCTGAATATTTTGGTTTCAGTATATTATTTCATTATCTGGCAATCAGGCAGTTCAGAATACAAAAGCAAAAAAAACATATTTTACCTGGAACGTTATTAACGTAGCACCCGTCAACCAATAAGTGTCCATCCATCGGATCGCAGATGGGTGGAAATATACCAGCGATGCTCATAGATGCCCGGCAATATCTCCAAAGCACACCTAATATTGTCACCGGGTGGTCAATTACGGCCGACACATGGTCGGTATTGTCCCGTATCTGACCCTCACTCGATAATGTTGCCATTACTCACCTTCCGTATAGGCTGAGTGCAAATATTATTGTACATTGCGTTCACAGATTGAGTAAAAAAGTCAATAACTGCTTTAGAAACAGGTTAGTAACTGTGATAGGTATATGCTCTTTGGATATTCTGTGGTATGAATGAAAAGGACATCGTGACAGGCAGAAATTGCTAAGATCACTAGAGAAAGTCTTTGAAGCTATAAAATTAGGATCTGTTAGTTAAATGTGTAACTAAGTTGAAAATGATTTACTCCGAAACTATACTATAGTGGCCAAACGAGTCCCGTAATAACATGGCGTCAACCGATTAAAAGAAAAATATCGATATTACTTGGAACGTCAATATTTCCACTCAGCCTACGAATCCAGCCAATCATAGCTCCGGATAGGAATACAGCTCTGTGATTGGTTTACCTGGGAGATTGTTCACGTAACCGCCGTCCAATAGGAGGTGGCCATCTACGGGGTCGCAGAGCGGCGGCATATACCCGCTGAGAGACATCGACGCGCGAATGTAACGCCAGAGCGAACCTGACGATTTGAAAAATGTATTCTAGAACCGTTTCAAATGTCAAATATCATATCATTTCACTTTTTTATTCTTAATTTGAATAATATGGACATTGAAATGCGGAAAATTTCCAACATCAGAAGTGGGATAGTGCATAACCAAATCCAAATTTAAAGTTAATGTTAATATTTAACAGGTTTAATTTTATCCATCGCGAAATGCCCTTCAACACGTTAAAACTATCATAAGAAATGACAATTCATCAGGTTTTGATCATGAAAATTGACCCAAAACACAGCATAGAATTCCTAGATCAGTCCAAGTATCTGCGCGTGTGTAATCTAAAATGTGAAATTAATGTATACTACAGTTACATGCTCATGCGAGGATGACATTCTGTTATACTACTGATTAAAAAAAAAAGGTAAATTAAATGAGGAATGATACTATTAACCACACTCATGCATTCACATAGACCGATGAATGAAAATGATTATAATGAACGACGAATCTTGAATTATAATTAATGAATGAATGAATACAAACTTGACACATATAACCCGACATTGTTGGTTTGGAAACTCTCGTTGTGTTAGCTAATAATAATAATATAAATCTCCCATAAGTTAGGTAAACCAATCACATGTGCCAGTTTGAAAAGTAATGGCAACCACCCAGAAAAATGTCGGATTTCGTTAAAAAAATATTTAGAAAAAAAAAAATATTAGAATAATAATTTTGTTTCATATATAACACCAAGTGAGGGATCGATACATACATATAACATGTATTAAACACATATAATATACAACAACAAACAAACACACATAGATATCATACAACACATATATGCAAGTGAGTGTGGTTCATAAAACTTAAAAAAAAAATTTGGACTCTATGGATATTTTGGGGGGAAAAATGTATCGATACGAGCCGTCCACAGGATATTCAATTCAAAGTGAAACAGTGTAGTTTGGACACCATTTCAAAAATAAGATTATACATATATTATTTAGTTTTCATCAAATTCGAAAGCATCATTTAAAGTTGTGTATTGAATCTAGCAAGTTCTTTATGTTATTCTTAAAAGCTAAGAACAATTAGACCCTCACAAAAATTCGCGTTCCGATATACACTGGGGACACTATAAGGGGTAAAGTATGAAAACTGCTAATTCGTTCCTTTCCACTCTTGCTATATTGATAACTGGTAATAGTGCATTACTTTAATACTATTTTTTATAATAATATAGTCGATTAAATATAAACTTTATTTTTTTTATTAAATAAAATTTCCTTCCATTTATTTAACAACATGGAGTCTGTCATTAATAACGAAACTAATTTATCCCCAACAAGATCACCAGAAAATGCTTGCAGTGAATATCAAAACACGGCCTAAATAAGGTAACATTATGTAGTACGCGGAAATATCAAAATGATGAGATTAATATGTCATTTTATATCTATATTATATGTAAATAAAAATTAACGCCATTTAATCTATATCCGGTCGGCAGAATAGATAATATGACATTTCAATTACGCATGCTATCTATATATACAGAGTGTTTTTTATGTCCGCCTCTTATTCGATAGTGTGAAGGTTAGTACCAGCAATTAAAACCGATCATTAAAAACGGCATTAAATTTTCACGTGAACACGCTTTACTTTGGATAGTGATATGGTTATATCACTATCCAAAGTAAAGCGTGTTCACGTGAAAAATCCACTCTAGACCTACTGTTAATATAAAGCGATAATTAAATATACCAAATACATTTAATTACATTGTAATTAGTGAAGTATAAGTGCCTATATTATATTAATATCCTAGCAATGTGCTGTTAGACAAAATTTTGTACACTTATTTATATATAGTGAAATTAGTGTGATATTAGATTTAAGAGTGTTTATCGTTGTCTAAGAGTGCTGATTAAATCCAAAATAGTTCTTAAAAAATATGAATAATAATCGACTTTTGTTCAAATGTGCTCAATTATAGAAATCGATTTTCATTCGAGTTTAATAAGTGTCATATAAGATAAAGGTTGCTAAATCAATTTTTCTCTGATTTTTTTTTTTGATTAAAAATTAGTCTTCTTAGACGTCGATATATCTCTTTCTATAGCATATAAATTCTTATAATATTAGTTTTTTTTTTCTATATGAGATATGAGATTGTTTAGTAAGTACTCTTTTATATAACCAAGAAAATTGAACTGTTTTGTTAGACACACACTTATTTTATTTCACTGGTTATCTAATTATTTCTACTGATCTTTTGAGTCAATCATTATAAATTTACACAAAAACCTTTTGCCCAATATCTACTTAGTCAAATGGAAACGTTTTTACTCTATTTTACGTTTTTATTATTCGAAGGTGTTAGCATCAGCTGCGACTTCTCCCTCCAAAGGAAGAAACATCTTGTCCTATAGAATAGGTGACGAGCAAATGACGACAATTGTTGCCAGTGAAATAAAAATAATGGGAGTATTTTTTTGTAGCTTGGTTAGTTAGCTTACAATTGACATTATAAATTGTAAGTAGGGTTGCCGTATGTACTTTAATGTCTTCTTGAAAGATGGCAACCCTAACTGGAAGTTAGGTCCCAACAAGAAAAACTTGTATATTTCCAATAGCTTTTTAAATATAATTAATCCACATAAACGTTACCATGGCGATGTATCCTCATGCAACTGGAGCTGATGTCAGTGGTGACTGTGAAGTATGGAAGCCACAGATCCTCGATGTGAACTTCGCCGAATGTGGAACGTATGGTCGTGTTGAACTGTTTCCCTGAGAACATCGAGGTGGCCGGATACGTGAGGTCCAACAGCTGTTTGCCCCATTGGGTCATTTTCTGGAACAGGTTGTGTTTGCTCATCATACAAGTCTTCGTGTCATAAAATGAAGTATAGAAGTTTCATTCATAAATTCCCATTTGTTATGGTTATGTTCCTCGGTCTATTTATAAAAGGTACCTGGTAAAGGTAAGTACCTGCGACCACTCGCGCGCCTTCTGCGTGACGGTGGTGATGTTCCGGTCCATGCACCAGAGCGCGCCCATGAAGGCGCCGATGCTGACGCCGCCCACCATGTCGACCGGGATGCCGGCCTCCTGGATGGCGCGCACCATGCCCACGTGCGCCGCCCCCCGCGCGCCCCCGCCGCCCAGCACCAGCGCCACCGACGTGCCCGTGAGCCAGCGCGCCAGCC
The DNA here is from genome assembly GCA_905147225.2 of Euproctis similis. NCBI lineage: Eukaryota > Metazoa > Arthropoda > Insecta > Lepidoptera > Erebidae > Euproctis > Euproctis similis. Next base: position 3,775,349 of record LR990103.1, read on the forward strand.
GCGAGAAGTCCGAGTGGACCGACGCCTCCGACATCAGCACCTTGCTGTACAGCTCGCTCTGGAAGTTACCGAACAGTTTTATTCGAAATACCAAAAAACGCGCGAAACCAGAGGGGAAATATCTGTCCGAAATTCGGCTAGCTGTGTGTTTTAAAATAAGAGAGAAAGATACTGTCAACGTTGCCGTATGTGTGAGAGAAAGAGACCCCAGATAGACTGGCACCATAACGCGTTACGTAACGAAGAGGTTTAACCTTTCATAAGAATATAACATCAACATCTTATTTAAAATCCTTCAAATAATAGTAACAGAACCCTTGGTATACATTTAGGTACTCAAGATACAGAGTCCTTAATTTAACGCAAAGTATAAAAATATGTGAATACATACGATCCTGTACTGACTCTTCCTGGTGAACATTCTGTGTGGACACTTGACGTGGTGATGCTGACTGACCCAGCTCCTCATGTTGAGCCAGTGCACTGTGCCTGAGGGGTTGGCGCCACCTTCCCGATGCAATAACACTAGCTCTTTCTGGGTACGTATCGCTAAACGTTCTATCTCTTTCTCTATCTGAAATGAAATTGTATAAAAAATGAATGTCAACTCAATCTTTAGATAGTATAAAACAAAGTCACTTTCCGCTGTATGTCCCCTTATATGCGGATATCTTTAAAACTACGCCACGGATTTTGATGTCAACGGGGTGGTTTTGATCTATAATTCATGTATAGTGTAGTAAAAAAAGTGATAATTTTCAAGTTTTAGATCTTTAATCGCAAACGCTGCCTGAACCCTAAGTGATAAATCAAAACAACGTACTACATTATTATACACCTTTAAAAGGTCTACAAAAAAGTCCGCGAGGGCATATGTCTATCTCTTGGGGATAACTCACAATGACTATTATTATTGTTTTACTTTTTACGAGAAATAAAGGCCTATATATAGACGGGCCTCGTGGCGCATTGGTAAAACTACCGGCTGCAGCAATGAGGTCAGGGGTTCGATTCCCACCCGAGCACAAATATTTGTGACAAACATGAATATTTGTGTGGCGTCTGGGTGTTTTTCTATGTATTATAAGTATGTATTTACAAAAGAAAAGTATATATGTATTAATATCCGTTATCTAGTATCCATAACACAAGCATTTAGTTGCTTAGCTTGGAACTAGAGGGCGCTGTGTGTATTGTGTCCAACATATTATATTATTATTAAATAAAGGCCTATTTGCGAAGCGATTTTAAACATTACAGCATTAATTTTCATCCAATTAAGTGTCTTAAATAGATTGTGCATGTAATATAGATGATCCTGGCCCTTTACAGCATGCTAAATTGCATGCTGTAAAGGGCCAGGATCATATTTTCGAAGATATTGCAATATTAACATAGCGGAACAGCACTTTTGATGCGGAACAAAGTTCGCCGGGTCAGCTAGTTCATTATAAATTAAAGAACAGGTGCTCGTTCCTAAACTTCTAGTCATGCTTTAGTAAATACATGTTAACACCATCTATCGAATATTCTCTATATTACAACAGTAAGTGGCAGTATTACTTGAATGACTAGCAAGTTTTGAAATAAATTACATTTATTTAAATGTAGAATTTCATGAAATAATTCTGCAGTTACTTTGATGGTTGGTTATTGAATATGACAATAAAATATGTACTTTTAATGTACACGTGGGAGATATTACCTTCCCGATACTGGGCTGCTTGTCTCCGAGCGCCACTATCAGTATACAATCAGCTTGTCTGATGCACCGCTGCGTCCATTGTGTGAGACTTGGATCGCATTGATACAATGCTACCTGCAAAATCAAGTTATTTGCAGCGATTAGAGGACGTCCATTAATTACGTGAGGTGTTATAGCGGTGGACGTGATAATGGCAAATCGTTCTTAATCTCACTTAGTTGTCACTTATAAAAAATTATGTAATTTAATAGCATGCGATGAAAATATTTTATCTGATGTAAGCAAACCCTCCACTTTGGTGACAATGTTACGAAACTATGGTTCGAAACTATGTATCTCAAAAATGTCTAATTTAATGAATGGACATCCCTGTAACAAACGCCAGTGTCCCATGGGGGTAGGCAGGCATAGTTGTAAATATATTCGTTATCTGCTTCGTTCACGCAGAAATCTCATGATTGATACTAAGCTAAGTGTACCTTGTGTTTGTCTTCCTGCTGAGCGAGCCATGAGCTGAGTCTGTATTCGTTGTTAGGGTCCATGATGGTAAGACCGAGCAGTTTTCTGATCACGTCCGAAGTCAAGCGTACAGTAGGACCTGGCAACATTTTTTATAAAATAAATATTTATAAGAATTTTTGACAGAGAGAATTTTATATTTTAGCTATATATCAAATAAACAACGTTTACCGATAGCGCAAAGTGAGTGGTACAGCTCGTAAGTGAAGGCAGTGAGGGGCACGTCGTCCCCGACCGGCACCACGGCCACCGTCGAGAAGTTGTGCTGCGAGGGCCGCGGCTCCAAGGCTGCTCCTCCGCCCAGACCACTCGTGGGCTTTTGCCAGGATCCTGAGTAGAGACAGCCCGGTCAGTAACTGATACAGATCTATGGAAAGTCTGAGTCTAATTCTAACAATTTAAATCTAGAACAAATACAAAGATTACAATTGGTAAAAAATATATACCCAGAATCCTATGGCCAAGTAGATTGATCAATCTGGTGACGACTACTGGGAACCTCAGCTTGATGGCGTTGAACAAGCCTTCTGGAAGCTTCGCTAGTTCAGAGTCTCTCACGGCCATGACGGTTGTGCTCCTTCTGGTCTGCGTGACCATTTCCACAATACCGACCAGGTCTCCCTTGCCGTATTCTCCTACCAACTCTTTCTTGCCGTTCGGGTGAGTGATGACAGAACGCAGACGTCCACTCAGGACTATGAATGTGGATCCGGACTCTTCATCTTGCCGATAGACTGCTCGACCTGATTCTAGGAACACCTACAAAAAGGGTTCACAGATTATAGCCATAAAACTACTTATGTATCTATTGGGAGGTAAATTTCATGTGGAATTTTTTTTTTACCAGCATTAAGTGACTCAGATATTTGTTTAGGTCCTAAAAGAAATGGGTGGTGAAGACCTCCATTGGTGTGGGCCAGTATTCGAACCTGTGAGACTTATTAAGTCAGAGACAGGTTGTAACCACCAGACAACCAAAACCTCGAGGCCATCGAGATAAGAGAACGCCAATTAATAAAAAACTTACTCACCCAGTCAAGTGCAAAATCGACCTGCCTAACAAATGGTGACAGTCTTCGCACCACGGTGTTGGCAATGTGGAGAACCACCGAGGGTCTCTCCCTCATGATGCTGTACACGGTTGTCTTGGACAAGAGCGCTATACGGGAGAAATGTTTGGCGCGAATCGAGAAGAAACTCGGCTCCCCTGTCAACACGGCCAGACCACCCTCCACTTCACCTGATGTAGAATACCAATATTAAAAACTTTTATCAAATATCTATCAAACTAGGTCAAAATATTTGGAGGATTTTGCAAAAGTGCTACATAAGCTAGTGCTAGTAAACACGCTGGCAAGTATATACCGGGGTAGGCAGTGAACATGTGCACCTCTCCCTCGCCTTCGGCCATTCTCTGCGAGACGAGGAGTGCTCCAGACAAGAGGTACACCAATGCGACATCCTGCAGACAGACAGACAAATGATAATAGCTATTGGATATGCCAACGATTGTGTTTTTTTCTTCGTTTTGTAGAATGTTTATTTGGTTTTAGTAAATTTTACTTCTGAACGTAATTCAATAATCACACACACATTCCCATGATGGCACCCTACAAAGTAATTTATTTTTTCATGATTTTTTAAATATTTTTCTCTAATTGACACACGCCAACAAATAAACAAAAATACAAAATAAATTAAAATAATGCAGTTTGACACACTCAAATTTTATGACATATGAATGTTTATTCATCAATATAATGGCACGAAGATATATAAAATTTAGTATTATTTATGTAAATATTAAAAAAAAAACCACATTCTGTCGAAATTGTTACATGTAATGTATATGGAGTAGATATGAAGGTTGTACAGTTGAGAAATTTATGTGTAATGTTGGTTTGATGTTCGACGTCTCGAACTAATATTTTATAGTACGTTTAAATCATTGACCTATATGATATAGACTTGTAGTAACCTTCTAAAAGTGTGACCACTGGCCATAAGTCTACAGGCTTATGCGAAGCTTATGTCAATTCAGTCATCTGTCAGACGCGAACCGAATAACAATAGGTACAAAATGGGTAAATGCGTAGTAAAAGAGTGCGATTCAAGATCGGAAACCCATAAGAAATTAACCGGAATTACTTTCCACACGTAAGATTAATGTTTATATTAATATTAAAATACAGTAAAATAGATAAAATGTTGAATTTTCATAATTAGCTTCAGTGATACCACTAAAAACTTAGTTTTAGTTTCCCACTTTTGTGGGAGAGTTATTAATTTATGGAAAAGGAGATTTTAAATATTTTTTGTTATAATAATAACGCTGCAGGGTGCATAAAGATGCAGCACGCCGTGACAAGTGGGTGAAAATTATCCGATTGCTGAGAAAAGAAACTGACTGGCTACCTGCACCCGGGAGATCATTTATCGTCAATTCAAGTTGATCATTCGCTGATATTAATAAATGCCATAATTAATAAATACTTAAAAATAAGATTAGATAGTATCACGAAAGCAAATTATTCACTCAGACTTATAAAAAAGAGACTAAAAGGCAATTTTATACAAAACTTATGTTACACCGCTGTGTAACATAAGTTTTGTATAAAATTGCCTAGTAGTGTATAATCAATAATTGCAACACAATCCCCCTTGGTAAGTCTGGTTGTTAGACTTTCTGGCTTCTGACTACCCGTAACGACTACCAAAGATGTTCAAATGACAGCCGGGACCCACCAATTTAACGTGCCTTCCGAAACACGGAGGAACTCGTCATGATAAGATGGTCACCCATCTACGGACCGACCGCGCCAAGCGTTGCTTAACTTTAGGGACCGTAACCATACTACGTGACCCGTTTGGGGGGGGGGGGGAGCGGAGTCTTTAAAATACTACGGTTAGTCACAGGAGCGGGGGGGTGGCTCAGGTTTTTGTCACGTAGTCGATTTTAATGAGAGAAATCTCGTAATTTTTCGACCTAAATGAATATTAATGTGATTAAACAGAAAATAATTGTTGTGTTCGTAAATTAAGTTACTGTAAGTTACATACTGTACAGCAATATGTTTTCACAATTAAAGTTGTTCTTTTTCATAATACATAATTCACTAGTAATTTAAGTATGCATGCAGTCTTATCCAATAAAGAGCCAAATAATTATTTTTTTTCGATTTTTGCCTGTGAAATGAATAAAAATCATAATTATGAATTACTACGTGAAAGCTAAAGGGGGAGGGGGGATCTTGGCATATACTACGAGTGGTCACCGATGGGAGGGAGGGGTCGAAAAATCTTAAAAAATAGGTCACGTAGTATGGGTATGTTCCCTTATGATCGATCGACCCGTGCGGCTGTTAGGCCCTGTCCACGTTAAATACAATAATTCCCTTTCAATATAATGAATGTAAGTACATTATTTTACTACTCAAGCGTTTTCACTATTTTGTGTATCAGTACCTAATTACACACACTGTACACCTTACCTACAGCGGTTTAAATCGCTGCTCTAAGGCAGGTGTACACAATTAGGTACAGATGAGTGTGATCCATTTTTTTTCGGAACAGCCGATCTAGTACGGAGTACACAGAGATCGTTGATCCATTCATTATTTCAGTTATCTTGTAATACATCTGATAAGAAATTAATAAGTAATAGTAAAATATTGAATTTATATTTATTAAATATTTTTACGAGTACATGGCTTGAAAAAGTTGGGTAAAATTTCGCATGGGCTGGCCACCCCACACCGCCATTGCAAATTTATATTGCCATCTTTGTCTAATCAAAGTGACGGCAATGTATTTGACATTTGTGTGACTGAGATAGATATATGTTTAATTTTAAATGTCTAGTGGTTTCAAAGCTACGTCATTGCATCTAAAAAGTGGACACACATTTTTTGACGCATTTGTATGAGGTTTGCTCCTCTTGTATATTTAACTCAGTGGTTTAAATAATATTTTTCTTTCTAAAATATGGACCACTTTTTTCTGAAAACTATTTTTTTTTCTTTTTTAATTGTCTCTATCTTTAATTTGATTCCAATGCAGAATTATAATAAACTTGAAGATTATTTGAGACTACATAACTGTATTCTGCCGTATTACTATTATTTTTAATAATACTTAATTCCATTTGGGACGTAAACATAACGGCGAGACGAGGCTTAACAGCCGCTGCCTACACCTTCGGGTAACAAAAGGCGTGAAGTTATGTTATGTTATGTTACTTAATATTAATTTGGTCATTTCGAGTCTACAGCTGTTCGAATAAAATCCATTCAATATTTTTGATCTAGTATTTACAACATCAGTATTATATTGCAGTTTTGGGAATGGACTATAAGTTGATATCCAAAAGAACTAGTTACAATGATATGGTGCTGATATGGTTCTGTTACCAACAGACAGTCCAAACGATCACAACACAAAACGGATACCTGAACAATATCTGGTTCGCCGGAGACACTATAATACAGCTTATGGAACCAAAATTATGTTAGTTTTTAGAATTTTATTCATTTATACAATTTTCTCGTCAATCTAATCATTAGAGAGGTCTCGAGTTCGACTCCCGGTACACACTAGTCAATTCTCCGAGATCCGTTCGGAAGTAATAAATAACCAACAAAATAATGCCACACGTTACATTAATTACAACTGCTTACACTTTCAAGAATTGACTGCGTGAAGCTACAACTAATATTGAGATTAAAAGTGACATACAACATACTAAATTAGTGTATATTATATAAGGAAATTTTATATTTCAGGTTATTTTTTTTATATGTAGAAAAATCAGAACATAGCTTTAACCCAGAAGTCAGGTTCCTTACGGTGTACGTAGAACTGAACATCATAAGATAACATTCCTCTCTTCTTTGACTCTTCTAACTGATTTACTCTCTTTAAGACTCCTCGGTGGTCCAGTGGCCGAGCACACGGATTCTGGTCCAGAGGTCCGGGTTTGATTCCTGACACTGGCTCACACCAATGACTTTTCGAAATTGTTTTCGGAAGTAATGTGTGATAAATATCGATGAATGAAAACTTTGTGCCCGGTACGGCAATAGGTTCGCCACCTATTCCATTTGGGACGTAAACATAACGTCGAGGCTTAACAGCCGCTGCCTACACCTTCGGGTAACAAATGCGTGAAGTTATGTTTATATTATATATTGAAATTGTTTCTAGCAAATAAAGTAAAAATTGTTCAGCTAAAACGTAACGTAATGTCTATGAACTCACCTTATGACTCTCTTCCTTCATGATGTAAGTACCAGCTGGCAGGTCGCGCACCTGGACATTGCCGATCAACACCTGGTCACTCTCCAGACCGAGCTCCTTCACAAAAGCATCGGTCGCTATTTGGAGCAACGCCTGCAATTCATAGTGTTTAGTGAATTATAAGCTTCTGAATTAGAAGTTTCACATTTATAATCCTGGTGTATAAAACTCCACGAAATCGGTTAAGTCATTTTGGAGTTTATGTGGATTGCGACAAAAGATTTTAACCTATACATAAAAACAAAATTGAAGTGTCTGTTTGTGTAATATTGAATTAACCGATTCTTATTATATACATATGAATAGAAACACACCAGAATAACGGGTTTTTTTTGTCTGTCTGTTTGTTCCAACTAATCTCCGAAATGGCTGGAGCAATTTGACAGGACTTTTATTGGCAGGTAGTTGGAGTAATAAGGAGTACTTAGGCTACTTTTTTATAACGAAACAGAGTTCGCCGGGTCAGCTAGTATATAATAATAACAGTATGATGAATACCTGTTCATCAAGATTGTCAGTAAAGTGTTTCTGCTTGAAGGAGGAACCGTCCTTGGCCCGCTGCATGGAAGCCGAAGTTTGCTGAACGTCTGGTTGCTGCTGAATCAAATCAAAAATATAAAATAACAACAAATGTGTCACCTCGATAGCTCAATGGTTTATGGCTCGATTGCTCATTTGGAATTCTATTCGAGAGCACCCAATTTTGGGCAATAGATCAGATAATTCTGTGTGGCATAATAGCAGGCATAACACATAACACACTATCTATAGTTTTAGATTTTAACGGTGTGAAGATAAAAAAAGGGTACAAATAATCTCACCTGCGGTGTGTTAGAGGTAACATCCGGCACCATGTCGGGTCTTTGTCTTCTGCCCTGTATCTGTATGGGAGACGAGACCTGGTGTCCGCCCTCCTGCACATTGGCGGAGGTTAGTCGAAACATGCACACCGATATTGTTAGATAAGAAAAAACAAGTAACACACACACACAAAAGCTGTAACTGTACACATGTAGGTCACATAAGACTCATCATTGATCACTTTACACTTTTGCAATGCATATCTGCTTAGTCAGTCTCGCATCATTCATTATTTCTTTACATCCGAACCACAGCATGCCCCTGACTATAACAGCGACACTATCTTTCAATTGGACTTCCCGCTTTACTAACACAAAGACTCTAAATTCAACCGGTTTATATTCCTCGCGTTTATTCTACATTCATGCACGCTCTGCTATACCCAACTCTCGCTTATAAAATTAGGGTTGGTATCAGAATCACGTCGTAATATAGTCAGAAACACCGCACAGCACATGGATGGTATCTGTTATCTAATATTTGACAAGTTAAAATCTGAAGAAATGAGGTCTACTCTTGTTCTTTAACACATACCACATTCTGTTAGAAGTATACTTGACACTCTATTCTATCAAAGTACCAGGCCAGCTACCAGGGCAAGACCAAGTAGTTGAGGGTAGTTCAGACTCACCACTGTGTCAGCAGCAAAGGAAGATCTCTCGCTGTGAGGGGAGTGCATGGTGAAGCCGCTATCTGGGGCGCTCATCTTGGTCTTCCCAGGAGACGAGGACACCATTGTAGGGCGACGCTTTTCTTTACCCTGCATGAAGAAGACTGAACTTGAGAAACGACGGCATATTTATTTTGCACACACCTCCAAAACACCTCAAACAATTACAACAAAATTGAATATTTAAAATTATATACATCTTCTATCCCTGTATATGTCATGCTGACAGTCACATACGACGCCATTTTGAAAATGTCTATGACAATTATGTTTTATTTTTATTTATGAGATAACGCCGCACAGACACACCAAATATGGAGCCTCGGAATGTATAAAACACACATACAAACACAATAGCACAATATGGCGATATGATGAGGTGACATTAGCTGAATTAGTTCAATTTATTATATACCTCAACGCGCCGGTAAGAGATCTGAAAGAACAGAGCGACTTTGCGTTAGAAAAGCAGAGAAAAAGTTTACAGAGTATTTTTATGAGAAAAGAGTATGTGCGTCACGTGATGGTAAGCAACTACCGCCGCCCGTGGACATCTGCAACACGGTTAGGGTTACACTTACGTTGCCAGCCTTTAAGATTGAATAGAGAAGGGAAGGGGGAAAGGGGTGACCTCCGGATATCTCACTCTATCGACGATTTTCTGACAGGTCGTGCTATTTCACCGGTCGAGCCAGCCCATTCACGCAGTGATCGGCGCAGCACTGTTGAATCCTGTATCCCGTTTCTTGCTCCATTTTTTTTAAATTATTTTAGTACCTTTTAAAATTTCGACAAATTAAATAATAAACCTTTGTTATATACTCACAGGATTGACAAGCTCCGCACTCAGTCCAAGGTACTGATGAAGAGCTGTGAAGGTCACCCTTTGCAGGCGGACCATAATGATCTGAAATATACAAGAGTCATCATCACCTTAAGGATCCGTGGGAGAGAGTTTTTCTATTCTTTATACAGCTGCCTCCAAACAAGCAAAAAGTGAATTTATTAGTATTTGCAGCCCTTCTAGGACGCATGGCAATATAAAGGTATGCTGACAAAGTGTATACAAAATATAAGAACGATCGATTAAGTAATTCATGCGTAAATACGTTAAAAACCAACATCCGGATCCAATAGTATCCGGATTTAAGATAACATAGCATAACTTCACGCTTTTGTTACCCGAAGGTGTAGGCAGCGGCTGTTAAGCCTCGTCTCGCCGTTATGTTTACGTCCCAAATGGAATAGGTGGCGAACCTATTGACATACCGGGCACAAAGTTTGCAGTCATCGATATTAATCACACATAACTTCCGCAAACAATTTCGAAAACTCATTGGCGTGAGCCAGTGTCAAGATTCGAACCCGCGACCTCAGGATTCAGAAGCTGGACCGCTGGACCACCTAGAGATATTAATTAGAATATACTCTACAATTTCATACATAAATTACTCGCTTCATGAATATTAAAATAGCCAAGGAGGCAAAGCAATATTCTACTGGACGCAGATTTCTAGCGTCTAGATAATTAAGTACAGGTAGGTACACTGACTTTTAGAAAGCTGGTCGAATGAGTGTTAACTTAAGATTTAGACGAGCAAATGTAAATTAAATATTATATGTAATTAAATTAAAGTAATTAATTATACTAATTATATGAGTGGAGTATGTTTGTGTAGTAGGATTGCGTTGTTAATATTAAATTATACTTTAAATTCATTGATACAATGTAAATATATAGTATGTATTGTAAATCGCATAGTCTTGCAGTTCGCTGCCCTCGGGATATAGGCGTAAAGTGGCTCGTGCCGCGTTTCGTTCTGTGATGAAAGTATCCGGAGACCCTATTCCCTTTCCCCTGCGTTTCCCCATCTACTTCCTTAAAGGACGGCAACGCACCACGGTGTTCATTGGCGGTGAGCAGTTGCTTACCATCAGGTGACCCACTTGCTCATTTGCCCTCCTATCCCGTAAAAAAATAGTATTTAATTCAATAATAAGTTTTAATAGTAGAAGTGTGTAATTTTTATTTATGTGTTAGGGAGCAAAGTTCAAGTTCAAGCTGCTGGTAAGTGACTAGTGGCGCCCATTGACACAAGCAACACAGACAGTGTCACTGTTGCTTTGCCAACCTTTAAAATTGGATAGCGAGAAAAATGAGAAGAGGAATGGGCCTCCAGATATCTCTTTCAACGGTCGCAACGCGGCAGGAGCCACTTTACATCGATATTCTGAGTGGTAGTGGAAATTTACCGCTCGAACCAGTCTGACTCTTCTACTCCTAACTGGAGTTAATATAAATTCATGATAATCTCTTTGTCTTCTAGGGTTGTAGTAAGACACACTCACCTGTATGACCCTCACAAATATATCAGGGTACTCCTTGAACACCTCCTGGAAAGCCCTCATCGGCAGTTTGATCACCTGAGAGTCTTCTAGAGCCTTCGCGTTCACCGTCTTGTATGGTTGTAAATGACCCTGGGAGAACAGACAGATATTCTACACAAAACTCGTAATGGTGGCCAGTCCTGATGGTGTAGCGATTTAGCAACGGGCGGCATTACATAGCAGCAAAAATAATTTTAGGCAGAATGCCTAAAATTAGAACCTTTCAGTCTATTGCGAACGGGCAATGTACACTACGGGAAAAAATTAAGGGATCAAAAAAAATTCCAAATTTTTCGGTAGTTTTCAACAGGCCGTAACTTTGAGAGAAATGGTCGTACAGGAAATAAAAAAAAAAGAAATTGTAGCTCCAAGTGTCTAGTTTTTGGATTAGAACTTCAAAATTTTGTAGCCTCCGCGATTTCTGAGTAATCGTAGAAAAACCAGCAGCATAAAAATTCTCAAAATTTTTTTAGTTTTTTTTTGGTCTACGGGCGTGGAAAAAATTTTTTTAGCTTAACCACCATAAGGATCGGATACTTTGTTCAGTTAGCTTTAATTTCTTTTTTTAAACACCCTGATACGTCCACTCGTCGTTGAGATATCGGTCTTCAAATGGAAAAGGATCTTTTTGTCTTTGATTATCGATATCTCAGCAACCAATGATCGCACAGAAAGTTAGAGGTGGGTTTCAAGAACTTAAATGAATTTCCCTTAACAGCTGTCCATTGTTTTTTCGAAAAAGCACCATCTGAAACGATAATGTGGAAAAAGCTCGAAAAAAACAATTGTTTTTTCTCATTTTTAAAAATTCTGAGCTTTTCAGAGCAAAAAACGTGATCCTTTAATTTTTTCAAAAATTCGATCAAGTGAAACAAAAAAACGGCTGGCTGGATTAATTTGATTCTTTGTAGGGTTTTTGTGGACATATTGAACTGTAAAAGGCACACTTAACATTAGCGGTCTCCTCAATATTTTCGATCCAGCGCTTGATTTTCCAAAAAACCACCAAAAGCCCTTTTTTTTGTTGCATTTTCAAATTCATGTGACAGAACGAAAAAATTTTTTTTTTGAAAAAACAATGAACAGCTGTTAAGGGAAATTCATTTAAGTTCTTGAAACCCACCTCTAACTTTCTGTGCGATCATTGGTTGCTGAGATATCGATAATCAAAGACAAAAAGATCCTTTTTCATTTGAAGACCGATATCTCAACGAGGAGTGAACGTATCAGGGTGTTTAAAAAAAGAAATTAAAGCTAACTGAACAAAGTATCCGATCCTTATGGTGGTTAAGCTAAAAAATTTTTTTCCACGCCCGTAGACCAAAAAAAAAACTAAAAAAAAATTGAGATTTTTTTTTGCTGCTGGTTTTTCTACGATTACTCAGAAACCGCGGAGGCTACAAAATTTTGAAGTTCAAATCCAAAAATTAGACACTTGGAGCTACAATTTCCTTTTTTTTTATTTCCTGTACGACCATTTCTCTCAAAGTTACGGCCTGTTGAAAACTACCGAAAAATATGGAATTTTTTTTTGATCCCTTAATTTTTTCCAGTAGTATACAAAAAAAGGTGAGAGATCGTTTATTGTAGAAATATAACCTCCATTTATAGTTGACATGCTGTAGAATATTTAATTCGAACGATTTAAAGAGATTATTTGGCACGAGAGGCTTTTCACCGGTTCTTCTCATGATAGACGCAAAATACGTATTTATTTCTTAGATTTTCGCGAATCACATTCATAACATTGAAACAACTTTTTGTGGATTATATCGCGTTTATTTAGAACTTATTTTGTATTTATTTCCCGACGTTTCGAACTCTTTACAATATAATCCAAAAAAAGTTGTTTTAATGTTATGCAAAATATGTAATTTAAATTTAATAGTTCATTTTTGATGAACTTAACAGTCTTCGGAGATAAAATATGGCAGATTTATCAACTCACAGTAAGCACATCGGTGAAACTCAACAGCGAGGTGACACTCTCACCGGCTCTGACCACCTTCAGCGAGAGACTTGTGCCATCTTGATTCGTTATGTACACGTTAACCCGTCCGGTCTGGACCACGTATACGTTCTCGTCCTTGTCGCCTGTGAACGTACCAAAGTTTGGTGAAGAGAGGATCGGAGTTTCGAAGGAGTCACCGGATCCTACCCACGTACGTACCCACATAAGAAATTAATTAGAGAAAATTCCTTATATGTCCTGTATTATTTGGTGGAATAGCTCTCAAGAATCATAGAGTCAAAATTATCAGTATGATTCGCCGCACACGTTTGTGGCGTGTGGCTACCACCAGCGCCAACCGTGTTCAACCGGCGAGTTCATATAAAATGAATGAAAGATGCCAGTGGCGGTGTTTTGTGATTGTGGCCAGTGGCCCGTGTGCGGGTGCACTATTTGTCTTTTTTTCTTCATTACTATCTTCGTCACTATTTTCTTTATTCATAAGCATCAATCAGGTTTTGATGACACGAAGTTTATTTATCTTTTCAAGGACAACAACGACGATCTATCGAGTAGTTTCGGAAATACCCGAGTTTCCCAAAGAAAAAATAATGCATGTATTTTGAGTTACCTCTAAAGAATATATTGAAGACTATGCACTATCTAAGAAAAAATATCACAAATATAAACAAACAAATCATAATTATAAAAATGGTAAAAAAAAAACCGTAAAAAAGAACCCTAAAAGAAACAACTAGAAATGGAGAAAAACTAATGTCAAAGTATTTTCTCCGACATCTCCAATAATATTAAATTAAGATTTTGTATATCATCAAGACCTCAAACTGCACTTACCAACTTTAAATAAAAACGATCCAGCGGGCAGATTCAGTATTTCGGTATGTTTGCACAGCATGAGGAACACTGGTTTCTCGAAGTGGCCAAACACTCTGATGCTATGCAGCATGTACAGAGCGTCCGGTGGTACTCTGTCGTCACTGGTCAAGTCTTCTTCTAGGTATTCTGCTGGAGGCTCCAACACCTAGAGTACGGAGTCAAATTTTCAACAATTGTTAGATGGAGTTAAGTGAAAAAAATTTAAACAAACGCGACTACTCTTTTCTTTAAATTACTGAATGCTGTGTTACGTGTAGTTAAATAATTAAAAAAGCTCATATAATCATTTCGAAAATCAATTAGTAACTTCTTTTGTGGGATAGGGGGCGAACGAGCAAGCGAGTCATCTGGTGGTAAGTGACTAGCGCCGCCCATGGGCACCTGCAACCCCGATTGTGTTACAGTTGCGTTGCCAGCTTCTAATAAAGTAGGATGGGACTGGCCTTTACGTCGATATTCTGAGAGTTCGCAGTATTTCACCGATCGAAACGAAGTCATGCAGCGATTTGCGCGGCTCTACCATACTAAACTGTGTGGTTTTACACTATAGAAAATCTATCGTAATTCAAAATGACAGCCTTACATACAAGTATTTCATACGGATTCTTAAGGGACGGTTAATATTAACAAATTATATACGTAATTACTTGTAGGATGATATTAATTATTGGTTCTTAGCTCTGACGGTCAAGTACTCTGACGGCTGCTACAATTTTAATGCATGCACCTACTGATATGTATTCAGTAACGATATTAATTGTATTATTATACATTATACATGATTTGAAAAGAGTATTCGGCACATCGCTGTTCTTCTCATGACAGCCTCCTACACTCGGAACCGGCGAATCGGATCGTGGCTATTTAGCGATTCACAAATGACCTCCGAGGCATTGAAGTTGTATTAAAATTGACTAAGTTTGTGTACACGAGCAAATATTAATCTCACGGCCATCTTCTGCCTTTCGTTTCATGATGCTGTGATAATGGTTTTAGATTCATTAACATTTCCTTTCATAAATTAACTGACTTCAAAATATAAGCACTTTAATTTAAAAAAAAGCATACTATGGCTTCATGCCGTTATTGCTCAAATAGATAGGTAGAGTACTAGAGTATCCTCGTATCACCGAGTAAATTCTTTGGTCTATAATGGACCTGCTACCTATATTTCAGTTAATTGTAAAATATTTTTCCAAAAATCATTGAAATGCCCTGAAGTAAGGACACCAATTTTTTTACTTGTCAGAAAAATATTTGAAGGATCCTTACAATTTATCGATTATTAATACTAAGAAGATATTACCTTCAATTGTTCTGGAGCGGACTCTTTCTTCAGTTGGAGCAGTTTTCTGGCGAACCTCATAACAGCCCGTCTCTTCTTTCCTTGTCCAGAATTGGATATGGATTTCACTTTCCTCAGCATGCGTCTACCGTAGAAAAGCATTTTGTCACGCTTACGGAACCGCTTCACTGGTTCGCCAGTAGTTCCCATTGCTCCCACGCCTCCAGACAGTTCTGATGATGAAAAGATATGAATGACGCTTATACGGTGGCAAGCTAGTGTATATGACTGCTTGGTAGAGGTCAACGGGCTTAACCCACACAACACAAATATTTGTGTTATGTAGTTAGTTTTAGTAGCTTAGTTTGGGACCAGGCGGCCTATTATGAGCTTTGCTCTCTCTCTCTCTCTTAATTCCAGCCATTTCCAGCCAGCTTACGCGCTGCCTTGCAAGTTCGTATTTCCATGAGTAATTCCAGCTAGTCAGTGACGAGTAGTTACTGTCAAATTTACTGCAAATACGTTTTATCGACCACTAATTCCAGCTAGTCAGTAATGAGTAGTCTAGGCTAGCTGGAATAAGTCGTTGGAAATACCAACGCGCAATGCAGCGCGGAAGCTAGCTGGAATTAAGAGCTGATAATAGGCCTGCAGGTGACGCTATTTGAATTTATAAAAGTACCACATCATTGAACGTTAAAAAAATCAGAATATTGGCAAAGATATAGGTATTGTACGAATGCAGATTTAATCTCCCTCTCTTTCTGTAAGAGATACGAGTAGATATAGACTACTAAATAAACTTGTAGTACAATAACAATTTTTTTTTTGGAAGGTTCTCAATTTCGGCAAGTGGTTTCATAGATTGACCCGTTAACAATAAACAAACTTAAGTCCAACTGCCTAAATAATAATATCACAGACTTGTCTTTCTCTTTAACACGCACATAACCACAAATAGCCCTCGGTGAACCAAAACATTTAGAATTAAAAATAGTTGAACCTGAAGATGTATGGATATAGAGACATACCTTTCGCTCGCCATTTCTTGTAATAGTAGAAGAAGATCACCACCAGGGACACCAGAAGACACCCACAAATCGACCACAGCAACTGTGATAAACAAAACAGATTAAATAATTCTAAAGACTATAGAAGAAACCTTATTATTTCTAGCCTTTATTTCTTCCATAATATTATTAAAGTAATTAAGTTGTTTGTTTGGTTGTACGCGTTGATCTCAGAAACTAGCTTTTCAAGAAAAAAACATGTACAGATTGTAAATTTATCGAAGCTACATAATTACGACTTCATTTGCTTAGCTTGAAAACTAGATGGCGCTGTGAGTATTGTGTTCGATAACATTATTGCTATCATAAATTATGGCAAAACCCTCTTACCATCAGGTGTGTTCGTTATCAACTGTAGGTAGTAACGTAAAAACTAACAAATTTGCTGCGAGTCCTTCAACTATAAAAACGACCAGATATTTAAATTATCATATATTCTTTGCTACTGAGGCATTTAACGGAAATTTGTCAAGGTTATTACACTTTTCCTTTCAACCACGATATTAAACATGGATTATTGCTATAATCGGTCATCATTGTCAATGGTGGCAAATGGAAAATCCATTTTAATTGCATTAGAACTTATTAAAAAAAACATAATGTAGAAAACAAATAAATTATACAGCGATTTGCTAATCAGTTCGTATGATGAATGGGGTTTTTTAAGTAATTATTAATACAAATAAATTAATGTCAACATTTTTGTTTATTAGATAATGCACGTTTGGATCTGTAGTAGAGGTGTATTTGCGACAATTTGAATAGATTTTGTCTATATGTTTATTGCGGGTAAACTTCGAAACGTCTCGGTAGGCCATGATCAACTCTTTTGTTATCAGTGGAAGACCTACCACGGCCAAATAAATGGTCTGTTTAGATGAGGCAAAATGTGTTCCATCCGATACCGTCGTGAAAGCAGGACGAGATGTATCACGGTGAAACAGGTGTTCAAGGAACTCAGGATTATAACTTGTGGAAAGCCAGTCTCTGTCTACCCTTATAGGCATAGGGTGTTTGTTGACCCGACTGAGTTTATATAATGTCTAGTTTTCCGTGTTTTTTTAAACATAGCATATTATTATATACATTCGCAATGTTTTATCATTGGTACCTAGTAACTTTTCGGATTTTTACAACCTTTTTCTAATTGAAAAGCTATGTAAAATTGTATGTGTTTCTTAAATATCTACCCAGTGGCAGTCCTGTGAAATCAGCGGTAAAATTGTTTATGTACTATTATTTAGTACCGGAAACATTACTAAATGCTATTAATGCTACATTAGAAATAAAATTAAACAAATAAATAATATATTTTAAATGCAATTTTTTGCCAAATCCAGGACAAGGACGAGCGGCAAACTTTAATAAATATTAATACATCTATTGCCCGCTCCACACTTAGTCCGCGGATCACGGCGCGTTATCGCGCCGCGGAGCTGCCGCGCATTCAACAACGGCTCCACATTCGCCTTGGTTCGCGGTATTTTCACAGTTCAGTTCGCAACGTTGAATGAAATGGACGTCGAAGTTGCTGTTGCTGCTGCTGCGTCCCTATGCGCGTTAGCGTATTATAATTATGTATATATTAAAAATAAAACGCTAAATAAGAATCGGTGGAGAAAACGAAGGTGGTGGATGACAAGTATCCATCGTAATCGATCAAGGTAGGTTTGCAATCATCAGTTTCTTATGTAAATGAATAATTAGCTTTAATCTAATCTCTTTATGTTTCTGTTACAGGATAACTATGGAAAAACTGCTTAATGAGTTAGTGGCTGAACCTTCTGGGGAATTCCATAAGTTTACTCGGATGTCTTTAACTGATTTTGAATATTTACTAAACCAGATTTCAAGCAAGATTTCAAAACAAGATACCCAATTAAGAGAAGCTATCCCAGCTCGGATACGTCTAGCTCTAACATTGAGATATTTGGCTACAGGGGACGACTTCCAAAGTTTACATTTCCTATTTAAAATATCTCCTCAACTGATTTCCAATATCATTCCAGAAGTATGTCACGCCCTGAACGAAGCACTAAAGGATGAAATTAAAGTAAGAAATAAAATTATTATAATTTAATTATCTATTTATTGTAATAACCAAACAAAATAAATCAAGAGCTTACTATACTAATAAAATAGTTAACTTATACATATTAGGGTAAATTCACTCTTTATAGCCTCTTTTAATTACTTAGGTTTATTATTTCAAGGCAAAAACGTAATATTTAATTGACGTTGAAGGCTTTTTCAATAATGTTTGATTCATTGACCACTTGATATTCGTCTGGATTTGGCAAGCGAACCACGGGTGGGCAAATTAGTTCATTAGAATGAATCAAAATATTTGAGCCCACATCAAGGGCTGTATTTGGGGTATGTATTGGAAAATAATTATAAGATGCTGGCATGGATTGATTGGATTGATTTGAGGACTCAGTCCTAGGTGCACTCTTTGAATTAATGATTTTTATGGTCTTCGGGGTGCAGTGTACTGCTGAATCGGAATAACTTGAAGCTGAAGTACCAGGTCGCTGAAATTGGTTTGGAATATATGATGGGGAGGGTGATGATCGTAATGGAGAAAACTGCGTTTCTGATTGGTATCCGTACTGATGACGTAAAATCATGCCATCAATATCATGCATCAGTTTAAGTCTTTTTTCCTCAGACATTTTTCTCAATTTTGTTGCCAGTAGTTGAGCATATAAATCACAATCGTCAACTTCTTTATTACATTGTCTTGCGGCATCGGTTCTTTTCAATGTTGACGCGAAAGTATTCAAAGCTTCTTGGACAACTTTTCCCGCCGATAGAAGTTCGGGGGGATTTTGGCGTCGCCGAATTGTTTGTATGGCATTTCCGTCGCTGTTTCCATTCTGATTGTCACCAACATGCTGATTTTGACTTTCTTCATCGATATTTGGTAGTTCCCTTTCCTGAAAATAAATGAAAATGTATTTTTTATGTTTCAGATTCCGTCGTGCCCAAATGAATGGTTGGAAATCGAAAAAGGATTTGCAGCCAAATTTCCCCGAGCAGTAGGGTCGATAGATGGGAAGCATATTGTTTTGGAAAGTCCAATTAACTCAGGATCTCAATATTATAACTATAAACGAACATTCAGTATAGTTTTACTAGCGGCAGTAGACAGCCAATACAAATTTATTTTTGCTGATATTGGATGTCAAGGCAGAATTAGCGACGGTGGAGTGTTTTCAAATAGTATTTTGTGGAAAAGAATTTGCACCAACCGATTAAATTTACCAGTACCACATCCTCTACTACCTGATTCAAATGTTGACGTACCCTACATCTTCTTGGCAGATGGGGCTTTTGCTCTTTCAGAACATATCATGAAACCATTTCCTGGTCAACACAACGTAGGCACTAAAGAACGTATCTTTAATCAGAAATTGTCAAGAGCACGGGTTGTTGTAGAAAATACGTTTGGTATAATGGTGACAAAGTTCCGAATCTTCAAAAAACCTATTCAACTACAGCCAGAGAAAGCTAGTGTCGTTACAATGACATGTATCTTATTACATAATTATTTGAGGCGAAGCAGAAGTTCTTCACACATTTATTCACCACCCGGTACTATCGACCAATATGACAACAACGATGTACTTGTACAACCCGGTTCATGGAGGAGTGAAATTGAAAGAACATGTGCAGTTCGAAATGTACGAAATATACCACGCCGTTCACCTGCTACTGCCACGGAGATACGAAACGAATTTTGTTACTATTTTAGTCACTAAAATGTGTTGTACGAGTAGATACAAATTATTGGCATTAATAAAGTGTTACTTACCGTATTTATACTTTTAATACATTTTGTGGTGTTACTCAGGAAGGAATCCATTAATTCATAGGCGAACCAAACGGGCTTGTACACGTCGTCCACACTGGCACCAGAACTTAGCGATCTCTTTACTTTAGTTTTATAACTTCTGTAACTGGAAAGTAACGAATCCCTCTTCTTTTTTAAATCAGGAACTGATATATCCATAATTTCGCTGATGCGCATCCATGCATCGTGAATTTTTAATTTATTTTTATGGTCCTTTTGCTTAGGATCCCACAAAATAGGTTCCGCTTGGTAATATTCCAAGAATTGCAATTCTATCTCGTTCGTCCACGTTACGTTCATTTTTTTGATAGCCACGGACGCAGGTCTAGCTCAGACTATGGCTCGAACAATACTGACCATTGCGGACTGCGAGTGTGGAGTCATGCACGTTCGCGTCGCGTTCGCGCTTCGCGCTCCCTTTGACGCGGAACAAAAAACCGACAAAAATTGGGGAACAAAGCGCGAAACCGCGAAAAATATGCGAAACGGCTCCATACTTAGCGTTCGCGCCCTTTCGCAGCCATCGCGCGCGATCCGCGGACTAAGTGTAGAGCGGGCTTATGAAACTGTTATAACTCACACGATGATGTTTTTCACTCAACTGAGCTGTCAATATGACACAAACGCACGCAACAAAGAACACCATTTTCGTACGTCACAAAAACGTTGAAATTGACACAAGAACAATAATTAATATGTCTCTCTTTACATGACTTATTTAGTAAACAATATCGCATAAATATCTGTAACTGTAAAGAAAAAACATGAAAAATTTAATTATAGAACGTTTCCGTTTTCAAATATTTGTCTTAGATTTTTTTTTTCAACATTTTCTTTTATCATTTGAATTTAAATAAAGAACAAAATAAAAATATTGTTTACCAAATAAGTTTATAAAGTAGAGATATTATTGACTTTACACGTCTTGGCGACAAGGCATAAAGCCCGCGACTGTCTTTCTCTACGTAGGCGGGTAAACAAGTTCAGTCCTTGTGTCTGTTGTAACTACAAAATACTACAAAGTTCTTGCGAAACAGCCAAACAACTATACACACGAACAGCTGATAGCGGCAGGCAGCAGTAGAGCTGATAAACGTTTCCGCGTTCAATGCTACTGTTTTATTTTCATATTAATAATAATTATTATAAATACATCTATTCGAATTAATTAATTAGTCAGTTAAAACTTGTTTCTAATTATCGCTGGCGTGCGTTTGAGAATATCTCGCGGTGAGAGTGTTTGTTTTTTTTTAATGATTTGTTTCTAGCTGTAGCTCTAAATGACTATATCTCGCGTTTTCGACAGTTTTCGACGAGAAAAACTATTACAGACTTATTATCTGTTAAGCCGTTGCTTGTCACTGTATTCTTACTAACTCCATGCAACCGTAACACAAATAAAAGTGTAATAAGGACGGACTGTTCCATGTACCTATCGGGCAGCGGTCATCGCGGTTTTTATATAGGTCAATAATAAATTTGACTCAGAGTGATGTCGTCGATTCCAGACATTATTTAAGTTAACTTTTTTTTTAAATTTTATCGAGACTGAGCACTATTTAATAGGGGAGATAGATACATACATACATAACTTCACGCCAAATCCCTTACGGGGTAGGCAGAGAGAATAAAGCGGCATAAGGAACGATTCTTACACGCCTCACTCGCTTCTTTAAATTTAATAACTCTTTTCATGCACGCGCGTCGATTTTTGAGGCTCCTAACTTCAAGTAACACCAAATAGAACGTGTTCTGGAGGAATCGAGAACACGTTCTATTTGGTCTTTTCAACGGCGTTTATCGTATTTTCATGCACACTCTGCCATACCCAGCTCTCGCTAACTTATGGAAGCAAGAGATAGATGATTGTATATATTTGTGAATATATTAATTACTGTAAAACATCGTTGTATAATATTGTATGATGAAAATATTGTCAAATTAAATAATAAATTTATTGAAAGATTTATCACGCCTGCGTGTCACAAATGTTACAGGTGGACAGCACAAACTGCTGGAATGTGATAATTGGATCATGGCTTATATAAGGTTTGATTTTTCTAAGTTCTCTTACCGCATAATTAATTCGCAGAGACTAAATCCATGTTCATCGACGCAAAAATATGACTAAAAGAGTTTGAAACCTGAATTTTTTTGTATAAAAGAATGTCGTGCCTGTGGTCTGCAAGTTTAGCGACCCACCTCTGAATCAAGAAGTCATGGGATCGAGTCTTGGCTCACACCAATGACTTTTCGAAAGTTATGCGTGATATGATGATATTAATGAGAGGATTATGGTAATAGGATATTGTAATAGCTGGGTTGGAGTGGAAAGAGAGGGTTTTGAAAGAGTTTTAGGAAAGTATGGTGATGAAAGAATAAACGAGAGTGGCTCCAGTTTGTTACAAGTGTGTGTGGAAAAGGACCTTGTGGTTACGAATACTCTGTTCAACCACAAGGATATCGATAAGTATACATGGGAGAGGAATGAAAGTAGGAGTATGATGGATTTTGTGATTGTAGACCATAGGCTCAAAAGTAAAGTTGTAGATACCAGGAGCTATCGTGGCGTCAGTGTGGGAACAGATCACTATTTGGTGGTAAGTCGAATTAGGGATGTGTTTAAAGCCTGGCGTCACTGGAACAAAAAGCCGACAACGAGTCTTGGTTGAATAAAAGTTGAAAAACTGACTGACATAGACGTGCAAGCGGAATATTTGAGGGAAATGGTAGAAAGGACAAAGCACGTATGGGATGTATCATATGCGGGTGGAATGAATGATATATGGGAGATTGTAAAAAGTAGTATGGTTGGAGCAGCTGCCAAAGTATGTGGAGAGTTGATTAAAACAACTTTTAGGATTGTATCGCGTTTATTTATTATTTATTTATATTGATTTCCCGACGTTTACAACGATTTATAGATTTACAAGTATGTGGAGAGACTAAAAGAAGGAAAGGAAGGTCGTTGGATGAATGCTGGTGGGATGCAGAAGTTAAGAAAGTAGTGGAATGTAAGAAAAAGGCGTGGTTGGATGGACTAGCCATCAAAGCGAAAGGTAATGAAAGTCATACAGAGAATGTATACCAGGTAAGAAATGCAAAAAGTGTGTATGTGGAAGCAAAGAAGAAAGCTAAAATTGTGGTACAGGAAAAGAAGAAGTGTATGAAAGAGAAGTTTGACAGAAAGATGTCTGAGAACTTCAGGGCCAATTTAAAACTGTTTTGGAAGCAGGTTAAATTGGTTCGCGGCGGTTCCAGGTCATCTGAGTTGGACGTTATAAGAGCGAAAGATGGACGATTGTTGAGTATTGAAAGGGATGTTCTGCATCGTTGGAAAAGTTACTTCGAAGAACTTTTTGAGTGTAGTGAGGGACATCTTCACAATAATGAGCCGGTGAACATTCCAACTCCCACTCACTCACAAAACGATGCAGTTCAAGAAATTACGGAAGATGAAATAGTGAATGCAATAAAAAGTACGAAATTGGGTAAATCTGCAGGGTATGACAGGATAACTACCGAGATGCTGAAAAGTGGCGAAGGGGTTGTTGTAAGATTGTTGCGACTATTTTTCAATGTGTGTTGACATGATGGCTGTGTTCCGGAAGACTGGACCAAAGCAGTCATTGTGCCCTTGCACAAGGGGAAGGGGTCGCGGGAGTACTGCAAAAACTACCGAGGCATTAGTCTTCTCAGTGTTGTAGGTAAATTGTATGCGAAGATTCTTATTGAAAGAGTGACGAATGTAACAGATGAGAAATTGTGGGATGTACAAGCGGGATTTAGGAGAGGAAGGGGGTGCATCGATCAGATCTTCTCTCTGCGGACCATCTGTGAAACACATTTAGCCAAGTCCAAAAAAGTATTTTGTGCATTTGTAGATTTGGAGAAGGCCTATGATCGTGTACCCTGGAATGAATTATGGTCAACTCTGTCGAATACATATGGGGTTGATGAGCGCCTGGTGCGGGCTTTAAATTCTCTATATGAGAATTTTAGAGCCTGCATCAGAATCCGAATCTTTAGGATAAATAAGTCATTATGTAAAACCATTATTTAATTATTCTAAATATGGTTTCTGAGAATATAAAAATAAATAAACAGAAAACAGTACCATAATTATGTTTGTTACTTCATATTAACTCTTGTAAAGTTGCAAAACAATATGTAAATAAAAAATTTTGCAAAAATAACATAAATATACAGTGGTACTTTGATTTTTCCAGAGTTTTAGACAATTATAAAAACTCAGCAAGTGTGAATCAGTATTTTTTTTAAATGGCAAATATACAAAACTCAGAGACTCAAATAAATTTAGAAAAAGCTATTTACAGTTTAACTAAAACAATACTTGATTTATTCAAAAGCATTCTTATTGATAATATCTATTACCGAATCTTTTAGAACAATTATATCAATCACGATTCGTGTTATCATTGAATTCAAGGATATAGATTTCTATTAATAAATGGATGTTTGTTAGTAATATGGAATTTTAATAGAACTGTATCTAACAATAAATTAATATCATATATTCACTCATAATAAAGAATAAGCAAGTAAAGGTTTCATAAAAAGACAACCTATGCAGGTATGCGAAAAATCAATAACTCACTTGATTGTCTTGAAAATTATTTGACCACTCCGATGTCCAAGTCGTTACAGCAAACATATTCGTATTGTCGTTTATATTATTCAATAATCCAACGACATCCATTTTCGTTTAATATATATATTATATTTATTCGTGGCTCGTGTTATGTCGTATTACTCAATCGAAATTTAATTTCTATAAATCTACCTAACGATCAGCTGTTTGTTTGACAAATAAATAACAAGGTTGCGAAATTCTATTATGGAAGGGTGAATTGTACTGTATATCAATACCCCTATCAAACTAGTACCAATGTGACGATTACGTGTAGATTTTTGTACCCACAAAATACCAGAGTATTAAGTGGTAGAAGTATACTTTTATTATGAGTAATATATTGGCAACGAAAACGAGCTCTGAAATGGCAAGCTTAAGTGTGAATGACAAAACGAAACAGTTTAATGTTGTATGGTCTGCATAGTAATTGTTTTGCATTGGTGCAGCATAGCTTTCCTGTTGTATTTAACTTTGATGACATATACTGATATCATATTATTGATAACGTGGTAAAATAAATGCATTTTTTTATTGCATTAGTTTTATGTTAATATTTTTCTATTGTATACTGTTGTATATTGTATTAATTATTGTTGTATATGATTCTATTGTATATTGGTGGTCTAGTGGTCAAGTACACGGTTTCTGAATCCAGAGGTCGTGGTTTGAATCCTGACACTGGCTCACACTAATGACTTTTAGAAATTGTTTTCGGAAAGTTATGTGTGATAAATACTGATGACTGAAAACTTTGTGCCCGGTATGGCCAATAGGTTTGCCATCTATTCCATTTGGGACGTAAACATAACGACTAGACGACTGCCTACACCTTCGGGTAACAATGGCGTGAAGTTATGTTATGTTTTGTTATATTGTATTGTACATACATACAACATAACATGAACTCTCCGTCCGCATATCGATATTCCCAATACACCACGAAGAAAACACTAAAAGGCAGCTCTAATTAAATCTTTATATAAAAAGATTGTGTGGTTTTATGAAACCACCGTAAAAGTGAAACTTTTTTTCACATTATAGACATTTAACTAAAAATTTTCGAAATATTATTTTTTTCGAAAATCGAATGTAAGTCACTGTTCACGTATTTTAGTTACCATAAAATATTGGTTACATTTATAAACGATAATAGACGTGAAAGGCGCTCTGTCGAGCGCCTTTCACATTATCCCTACTCCGCGGCCGACCGTCACGCGACATGCAACACGCAGACGAAAAAGTTTGAGACGATGTAATAAAAGTTTCACTTTAAAAGAACCATAGTCCAATTGACTGCGTATTATAGCATTGTACAGAAGCTTTTGAGAGTACGGATGAGATCCCCACCAAACTCCTGAAAGACAGCGGAGAATATTTATGTTCTTTTCACATTTTTATACTAAAGAAGAAAAGTGAGGGGAACCAGACATTCTAGAATCCAATAATATACCGAGGAACTTAACAACATTTGATTGTGGTATTATCTCACCCTCAACTGAAATAGTTATATGGGGAATAATTCTTTTTTTGGTGAAAATAACAACTGAGCTTTTAGATGGAGAAAGGCTTAAGCCATGGTTAGCTAACCAGGTACTCATGTAGCTGAGAGCCCTATTCAAGCGATCAGTTGCATCCTCTATAGAAGAAGACGTTATGTAAAGAACAAGATCATCGGCGTATTGAAGAATGTGACAGAATGAATTAACAACAAGTTCAAGATCATGTAAATACAAATTAAATAGGAGAGGGCTAAGAACTGAGCCTTGAGGTAAGCCCTTCCAGACAAACCTACGAGGATGATTGCCAAAATTGGACTTGACTACAACTGATCTCTTTTACTCTCACTTTATCCCTACTCCGCGGCCGACCGTCACGCGACATGCAACACGCAGACGAAAAAGTTTGAGACGATGTAATAAAAGTTTCACTTTAAAAGATTTGCATTTGACTACATGCATAATCTAATGCATGTAGTCAAAATCAGTCAAATGTGTCTCGAGTACGTCATACGTTAGTTTGTCAAAGTTAGTTAGACACGATGTTGAATCGAAAGAATCAATACGGTACTCATGAGTAGTATACTAGTATAAAAAGAAAAGTATTTTAACAGTGATAGATTGTGCAGTTCCGATTAGGGATTAGATACGATACCTATTGAAAAGTACGAGACTCATTGAGTAAAAAGTAGTAAAGTATCCGTATATAAATGTGTGTACTCGATACCAGAAAGTATCGATACTTTTTTCGTGTCCCAGCAGGCTCAGAGCATCAGTTGACAGGGTTCCCAACTTAGGGGTTTTCCCCCAGATCTAGGGGGTAAATAAGTGAGAAGGGATTTTTTGGGGTATTTTCAGGGATTTTTTGACTTTATACTTTTTTTATTATAAAATTAATGTTTTGTTTTCTTTTTGAAGATAAATATACAAATGGCTCTGGTATATATATCCAACAGTATATTTACAATAGACGCTTTATAAAGTTACATTTTTAAAAGTTACCTTCCCCTCAAATAGATAAATAGAGTGCTATTTTATCGACTCAAAGGAGTTGAGGGGAATCGTATATTATCACTGGCTATTGGCTACAAATCTCTTAACCACTCCTCTAAAAGTCCAGTTTTAAAAGGTACGCTACTCCCAAAAGCGTAATTTTATAGAGAGTCTACTGTAAATATTTTTTAGGGGGCCAAATTAATAATTATAATTATATGGCCATTTTAGGGGTTTTTGACACAAAGTTAAGGGATAAATATTTTTAACAGTTGGTAACACTGTCAGTTGAACTGAGTCAAACTCTGTCAAACTGTGTTGAACGTGGACGAGTGGTTGAGTTGTCTAGTGCATAGTTTCTCATTGTTTTTTATTTTCGGAACAGGAATATTTTTTCAGTATTTGCCAATATAAAAGTCTTTAATTATAAATGTAAGAACATAACTATGTATTCGTTGTTGCAAATTACGCCACACAGTCATTTTGTTATATGCGCCCAATATGGCGGCGGTGTTGAATTAACCAATTATTTACTATCACGTTGCATTTATTATTTTCCAGATGTCTCGTTACCGCGAATGGGATTTGTCGTGCAAAGTCTACGTGGGTAACCTCGGCACTAATGCATCCAAATATGAAATCGAGAAAGTGTTCTCTAAATATGGTAATATAAGAAACGTGTGGGTGGCCAGAAATCCGCCAGGATTCGCATTTGTGGAATTCGAAGATCCCAGAGACGCTGAAGATGCAGTGCGTGGTTTGGATGGCACGTAAGTATAGCGGACCTATGTGTAAACGTTTTACTACCTAAATTTACTAGCGTAAGTTCAGCCGCCATTTTGTTGAAGTCTCAGTGTTTTAACCACTTATGATATTCAGAATCACAGTTTGGTATTTTCACCGAATTTGAAATTATCTTGCTGTTTAAGCTTGCTCATAAGGAAGAATGTTCTATATCTACTATTTACTCTGAATACGATTTTATGAGTACCTATAATTTTGCAATGATCGTCATTCCTTCAACTTGCACGCTCCTTAGATCCGTTTCATTTTCAATGTGAAACGCTTGAGTCATAAGTGTGCAACAGCATAATACCTCCATTTTGAGACTGAGATGTGAAGTTCAACGTGGACTCCACTTGTCTTGGAATGGGGAACATTTCTTTATCTATATTGTGAAAATTATATAGATGCAATATTTCTGTTATCTTTTTTCACTAGTTTTATCATTTTGTATAGACGTTGCTGTGGAACCCGAATTCGTGTAGAGATGTCAAATGGGCGCACCAGACGAGAACGGCGGTATTCTAGGTATGTAATATACCATTGTGTTCTTGTCATAGTTACATTTTCCGAAGAGACTTAAATACTAATAACTATATTCGTTTAATAAGGATACAGATCAAGTAGTAAAAAAATATGTAAATATTATGTAAAAATTAATATCTAGCACAGTTCAGCTTTATATTGTAACTTCCTTTTTTCCATCAGACACTGTCTATAATAATATTTTGTACACATCTGCTACTGTAGTGGATAGGTAAGATAATGGAGATATTAAAAGTGGTGGGTGTTGGAACGTTTACAGGTCCATTTTATCAACCAACCACCAACACACCAACGATATCACCACATGTCTTCACCACAACTACGGCTTGTTAAACAATATGACATCCGCGATCGCCGCTCGCTTCAACATCCCGCACAACTTCTGCGACCGGCTCTCCAAATTACTGCGCGCTGCTGAAGTCTCCAACATCTGCGCCCCCATAACTTATTTCCTGACTGCCATCACCTAGTTCCGAACTGTAATTCAAACCAGGACTTCAATATAACGAATTTTCGAGAGCCACACAGTATAGGACCTACAAAATCCTGAATATCATTGCAACTCCTAATGCCTCACCGAACTGCACACACCGTCGTCACCGTGGCACTGAAGTAGAATACAACCTAACAGCAATCAACTTATCATGTTACCGAAATTTTTCTTGAAACTTCCAAATTATATCACCAATCAACGGAAGATAACATAGAAACTCGTCAACGCCTCAATAATACCCCTTCGGCTACACTGCAGGCCCACAACGGTCAACCTTCGCAGGCTCACCATGTCTCGGTACTTTTTAAATCCTATACTTAGAACCTTGCCTTACCTTTACTTAATTAGACAATAATCATGATGTTGGCATATATGGCATAGGTAATTAGGGTGTTGGATGTAGATTGTATGATTTTGGTATACAGGACAAAAGATATGGACCTTACTAATCTGTTAAATTGACCAAATCAGATGATACAGATTTTGTCTTGGGTCTGTTCCTTAACCTTTTCTTACAGCAATCTTATTTTACACTCTACTCTCTAGCAATTTATGTCATTTTAATACCTGTTTCTATAATTTTCTATTGTTTTTTATCTAGTCAGTTTTCAAATCAGCCACCCAAATATAAGGCCAAACCAAACAAATTTGACTACTTCTGACAAATTTATAATTATAATTAAGCAGTTTGATATTTAGGTATAGTGAAATAAAAATATTTTTTAAATATGTATATGCTGTGGACAGTTTCATATAGTTCAACTAGTTGACCTGGCGAACTTTGTTCCGCATCAAAAGTAATAATTGAGTAAATTTTGCTCCATTGCTTTTGTTCCATTTGTGCTATTTATCGGCTTTAACTACTGTCCCGCTATGTTAATACTGCAATATCTTCGAAAATATTCGTTTAAATTACATGTAAAGGGCCATGATTATCTATATGACATGCAAAATCTATTTAAGACATTTAATTGGATGAAAATTAATGCTGAAATCTGTAAAATCGCTTCGTAAAGAAGCCATTATTGCCTGTAAAAAAAATTAAAATGGTCGTTGTGGGTTATCCCTAAGAGATAGACATATATCTTCGCGGACTTTGTGTCCGGGTGGTGTCAACGGGGTGGTTTTGATCTATAAGTCATATATGATGTTGTAAAGAAAAAATGATAATTTTCGAAATTTAGCATTTAAATTGCAAACGCTGGCTGAAAGCGAAGTGATAAATCAAAACAATGTTCTACATTATTAAACACCTTCAGAAGGTCTAGAAAAAAATCCGCGAGGGCATATGTTAGGCTTAGGGATAACCCACAATGTCCATTTTTATATTTTTACTTTTTACGAGAAACAATGGCTTTTTTACGAAGCGATTTTTTAAACATTACAGCATTAATTTTGATCCAATTAAGTGTCTTAAATAGATTGTGCATGTAATATGATTCTGGCCCTTTACAGCATGCCATTTAAACGAATATTTTCGAAGATATTACAGTATTAACATAGCGGGACAGCAGTTAAGGCATGTCCAAAATTTACTCATTTATTACTTTTGATGCGGAACAAAGTACGCCAGGTCAGCTAGTCTACCTCTAAACAAAAAATTACTAAATGGGATGAATCAACAAGATGAAAATTAGTTATGTACATCAAGGATACCTGAAAATAATATTGCTGTAAGAGGATGTGTTAGGTGAATCAGCTAGACGTGAATTTGTGTACACAAAATGTTACAATTACAAATACTCATAAGTGTTGTTCTGTTAGATCCCGCAGCCGAAGCCCGCGCAGACGCTCATACTCCCGTGGAAGATCGATGTCTCCGCACCGTTCTCCTTCAGTACGGCGTCGTTCACCGTCTATAAGACGCTCGCGATCTCGTGACCGGCGCAGTCGATCCGACAGCAAAACCAGGTAGGTACGTATATTGACCATAAATCATCTTATTTTGTGTTGTTGATATATCGGCTATTAAATAGGCTGGTAGCAAAGCAATATTAAAATCATTAAATGTAATATTGATAATATATGTAGAAATTAAAAACCTTTGTCAATTTTCAGACTGGCTCCTTGAACGTGAAGGACTTAACTGATTGGACAAATATTCAAATTATTAATGCTAATGAATGTCTGTGTAGTGGGTGATAAAATGAACAGCTTTCTTTTATAATTATTATATTGTACAAGCAGCTTTAGATTTATTTTAAGTTTTTATGTAGATGAAATACTAATTTGTATAGTTTCAAAGTTATATTTGGAATATTTTAACAGTGTGGTTTGACAAATGTTTGCAGCGATATTCCGTCATGAAACAATGATAACAATACTCATATTACATAAATGATATAAGAAAGTCGTCACTTTGTTGTGAACATAGTAAGTAAATCTTAAATGTATTCTTCTTGTACTTTTTGAAAAAGAAAAAAGCAGCCGATTTACTGATAGGTCTCCTATTCGTGTTTGTTCCAGGATTTTCTAGAGAAACCCCAATTCCTAATTTTCTGAAATATATTTGCACATTGTTTTTCACATCCCATGAGTAACCATTACATGACACTGGCAGTAATTTGTGAACATATCAGCAGATTGCCAAAAATAAAATAAATAAATGGACAAGAAGAAACTTCCAAGTTTACTACAAAACTTATCTAAAAGGTATCAATGTTAATGTTAAACAATTGTTGTCGCTGCAAATTAAGTGTATAGTCCTTATTATTATTACATGCAAGTATTCTTAAGACTATGTATTGAAATAAATACGAAAAGTATATAAATGTCTTTATTAAAATCCCTTAGCAATTCGTACGTAATAAAAAATTTAAACTTAATAAATTAAAGTTGAATACAGAAAAATACATAAATATATAACTTCCACATAAAAATCAGTTTTGGTTATTTATCTTTCGTGGTGACTGGTCTCTGCCTGTGTTTTCTGCTAGAGAAAAAGTCAAAATAGATATATGTACCGATAGCCACAAGTACAGTCCCCAGTACATGATAAATTGTAATATAATTCTTAAAAACTAATGAGGATATCACAAGAGAGACAAATTTCCTAAGTGTTAATATAAAAGTAACGGTGACTGTGGTTTCTTTGGTGGCAAGCACATGCACTGCATGTGTGCAGTAGAATTGTGAGATTATATTTACTAAAATTAAAATCCATGTGTCCCAAGACAAGTCTGATGATACTTCTAGTAGTTGAGGAGAGATTCCCAGGAATATTGGCAGTGGAATTGCATGTGTGTAGAACAGCATCTGAAAACATAAATTTCTTGTGTTGCACCTAGCGATTGAATGGATATATCAATCCATTTTGCCTAAGTGACAATATCCTTACATCAGGGACGTCAGGTGTAGAATGCAAACAGCAAGCCCCTGATGCCCCAGCCGAGTTAAAATTTTTTGTAAGTCGCATAGTTTCTGAGATATCATGAAAAGTGTTTTCACCCCTTTAGAAACTTACAAACTTAAGTTTCTATTGACGGCCCCTACATGTCCCAAAATTAAAATTAAGCATCCATCCATTGCATCCTCTACTAAGAAATGCAAAGCTGATGTAACATTTCCATGGACTATGTGTAAATGCATTCCTTTGTGTAAAACAAAACAAAGGTGCATAAACTTAAGCATTGAATGTGATGCCATATTCAAAAGACTTCTCTCTTGTTAAGAAATAATTGATTTATGGACATAGTAGATCTCACCTCATTAGGATGTTTCCCGTATTGTGAGTACAACTGTTCCTGCTGAAGTCCAGTGAAAGCACCAGTAAATAGTGTTATCATTAAAATAGACACACCAAGGCACCAATATAAAAGTGTGCCTTTATTTTCTTCATTAGTTGGAGCCCCTCCATACATTGCTAGAGCTACACCAACACTGATCAGTACCGAACCAATAGCATTGTTTGATTTAGGCAACTGATTTTTTACATAGCAATATACAATCATGCTAGCTGGAGATGAGGCTGATCTGCAAATTTAGTTTTATAAATGTTACATTAACCAGATTGAATTTTATAAAATCATTTGTATTTAGTGGTCATGACAATTTTTTTTTTTAATGTAAAGAGGGAACAGTTGTCTAGAAATGATCCAGGTAATTCATAGACTTTTATTTAAATTTTATCAGAATCCTTACATTATTCATGCATTAAATCATATATATATATATATATATATTTATTCTAATATCCATGCCCACAAAAGATTAAATTTGAATTATTAAAATCATATATAAAACACATTTAAATTTAAATTGAGAAGTAGCAAAGCTTAAATATTATATGGAAAAACAAGTACCATGGATACACAATGCGCATGAGAAATTGGTTTCAACATTCCAA
The DNA here is from genome assembly GCA_905147225.2 of Euproctis similis. Taxonomy (NCBI): domain Eukaryota; kingdom Metazoa; phylum Arthropoda; class Insecta; order Lepidoptera; family Erebidae; genus Euproctis; species Euproctis similis. The sequence continues at coordinate 3,809,156 of LR990103.1, forward strand.
ATAATGTAAAAAGGGTAATTGGCTCATGAATTTTAAAATTATTAATAATAAGCAATTTTGTTACCTTAATATCATGTGTAATGTTGAAGGAACATGCAAGGCATATACATAGTTATTTGCCACAGTAGTTATAAAAAATAGAGTTATTAAAATGATATATTGCTTGAACGGTATCTTAGGACTTACCTGAAAGTAATAGTTAATTAATTAAATCATCAATTAATGAAAAAAGTACATGCAAACAGACAGGATAGATAAACAAACTTTAAATATTATGTTTTGTGTCAAGCCAAGACTGCAATGATTTAGATAATAATGACGAGAATTTAAACAGAACCGTAAAGAAATGAAAGTATCTTCCTATGATATTCGGCATATTAAGTGAAATACCTGCCTGGTATAATTTTAGCATTTTCCAACCTAACAAAGTTACTCTATATATACAGTGTAAGTAAACTCTTTATAACGATAAACTCCCTATTAGGACTGTTGATATTTTTAAAAATATCGGATTTTCGATATATCGATATTTTTAAAAATATCAATATCGGGGTGTGATATATCGAAAAAAAATATCGATATTTCGATATTTTAAAGTGAAACTTCTTAAACGACATGCAAACGTTAAACACCCCGTTTGCTGCCGTTTTAAATTAATCGCATTTTTTTTTTTTTTTTTTATATTTGTTTCTAAGGTTTTCGCGAATCTCACTCATTAAAACAACTCTTCAGGATTTTCTCAAAAACTTTATAAAAATTTTAATAGCAATATCAATAGCCCGTTCAAAATGAAATAATAATCAGTTTTGCAGAACAGCCGCTGAGTTTTCTTGCTGGGTCTTTCTCAGGACTGGCCGCGTTTTTGACCCAGTGGTAGATTTTTAATAAACACTTTACCTTTAATTTAAAATCAATGAATATTTAATAATAGTTATACTTTAATCTCTACCAACTTAGAAAATAAGATAATTTGTAATAATTTAATAATAACAACTTTTACTTATTAAATCATACAACAAAGGATCTTTAGAAGCAGGATATATTAATGCATCTTATAAATAAGTATTTAACTTTTGTTCTCATGGTCTGATGTGGGTTACCAATAGTAAAAATCATATTTTTAACATCAACTTTTTGATTTTTATTTCCAATAAGTGGGTGCTCTCTGTATCAATGAAGATAGCTTTTGAGCAACTACCATCTTTTTGTTCATACTCGTGAAAATGATCTCTGTAAAGAGTTCGAAATGTCGAGATAAATATAAATAAATAAGAAATAAACGCGATACAATCCTGAAGAGTTGTTTTAATTAATCGCATTTACTACAATGCTTTAAAATATTGTTTCTGAACAATTTTACCCAAATAAAAACGGTTACTCATCCAAGTGTTTACCACGCCCAACGTAGCTTAACTTTGTGATCGGTGAAGACCAGCGAGTCCAATATACTATGGACGTTGGTTATAGAGGCAGTAAATTAACCAGTCAATATATTAACCATTTATTCTAACGTATCGCCATCTATGTCCATAAGCTAAAACTATTCTAAAGATTACCGATGTAGAATTGATTTCATTTCAGATGTAGTGACATCGATGGATGAAATGTAGTAAATTAAGATCGTAAAAAACTATTTATTAAGATATCTTCTCTTTCATATACCATGTATTTAGTTGTCGGTATCGTTGTCAGTAAGGTCAGTATTTGATTTTGGTGGTAGTAACTATACGACTGACTCATTATGATAATTTCCTTCTGCATTTTTCGTGATTATTTTCTTAGTATTTATACTTACTCTGATGGATAGTTTTGCAAATGCATGATGGATTTCCTTTTCAAATGGGTTGCTAAATTTGTTGCATTTCCACATCTTTGATAACTTTTCACGACAAAGTGCAAAAAACACTACTTGAACATTTTCTTTAAATACATGCATATAATAGATTTTTTTTGCCGCAGCTGCGTCCAGCAATCATATAAACGTAAATAATATCGTTGTGATAGTTAACGGTGGCTTAACACATTCATTGACAATTGTTTCACTATGAATTTATGACATAACTTAAGATAATTTAGAGAAATTAAAATTATAGATACTAATCAAATATGTAGGTCATTGTAGATACATATAAAAATACATACTCCTAAAAATGCATGTACAGAAAATTCATATGTTACGTCTATTAATAGAAAGAGGGTGTTGTTCAAAGAGTTTTCCATAAGCCCTGCGGGCCCCTGTGAAAGTGTCTTTAAGCAAAAAAAAAACAATACGCGATATCTATAAACAATAATTAGTTATAATTTGATGCAAAATTTTTTCATTGCCAAGAATTAGCTTGAACTCGTAAAGGGGAGCTGTTTTTCATTGCTTATGGGATGACTTGACGATTGTTTATTAGTTTTTTAAATACAGTATATAAATAGAATACGCTTTATTGTACGCCATTTTTATACATTACATTGAAGTAATTAGTACATAGTAAATGTCGATCAAGTACAAAAGGCGGTCTTATCGCATGTTGCGATATCTTCCAGACAACCTTAAGTTTGGGATGACGATATAATTTAAGTTATTGTGTCCAAAAAAAATAATATTTTCATAAAATTATCGAAAGTCGATATGTACATTGCAATATCGAATATCGATATATCGTGAAAAAAAATATCGGCCATAAATATCGATATTTTAAAGAAAAAATATCGATATTTCGATATTTTATCAACAGTCCTACTCCCTATAACGTTGGTTGGTTTGCGTTAAAACTCACATATTGAAACACTCTTTATAGCGATACGCCATTCTCTATTACGAAGAAATGTGTTCATATTTGTAGACAGTAAATATTTATTATCGGTATTATTGTTTATGTTATGTTATCGGGTAACAAAAGACTTTGAAGCTCCGAAACATCCGAGGTCGGTCTAGCTTTTGTTATCCTTAATTGCCTTGTACACGTGCAGTATGACGCATTGTTTTCTCGGAAGTGATGGTCTTCGACCAAGCATATGTATTGGGTACCTATCGTATTATCAGTCGTAAACCTACTTTGAAACTGTTAACATGGCCAGTAAACGGAAAGCGATTAGTGTTGACGAAAAAGTTTGTGTGATACGTGCAATTGAAAAGGGAGAAAAGAAAAGTGACGTTGGAAGGCGTTTTGAACTAAGTCAATCCACTGTTGCTACCATTTGGAAAAACCAAAAAACAATTCTACAGGCGGCGCTGGAAGGAAAATTGTCTAAAAAATTAAGAAAGCCAAAATTCGAAGACTTAGATCAGAAAATGTTGACGTGGTTTAACAATCAGCGCCAGAATAATGTACCCATCTCGGGGCCAATTGTAAAAGCTAAGGCTAAAAAGTTTGCCAACAAACTTGGCATAATTGACTTTAAAGCATCTGAAGGTTGGCTCGGAAAATTTAAGCACCGTCATCAAATTACGTACGGTAACAATTGGATTAGTACAGTGTGGCCTAATTTAAAGATGAAATACTCACCAGAAGATATTTTTAATGCAGATGAAACTGGCCTTTTTTTCAAGTTGACTCCCGACAAAACTTTAAAATTCAAAGGGGAAAAATGTGTTGGAGGAGAACTGTCTAAAGAGCGCATTACAGTTCTAGTGGCTGCCAATATGAGTGGCACAGAAAAAAGAAAGCTTTTAGTTATAGGCAAATCGAAAAACCCTCTGTGTTTCAAGAACATAAAACAGTTGCCAGTTACATACAAAGCAAACAAGTCAGCTTGGATGACATCGCAGATTTTTGAAGAGGAAGTGAGAAAATGGGATGCTGAATTAAAATCACGGAAAATCTTGCTTCTAGTAGACAATTGTCCTGCTCACCCAACCATATCTAATCTTCGAAACATAGAGTTAGCATTTTTCCCAGCTAATACAACCAGTTTTTTACAACCAATGGATCAGAGTGTAATTAAATCCCTAAAGGGCCACTATAGACGGAAAATGTTGATGGATATGATAGAAACTGACGGCAAGGTCTCGATCAACATGCTACAAGCAGTGAACTTCATATCAAAAGCCTGGCAAGAGGTAACAGCGGCCACTATCCAACATTCTTTTCGACATGCTGGATTATGTAGTAGCCAAGAAACGAACCAATTTAACAGTGAAGACAATCTACCACTGAGTGAATGGATAAGTCAGTTCAACATACCAAACAATTTTAACGAAGATCTACAATCGTATGAAAATATAGATGAGGATGTAGCCACAACTGGTACACTTACAGATGAACAAATTGTTGATTTAGTGTCAAAAAGTCAGGAAACACCCGATAATCAAGATGAAGAAGACGATCAAGTGGACAAAGCCGAATCACCACCAACAATTCAACAAGCCCTAGATGCCGCTAAGTTGGTAGAAATTTTTTTGTTGTTTAATCAAGACGATTCCACCACATATCTAGATATGAATAGAATACATAAAATAATACAAAACAAGTACTGGCATAGCAAAAAACGTCAGACGAAATTATCAGACTATATGTGTAAACAATAATTTATATGTATAAGCATTTATTATCTAAGACATACAATTAAAAATTCTTATTAATTTGGTTTTTTTTTGTTCACTCCATATAATGATAACTCTCTATAACAACAAAAAATGCTCAGTCCCTCGAGTTTCGTTATAAAGAGTTTACACTGTATATTAATTAAGCTTAGCTTACAGTAAAACAATAAATAAAATCTGGTACTTAATTGCAATGAAACAGAAGTTTTCAGGTAATAAATGCTTTATTGATACTGATAATCCACTAGTTGACTCAGCAAACTTTGTTCCACATCAAAAGTGATAAATCAGTAAAATGTTGTATTTATGACATTTCTTTACTAAATCACACATTAAATATAGATACATACAGATGACCCCCTTGACACACTCTATCTATAAAAAAATCTGCATCAAAACCCGTTGCGTAATTCCAAAGATTTAAGGGGACAGACAGCAGAAAGCAACTTTATTTTATACTTATTGATTGGGAGCTCATACAGTTGCATGCTAAAGGATAGGGAGTATTATTTGTAAATCTTAATAAAACTACTCTCTTAAAAGTTATTTCAAACATATTTAACTAGAAATTTAGTTTTGAATGTGTTGTGAACTTCTCATTGCAGTAAGTGCATTGGGTCCCTTAATGGGACATTTTTGGTTTAAAAATAATACATAATTTCATCTCTCTTAGAATTGTTTGGAAATTATATTTTGGTATTACTAATTATTTGTTGTGGTTTATTTGATGTTGTTAAATAATTATATGTCAACTGAACACAGTAATACAGGAAAATAGTTACCTATAATTTTGCCATAAGTACTTGTACACATATTAAAGAAATTACTCACTGTGCCAAACTTTGCTGTAACTATAAACCCGTGTAATGAAATAAAAAAAAATTGGAGAAATGTGACTAAATTAGCACTACTGGGCTTTCTAGCCATCAGTATTTCCATTAGAAAAGCGCTAGAGCAGCATCCTATTAGTACATGAGCTGTAGTACGTGAGAAGCTCATTGTCAGTCTTGATTTCACAACAGTGCGTCGGCGTTATTATCATTTACACTTTTCAGATCAATTTGCAGGATTAAATTTAAAATAAACACTATACTCGTTCCAACCATTTATTTTACTTTTGACACATGCTTTAGGACGTAACTGTTTCATTTACGCAATTATTAACTTTGAAACGAGTGAACAGAGAAATATATAAACTGCCCAATAATATTTATAAATCTTAATTATTACCCACTAAATACATTAATATGCCGTAAATAGCTCTATTTATAAAATTTATGTGAATATTCATTTCCGTTATAAAAAAAGTTACGTTCTATCGCATCTAGTGACAGGATCAAAAGTATTCGGTGCAAACTAATGAATCGCAAATAATCGATTACACTTATTTGCAGTTAAGTCAGCTGACAACTGAGTTTTGAATTGTTGTAATAGACAACACGTTAAAATTGTATCAGGAAGATATGGAAATCTTCATATCATACCTATAACATGAAATAAAACAACCAAAATAGGTATTTTAATATTATTTTATTATAACGAATCGTCGGATTCTTCATACGAACTCGAATCGTCGCTTGAATCATCTGCAGTGTTTATTATTAACTCTTGTATAGGTATGTTGTCAAATTCAATTTCCCGATCCCAATCAGAGAATATTGTATTTTTTGTCTTGTTGACGACACTCGTCCAGTTTTCAGGCGTCACATTAGCACATGCGTTTTTTAAAAGTTCTAGCATTTTATTTGCTGTGAAAGGAGGAGTTCAACTCAACCAAAGTAAGAACAATGAAATCAATACGGTGGAATATAAATACTCAACACAGCGTATGAAAAATATGAAAAAGCACTCAGCGAACAGAAATGTGACTAGCACGAGAGTCTTGTTGCGAGTGAGAGACAACACAACAAAATGGCGTCGCCAGCGCGTCGTTCAGTGTTGCCAACTCAGATTAAAAAAAAAGGGGTAGGAGTTTGGAGCAGCGGACCCCGCTTAATAGAAAAAATGCTTCATAAGGTAGTTAGTTTTCATTTTGCAAAGTTCAAAGTAAAATATTTTGGGAGGACTGAATTAGTTAGTTAGTTGCAAAAATTATTGTGCCCAAATAACAAATATATTTACAGAAGTGAAGTTTTTAAGTAATATGAAATATGTATTTAAGCAAAAACTAAAATATCCGTGTTAAATCGATTAGAAATTCTTCCTGACTAAAATCGATTATTACAAAACATTGTATCCGTAATACATTAGTACAACACTAATTGATCAGAATTCGACCTGTCAAAAGTAAAATAAATGGTTGGAACCAGTTTATAACATTGTAAAACTATTGCGCCGGCGCAATGTTTGAGATTTAAATTCAATTCAATTCTTGAATCTGGCTTCGCATACTAGCTAATGCGACTTAGCCACTCTATTCACTTTCTACTTAAAAACGCTTCAGACAGAAGAATTTGCACGGTAAGGAGGAGAATTTGGCCAGTTATGATGACCGCAGGATTTCTTCAACCAGCGTAGTAAATGAAATCGGAGTCCTCCTTTATTGGCGCGTATTTATAATGACTGTTTGTTATTTATATTCTGCCAGGCTTAGTTGCATTGATGTCTTAAACCAGAGGAAACAAATGAAGAAAGAAATTAAATAAACATAATTTCGATTGAGTATTTTATGACCGATATGATTTAAACAATCCACCACTTTCTACCTAAAACAAAAAAATACAAACACTATTACCGTGAACTACCAAGACACTTAAAAAAACAAAAATACGAATTTAAAAACTAGCGACATTAATATTATAATTATTTACTACTACAGTCTACAAGAAAATATTGTTTTTTTTTTTAACAAATTTACATAAGATGTACCGCACTGAAGGTGAAGAAATGAGAGAGAGTAGGCATTTGAGAGATGTAGGACGAGGAATTTCGGAGGGAAGGACATCATAGAGGGATTGACGCAATCTCGGACATGAGAAAAAAATGTGATTGACATTTCCCTCATCCAGGCCACATTCGCAAAGAGATGAATTCCTGATCCTGAGCTTAGCAAGAAACACAGGGGTACAGGAATGACCAAGTCTAAGGCGGCAAATAGTGGAAACTGTACGTTTGTCAGCTTTACAGGACCTAAAAAACCATGGAGATGAGGGAATGTCGGATTGGCCATCGGCGTAATACTTACCTTTGATTAATTTTGATGTGTTCCAGGCAACTGTCCATGATTTATACTGCAGGGACTTAGCAAGTAGACAAAGGTCTTGTGAAAAGGTTTGAAAATGTTCCAGAGTGCCATTCTGTACCGCTAATCTGGCACTTGAGTCTGCATTAATGTTACCGGGGATTCCAGAGTGACCCGGGATCCACGCAAGTACGACTTTTATATTGAGTTGATGGCACTCCAGAAGATTTTGTCTTATTTTAAGGATTACGGGAGAAAGATATCTCCAACGGAAAGAATTGGAGAGAATAGATTGAAGACAGCTTTTAAAATCGGAAAAAATTATGGAATTATTAATGTTATGCGATTTGATGAAAATGGTAGCTTCCAACACTGCCAGAGCTTCGCCAGTAAAAACAGTAGCAGAAGAAGGACATCTATAATTAAGAGAAATTCTGGAAGAGGGTATCCATACAGATACACAAAATTATCACCAGATAGCTCCGTAAGCTATCTGGTGATAATTTTGATGCATCAGTGTAAAATTGATGCCACCCACAAAAGTGACGAAAAAAATTATCATGAAAGGTGCAGACGGCACCGGGGGCATTTTTGACTATTCCAAAATTAAGAATGATATGGGGATTGAGGGTTAACGCGTCATAGGGAGTAAGATATATTGGATTCATAGAAAACTGGTTTATAGGGTTGGGGAGTTGAATGAGAGTTCTAAGACTATGGAGAAGACAAGGTAATTTGTTATCAGAATTGCCAATAAGTGCTAATAGATAATATAATTTTGGAATAAGTGGGTGATTTTTGTTTTGAACTAATTTAAAAAGAAAACGATCAGAGAGATATTGTCGTCGAAGATCCAGGGGAGGCTCACCACATTCAATTTGCATGGCATTGATGGGAGAGGATTTCATTGCTCCCAGGATTGGAGTTTAAGAAGATTACCGAGATTAGTTTTATTACAGAAGTTAAGAAGAAAAAAAGATTGTGTGGTTTTATGAAACCACCGTAAAAGTGAAACTTTTTTTCACATTATATAATAATATAATAATGATATAAAATATACAATATGAATAATATAATAATGATAATGTGAAAGGCGCTCTGTCGAGCGCCTTTCACATTATCCCTACTCCGCGGCCGACCGTCACGCGACATGCAACACGCAGACGAAAAAGTTTGAGACGATGTAATAAAAGTTTCACTTTAAAAGAACCATAGTCCAATTGACTGCGTATTATAGCATTGTACAGAAGCTTTTGAGAGTACGGATGAGATCCCCACCAAACTCCTGAAAGACAGCGGAGAATATTTATGTTCTTTTCACATTTTTATACTAAAGAAGAAAAGTGAGGGGAACCAGACATTCTAGAATCCAATAATATACCGAGGAACTTAACAACATTTGATTGTGGTATTATCTCACCCTCAACTGAAATAGTTATATGGGGAATAATTCTTTTTTTGGTGAAAATAACAACTGAGCTTTTAGATGGAGAAAGGCTTAAGCCATGGTTAGCTAACCAGGTACTCATGTAGCTGAGAGCCCTATTCAAGCGATCAGTTGCATCCTCTATAGAAGAAGACGTTATGTAAAGAACAAGATCATCGGCGTATTGAAGAATGTGACAGAATGAATTAACAACAAGTTCAAGATCATGTAAATACAAATTAAATAGGAGAGGGCTAAGAACTGAGCCTTGAGGTAAGCCCTTCCAGACAAACCTACGAGGATGATTGCCAAAATTGGACTTGACTACAACTGATCTCTCCCCTAACAAGTTAAGAGTAAATCTAGACAACTTCTCGGGAATTCTAAGCTGGGAAAGTTTATTTCTGAGAACCGGAAGCTGAACATCATCTTAAGCTGACGTTAGATCTAAGAAAACCGCCGTTAAATATTTCTTTTCTTTAAAGGCAATTTGGATTTCTGTAGTAAGGGGGCTTAGATTGTCCAACGTACTCATTCCTTTTCTAAAACCAAATTGAGATTTAGCTAATAAACACCTGCTTTCAATCAGCCATTCTAAACGATGTTTGATGAGCCGCTCCATTGTCTTAGCTAAAGTAGAAGACAATGCTATAGGTCTGTAGCTACTTGCTTGGAGAGGATCTCTACCGGGCTTATGAATTGGAAGAATAATTTGAGATTTCCATTGACTAGGGATAGCACCATTATCAATAAAAGAATTTATTAAGGAAAGGAATATATCTTTAGACTTAGGGGATGACTTTGCAAGGAAGGAGTAAGGAATACCATCTATACCAAGAGAAGTGTCTGTCAGTTCGTCAAGCGCGAGAGAGAGTTCACTAGAGGAAAAGGGATGATCAAAATCGTCACGAGAGGGTAAAAAGATAGGAGCTGTTGGCAAGGACGCCAAGGAGGGAGCAGATGGAGGGGCAAGTTTATCCAAAAAGGCCTCAATCCAAGTTGAAGGGTCGTTGGCTGAAATATTTTGGATATTATAGGAACCTCTAAATCGTCTTATTTGATCCCAATTAAGTGAAGAAGGAGTTGTAGGCGATAAAGATTTACAGAAGTTAATCCAACCGAGGCGTTTTTTTTTCTTAACAAGCCTAGTGAATTTAGCTGCAACACGTTTGTATCTAAGGAAGTTTTCTACAGACATAGCCCGATTATAAGCCTTCTCGGCCTCCCTTCTCTCCGCTACAGCCGCAGTACAATCAGAGTCCCACCACGGGGGGGAGACTTTGAAATCTCTAGCAACCTTTTTAAGAGGGACATGGAGTGAGGCAGAAAAAACTATACACTCGGTATATGCATTATAGCAGGAAAAGGGGGTCTTTTTTATATTACGAGGAAGAGAATCTAGCTGTCTGTCAAGGGTTGCAGAGTGGGACTCCCAGTCAGCACTAGAGAGCCTATATCTACGAAGAGGAGATGAATTTCTAGGAGGAGATACACGACAGTGAGGAGATAAGGATAGAACGATAGGAAAATGATCACTTCCGTAAGTAAGGGGGAGAAGTTTCCAAGTCATATTCAGGAAAAGAGAAGGAGAACAAAGAGAAAGATCCACGGCACTTTTTGGATCTTGAGAAGGGAGAGCCCTGCGGGTCGGCGAACCATCATTGAGGAGGCATAATTGAGAATCGTCAATTACGTCCATAATGGAATGGCCAAAGAGATCCGAATGGCTATGACCCCATATAGTATTATGGGCATTGAAATCCCCCATGACTACCATAGAGGAGGGAATACAGGAAAGGAGGTGAAGAAGATCAGGGATTAAGGCGGAATTAGCGTGTGGAATATAGATGGATACATAAGATATTCCCAAAGAATTGACAGCAACGATATTGAAACCTGGAGGGTGAAAGGGAAGAAATATTTGATTGAAGGGAAGGGAGCGTTTTATAAATAAAGCACTACCTCCATAGCCATCCACATTATCATCCCGAAGGCAGGAGTAACCTGGAAGCCAAAAACGGGATCCAGGCCTCAACCATGTCTCCGAGACGGCAATGACAGAAGGGGAAAGATTGTTGGTTTAATGTGTCAGTTCATGCTTTTTATTTCGCACGCTCCGACAATTCCATTTTAGAAGGATCACTGGATCCATTTTGAGAGGTTAGGGATACTAGATGTGTGAGTTTTGAGGCAACGTTGGACGGTAAATTGTGAGGATTTGAAGAAATAAAATCGATTAATAAAGATAAAAGAGTTTCTAAAATATTTTCTCTTTGAGGAAGAAGTTGGTGGTTGTTTAAAGCACAACCGTTTGGCATAGATGATGAGGGATGAGCGGTAATTTGCTGATGAGCAACTCTATCATATGCTTTACTGATTGGGATTCTAGAGTGAGAAGAAGAGGGTGATGACATTTGTAAACGGGATTTTTGAGGAGTTGAATGAACAGGCCTAGAAACTTGCTGAGCTTTGGAGATGGGGTAAAATGTAGGTAAATCTTTAGCTACCTCAGAAAAAGGCCGAGAAACAGCAGGGAATTGTGACGAGGCTTCTTCGTATGAAATTGAGTTTTGGACCATTAGAAGTTTTATTGGCCTCTGTCGTTCACAGGCATTGCTCGTGGCGAAATGCCGACCAGAACAAAAAAGGCAAGAGGCTTTAGATTCAGTGACTTCACTACTTTCCCCAAGATGTTCTTTAGCACAGCGGAAGCACCTGGGTTTCGACCTACATTGGGCCTTAGTGTGACCGTATCTCGAACAGGAATGACATTGAATGGTGGGATAAAGGTAAATTTCAATAGGGAGAGACGTATAATACAAAAAAACTCCTGACGGTAGGGATTGTCCTTGAAAGGTGACCACCACAGATTGCGTAGGGACCCAAGTAACTTGACCTTCATCTATTTTTTTTCTATTCAACCTACGAGCTTTTAAAATTTTGCCGCAGCCAGTAGGAAGGTTCACATCTTTCACAAAATCCTCCATGGAAAGATCAGTGGGGACCTGCCTCACTAATCCCATCCTGGTAGCATTATAAGTAGGGACGGTAGCGGTGTATTTGCACTGTAATAGAATGGGAGATGTAGTAAAATCATTAGCATCTTCAGCAGATTTAAACTGGACTGAAATTTTGTTTCGACCGACTCTCTTGATACCATCTGCACAAACATTTTTCACTTTGTGGGTGACAAGAAATTGACCAAATTTAATGGGACGGATAGATGTACCAGCTGATGGATCAGGAGAAGAACGAGATACGTGAACTATAAACCTTTGTCTAATTTAGAATAGTTATTGATAGCTCCTACAGTATATGATGGGTCAGAATAAACAGTTTGTATCGAAGGGGTAGCTGAATCAGGGGATATAATTTGTTTTTTAATAGGATTATTGTTATTTGGCTCAAGTCGTCGTTTCATAGCAGTGCACGATGTACTCGCGCCAATCACCATCAATGAGGGATCAGGAGGATCAGGAGGATCAGGAGGCGGCGGCCGAGCCAGCGCATCATCCCAAATATCAGATTGCATATTTGAGAATAATCTCAAATACGCATGGACGTAATTTCAAAAATATGAAAATAAAAACTTACCGATAACTGCTACTAAAAAACACTAATACATATTACTATCACAACTTAAAACACACTATATTAATCAAATCGGACATAAAAATCTAAGCAAAAAGGCCTTTTACACTAAA